>CM052543.1:58292115-58334979 GCA_028533065.1 Trachops cirrhosus
AATGAAAATTTTTAAAAATTCAGAAAAATAAGAAAATATTAATAAAGTAATTAAAGCTCAGAAAATATGAAATAGGACCTGTAGTTATGAAAAAGACAGAGGACAGTTGACAGAGAAAAGCTATACCAATGTTTAGGAAAGTAGATATTAAGTTCATGAAATGATACTTAGCTGGCAATTAAGAGTCTTTAATCTTTGCTCTAAATTATGTGTTTTTGTAGAAATAGAAAATAGAAAGCATACTAAGAAATACTCTGGGTGTGTGTGTTAACTGTAGTGAACAATTCCTTGCTCTCTTAATTTCCATTCTTAAAGTCAGTAAATCCATAGGGTCATTGGTAATTCACTTAGGCAACATTACTAACCTGGTAGCAGTGTAGAATCTAGGAGGAATTTTGTTTTTCTGTACAAATTTTCAGCAAGCTCAATTTCTTATGAGTACTATGCATTGTTCTATCCCATTTTTATATAAGGGATTTTGATATGGGGTAGAGGTCCTGGAACCAATCCACATGATATCAAGAGATAACTTTAACTAAGTTCTGGGGGAGTCAAATGTTATATATGGATTTTTACCCTGATTGGTGTGGCTCAATTGGTTGAGCACTGTCCTGCACAGTGAAAGGTCACTGGTTCAATTTCTGGTCAGGGCACATGCCTGGGTTGTAGGTTCCATCCCCATTTGGGGTGTGTCTGAGAAGCCACTGTTGTTTCCTTTTTGCATCAATGTTTCTTTCCCTATCTTTCTCCTTTCCTTCCCTTCTCTCTAAAAGTAAATAAATAAATAAAATCTTAAAAAAATTATACATGGATTTTCAACTGAATGAGGGAGGGGCCCCCCAAACTGCCATGCTATTCAAGCATCAACTGTATAAAATGTGGATAATATATGAAGAGACCACAATTTAAAGATACTGGGGAGCCACTAAAACAGGGAAAAGGGAGGGGAGTTATATCTTGAAAGAGAGCAACTGCACTAAAAATAAGTATACAATATTTATGCAGTTTTCATGTGAAAGTAATATCCAGTCTGCCTGGTTTATAGCAGCTAGAACTTAAGCAGAGCAATGTAGTCTTAACATGTTAACAAGTAAAAAGATGTATTTCAGGTCTCCTAAAGAGGTATAAAATGGGGGATGACAAAAAGGAGATTGCTATAGAGGGGAAGTCCTAAAATCTGAGCAAAAATATTGCCAAATGCCTTGGCTGACTCCTGATCTTTGCATTCACAATGAACAAGAAGAAGGCAACAAATAAAAGGCTGAAAGGACTGAGCAGAGGTTTCAAGACTAAAGAAGTGACTGACTTTAGATTGTGAGTTCAGGCAAATAAGATTTATGCTAGAACAAAACCAACAATCTTCAGACTGGTGCAGCCATTATGGAAAAATAGTATGGAAGTTCCTCAAAAAATTAAAAATAGAGTGGTCTTATGTCCCAAAGATTCTACCCCTGGGTATATATCTGAAGGAACCCAAAATACTAACTTGAAAGAATATATGCACCTCTATGCTCATTACAGCATTATTTATAATAGCCAAGATATAGAAGCAATCCAAGTGCCCATCAATAAATGGGTGGATTAAAAAAATGTTGGTACATATATACAGTAGAATATCACTTAGCCATAAAAGAATGAAATCTTACCATTTGTGACAGCATGTATGGACCTAGAGAGTAATATGCTAAGTGAAATAAGTCAGTCAGAGAAAGACAAACACCATATCATTTTACTTATATGTGCAATCTAAAGAACAATATAAATAAAGAAAACAAAAACAGACTCAGATACAGAGAACAGACTTATGGTTGCCAGAGGGGAAAGGAGGTGGCAGATTAGGTGAAAATGGTGAAGGGATTGAGAGGTAGAAGTTTGTAGTTTTGATATACCACATCCCACAGAGCTCTCCCGACCACCGCGGATGAGAATAAGTCATTCCAGATACAATCTGTTGTTCCAGTGGGAAAGGGGGTGGCGATTCCTTCTAGTGAAGAATGTCCCAAGCTCTTCTCCAAAATGGCTTTTATTAGGATCAGAATGTGCAGGGGAATACAGCATACATGCGTAGCTTATCAATCAATGTCCAAAAGGCTAGGGTCTGTGAGACACGCTGATGCCAGATGATTGTAAAGGCATATTTCATGAAGCAAGGAGTTCACTCATGCTTTGAACTCATTAAGTTCATGCTTTGAACTTAAACATCTAGTTTCTATCAACAGGGCTATAGCAAAGCAAAGCAAAGCAAAGCAAGCTTCAAAGGATACAATGTATTTATCAGTCCTGATTTCTCACAAGAACCCTCAGTGTTAGTGTCCGGGCATGCCTGCAACCTGCATTCGTGGCTTTCCAGTCCAGACTTACTGCCTCTTTCAAAGCCTGCTTGCGTGGGGATACAGTCTATAAAACTGCACAGAGTAGTCCCCAACATGTAGTTACAAAAAGTAACAGAAATGTAAAGTATAGTGTAGGGAATATAGTCATAATAGTTTAATAACTATGTATAATGCTATGGGTACTGGAAATATCAGAGGGGTCACTGTATAAAGTACTTATCTAACCACTATGCTGTACTTTTAAAACTAATAAAAATAATATTGAATGTAAACTATAATTAAAAGGAAAAGCCAAACAATCTTCAAATGAAAATAACAGAATCTACGCTATATCATTCACAATGTCCAAGAGTCAATGAAAAATTACTAGATATGAAAAAAGCAGGAAAATGGTAATAAAGGTAAAGGAAAAAAAGCAGTCAATAGAATCTAAAGTCAAAGTGACCACAATTTTGGAGTTAGCAAGGAAAAAACTGTCAGATTTATGTTCAAGAAATAAAGAAAAATATACTCATAGAAATGAATAAATAATGTATACAATACAGAAATAAAAGTATATAAAAGAACCAAATGGAAATTATAAAACTGAGAACTACAGTATCTGAATTTTAAAAAAATAACTGAACGAAGTTGATAGAATATTGGAGATGCAGTAAGAAAGGAGAAATGTGTAAAAAACACATTGACAGAAATTATTCAGTCCAGCATATAGAAAAAAATGACTAGAACTTCAATGACTTGTGGAATAAAATAAATAATTTTAAGGCATGCAATTATATTTCCAATATCAGGAATAATTTTCAGAGCAAAAAAGTACTTGAAGAAAAAAATGGCCAAATATCCCTAATTTTGTTGACAAAACAAACTACAGAGATGTCAGCAAACCACATTTAGTAAAATACAAAAGTGGAAAAATCAACCTTACCACCAGAGAGAGAGAGAGAGAATCTTGAGTCTAGCTAGTTAAAAAGGATATAACATATTTGGAATAATGGTATGATATATAGCTAACCTCTCATCAAAAATTCTGAATGCCAAAGGACAACAGAAAACCTGTCATTCCAGAATTACCCTTATCCAGCAAAAATACCCCCTAATTTTTTAAGGCAAATGCAGTACATTTTTAGGTTAACTAGAAGTGAATTTGTTAGCAGCAGACCTGTCTTATAAGTAATGTTAAAGGAAGAAAATCTACAGGAAGGAAAATAAGACACTGGAATTGATAAATATGCTAGTAAATATAAATGCTCATTTTTAAATGATTATTTTTTCTCCCCATAATTATTTTAAAAGATGTACGAATTAAGAAGAAAAATTATAACCATATATTCTAGAGTTTATAATGAATATTGATGTATTATCTACAATAAAAATAAAAACAAAAATGTAATAAAAAGTAAAATGATCTATACTGTTGTAAGTTTCTTACATTTTGAGAGAACCAGTACATATATCATTATATACAACCCTAATTAGTTGCATGTCCTCCTTGGAGAAGCGTCTATTCAGATCCTGTGCCCATTTTTAAATTGGATTGTTTGTCTTCCTGGTATTGATTGAGTCATATGAGTTTATGAGTTCTTTATATATTTTGGAGATCAAACACTTGTCCAGTATATCACTTGCAAAAATGTTCTCCCATATGTCAGTTCCTTTTTCATTTTTTTAATTATTGTTGTTCAAGTACAGTAGTCTTCATATTTCACCTCACTACAGCCCCCGCACCACCAATCTCTGCCTCCCACCCTTGAAGCTACCCCTGTTGGCTTTGTCCATGTGTCCTTTATAGATGTTACTTGATGGACTTCCCCTATTTTCCCTCATTAATCCTCTCCGCCCTCTCTGGTTACTGTCAGTTTGTCCTTTTTTTCAATGTTTGTGGTTATATTTAGCTTGCTTATTTGTTTTGTTATTTTTCTTTAGCTGTCCAGAAGCTAAAGTTTGATGTAGTCCTATTTGTTTATTTTTTCCTTCTTTCCCCTTGCCCTAGGAGATATATCAGCAAAAATATTGCTATGTGTGATATCTGAAATTTTCCTGCCTAAGTGACCATCAGTAGATGAATGTATTAAAAAAGTGTGGTACATTTAGATAACAGAATACTATGCAGCACAAAGAAAGAAGGAATTTCTACACTTTGCTATGGCATGAATGGAACTGGAGACTACTATGCTAAGTGTAAAAAGACAAATATTGCATGGTCTCACTTATAAAAGGAATCTAATGAACAAAATAACTAACAAGCAAAACAAACCAGAGACATGGAAACAGGGAACAGATTGAGAGCTGCCCGAGGAAAGCAGGGAGAGTGGAGGAAAGATGAGGAAGGGATTAGTCAAAGAGCCTGTATAAATTGCCCATGAACATGGACACTGGTGTGGGGATGGACTGTGGGAATGGGGTGTGGGTGGGCAGAGGAGGGCAAAGGAGAAAAAATTGGGATAACTGCAACAGAATAAACAAAAATAAAAATAATATAAATTTTTTTAAAAAAGAATTTTTGGTCTTAATTTCAGGAAAAAGAAAAAAGAAAGGAGTGAAAATAATAACTACCAATTCTTGAGAATGAAAAACTGGCTATCACTAGAAATTCTATAGACATCAAAGAATAATGAAGGAACATTATTAACAATTTCATGCTAACAAATTCATCTTGTGTCAAATTTATTTAAAGATAACACTTACCAAAAAATGAAACATAAGATCTTCATAGTTCTATGTCTGTTTAAAAAGTAAATTGAATTTCTATCAAGAAAACTCCCACAAATAAATTTTCAGGCCCAGATTACACAAAAAATTAAATAAATTTTTTTAAACAGAAATAATACAAATTTTATACAAAATCTTTTCAAAAAATAGAAAGGGGAACACTTTCTGACTCATTTATGAGTTAGGGTTATTCATTTTATAACCCTAATACTAAATCTTGATAAAGACATTACAAGAAAAAAATGCATAATAAATTGTATTCATGAATACATATGAAATAAATCCTTAACAAAGTATTATCAAATAAAATTCAATAATATTTAGAAAAGTAATATATAATTATTGAGAAGATAAAATTGTTTTAACATTCAAAAAATCAATTTAACTCACCATAAAAGTAGAATAAAGAGAAAACCATATGATGATCTCAACAAAGCTCAAAAGCATTTGGCAAAATTTAAAAACCATAAATTCATAAAACCCTGACTGGTGTGGTTCAGTTACTTGGGCATCATCCCACAAACTGAGAGGTTGCTGGTTGGATTCCCAGGCAGTGTACATGCCTGAGTTGCACATTTGGTCCCCTGGTGGGCAAACCAAAGGCACCAATCTCTATCACATCGATGTTTTTTGACTTCTCATTCTCCCTCCCTTCCTCTCTTTAAGCATCAAAAATAAATTAAATAAAATAAAAACCATTCATGATAAGCACACTCAGAAAACTAAGGAGATAAATTCTTCAACTAATAAAAAATACTTTTTAAAATTCTACAGATATTATAATACATGACTGTGCAATATTCAATATAACCTCCGATCAGGACAAATGCACAAATGCCACACTCACCACTTTCATTTGATATTTAGGCATTGCAATAACAAGGATGAAGGTCATCATAATTGGAAAAGAATTGGTGAAAATTTATATATACAGATGACTTCACTGTTTTTAGTTTAAAAATCCTGAAATATACAAAAATAATAAAAATAATACCTAAGTGTAGCAAGAACTTGAACTACAAGGTTAATGCACAAAAATCTTATTGTACATTCACATACCATCATCAAACAATTGGACAAAAATGTGGTGATTTCAGAGGGAGGAGTAGGTGGAGGTGGAAGAGGGTATAAGGGAAATAAATGGTAATGGAAAAAGTACAATAAAGATAGATAAATAAATAAATAAATAAATAAATAAATAAATAAATAAATGATTTTATCTACTGCAGTGTCACCATACAATAGAAATACATTTTAAAAGGTATGCAAAATGTTTGCATTGGATATTACAATAATTTGCTGTTATAAAGTTAAAAAACTTAAGTAAATGTATATATATATATGCCATGTTTATACATGGGAAGACAATATTCTCTGATGTCTAAATCATTTCTACCAAATTGATATATATATATTCAATGCAACCACAATGAAAACCCAGGTAGATGTTTTTGTAGAAATCAACAAGCTAATTTTGAAATTATATGAAATTTCAAAGGACGTGGACTATCCTAAACACTTATGAAAATGTTGGATGACTACCTGACTATAACACTAACTGTAAGCTGCACTAATCAAAACCATGTGATAACTAGCATCAGAACCAACACACACATTAATGGAACACAACAGAGCACCCAATACAGTAGACCTGTATTTATATAATCATGGATTGCTGACAAAAATGCTTCAAAGCCACAATCCAATGAGAAAAGCCCTTTTAACAAATGATGTTGAGTACAACTGAAAAGCCATATAGAAAAAGATAAATCTTTACTCCTCAAGTCATAGTTTACAAAGATTAATTTGAGATGGATCATGGATCCAAACATAAATGCTAAAAGTATAAAGCTTAGAAGAAAACGTAGGACAATATCTTTGTGACCTGAGAGTAGACAAAAGATTTTTTAGACTGGACGCAGAGAGCATCCAGTCTAAAAAATTAAAGTTAGACTTCATCAAAATTTAAAACTTGTATTCACCAAAGAATACTGTAAGAAAGTAAAAAAAAAAAAAGTCAAACCACAAACTGGGAGCATATATGCAGAATACATATATTCATAAAAGTGACAAAAGATTGGTATCCAGAATACATGAAAACCCGGCACAGCTCAATAATAAAGGTGCAAACAACGCACTAAAAAGTGACACAAAAAATTTGAAGAGACTCCTCAGAAAAGAAGATACACAAATGATAGTAGAAAAACATTAAAAAGTTTTTCAGGAACAACTATAAAGGACACATGGACAAAGCCATGAAGGGGTGGGATCAGGGGACAGAGGTGGGGATGGCTGGGGTAGGGGGAGTATTGGAGGGAAAATGCAGACAACTGTACTTGAACAATAATTTTAAAAAACTAACTTTCTCCCAGCAAAGATGCTATAAATGTAAAAAAAAGTTCTCAAAATAATTGTTCATCAGGGAACTTAAAAATTAAGACCACAATGAGAAAATACAATACACCAAAAGGAATGGTTAAAATTAAAAGTGTAACAGCACCAGATATTGATGAACATGTAAAGGAACCGGACTTTTCAAATATGTTGGTGCGAATGCAAAATGGTACAATAAAAGCAAGTGTTAAATCCCCACAAAACTAAGCCTGCACTTACTATGACCTACTCCTAAGTAATTTACCCAAGAGAAACAATATAAACATATCCAAATAAAAGACTTTTACAAGAATGTTCATATCAACTTTAGTAATAATAGCTCAAATATGTAAATGAATTAGGTGTTCATCAACAGACTAGATAAATTATTGTGCAGGGTGGGGCAAAAGTAGGTTTACAGTTGTGAGTACAGGAAATGTAAAATTTATTCTTGTATTATTGTTTATTATTACATTATTTTCCATGCAAACAGCTGTAAACCTACAGTTGCCCCACCCTGTATATTTATACAAAGGGCTAAACCTCTGCAACTTAATAAAGCAACAAAACTATAGATACAAATAACAGCAAAGGTAAATCTTAAAAACATCCACTGAGTTCAAGAAGTCTTAAACATAAAAGTGACATATAACATGATTCCACTTGGAACAGGTGAATTCTAGTTGTTGGCTCAGGGAGCTAAAGGCAGTGATTGATTGAGAAAGGGGATGAAGGGACTTTCTGGGCTGATGTTTGTGTTTTAAAGGTGTATGCATTTGTCCAAATTTGGCTTCAGTTAAGACATATGCATTTGATTAGATATAAATTTTACTTCAAAAGAAAAAAAGCTGTAAACAAATATTGTACTGATAGGAGTGAGTCTCCTAAAGGCAATTTAACTTGAAATGCACTTAAAATTAGGGTGGACTAATGGATGGTAAAAATAAATGAAGAGATGAATAGTTATGATATATGGCAAATATAGAAAAATATTGATGGTAGAATTTGAGTCATGAATAGATGGGTGTTCACTGTAAACTTTTTCAGATTTTCTGTATATTGGCACATTTCCACAGTAAAATGTCAAGAAACTACTTGTACTTCTGTATACTTAAAATAAGTGCATTTCACTGTATATTCACCTCAAAAAAGAGAACTTTATTAAAGTGAAACTCTGTGCCACTTACTCCTTGCACATTTGACGTTACATCTTTATACTATTTTGTATGTCTTTCTCCTCTATGCCACACCATCACACTGCCCTCTCTCTGTAACTTCCTACCTGCTCGTATTCTCAAAAATGAATGAGGTAAAAGTGTGTGTGGGGGTGTGATTCATAAATACATATATGAAGCATCTTCATTGTGATAAAAACCATGACAAATCAATAGCCATTCTTCTTAAATGAACAGTCTCATTGTTATAAGGTAAAGACATATGTCATCTGTCCAGAAAGTATCAAGCCATGTAGTATGAAAAAGAGACTTTTATTGAAGAAGATACAAGATACAAGAAACATTGTACATAGGAAAATGATGCTTTAGCCCCCTTCAAAGTAGGCACCTTGGGACCTCACACAGTTTTCCCAGTGACCATCAGCTGTCTCATTGTATTTTCCTGAATCTCATCGATGGTCTGAAATGTCTTCCTTTTAAAGGTGATTTTAGTTTTGGGAAAAGTCAAAGATGTAGGGCACTAAATCTGGGCTATAGTGGGACTGAGTCACCTGGGATATTTAATGTTTCACCAAAAATCTCTGCATGAGCTGTGACGCATGAGCATTGTCGTGATAAAGCTGCCAATCACCAGTTGCCCACATCTGTGGCCTTCTGAATCATCCAAAATAGTTTCCCTGGAGGAATGTTCAAGCTTAATGCAAAATTTGATGCAGATTTGTTGGTCTACTCACTCAATCATTTTGAATGTGGCAGCTACACAGTACACATGCTCACTCAACAGTGTCTACTGCACCCACTGGCTAGTACAGTGAAATCATCATTATTCATGCATGTGTATTCCAGTCCATCTCCTTGGCTGCCAGGTTACATAGATGTCTCTCAAAACCATTCTCATTATATTAATGGCTGGACGTTTTCCCAGACACACCTCATAGCATTCATTTTTTTAAAAAATTTTATTAAACTTATTAGGGTGACATTGGGTAATAAAATTATATAGGTTTTAAGTGTACAATTTTATAACACATCATCTGTATATTGTTTTTCTATTTTCACCACCCCAAGTCAAGTCTCCTTCCTTCACCTTTATTTCCCTTTTACCCTCTTCTATCTACTTTCAACCCTCTTTCCCTCTGGTGATTACCATATTATTGTGTGTCTATGCGGGGTTTTTTCCAGTTATTCCTTTCACCTTTATCATCCAGCCTCCCAAGAGCCCTGCTCCTCTGTGTCATCTGTCAGTCTGTTCTATGTATCTATGATTCTGTTTCTATTTTGTTTGTTTATTTTCTTCATTAGATTCTACATATAAGTGTATCATATGGTATTTGTCTTCCTCTGACTGGCTTATGTCACTTAGCATAATACTTGCTAGGCTCATCCATTCAGGTAAGATCTCCCGCTTTTTTTAACTGCCAAGTAGTATTCTATTGTGTAAATGTACAACAGCTTTTTCCAAAAGATTTTATTTACTTATTTATTTTAGATAGGGGAAAGGATGGGAGAAAAAGAGGGAGAGAAACATCAATGTATGGTTGCCTCTCACAAATCCCCCACTGAGGAAGCAGCCAACAACCCAGGCATGTGCCCTAGACTGGGAATTAAACCAGCAACCCTTTGGTTCATAGGCTGGCACTCAATCCACTGAGCCACACAAGTCAGGGCAACCACAGCTTTTTATCCTCTCACTTACTGATAGGCACCTGGGCTGCTTCCAAATCTTAGCTATTATAAATAAAACTGCAATAAACATAGGTGTGAATATATTCTTTTGAATCAATGTTTATGGGTTCTTCAGATATATTTTAAAAAGTGGAATTGATGACTCATAAGGTAGTTCCATTTTAATATTTTTAGGTAACTCCATACTGTTTTCCACAGTGGATGCACCAGTCTGCATCCCCATCAACAGTGCACAAGAGTAGATTTTTCTTCACATCCTTGCCCACACTTGTTGTTTATTAGTATTGATGATAGCCATTCTGACAGGTGTGAGGTAATGTATCATTGTGATTTTAATTTGTATTTCTCTGATGATTAATGACATTGAGCATCTTTTCATATGTCTGTTTGGCATCTGTATGTCCTCTCTGCACAAGTATCTATTCAGAACTTTTGCTTATTTTTAAAATGGATTATTTGTTTTCTTGGTGTTGAGTTGTATGTTTTTTTAATTGAATTTTTCCCATTACCATTTATTCCCTTTGTATCATCTTCTACTTCCACTTACCACCACCTCACTGCTATCACCACACTGATTACCATGTTCTTGAGTCCTTTTTCTTTTTTGTTTGATCCCTCCACCCCATGAACCCCACCCCAGAACTATCTCTGAGCCTGTCTCTGTTTTTTAGTTAGTTCAACTGGTTCATTAAACTCCTCATATGAGTGAAATCATATGGTATTTGTCTTTCTATGACTGGTTCACTTAGCATAATGTTCTCCAGGTCCATCCATACTGCCACAAAGGGTAACATTTTCTTTTTTATGGCCAAGTAGTATTCCATTATGTAAATATACCATAGTTGTTTTATCCGCTCATCTGCTGATGGACACCTGGGCCGCTTCCAAATCTTGGCAATTGTGAATAACACTGTGATGAACATAGGGGTGTTTATATTCTTTAGAATTAGTGTTTCATATTTCTTTGGTTAAATTCCCAGAAGTGGAATTGCTGGGTCATAAGGCAGTTCCATTAAACCCTTATCAGATGTATCACTGAGGAATATGTGCTCCCAGTCAATAGATTGTCTATTCATTTTGTTCATGGTTTCTTATTCTGTACAAAAACTTTTTATTTTGATGTAGTACAATTTGTTTAACTTTTCTTTTGTTCCCCTTTCCCAAGGAGATGTATCAGAAAAAACTATTGCTCAGAGAAATGTCTGTGATTTTACTGCCTAGGTTTTCTTCTATGATATTTATGGTTTCATGACATATTTAAGTTTTTAATCCATTTTGAATTTATTCTTGTGTATGGTGTAAGGTGCTGGTCTACTTTCATTTTCTGCATGCATGTGTCCAATTTTTCCAAAATCATTTATTGAGTAGACTAACTTTACCCTATTGTATGCTTTTGCCTCCTTTGTCAAATATTAATTGACATTAAAGGTATGGGTTTGTTTCTGGGTTCTTTATTCTGTTTCATTGATATATATATATATTTTTTTTAATGGCAGGACAATACTGCTTTGATTACAATGACCCTGTAGTAATGTTTGATACTAGGTAGTGTGATTCCTCCAAATTTGTTCTTCTTTCTCAAGATTGCTGTGGTTATTCTTGGTCTTTTGTGATTCCATATAAATTTTTAAAATATTTGTTCTAGCTCTGTGAAATATACCATTGGTACCCTAATAGGGATTTCATTGAATCTATAGATATCTTTGGGTAGTATGGACATTTTAATGATGTCAATTCTTCCTGTCCATAAACACAGTATATGCTTCCACTTATTTGTATCTTCTTTAATTTCTTTCTTCACTGTGTCATAATTTTTTGAGTATAGGTCTTTTACCTTCTTGGTCAAATTTATTTCTAGATATTTTTGATGTAATTTTAAATGAGACTGTTTTCTTAGTTTTGCTTTCTGATAGTTCATTACTGGTGCATGAAAATGCAACAGATTTCTGGATATTTATTTTGTATCCTGCCACTTTACTGAATTCATTCATCAGTTATAGTAGCTTTTCTGTGGAATATTTAGGGTTCTTTATATACTGTGTTACATCAATCTGCAAATAATGACAGTTTTACCTCATTCTTTCCAATGTGTATGCCTTTTATTTATTATTTTCTCTGAAGTACTGAAATAGGACTTTCAGTACTATTTGAATATGGGTGGTAAAAGCAGACATCTCTGTCTTGGTCCCGGTCTTAAGGGATATACTTTTAGTTTTTTTCCATTGAATATCCTGTTGGATATGGGTTTGCCATGTATGACCTTAATTATGTTTAGTTATGTTTCCTCTATTCTCACTTTGCTGCGTGTTTTTATCATAAATGGGTGCTTGACTTTATCAACTTTTTTGCATCTATTGATATGATCATGTTATTTTTTAAATGTTTTTTATTGTTGTTCAAGTACAGTTTTCTGCCTTTTCCCCTCAGCCCTCCCCACCTCCTTCCTCCATTTCCACCCCCCCTTTTGTCCATGTGTCCTTTATAATTTTTCCTGAAAACACTTCACTTTTTCACCCCATTATCCCTTCCCCTCTCCCCTCTGGTCACTGTCTTGTTATTTTTATCCTTCATTTTGTTTATGTGGTGGACCACATCTATTGATTTACAGATATTGTACCAACCTTGTATTCCTAGAAAAAGTGCCACTTGCTCATGGTGTATGATCTTTTAAATGTGCTGCTGGATCCAGTTTTCTAATATTTTGTGGAGAATTTTAGTATCTATGTTCATCAGGGATATTGCCTTATAGTTTTCTTTCTTTGTGGTGTTTTAATCTCATTTTGGAATTAGGATAATGCTGGCCTTATAAAGAGTTTGGTGGTCTTCCCTACACTTCAATGTTTTTGTATTTTGAGGTGAATAGGTATAAGTTCTCCTTTTAATATTTGCTAAAACTCATTTGTGAAATGATCCAGTCCATGAGTTTTATTTGCTAGAAGTTTTTGATTACAGCTTCAACTGCATTAGTTGTAATTGGTCTATTCAGATTTTCTGATTCTTCCAGATTCAGTTTTGGAAGATTGTTGTGTTTCCAGAAATTTATCCATTTAAACCATATTGTCCAATTTGCTGGTATATAGTTATTTGTAACATTTTCTTATAATTTTTTGCATTTCTGTGGTGTCAGTTAATTCCCTGTTTCATATCTGAGTTTATTTATTTGTATCCTATCCCTTGTTTTATTGATGAATCTGGTTAAATGTTTGTCAATCTTGTTTATCTTTTCAAAGAACCAGCTCTTGGTTTCACTGGGTTTTTTGGTATTGTTTTTTAGACTTTATTTTTTTAACTTCTGCTCTGATATTTATTATTTTCTTTCTTATCCTAACTTTGGGCTTTGTTTGTTGTTTTTTTCTAGTTCCTTTAAGTATAAAGTTAGATTGTTTATATAAGATTTTTCTTCTTTTTTGCATTAAGACTCTAATGCTATGAATTTCCCTCTTAGGGCTGCTTTCACTGTGTCCCATAGATTTGGGGTTGTTGTGTTCTCATTTTCATTTGTTTCAAGATATCTTTTGATTTCTTCCTTGATCTCATTGTTAATCCATTCAATGTTTAGTAACATGTAATTCAGCTTCTATATCTTTGTGTGTTTTTGTGTGTGATTTTGTGTGTTGGCCGTTTAAGAGGGTGCCTATGTCTCTAGCAGATTCCCTTCTCTGCCTGGCAGACAAATTACTACTGATTTTCACAGCTAGGTGTTATGTGGTCTCCTCTTCCTGTCTCTGGTGCTCTAGGATAGGGAGCCCAGCATGGGGTTGACACCTCGTACTGCTCAAAGGAAACCTCTGCACCTGAGATATCCCTCCAGAATCTCAGCCACCTCCTGTGGGAGCTGGCCCACCCCTTTTCATATCTTCTTCCTTCTTGCCAGTCTCAATGTGGATTTTTCTGGAGGTCCTTGGTTATAAGACTTCTTCTTGCCTAGTCTTCAGTTGGTTATTCAGGTCAATTGTTCTATATTTTAGTTGTAATTCCAGTTTGGTCCTGGGAGCAGGTGAGTGTACCTTCCACCTATCTGGCCTCCATCTTGATCTCCCCTCATTCATTTTTTAATTAAAGGAGTAAAACCATTATCAGCTGGTCTACAGACCATGTTCTGAGTTCTATAGGCCCAGAGGGCAGATACTGTTGAAGATTTTTTCTTTCTTTATTAAATTATATATCTTAAGTGGCTGGAACAGGGTCCAACACATTATAAGTAAGTATTCAGTAAACATTTATTGAACTGCATTAGTGCCAGTATGCATATGTGTGTATGTGTATACAGGTATACTGTTAAATTAATTAAGCCAGGAGGCATTATATTGAGGTGGTGCTCAATATAATGTTTTGGCAGCATAGGTAAGCAAACCAAAACCCAAGTCTATAAATGCCTCAAGGTTAATAAGTTCAAACATTAAGGTAACTAATCACAAACAACCAATTAGGCTTTAACCTATAAGTAATGAAGTAAATTCCTTCCTTTGCTTCCTTACTTTCTCTATATAACTTTGCCCCAGCTCTTGCATGGCCACTCCTAACCAGTTCCAGTTTAGTACTGCCTGATCAGAATCAGATTTTGCTCAAATGCTCAAATGAACTAAAATTTTTAATATGTCTCAGTTTATCTTTTAACAGTTTACATGTGTTTATATGCATATATATGGAGAAAGAGAGATAGAGAAAAAGATAGAGGGTAGGGAGAGAGAGGGGAGGGGGGAGTTCAAAAAGTAGAGGGTAAAAGAGGGGCTGGAAGCACTCTAACTTTCTTCACGATATTTTCCCAAGTAAGCTCTGTCATTGATGACCAAATAATGTTGTAAAGGACACAAATCATTCTACTCTGTATAAGGTCAAGCTTATGCATGTGGAGGGCTCTACCTGGCTCAATGGCTGTATATCCTCTCCAACACCAAAAGATTTCCTCACCATAAACAGGGTTATGTGATGACTTTTGTGGGCCCTAGATATCTTTGCCTTCGTCAGCCCCTTCCTCAATAAAACATACCAGTAATTATATTTTGAGACCATAATGGTATAAAGACCGATACATTCCTGTCTAAATATATATGTTTATTATTTTTATTTTCTTCACATTTAAGAGATATTAAAATCATTTTCATTTCCATGGACTGCTAATAAGTATCATAGGCTTTAGGCACTGTTCCCTTTGTGACCAATGGATAAGTTATGTTTCCTTGACTGTTTCCTTTTGAATTTGCTTCATCTTTCAACATTTCCCTTCCCTTCCTCAACTTCCCAATCATCTTTAGTCATCTTTTCAGTGGTGACAATGTGTACTTTGGCCTCTACACCCAGATTCTAAATCCTTTTTATAATTTTCTAAGAAAAATTCCTTTCTTCAGCAGGCAATCTATTAATTTCTCTCTTACAGTAGACAGCCTGCTATACATTTATCTTCTCAGAGCCTGATTTCACCAGAGAGCTTCTGTTGAATTAAGAGCATATAGTTTAATATGCTATGGGTGTTTGAATGAGAGCAGTGCTAATATGCTCTTCATCCTGTTACAGAGAACAAATGAAAAGCCTGCTCTTTCTCCCGAAGTCCTGAAATAAATTTTAAAATACATATGAGTAGTAATCTTTTCTTCATTAAAAATACATATCAGGGAGTCTAGTAACTTTGGAAAATATTAACTTGCATTGCCTTTTTCCAGTTCTAATATCAAAGAACACAGGAGCTGATCACTAGTACATGAAAAGTATAGACCATTCAGTGTGACGTGCCTGTTTTAAGAACTTATATATGATGTGCTCTGTCCTGGGCACTGGGGATATACAAATCATGCATAAAGCACTGTTCCTACTCTTGAGGAACCTGAAGTCTACACAAGAAAATAAATATGGCAATAAATAATATAAATGAAATTTGTTAAATTATATGATAGAAAACACATAAGGAATAAGTATCATGAAAGCAAAGAAAGTCTCAGGGACTATTCCCAACTATGTTTTCACATCACATGAGGATTATCATATAGCCACATTCACATCAATGTAACTTGAGGTATATATAAGGTAACTTATGGCAAACCAGTATTATGGAATTTTATGAAACACTGAAGTTGTACTTATGAAAACACTATATAGCAATGGGGCAGAGGTTTATAAAATATTACTAAGTGAAAAGAACAGACTGAGTTGGAATATACACTACAGAATGGGGTACAAGCAAGTGCATAGTTGTGAGTGTGCAAAACAGAGTTTATTCTTGTATTATTATTTATTAGTTACTGTATTATTTTCCATATGAACAACTGTAAACATAATTTTGTTCCACCTTGTATAATTATGATTCTGTAAAATATGTAAGCATATAAATTAAAATGAATATTGAAAGGAGTCCTTGATATCCCATCACCCTAATGCAACTATTTTGAATACTTTTTCTTGATGTGTCTAAGACAGAACTAAAAAAGACAAAACCAACTACTTTCACAAACAGGCAACACTCTGTGCCAGCAATCCTCCTATAATCGTGTTTAGTCTCTTATGCCAAACAGTCTCCAAAGTTTCAGTTGCAAATCTATGTCTGATGTACAAAATTGGCTTTGCTTATTATAATTAGATGCCTAGTCCAGAGTATTTTTGAACTGGTATTATATTTTGAAAGATAGAGAACCAAACTAGAAACTATAATATATTTGATGCAATTAAACTAATTAAGAATATTTAGCCTGGAGAAGAGAGTTAAGAAGGTGAAAGGTTATTCTATCAGTAAATGAAACCTAATTATTCTATGTGAAAGAATAGGCAGAAGTATAAACAATAGGTTAAATTAGAAAATAACCTATCAGACTCATACTATGGAAAGGCTAAAGAATTGTTTCAGGCTGAAACAAAATAAAGGGAAATGCAAAGTTTTATCCTGAAATAGATCCTGGACCAGAAAGAAGAAAGACTGTTGATACAGGTAGCAAAATGGGTTTGTGGATTAGACAGTACTGTTGCATTGATGGTTGTTTCCTTTTTTGAATAATTCAATGATGGTAATGTTGGAGAGAGTCCTTGTTCTTGGGAAATATACAAGAGTCCTTGTTCTTGGGTGAATTTGTGGGTGATGGCACAGCATGTCTGAAGCTTGTTCTCCAATTGTTCTGAAAAAGATTAATAAGATAGATGTATAGATTGATAGACAACAAATGTGGTAAAATGTTAAGAATTCAGAAATTTTATGAAAGATATAGATCAGGGTTGTCCAACATTTTGGTGTCTCTAGGCCCCACTAGAAAAGAAGAAGAGCTGTCTTGGGCCACACGCTAAATACACAAACGCTAACAAAAACTAATGAGCAAATGAAAGATCCATGCTTAATTTTCATGATATTCACCACCATGGATAAGCAAAAATGTTTTCACATAATAACCCTAATTATGCAGCGGCCCTTTTGATAATCTTTTAAAATCATCGAGCAGGTCCCAAGTTTGAAATCACTAATATAGAAAATGTACATATCTAAGTAATAAGACTTAGTATAAAACTTAGTAATAAAGCTAAGTAATGTTGTAAGTGAATTTATGATTTTGTGTTGGGCCACATTCATAGCCACCCTGGGCGGCATGCAGCCCATGGGCCATGGGTTAGACACACTGATATAGATGTTGCAAGTTTTATGTAATCTTGAAATTATTATAACATAAATTATATACAATTAAACCTCAGAAAAATCAGGAAAAATTCAATATGAAAAATTAAACTTACATTGTCCCAGTTTGATAGTTCCCCCTTACCTCTGACAGAACCAAATCGAATCCTCTCTAGATAAAAGAATCTTCATCTAAGTTTCTAAAGAGTCCCAATGATCAAGTTCACATAATTATGATCTTGCAATAAAAATTAATGAAATACATGAAGAAATAATTTACCAAGAGTCAGAAGAAATGAAAAAACAACACGTTTAGAACTCTCAAGACTTTAGATACTGAGATTTTTGGATGAAAAATATAAAAGTATACTTAATTAATTTAAAGAAATAAAGGCTAGAATCCAAAAAAATGAGCAAATAATGTGCTATCAAAAATAAGCAGTCATATTTGACAATGTATCAAGATATCTTCCAGAAATAAAAATATAATTATTGGAATTTAAACTCAGTTGTTTGTAGGATAACCGATGGAAAATTATTTAGCTGGAAAATAGATCTAAAAATCTGTTACTCAGGTACAACTCACAGATATGAAAAGATAAAAGAATATGAGTCATAAGCAACCCAAAAAACACAATAAATTCTAACACATATCCTGTTGCAATTCTAGAAGAGACAAAAACAAAGAATGAGAGAAAGTCAAGCTCAAAGGAGATAACATCTGAGAATAAATTCACTGGCACAAAATTGGTCAGGAAGGATAAATATATATAAAACCATACCTAGATACACCAAAATCAAGTTTCAGAGCAATTAAGACAAAAAGATCAGAAAAGCATACAATATGCAAATCTCAAAGATTTCTTTCTTTCTCAATAGCAATGATAGAAGTCAAAAATAGAGGTGCTGAAAGAAAGTAAATATTGGGTTGGCCAAAAAGATCATTTAATTTTTTCCATAAAATAAAAGACACATTTTTTCATTTTCACCAATAACTTTATTGACTTGGATATTTTCAGTATGTCATCTATCTACTATGTGGTATAATGTTGATTATCCTCAATTAATGTCTCAATTTGATAAGTATCAACTTCAACTGGTTTACCCAACTGTGGAACATCATCCAGGGCGAGATCTCCAGCAGGAAACTTAGCAAACCACTTTTGACACGTTTGACACAGCACCTTCTCCATACACCACACAAAACTGGTTTTGGTTGTTTTTTGTTTTTTGAGGGTTTTTTTTGCATTTCAGTTGCATTAATAATAATAAATAATAAAGCACAATCAGCCAAAAATTTAGTGAGTTTTCTTCAATGTTCAATATTAAAATGGTTACACAAAAAATCACCAACTTCAATAAAATTTTAAAATGCATGCTGATATGGCAGCTGTCACAATATGATCTAACAAAATTGTTTCGAATGAAGTTAAAGACAACTAAGTGCCACCTTATAGAAAAAAACCTAATGAACTTTTTGGCCAATCCAATATTAACCTAGAAGTCAGCAATTTACAAAATTCCACACAATTATGCTTTAAGTTACCTTAATGATGTGTATATTGACCATATCCTTAATTTGATCCTTGCTGAAAGGCCATGTTTTAGTCAGATTTTCTTGATTTGAGCATATTTTAATTTTCTCTTTTAGTATTTGAGATTGAGTAGCAGTTGTCTCTTCTAATTCCATGAATCCAAGAACTATGGGCCCTCTCTATTCCTCTTCATTCCTGCTTGTAAACTGGCCAATAGGTGTCTGAACATGTCTTTCTTTTAGTAACTTACTAAGGACAGACATAACAAGCAACACAAACCACAAAAAATTTTTCTGATTCCCTTTTTTATAGCAAGAATTTTTTTGGGAGAAGATCTTCATTCAAAAAAAACTGAAGGCACTATTTTCACTGAATGTTTTGCCACAGCACAAAATGAATTGCCATCTTTCCAACCTCTGACAGCAATTTTCTCACTATCCACACTTTGATCATTTAGTTGAAGCCAATAGCTTTATATATTTTAGGTTGCTGTTAGGCATCCAACTTTGAGTACAAACTTCTGTGTAGGTCAAGATGGCCCTGGTAATAAGCAGTCCCCAATAGCTCAGGGTCTGAAAACAATAAAAGTTTATTTCTCACTAAACATGTTGGCTAAAGGATCTATTTTACATTATACTTACTTAGTGATACTATATGAGAAAGAATCTACAACTGAGAATGTCACTTCTTATGGCAGATATCAAGATGACTGTCCAGAACCCTCTCAAACTCTCGCAGGAAGGGCTTTCTGCACAGGTGCAGGAACAGCTTCCCAGCTGACAGGGCCAGGATTGGGTTGAGGTAAATTAGGCAAGTGAGGCACCAAAAAACATCAGGCAAGGTGTAAAATTAAAAGGGTATAAAAAACCCTTTAATCATAACAAATCATATTTTAATAAAATATTTTAAAAATAAAATGGATAAAAAACAATATCAACTTTAACTAAAGACTGGCCATCAGCTCCTTCAGGGTCATCCTCGGCCATAGAAACCCCTTTGCCCCAGGTCACCATCTTTATAACTAAACACCTATAGAACAATATTCATGATCTATCCTTTGTTAGAGTAAAATATTTTATATGTATAATTCTGCAAAAATGCATGCACAAATACACAAAATATTTATACTTGTTTCTTTTAACATTTTAAGTCACCTGGCTACCTAATTTTTAAATAAATGTTATAAAATTTGTTAAATGATTATTGTTTTTAAAAATTGTGAATATAAGTGTATCTCTACAATGCTATGACATAATGGTATACTTCTGTTGGTTAAATATAACTTGACAAATAATCAGACTCTAAGTCCATATAAAAAATGCAGAACAACCCACTCCCTTTGTTTCCCAATGCTTGAAGTTAAATGTCAAAATTTTAATGTTGTAAAATAGTTTATGGCCTTCAAATAAATGGGTGAAGAAAGCTAAAACATCACTCCTTTCTCTCAAACTAGTAAATTGGCTCTTGGCGTAATAAGCTTTTAATCTCTTAGTGTGCAAAGCAATTGATTAGATGCTTTTCAGGTCATACTGGCTTTTATTTTATTTTATTTTTGTTTACAGTTGCTTCTTTTGAATTTTATTTTTTTATTAAAAAAATTTTTTGAATTTTAATTTTATTATTGTTCAATTATGGTGGTCCTCATTATCCCCCCATTACTCTCCCTTGCCCTACTCACCCGTCACCTCCCACATTCAATCCCCCCTCCAGTTGTTTTGATTCATTTTCATTTACACATCTTGACCTGATGTGTGGTGATAAAAATTGGTTTTGATTACCTATTAAGCCCTGAATCAAACATGAGAAGGTGAATTTGAGAAGAAAACATTTCTTAGGAATTTCTATTGCACTAGATTGTAACACTCCTTGAATTGTACCAAAACTGGGTTTAGTAGGCAAAATGACTTCTCAGACCTATTCAAAGCACAGGCTTCTGTGAAAGTCTCTGGGAAGGAGAGGCGGGTTGGGGTGGGCCAGGTGTCATTTTATAGCTAAAGTAGGTATTATGAGTGCTGCTTATATGGCATTGAAGCAAAAGGTCAGGCTAATCAACTCAGAGAAAAAGTTTGTTCACAGATTAATGTCATTATGACCCAGTCACCACCTGTACAGGTAAATGCAACAATACTGTAGAAAAGGCCAACACAGTGAAAACTCTGCAACAGCCACAGCTTTCCTTAAGCATCCTCTAACCTTTCTGGCATCTGTTTTCCACCTGGCGTTGTCTCTTTGCCAAAGCAAAGACTCTTAATGCCATTATGCTCTCCCTTCCCTCCTCTCACTATCAAAACTTTTTTCAGAGAGTTGTTCCTTTGGAAGGAATCAGAAAAGTAAAGTCACATTGATATATGTAACTGAACTAACAAAACCCCGGGGAGGGGGGTGCCGTGGTGGAAGCAAGGGAGGGAGGTGGGTTTTGAAGGGGTGGGGAGAAAATATGGACAACTGTAATTGAACAACAATAAAATAATTTAAATTTAAAAAATTGCCAAGGTAGAAAAGACACAGAGATAGTTATGGGAATCTACTGAGATGTGCTGGTAGTTTTAGTCTTTTTCAGAAATTTAACACTATTGTCCAAAGTTAGAACCTCTGGAGCATTGGATCTACAATTGAACATTAAAGAATGCATGTGCTTTCTTGCCAAGGTCTTGAAGTATGGCTTAACTTAAATTTTAAGCATTATTTTGAGAATATGTCCCTACTGATTTAAAAAAATCTCATTTCTCATGAGAGGAAAAACATTTTCTAAACACATTTCAAAGGCATTTCATCAACTGTATATCTCTCAGCAATGCTACCGAATTTGACTTTTTCCCTTCAGTCAATTTCTAAACCTTAACTAAAGGAAGACAATCAAATCAGACTTCTATTTTCTTCCTCTTGAGATTTACTGATCCCCTCTAATATTTCAATTTACTACCTACTTGCAGTTCCTATATTCATCTTCATATTAATAAAAACGAAGACTTCCTAGATGAATCCTCCTGATTTGTTGCCTTTACAGTAACTCTTGCAACACTTCTATTACCCTCTATTCCTGATGCGAATTATATACCAGTATTGTTTTTGCTGAAATCCACATAGCTGAGAAGCAGGGACTTTGGAATCAGAGAAAAAGGTTTGATTCCTACTCTTACATAAGAACTTAAATGTGCTGTTTCAACTCTCTAAGCTTTTATTTTCATATGAATATGAAAATAATACCTATTATCATATATTTGCTATGAATAGCAGGATTAATGCATGTAAATTACTTAATACAGGACAGCTAGAAATTGTATGCTTCCTTCCCTTTCAAGTGGAAGAAAGTGAGCTTTTCTGTGAATGTTAAATTCATGGTGAAAAACTGCAGTCCAAAAGAGAAGTCTGGGCTTAAGATATATTGTGATAACTTCCAGAACTATAAATAGTAATTAAATTCATGGGAATAAATGAGACCACAAAGAAAAAGACTGTCTGTAGAGGAAATAGAGAATAGAGACTAAGAAAGGACTAAGGAGCAACAATGTTTAAGAATACGCTATACCAAATTCCCTTTCTTTTCTTGTTTACTTTCATTGGAATCTCCCAAGGCTCAATAATCAGCATATTGCTTTTCTCTTCACCAGTAATTCATTCATTCATTTAAATGTAGCTTACCTAGTAATTATAAACATGCAAAACTTGTTGGATGCTCTAGAGATAAAGAAACAGAAAAATTTCCTACTTTCAGATAGCCTACAATATAGTGGATTAGCCAAGCAATTAACCAACCAACCAACCAACCAAATATCAAAATAACCAGCAAAGAAAGAAAATATATCTGAAAGAAATAACTGCCTTGATTATAATAAAAAAGGATGATGAAATAGCAACTGGGCATCAGACTACTTTAGACTGTTTATTCAAGGAAGGCTTTCTTTTGGATGTAATTTAAATGAGATCTAAATGCCAAGAGGGCAATAGCACTGAGGGGAGAGAGTTTGGGAAGGGAGAACAACAAGTACATAGAGTGTAAGTGAGTAATCATAATCAATTTAACCTATCAAGGATTAGAAAGACTATCATATTTAATGTATATAACTTGATAAGCTTGAAGAAAAGTATACATTCATGAAAATATCACCACAATCTATGTCATAAATATATCCATCACCTATATAAAGTTCCTTCTGTCCACTTTATTTATTATAATTATTATTTTTTAAAGAAAATTGTTATTTACACTACTCTGTAACTTGTTTTTTGCACTCACTAAAATCTTATAAATTCTACCTCTATTGCATACATACCAACCACATTTTTTAAAAAATTATTATTCAATTACAGTTGTCCCCATTTTCCCCCTGCTACTCTCCCCTGCCCTACTCACCCCAACCTCCCACATCCAATCCTCCCCGCTATTGTCTCTGTCCATGGGTCCTTTATACATGTTTCTTGACTTGACTCTTCCCCATCCTTTATTATTCCCCTTCCCCCTCCCCTCTGGTCCCCATCAGTTTGTTCTTTATTTCCAAGTCTCTAGTTCTATTTTGCTTGTTTTTTTTTTTTGTTGATATGGTTCCTCTTGTAGGTGAGATAATATGGTATTTCTTTTACCAATTGGCTTATTTCACTTAGCATAATGCTCTCCAGTTCTATCCATGCTGTTGCAAAGGGTAGGAGTTTCTTCTTTCTTTCTGCTGCGTAGTATTCCATTGTGTAAATGTACCATAGTTTTTTTTATATACTCTTTTACTGATGGGCACTTAGGCTGTTTCTAGCACTTGGCTATTGTAAATGATGCTTCCATGAACATTGGGGTGCATAGGTTCTTTCGAATTGGTGTTTCAGAAGTCTTAGGGTATAATCCCGGCAGTGAAATTGCCAGTCAAAAGGCAGTTCCATTTTTAGTTTTCTGAGGATATTCCATACTGTTTCCCACAGTGGCTGCACCATAGGGAGAAAATAGACAGGGGGAGGGCGAGAATAGTATGGGACACGTAGAAGCTAAAGAACTTATGACACATGGACATGAACTAAAGGAGGGGAATGTGGGTGGGAGGGGGTGTGCGGGGGGGAGGGGAGTGAAGGAGGAAATGGGACAACTGTAATAGCATAATCAATAAAATATATTTTTTAAAAAGAAACAAAAGTAAAAGGATTAGAAGTATAGGAATGTTCATTGCAACATGAAATTGTACTTTTGATATTAGAAACAACCTAAATGCTCCTTAATAGGCTGAATCCCCCATAATGTATTTTTACAATGACCTCATGATTCACTCAGGAGCCAATATAAAAACGTGGTCAAACCTGTGTCTCTCTGGTCAATTAACATTCAATAAAGGAGGCATGAGCACAAAATGGAGTAAAAATAGCCTCTTCAACAAATGGTGTTGGGAGATCTGGATAGCTACACACAAACAAATGAAACTAGACCACCAACTTACACCACAGACAAAAATAAACTCAACTTGGATAAAAGATTTAAATATAAGTCATGACACCATAAAAGTCCTAGAGGAGAACATAGGCAGGAAAATTTCAGATATTCCACACAGCAATATTTTCACTGATATTTCCCCTAGAGCAAGAAACATAAAGGAAAAAATATTATAATTATTATTGATAAAACAACATAACACCTTAATAAAGTGGTTAAAGAAACAAAAAAAGAAAGGCTAGCATAGCTTAAGGTAGTGAGTAAGGAAAAGATTCAGAAAAGGTTTACTAGAGATTCATTCAGGAGACAGTAAATTTTATCATATTGTGCTTTATAGAAGTGTAAATTTTATTCTAATACAATAGAAAATCCACTGAAGGGTCAAATGTCCTAATCTGATTAAAAATATCCTTCCTCACCCTTATGATTAAATGGATTGTATAGAATTTAAAGCAGAAAGATCAGTTATGAGATTGATAAAGTAGTTCAAGTCAGAGATTGTGGTATCTTGGAATAGTAGAGATGGAGATAAATTGATAGATTCAAGACGAATTCTGGTGGTATAATCATGCTTGATGACAGTTTAGATATTTTGGAGTGAGAAAAGGAATAAGTCAATCATGATGGCAGGATGACAAGATGAACCTAGATACTGGGCTTGAGCACCTGGATAGATAGCAGAGCTATTACTCAAATGGTAAGATTTCAACATTAGTCTTGGAGTGTGGTGGCAATCAAGAGTTTTACGTTAGCTGTGATAAGTTCAAGACACCTATTAGCATCTGATTTTATCAAGTAGGAAGCTGGATATATAAGACTGTAGTTCAGAGAGGAGGTATAAGCTAGAGATATAAATATAAGGGTATAAACATAAGTGACAATAAAAGGCACAGTACAGGAAGAGATAATCTAGGAAAAACATACCTAAAGAAGTGACCATATAACTAGTCATAGAATATTCCAAAATCTACAACTCATGCAGAATGGAATCAAGAATAATCAGTGAGATGACAGACAAACAAACTAACAAAAACCAGACATCAGGACTGTGGACTGCCATGGAGACCAGAAATAATTTCAAAGAAAGTGTTGAAGTGGCTGAGAGATTGAATTAGATGAGGATACCTGCTACTACTCTACTTTATTGCTAGTCCATGACCTCAACAAAAGCAGTTTAAATTGGGTAGAGAGGGTGAAATCCCAAATAGATTGTGGAAGGCTCATGGAGGATGTAAAGCAATGACCACAGATGCTATTTCAAAAGTTCTGCCAAAATAAATTAAATAGAGAAAAAGGGTTATTAGCTGAAGATAGATATAAGATCAAGGGAAGAGATGCTACAATAGATGATTTCTGTATACTATTCAGGAAACAGAGGAGCAAGGGATGATAAAAACTGGAATAAAGTCCTTAGAAATACTAGAGGAGATGGAATCCAGAGTACAAATGAAGAACTGACCTTTGATAGGAGCAGTGACACTCTATATACTATAAGAAGTGGGAAGGTCAACACCATGGGTACAGATGCAGGAAGATTAGTAGTGGGAGGATGGAGTTCAGTTGGGTTGTTTTGATTTCTCAAAAAAAAAAAAATACAGGAGCAAGCAACAGTAGGTTCACAGTTGCATTATGACATTCTTCTGAGTTAATAAAGCTATTGTAATAATCATAACCTGCATGTCTTTTTCCATATGAACAACTGCAAACCTACTTTTGCCAACCCATGTAAATATAATGAAAGATCATCAGCTAAAAGTGATGGGGAAGAGGTGTGAAAAATCTAAAGTGAGAAAAAACTGTTAAATAGTAATTTCAGAATCATGGAAAACAAATACATTAGGAAAGTTTAGTAAAATTATGAAGTAATAATAAGTGCCCATTTGAGAACATGAATTTATAAAAGACCATAGTTATTTTTTCTTTAGTTATATGTTTGGCAACATGTCAGCAGGAATTAGGTAGAGAGTAGGGTTCAACTAAGGTTGAGCTTGCCCTTTGTGCTGTAAGGGGAAATGGGAGATAATGAGAAAATTGTGTTACCCCACACCCCGAAGCCCACACTACTGATCTTACTGCCAGAACTGCTATCAACACTGTTTCTGGAACCACTTCTGACACTGGGCAGAAATCCACGTGTCCATACTGCTAAAGACAGTGCTGTCAAATGCAGAAAACAAAACAGAATCTATTTCTTTTCTTCTTCTAACCTAACTGGAACCCACTAGTAAATTTCTAGCACTGGCAGTACAGGAGAGAGGGAGAAAGGGCAAATGTGGGCTTGAGAGCCAATACATAATATACAGTCCTGTCCATCCCTTTGATTATTCAGTCTCTGTACACAGCCTTCTACCCATATTTAAATTTCCAAGCAACAACTATAACAACATCATAATTTTGTCCCTTATATCAAAGAAGATGCGTTCATAGCATCTCCCAAATGGTCCCCCACCAAAAGTCCCATTGTCTCTATAGCAATCTCTGAGTGATGTTAATTTCTCTCCTAGTTTGATCACAATCTGTTCTGGATATTCTATAATCTACAGACTTAATTACAATTTTAAATATGTTTTATTGATTATGCTATTACAGTTGTCCCATTTTTTCTCCCCTTTATTCCCCTCTGCCCTGCACTTCTCCTTCCACTATCATTCCCCCAACTTAGTTCATGTCCCTAGGTCATGCATTTAAGTTTTTTGGCTTCTCCATTTCCCATACTATCCTTAACCTCCCTCTGTCTATTTTCTACCTACCATTTATGTTTCTTATTCCCTGTACCTTTTCCCCATTCTCCCTCTGCCCCTTCCCTGCTGATAACCTTTCATATGATCTCTATTTCTGTGAATCTGTTCCTGTTTTAGTTGTTTGCTTAGTTTCTTCTTGTTTTCTTTTTTTTTAGGTTTGGTTGTTGATAGTTGTGAGTTTGTTGTCATTTTACTGTTCATAGTTTGATTTTCTTTTTTTTTCTTAGATAAGTCCCTTTAACATTTCACATAATAAAGGTTTGGTGATGATGAACTCCTTTAACTTGACCTTATCTGGGAAGCACTTTACCTGCCCTTCCATTCTAAATGATAGCTTTGCTGGATAGAGTAATCTTGGAGGTAGGTTCTTGCCTTTCATGACCTGGAATACTTCTTTCCAGCCCCTTCTTGCCTGCAAGTGTTCTTTTGACAAATCAGCTGATAGTCTTCTGGGAACTCCTTTGTAGGTAACTGTCTTCTTTTCTCTTGCCACTTTTAAGATCCTCTTCTTATCTTTAACCTTGGGTAATGTAAATATGATGTGCCTTGGTATATACTTCCTTGGGTCCACCTTTTTGGGGACTCTCTAAGGTTCCTGAACTTCCTGGAAGTTTATTTCCTTTGCCAGATTGAGGAAGTTCTCCTTCATTATGTTTTCAAATAAGTTTTCAATTTCTTGCTCTTCCTCTTCTCCTTCTGGCATCCCAATGATTCAGATGTTGGAATGTTTAAAGTTGTCTCAGAGGTTCCTAAGCCTCTCCTCATTTTGTTTTTGAATTCTTGTTTCTTTATTCTGTTCTGGTTGAATGTTTATTTCTTCCTTCTGGTCTAAACTATTGATTTGAGTCCCAGTTTCCTTCTTTTCACTGTTGGTTCCCCATACATTTTCCTTTATTTCACTTTTCATAGCTTTTGCCTTTTTCTCTATTTTGTAATCATACTCGACCATTTCTGTGAGCATCCTGATTACCAGTGTTTTGAACTCTGTATCTGATAGATTGGATATCTCTTCATTGCTTAGTTGTATTTTTTCTGGAGCTTTGATCTGTTCTTTCATTTGGGCCACATTTTTTTTTTTTTTTTGTCTCCATGGGCCTGTTAATTAATGGGAGGTGGAGTCTTAGGTATTTGCCAGTCTGGGGCAACCCAGGTTGCTGTGTTGTGGTGCTGTATTTGGGGGAGGGGTCTGAGAGGGAACAATGCCTCTTGCTCAGCTCTCAGCCAGCTTTGAGTTTCTTCCTCCACTACCCACAAGCAAATTGGGACCTTCTGGTGCTGATTCCCTACTGGGTGGGTTTGTGTACATTCTAGGATCCTGTGGGTCTCTCTAGTGAACTCTCTTGTGAGGGTGGGAATTTCTCCTGCTGCCTCAACCTCCACAGGATTTTTCAGTCAGAGGTTTTGAGGCTTTATTTCCTGGTGCTGGAACCCTGGGTTGCTTGATCTTTCTCGCTCCCCAGTTGTTCCTTCTGGTTTTTCCACATGCAAATGTGGGACTGCCAGCTCCACCAGATGCTGCCTTGCTGGGTCCACCAACTGCTGGCTGGGCTGCCCCAGGCCTCCAGCTGCCATATAGCCTCTCATCCTCTTGACCCTGGCTGTCTGTCTCTGCCCCTCCTACCAGTCTGGGTGAATGTTTCTTCTTTAACTCCTTGGTTGTTGGCCTTCCATACAGTTCAATTTCCTGGCAGTTCTGTTTAATTTTTGTTTTTAAATTTGTTGTTGTCCTTATTTTGGTTGTGTGAGAAGGTGGAGTGTATCTACCTATGCCTCCATCTTGGCTGGAAGTTAATCACAAAATTAATTATAACAGCACTTTATATAACATGAAAGAAAAGAGAGAAGTAAAAACATACTACTGAGTAACAGAAATAGATATGTCACAAGCAAAAAAGAAAATATGCATTTCAGTCACAGGCCTCATTTCTGTAACTATTATGAAGACAGTAACTATTATGAAGACAGAGCTTACATTTCCAACTTTTTCTTCCATTATGCATTCCTCAGATGACCAGAGTTCTTGCCTTGATTGGTTTATATTTAAATGTGGTAATTGCTACACCCAGAGAATCCCATGGGTTCCAGATATATTTACTTGTTGGTTTGTGAAACTAAGAGACCTGTAATGATCAGGTGATACTACTAATGAAGATTTTTTCCCTCTTAGATATGAAGACTTTTAAATCAGCACAGCACAAAGTTGTTGAGATGGGAATCCAGATACTCTTATTTCAACTTCTTGATACCCAGACTCAATTATTCCATGAGTGAAGCAATAGCACATCTTGATTGCTGGTCCCAACCAACCAAACTTCATCAAGAGCCTTTTCCATGATTGTGCCCTAAATGAGCCCACAACATGCCATTCTGTAAGGTTAACAATAGGGCACATGGTAATGGGGACAAGTCAATTCCATTTCTTTTACTATAAAGTTACCTTTGTTGTCAGAAGCCATATTAAATTGAATACTCTGACAATGAGTAAGCTCATGGATAATGGTATTGGGAGAAGCACTGAGGTCCAAAAGAAGAGAGATTCACATCTATGTAAGTGCTGAAAAGATTCATCACTTGGCCCTCCATCATGGAAAGGTTCCACTATAATTAATCTTACCTCAAGTGGATGGCACTTTTCATCAGGGACAGCATGACAATATAACAATACTATATCAGGGGCTAAGTGTTTGCTTCTGTGTTTGGCAGGTTGGTGACTAGCAGCAAAAGCAACTTATGGCTTTCTAAGTCTTTTCCTTTTCTATTCTATTTTTTTAAATTGTTGTTCTATTACAGTTGACCCAATTTTCCCCCATTGCTTACCCCTGCCCCACCCACCCCAACTTCCACAGTCAATCTTCACCTGGTTGTGCACATCCATAGGTTATTTATACTTGTTCTTTAACTAAACCATTCACCTTCTTTCTTAACTTATCCCCTTACCCCCTCCACTCTTGTCCCTGTCAGTTTGTTCTTGTTTTCATGCCTCTGGTTCTATTTTTCTCATTTGTTTGTTTTGTCCATTAGGTTCCTGTTATAGGTGAGATCATATGGTATTTGCCTTTTACTGCCTGGCTTATTTTGCTTAGCATAATACTCTCTAGTTCCATCCAAACTGTCATGAAAGGTAGGAGTTCCTTCTTTCTTTCTGCTGTGTAGTATTCCATTGTGTCGATGTACCACAGTTTTTTGATCCACTTATTTACTGATGGGCACTTAGGCTGTTTCTAGCACTTGCCTATTATAAATAATGCTGCTATGAACATAGGGGTGCATAGGTTCTTTTGAATTGGTGTTTCAGGATTCTTAGCTTTGTATTTAGAAGTGGTTATTGAAAAGTCAATATATTACCACATCTTCCATCATGGCCACTTTGTTTATGAGGCCATTGAGCAAGCACAAGGTGACAAGAGACTCACTGACATCCACAAGATGGAGTCATCTTGTCCACCTTATTAGGAGACTCCTACAGCAGGTGCTTTTTGATGGCATGCACTCACATAGGCCCATTATTCTCATGCTCTACTCATTCTGAGAGGTCTACCCATACTTTTCTCTCAGACAGACATCTCTGTCACCAGTGGTCCAAATTAATCTTTCATAGTCCCTAAGAAGCTAAACAAGCCATTAACCTCTTCTCATAGGTTGTATGCATCTCCATATCTCTGGCAATACCTTGGAAAAACAGAGTAGAGAAAGTTTTGTTCACTAAAAGGATTTCCCTTCCCTACTCTCTTTTAGATCACCTCAGAGGAGGGCTACAATGTTGTTCACTTTGGAACGGTCCTGGGATACAGTACAGAACAATCTGTAATATTGCACCAAATTTTTTCTTTTTCATTATTAGTATAAGAAACATGCCATGAAGCAATAGGTGCTGGTTGAGAAAGTGGTGATAATTCCATAGTAGTAGATGTCATGGTATTTTCAGCCTGTACACATATCTTACCTGTGTAATTGGCAGTGTTCAAGCTCAAACTCATATATTTCACTCTCTGTTGTGAATGGACTCTGCTGTGCATATCCAATTTTATGACTTTGTGGATGAGATAACACTCAGTTTATACTGGGCAGCTATGGTAACATGGTCTTTGGGAGCATGGTCTCTGTTTGCTTGCATTCAACAAGTCATATAGTCTTTTTTTTCATTAATCTCATCTGAGGATGTGTTTGATCATGTAGTTTTTAGCAGAGTTTAATAGTAAGCTAAGAACTATTTCTCAAAAGGAGAATGGTCATTTGCAAACTATGGCATTGTTTTATCCTTAAACCCTGGGAGCCATAATTCTGGCAGTTTTCAAGAGACCCACCATAGAATCCATTCTTCCTAAGTTTTTCAATTTAATCAACCAATCAACCAATCTATTTGTGCTCATTCATGGATGAAGTTGCTTTTGATATAAATTAGCAAAATGTTTACAATTTCTTTCATATGTTATATGTTTCCTCCTGTACCAGATTTTGCACATGTTCTGCTGGCATGTCATGGATCTGACTCTAGTTAGGGATCTGGAGGCCATGAAGCAGGGGAGGGGGAGGTGATCCTGAGGAAAATTGGCAAACTAATATAAAAAAAGACTAGTTCCCTCAGAAAAGAAAGTGGACATGTTTCTACTGATTGAGGAGACTCAGGGGGATCTGAGGTTCCAGGTTTTCAGATATTTTTGTATCTATTCAAATGCTGCCATTCCAATTCTCTTTATCCTACTCTGTCCAAAGCAATATCTTGATATTCACATGAGATTTGAAAAGACTAAGAGTTAACTTACATTGTAATTATGCAACCAGGAGATAAATTTTATATTATATTTGTGACTATAGCAGCCTTGAGACTAGTAGCAATAAGGATTATTTATTGCCATCATATAAAGTCTTGTCCTTTTAACCATGCCTTAACTTAAGGGTTTAGTCCTGAGCTTTCATTTTTATTTCCAAAGGTTCTCCAGTAAAGAAGCATCCATGCCACTCCTTGGTCCTTATAGATATCATTCCCACCCAAAAGCACATCCTAACGTTACTATTTACCTATTTTTAGGCTCATTATTTTATTTATTTTGAAAATGGAGATATATTAAGAACTTACTTATTAATCAATGGCCAGTTGTAACTATAGAATCTATTCTAGGCATTTCACACAAAGAGGGACTTATCATAGGGAATTGGTCCAAATAATTGATTGGTAGCACAGACAGAGCAATGGTGGTAAGGTCATGTTATTCACAGATCAGTAAATTTAGTAAGACAATAGGGCTGGCATAGAAAAAGAGAAAAAGTGGTGTTACCCAAAGTCCTGCTGCTTCTGTAAGAAAAATGAAAGAAAGATGGCTTCTCTCTTCTCTCTGCCTTCTAATATTACAGGTGTCTACCTGGCACTTATCTGGAAACTTGCTGGCAGGAGAGTCTGGGAAAAACATTTTGCAACTTCCATCTCCAGCCCCATAGGAATGTGTGAGAATAGGAAAGTTATCAAAAACACTAGTACAATGACTTATGTCAGACACAGCTTGAGATTCACATGTTCAGTGTAAGAAATAAAGATTTTTTTAAAGATTCTTTCTCTTGCTACAATAAGTTTTCCCAGAAGTGAACTCTCAAATGAGGATTATTTATAAGTGATTTATTTAAAAAGTACTCCAGGAGAAATTGGTAAGGGAGTGAGTGGGGGAAAAACAGAGCAAAGAAGGGAAGGAAGACAAGGAAGGATGAATTTCAGGCCAAGTTCTCCAGAGGAGAGTTTCATTCTGTTCTTGTGGGGGAACTCAAGAGAATATAAATTGCATGTTGTCCTGACAGAAGTCAAAGACACTGGGGTTTTCAGGCTCTCTTTTGATAAAAGGTCACCAGATACATTTTCAGGCACTTGTCACTTTCCATTTGAAGAATGGGCCAAAAAAAACAGAAAGATGTCCAAGATCTAATGAGATCTGGAAGAGTATTGATATAAAACATTATATTCTATAATTTTTTTCCTGCATAAACTAATATAGTTTTGAAACTTAAATTGTCACCTGCGTAGTCTCATCTCTCAACTTTTAAGACCTGACCTTCCTAAAATCTCAATTCCTCTACCTGCATTTAGAACACTACCACCAAACATTTCCACTTGGTTAGCTACCACCACCTCAAAGAAACAAAATTAATTAAAAATGTAATAGGAATCTCCACATAGGAAAGAGATACATGGAGCAGGATTAGAAAATAAGAAGTAGATATTGTCCTGGGATTCCTTTCCTACTTTATGTTCTCAGAAATGTTTTCTTACAGAGAATGCTGGAAAAATTCACAATACATGGTGCCCTCAACTTGATTCATATCTGAAACTTGGCTCTAAATTCATGGTGAGATTAGAAGTCAGAAAGCAAGCAACCAACCAACCAACCAAATAACCAAACAACAACAAGAAGAAGAAGAAGAACAACAAAACCCTAGAAAATTTCACTTTCAAATATGCTTATGAAGCACATTTTTTCTTTTTTCAAGTTTATTGGGGTGACATTGGTGAATGAGATTGTTTCAAGTGCTCAATTCTATTACACATTGTCGGTATATTGCATTTTGTGCCCACCACACAAAACCAAATTTTCCATCAGCATATATTTGACCCCCTTTACCCTTTACTGTCCCCTGCCCCTCTTTCCTATGATAATCACCATATTGTTTTCTGTGATGAGTTTTTGTTTGTTTGTTTTTCTTGTTTGTTCTTTTGCTGCTTTCAGTTTTATATCCCACATCTGAGTGAAATCATGCTTTTAAACATTTTATGAATTATTTAGCTTAGAATGATATCCTCAAGATCCATCCATGTTGTCATAAATGGCAGTATTTCATTTTTTTCTTATGACTAAATAGCATTCCATTGTATATATGTACCACATCTTTATCTAATTATCTGTTGAGGTACACTTCAGTTGTTTTCATGTCTTGGACACTGTGGATAATGCTGCAATGAACATAGGGGCATATATATATTTGTGAATAAATGTTTTTGCATTTTTCAGGTAGATACCCAGAACAGGTGTTGCTGGGTTGTAACTCTATTCTTAATTTTTTAAGAAGCTGTCATACTGTTTTCCCCAGTGGCTGTACCAGTTTACATTTCCACCAGCAGTGAATGAGAGGGTTTTTTTCTCCACTACCTCTCCAACACTTGTTTTTCTTATCTTGTAGATAATATCCATTCTAACAGGTGTGAGGTGGTGTCTCATTGTAGTTTTTATTTGCATTTCCCTAATAGCTAGGGAAGTTCAGCATTTTTCATATATCTGCTGGCCATTTGTATGCCTTCTTGGGTGAAGTGTCTGTTCAGGTCCTCTGACCCCCCTTTTTTAAGATTTTATTTATTTATTTATTTAGAGAGAGGAAAAGGAAAGGAGGAAGAGAGGGAAACATCAATGTGTGGTTGCCTGTCACGTGCCCCTAACTTGGGACCTGGCCTGCAACCCAGGTATGTGCCCTGACTGGGGATTGAACTGGCGACCCTTTGGTTCACAGTCCACACTCAATCCACTGAGCTACACCAGCCAGGGAGATTTTTTAAATAAGATTGTTTGTTTGGTGTTGAGTTGTATTAGTTCTTTATATATTTTGCATATTAACCCTGTTGTAGGTGTTGTTTACAAATATCTTCTGTTTGATTGGTTGTCTTTTTGTTTTGTTGGTGGTTTCTTTGGATGGGCAGAAGTTTTTACTTTGAAATATGAGATCTGTCCAGAAAAAGTGCAGCCATTGTTAATATAATGAGAACGATTTACATGACATCGATGTAACCTGGCAGCCAAGGAGAGTGGACTGGAATGCACATGTGTGAACAATGATGACTTCACCGTACTAGTCAGTGGGAGAGGTAGACACCATTGAGTGAGCATGTGTATTGTATGGCCATCACATTCAAAATGACTGAGCGAGTAGAGCAACGAATCTGCATCAAATATTCCATTAAGCTTGAACATTCCTCCATGGAAACTATTCAGATTATTCAGAAGACCCCAGCTATGGCCAACCAGTGATTGGCAGCTTCATCAGAGCAACATGCCTGCTCATGCATCACAACTCCTGCAGAGTTTTTGGGGAAACATTGAATCATTCAGATGACTCAGCTCCCCTATAGCCCAGATTTGGTGCCCTGCATCTCCTGGCTTTTCCCAAAACTAAAATCATCTTTGAAAGGGAAGAGATTTCAGACAATTAGTGAGATTCAGGAAATACAAGGGGGCAGCTGATGGCGATCGAGAGAATTGTGTGAGGTACCAAGGTGCCTACTTTGAAGGGGACTGAGGCATCATTGGCTTCTGTACAATGTTTCTTGTATGTTGTATCTTCTTCAATAAATGTCTCTAATTTTCATATTACCTGACTGGATACCTTCTGGACAGAACTTGTAGTCCCTCCAATTCATTTATTTTTGCCCTTACTTCCTTTGTCTTTAGGGTCAAATTCATAAAATCCTTTCTAAGACCAAAATCCATAAGTTTAGTACCTGTGTTTTCTTCTATGTAATTTATTGTTTCAGGTCTTATATTTAGGTCTTTGATCCATTATGAGTTAATTTTTGTGTATGGGGATAAATAGAAATGAAATGGAAAGATAGTCCATGTTCATAGATTGGAAGAATCAACATAGTTAAAATGGCCATAGTAGCCAAAGTGACAAACAAATTTAATACAATTCCAATCAAAATACATTCCAATCAATGACATCCCACTGTCATTTTTTAAAAAACAGAATAAAAGATTCATCAAATTAGTATGGAACCACAAAAGACCCCAAATAACCCAAGAAATCCTAAGAAAAAAGAACCAAGCCAGTGGTATCACACTCCCTGACTTCAAATTATACTACAAAGCAATGATAATCAAAATGGCATGGATTTTGGCAGAAAAACAGACACACAGAACAATGGAACAATATTTGAGAGCCCATAAATAAACCCACATGTATATGGACAAATAATTTTCAACACAGGACCTAAGAACGTACAATAGAGAAAAGAAAGCCTCTTTAATAAATGATGATGAGAAAATTGGAAAGCCACATACAAAAGAATGATACTATAATGAAACATATTTTTATAACTGAAATGTGGATAAACTCATAGAACAAATGAATTCCTTGTTCTTACAAAGATGTCTGAATCATCCAATTAGTTGTAAAACTTTAAAACAGAGACATGGGTCCTTGAAGCTACCTACCTTCTGTTATAATGTGAGAGTTTGGAGAAAGTTATATGTAAAAGGTCATTCACAGCAACATTAAAATGGAAAACCAACTAATTTTTTAATGAGTATAGCTGAATAAGTATACTGCATGCATTTGAATAATTTTATGCCATCATTGGAAATAATGGTCTAGATCTAAAATTACTAATCTGGAAGGATGCCTTTTGAAAAATAATGCTACAAATTGCAAACGTCAGATTTAAAAGACATGATTTTATTCCATCAAAAAATGTCTATGTATAAATAAAGGGAAAATTAAGAAAAGATATGTGGCAAATTATTAATACCAGTTATCACTGAGAAGAGAGATTTGCAAGTACAGAGGAGGTGATCCTCTCTTTAGGTTGTTTCAAGGAGGTAGAATTATGAGTGATTTTTATGTTGTGTATGTTTGTGTTTCTAGCTATTAAAAATAAGATAAAAACAACTAACATCACCTCATTTTTTATTCACTAACTTGTAAGATTGTCAATATTTCATTTTCAAAAACGTAATCATTTAAGACAAAATAAAAATATTCAGTTTAACACAGTGACTGACTATATAATGCTCCTCTTAAAATTCTCTTTAAGTAGTCAAAAAGAGACTATTGTAAACAATGCTGCAATGAACATAAGGGTGCTTATATTCTCTCAATAAGTGTTTTGGGTTTCTTTGGATAAATTCCCAGAAGTGGAAGCTCTGGTATGTTCATTGCAGCATTATTTACAATAGCTAAGATTTAGAAGCAGTTCAGGTGTCCATTGATAGATGAGTGGATAAAACAACTACGGGGCATTTACACAATGGAATACCACTTGGCCATAAAAAGAAGAAAATTTTACCCTTTGCAACAACATGGATGGACCTGGAGAACATTATGCTAAGTGAAATGAGCCAGTCATAGAAAGACAAAAACCATATAATTTCACTCATATGTGGAATCTAATGAAAAAAAAACGGAACTAAAAGCAAAACAGAGACAGACTCATGGATGGAAAAGAGATCACAGCTAGGTGGAAGTTAGGACATGGAGGGATTTAACAAAAAGGAAAAAGGACTCATGGACATGGATAACAGTGTGGTGATTGCTGGGAGGGGTGGAGGGCATAAGGGGACTAAATGGTAATGGAAAAATATAATAAAGATATAAAAAGAAGCTATTGCACAATTCAACCATATGTATACAGGTTGGGGCAAAAGTAGGTTAGCAGTTGTTATGATGGAAAATAATACAATAATTAATAAATAACAATACAAGAATTAACTGTTGCCCTGCTGGCTGGTGTGGCTCAGTGGATTGAGTGCTGGCCTGCAAACCAAAAAGGTGCAGGTCACAATCCTGGGTTGTGGGCCAGGTCCCCATTTGGGGGTGAGTGAGAGGCAACCACACATTGATGTTTCTCTCCCTTTTTCTTCTTCCTTTCCCTTCTCTCTAAAAATAAATAAATAAATAAATATTTAAAAAAATAAACTGTTTTCTATACTCACAACTGTAAACGTACTTTTGCCCCACTTTGGTTGTATACATACATCCATTCATCTCTTATTGCTTGCCAACAACCTTCAGTTTTACTTATCACAGCAATTTATTCAGCTAAAACTTCTTTTTCAGATGAATTTATAATTAGGATTGGCCTTGTGACCTCATTCTGGCCAATAACGTGATCAGGGATTAAATAGGTAGCATTCCCAGTAAAGAACATTTTAAGGGGCAGATTCTCCTTAAGATTTTGTGTTTACCCCTCTCATTTGCCCTTTTCCCTTCTTCCTGATTGTCTAAACATGTGGCTCTTAACCTGTGAGCCTAAGGAAAAAAACCTCATGGTAAGGATGGTAGAACAGGTAAACAGAAATCGAATCCTGGTCACATCATTGTAGTATCAGACTAACCCCAACTACCTATGCCTGCATGTGGCCTTTTTGTTACAAGAAAACAACAAAAAACATGTAAAACATGCCAATGTGTATAAAGCCACTGTCAGTTGTTTTTCTGATGCTTAAAAGTGAACTTTTTGTAAATTATGTAGTTAGGGCCCCATCCTAACTGGAAACTGAGGCATTATCCTTCTACCATGGGAAGGCTACTTCCTGAGCAGACAGAGGACCTCTGTCTCTCCACATTACTGCCACTTCAACAACCAGTGCCCTTAGAATGCCGTTCGGATTCCTCAGCCTACATCAAAGCTCTGTATAATCAAACATACTCCACCTCTTTCTTTAATCTTTTGTCTGGATGTTCCTTACACCTAATCCACCGTGTTTCTGCCAAGAAAATTTCTTGGGTTCTCAAAGCCAAAGACGCTCATGATCACCAATCTTTGCTCTCAGAGACAGTAAGATTTCCCAGACTGTCTTGCTCATATCAATTATCCCTTTTTTATGAACTTTCTTTGTACTCACTAGCAATATCATTTACTTATTAATTATATACTCTTCTACAATGTTATTTACTTTATATGTACATATCCTGTATTTTAAAGCAGATTAAATGTTTCTGTAAACACTTCCTTCAACGCCCAGTACAGTGCAATAGGCAGGACATGTCTAACATTATTGAATAAATAAATGGAAAAGTATGATGAATAATAAATCTTTTCACATTCTTGATTATGATGATGTTGCAAGGTTCTTTTTGAAAGGCTTAACCTCCATGTTTCATATGTTGCTTATTTTTACTTACGCCAAAAGAATATGAGGCATAACGTGATAATACATCCTAGTGAGTCACCTAGGCAACCCCACAATGACATCCTTCAGAATATTGGATACCTGTTGTTTCTCATCCTCTCCTATGAAGCATCCTATAAAAACAGAGAGAAAGGTATTACCTTGTGGCAGCTTTCTTTGTTTTCAGACATGTGAAATTTTGTAAAATTAAAATTATTCTAGAAATTTATATAATAAAAATATTATTAAATTGTTTGTATGTTACATACTGAAGTGCAATAAAATAATTTGGTGCATTTCTTTAAATATAATAATGAAAAAATCACTGTAATTCCTAATTTTATATTTTTAAACAACATATAATTATACTAATTGCAGCTAATATCTGTGAAGCATTTATAAGGTGCTTTCACACCTACTTCTTCATTTATATGTCTAACAATATAGGGATTATTTCCATTTGCATGTGAAGAAATTCCAGTATGTTAAGTAACTTATAGGAAGTACCAAAACAGAAAAATGTTTACAGGTCTTATGATTTCAAATCCAAAGAGCATTTCATTATTCCCTTTGGGCTTCAAAGGAAGAACGTCTATTGAATGTTAAATTAAAGATCAGAAGTAATAAAGTCTTTCTATGGGTGAAAGATCCTTAGATAATCTAACCCCTTTTGTATTTTTGTGTGTGTGTGAAAGAAGAAGTCACTACTACCTGGTATGGTATGTATGTATGTATGTATGTATGTATTTGTTTATTATTTATAATGTTTGTATTTTTTATCTTTCAACTGCAGTTTGCATTCAATATTATTCTGTATTCATTTCAGTGTACAGCATGGTAATTAGACAATTATATACTTTACAAAGTGTTCCACCTGATATTTCAAGTGCGCACCTGGCATCATACATCATTATTACAACATTATGAACTATATTTCCTATGCTGTGTTTTCCATCCCTGTGACTATTTTATAACTACCAATTTGTACTTCTTAATCCCTTCACCTTTTTTACCAAGCTCCCTAACCCCCACTCCTTTCTGGCAACAAACAGTCTGTTCTCTGTATCTTTGAGTTTGTTTCTATTTTTTTTGTTTATTTTGTTCTTTAGATTTCACATATAAGTGAAACCGTATGGTATTTATTTTTGTCTGTCTGACTTATTTCACTTATTGTAGTATTTAATAGCATAAACTCTATAGGCAGAATGTCTGGGTTTGAAGGTTTGTTAGCTATAGGACGCCAGGAAAGTTACTTAACTTCTCTGTGCCTCAAATTCATAATTTATAAAATTGATGTGATAATAATAATTATCTCATGGAATTTATGTGAATTGTAAAGTGCTCACCATAATATCTAACACAGTCAACTTTCAAAATGTTATAACTACTCTTCTTATTTTCTTAAAAATGACTACCCCTTCATTTTGAATTATATTTATTTTCTATATAGTATGCACTGTGCTTGGCATATTATCTTTGTGTCTCATTTACTTTTCCAAGTATTCATACTTTACAAATAAAGATACTGAAGTTGAGACTGCATCAGTAGCAAGTCCAAGGTTTCATCACTAGGTGTTGTTGTTCATCTCATCTAACCTCAGCCCTTGTTTTTTTCTGTTTCTGCTGCTTCTTTGATTGGAGAAATGGGTTAAGTTTTACATGGACCTAAGTCTTAGAGATGATATGTACAGTATTTCCAGAGGAGAGAGAGCTGTACTCCTTCAGCATGAGACCAGAGAACTTTTGTTTTCAGCCAACACACAGACTGAATCAGGACTGCATGTGCTGGCCAAGTGTTGTCCCAGGAGAAAGGCTGCTATTCACCCCACATTCTCTGACCAATTTATACAGCTCCAATAAGCTACTGCTTTGGACAGTGGTTCTTTTACTCTAGTTAAAAGGAAAATCAATCTAGAAGATAAATTATACCAAAAGAAGAATAATGAGCTTAATCTCTCCCTCCATCTATTACTTCCATCTAACACACACAACGCAAGTTTGCAGGATAGGTCCCTTTCTTTTTAATCAAATTAAATCTGATCTTGTCAAATCATTCATTTGATAAGAAACTCAATTTCAGTTTTAACTGTAATTCCCAAGGGAGTATGAATCTAAGAATTGCCTGGTCTAATTAGGTGTTTGGAAGGTAGAAGAAGGACCTTCAGCCTTTTGTCCCTTATCCCCCCACCATGGTCATCTTCATTGTCAAACTCTACAGTGTCTAAAATGCCAGAGGGGCTTTGCTCTGGACTGCAGGTATAAAATTGGAACCTTTGCCAAGGTTAAAATGGTGCAGCCAGTGTGTATCTCTAGATACGTTATGTAGCTTATCCCCTTCCATGTCTTGCCTCCTCAAGGCATCAACATTAAGTGGCAGGTCATCCCTGGTTGTCCCACACCAATCCTTACCTGTTTTCCAGCTTGTCATATAGTCTTAAAATATCTTTCCTTCTCCCTTTTAATTACCCTTTCAAAATTAATCCCTTCTACTAAAAGGCAATAATTATAACATCGTCAATAAACTCAAATTTTGCAGGCAAAAAATATTTTAACACAATTGTTCAGTGTCTAATGTTAAGTGAACATTAGCATGGCACAGAACTGTGGCTGTCAGATGCAAAAGTTTCATATGAAACTTTTATATAAATTGAAATGTAGAAAATAAAATCTAGAAAACAATATATCAAAATTCAAAGACCCAGAAAACATCAAAATGCTAATAATAGTTATTTTCATCTTTATACGGATTTTCCCCCCACATTTGCTAGAGTGTTGCTGTAGGTACAGTAACAAAGGAAACTAGAAAGTATAATGGGAGACCAAAAGAAGCAGCACATACCCCTACCTGAGGACGTTATAGGGTGGCCCAGTTGTGGACTCCCTACCATGTTCAGTCACTGGAAGAAAGCATTGAGGGGGAGTGTATGGCTCAGCATTAACACTGAAGATAGAAAGGTGTGGCCAGTGGAGACTGCTATACAAAAGTTGTGTTTGCTGTAGGCTCTTCTGGACATAGCAGTGCACCTTCACTGGATTCCACAGCCCACCCCTTGCACTGCAGGTACTCATACATCTATACATGTCCAGGAGCAGCTCCTTATGGTTCTTCTCGGCCTCTCCAAATGAGGGAAAACGTGGACAGGGGGAAGTTAGTGGGATGATGTATAACACACATTGCTGTAGTTGGTCTCAGGGCCACACAAGGACTCATCTTCCCCTTCCTCCACTAACTATTCTAAATTCCCTTGTATCAACTATCACCTCTGCAGGTCTTGGGGATTTACTAAGTGGTGTGACCAAACCCTCATTCTTTTTTTTTCCTGGGGTCTACCTCCTTTAATACTTTTTTTTAAATTTTAGTTTATTTAGTACAGTTTCTATCCTTTATTCCCATTCCAGCCCACCCACCCATCCCTCCCCTCCTCCCTCCCATTTCCAACCCCCTTAGTTTTGTCCATG
>CM052543.1:58335479-58350360 GCA_028533065.1 Trachops cirrhosus
ATGGTCCATAACTACTGTTTTTGTTTCTATGTATTAGGAGAGGTGCTGTGACTCTTTGGCTTGAAAGAGTGGCCTAATGTTGTAACTGTCCTGTAGGGTCCAATGGCACTGCCTTCCCTATTACCCAAGCTAGGTACTCAGGGTGTGACATCTGTGTGGGCTATGTATACCCTTCCCTTGTATTTGAACCTTGATTGCTGCTGGCAGGTCAATGGGAGAGATCTACCCAGGCCAGTCAATTTTAAGGACTGGCTATGACCACTGACCACCACTGGGGAGAATCAGCTGTGCAGGGGCCCACTGCACAGAATAGGATTTACTTCAGCAGGGCTCCGGTGCCCTCTGAGTCTACCACTTGAGTGTGTTGCTTGTGGTGGTGGTTGGGTGGTAATATTCCAATGTGGTCTGCAGCTGTCCACTGGGTATACAGGCTCTGGAGGCTCTTGTGTGGTGCAAGCCAAGGTCAGCTACTACCTGTGTTCTCTCCAGAGCCACCTAGCATAAGCCACAAAGAGATCTGCGGTTAACTACTACCTGTGCTGGGCTTGGAGGTGCCCTGGTATATCCAACACCAGCTACTGCTAGTGCTGGGCACAAGGCCACTTAGCAATAGGCACAAAGCACACTGAGGCCGGATGCTACTTGTTTCAGAGAATTTAGGAAAATCTGAAGCATGAGGCAAGACAAGATATTCCTATGGAAAAGCCACAGGGAACAGTTTGAATGGGCCAGGAAGTTGGGTGGGGTGAAGCCTCAGGAAATCACCCAGATGGGGCAAACAGTGTTAGCCAGGTTTATGGAGTCTCAGATATGGTGCCCACCTACCTGCTCTGTGGGGGGGGGGTGGGCTCAGAAAAAGAACAGTGGCCTTTGCCAGCACTTCTATCTGGGGGAAAGCTGCCCCATCTCTCACCCTGATGTTACACTCAATTCCTCCCTGTATGTCTCCAGTGCCTTTCAGTCTGGTACTCCCACACCTGAGCTCAGAGGGAGTGAGTCCAAGTAAGTCTGTGCACCGGCCCTTTAAGAGGAACTGCCTGGAACTCTTCCACCACCTCAATCCGCAGTGGTTTTTATAGCCAGAAGTTATGGGGACTTATCTTCCTGGCACTGGAACCCTGGGCTGGGGAAGCCTGGTGTGGGGCTGCGACCTCTTGCTTCTGAGATAACCTTCCCAATTTTTATCCACCACCATCAGTGTGAGACCAGCTAGTTCTGTGTCTCTGCTCCTTCTACCATTCTTGATGTGGTTTCTTCTTTAATTCCCTAGTTGTAGGATTTCTATTCAACCCTAATTCTGGCAGTTCGGAATAATGGTTGTTCTATACTTTAGCTGTAATTTTGGTGTTGTCCAAGGAGGCAATTTGTGTTTATCTATGCAGCCATCTTGAATGGAAGTGTCATCTTCCCTTTCTTTTCAGGCTTATCTCATCTCCAACAAGGTTATGCTGAGATTCAATCCTAAATTTAGGCCTGGCAGCCAGGAAAAGACCTGGGGGTAAATGCTCTGAGGAGTCACTTTTGACTTCCAGGGAAGAGAAGTCTGTATGGTCTTTCCATACTGGGTAAGTTCAAGCTTATTAGGGAGGTGTTGGGTATCACATTAAGCTTTGGGTTCTAAGCTAAATTTCTTAGGGTGGCAGCCTCCAGTTTCAGAGGTCCCAGGTTGTTCCAACCAGTTCCCTGACTTTAGCACAACAGAATTTTCTGGGCTGAGCATTTCAAGTTCTCTGGAGCTCTGCAATTTAATTACTAAGGTCTGAGCTTGCTCCTCAGGTGTGTTCATTCTTCTGCTGGACAAAATAAGGGCCTATAGGCCTGCCCATTCTCACACATGATATTGTTCTAGCCACATCTTTCAAATGCCTGAATCATCTCACCAACAAGGCTATTCCAATTTACCAGGACTTCTCCCCAGATCAACATCAGTGAAAGTTTTAGCCTTCGGCCTCCCACCTTGTGCCAGGGGTTCTCCATGCCCCACAGTCTACAGGGATGGAGTCCTTTTTACCAGCTGTGCAGTGAGTAAGCTAGTCCTCAAGCCCCATCTTAAAACCTACTTCCTTGGGCCATTGTTGATATCTTTGATTTAGTTTTCCAGGAAGATGCCAAAATTGAATTAGGCATGCAAAAGATTTAGTAGAAGGAAATTCCTGTGAAAAATAAAAGAGAGAGGTAGCAGGAGAAGGAGTAGGTGGAGAAAGCAATGATAGACTCATTCTGGGACAGGCACTGTGAGGGCCTCTGCCCTGGCTGTGGTGGAAGGTCTCTGGTTTCTCTGAAGAGCTCCTTCACCCATTGATTTCCATGGACATTGACTTGATTCTATGATAGAGTTTTTTGACTATTACCTCCCATACCACATCTGAAATGACTAGTAGGGATGATGCCTTTCCTGAGTAATATTCAGCTTTTGTGCACATTTGATAGCCCAAAATTTTTGACAATCTGTCACAATCACTTTCATAATAGGTTTGTTATTTCTTTGACAAGATAATTTTCTCAAAAACTTAGTGACTTCCAGAAATATTTGTATCATTATCCATAAGTTCTTTTCTGAACATAACATATATATTTATATTGTTTCCTTGCTCTCTTGCTCCTATGCCTCTCTTTTCCCTTAGTTGGTCTCCACTGAGGCCAGCTGAACACAGGCTTCACCGAGAAGTCCATATTTCAATCCACTTTTCTGCAGCAGGACCCTTTGTTTGACTGAAAAGTCTCCATGGTAAAAACTTAAGTAACAAAAGTTTTCTCTCCTGCTACTTGAGGTAAAGAAGCTTTTCCAAACCTGCAAGGACCACAATTATTTAAATTTCAGCTAGAAAACCTATCAGTTCTTGACAAAGTTCTTTTTTTTCTTGCTATACCTTGACAAAATCATTAAGGAACAGCCAACACAGGAAATTTTTACTTTTTCCATACCCTTCCCTTAAAGCTTTAGGCCTATTAAGAACTTACCCTCCCTTCCAATTTATCATGACAATTGACTTACCAAAAGTTTTACCACAACATCCAAGGATTCCAGGTCTCAAGCTTAACTGCTAATCCAATGCCACATAGTTTGAATTTGTTTTATGGGCAGAATCTGACTTCAAGGTACCAATTCAAGGTAATAGTAAGGATGGTTTAAATTGTTGATAAAAGAAAAAAAATTAAGTGGCTTAAGGACAATGGAAGCTTTTTTCTCATGAAAAATTCTAGGGCAGGTGTTTCAGCTAAATTGGTGATTGATATTAGCTCTACCATGTTCAACATCTGACTCCCAAAGTGGCTCTGATTATCACCATTCCAAGCCCAAGGAGCATGAAGGCACACACAGAAAAGTCTGAAAGAGGCATGCATTACTTTGTTCACATCACAGTTGGGTGAATTTAGTCATGTGAGATAAGTCTAAGGGGCTTGGGGAAAGTATTGTTACAATCGTAGCCTGGCTACAATGCTATTAGTGTGACAGAAAGTGAGAATGTATTTTAATTGATAGCTTACTCTAAGCTTTCTTCTAAGTGTCAGGTATTTCAAATTATTTCTTCTCAAATTCATCATGTCTAGAATGGAACTCATTATTTCCCCTCATATTCAGCTTTTCATCTTGCCTTTTCTACATCTCTCAATGGCATTATTATTCTTTTAGTTATTCCTTCTCAACTTAATGGAGTGATTGTTGGCTCTTTCCTCTCTCTCATTACCCATAACGAACTGGATACCAAAAATTACTTGTTCTCCTTGGTTGGTGCCTTCCTTATCTGTCTCCGTCCTCCTGTCTTCCCATCACCAATTTATGTCAATCTTTATTGCTACTTACCTCAATTATTGGGATGACTTCCTGAGTTGTCTTCACAGCCCCAAACATTTCCCCACTTTCCATATAACCTGATGAATTAATCTTCCCAAAGCATATCTCTGAACCCTCACTTTTATGTTCAATGGTTCCTCAGACCTTATATAAAAATAAACACAAATTAGCCTCCTATCCAATCTGAATAGTCTTGTCTTCCAGGACTTTGGCTTTTACACGAAACTTTCCAAAAAAGATTGGCAGCCAATCCCAAAATACATCCACTGATTTCCCACTTCTGAGATTACACTAATCCAATTCTGCAGTTTGGAATTCACTTCCCTCCTATTTCTAGGAATAGCATAGGGTTAAACACAGGCTCTAAAGACCTGATTTCTAATCTCAGCCCCATCACTAGCTTGTTGGCCTTAAGTCATGTAATATCTCTAAGTCTGTTTCATCATTTCTAAAACAAGGATACAAACACCCACTTCAGCCCTTGCTGGTGGCTCAGCTGGTTGGAGTACTGACCTATACCTCAAAAGGTTGTGGGTTCAGTCCCTGGTCAGGACACATACCTAGGTTGTGGGTTCCATTCCCAGTTGGAGCATGTATGACAGGCAACTGATCGATGTTTGTCCCTCAAATCAATGATTCTCTCTCCCCCCTGTTCTCCCTTTTTCTCTCTCCAAAATCAATAGAACATTCTGGGCTGAGAATTTTTAAAAAATTTTAAAAACCACCCACTCAGGGTATTTATCAGAAATAAATACAATAATATCAATAAAGTATCTATATACAGGCCTGGGCTAAAGTAGGTTAAATTACCAGCCATTCTTATTTAAAAGATAAACCATAAGCAAGGATACAAAATAATTAATAATAAGAAAACAAATAATACAAATAAATAATGCAATAATTAATAAATAAATAATAATACAAGAATAAATTCTCTCATGTACTCACAACTGCAAACCTGTATCATTATCCCTGTATAATTAGTGTTCATAAAGATCAATTTGCTTTTTCCTTCTCTATTGAATTTTGGCCTGTTTCAAGTAGCATTTCTTCCATTAAACCAATGTGCTAGTTATCATGTTGCTAATCCTCTCATGGATAAATTCTCAAGTGTCAATGAGCTTCTGTGGTTGGGCTTGGTCTCTTGTACCTTGGCTGTTGCCAGAAGATAAGCATGTCCTGTGTGGCTCACTGACTAAGACACAAGAAGCTGATATGAACAGAATCTACGAACACAATCTCATATACCTTAGAACCAAACCAAGCAGGTGTGAGAATAATTTGTTACAGCACTGCTGTAAAAGAACTAAGAAATGCACGTCGTAATGCTATATGCAGTACAGTCACCAGACACTCAACACTTTGTACAACGTTTGATTTTGATAAATCACAAGTGCAACCACAGTAGTGGTAATATGTTCCTTCTAAGATTTGCTTTTCTTTTTTATGAAAAAATTATATCAGTAAAAAAATAAAAATAAAAACATTCATAAGATCCTCAGGGGTTTTTTATGTAAGAAACTGGAACCTCAGTGCAGCTGTTCTGCATCAATAAGTTGGCCATTCTGAAAATGGCAATAACCAATAAATGACATTGTAGAGCAAGCACATGGAGTTTATAGCATACTTTGCCTTTAACATTACTCACATGAAGCAAAACGGGGTTCAATTTTAACTGCATTTTTAAAGTTGTATGAAATCCTCACAGCAAAAATAATATTACCACAAAACAGATGCAATGATATATAATTGTAAGACACTGTCCTTTTAAATTCAAATTATAAATTAGACCTAAGAAATATGTATTCTTTTCCTCACAGAGTTTAAATTTTGCCCTAGGTCACAGATTTAGCACAGGATAGAGCCAGGGTACAAACACAGATACATATGCCTGACTCCAAAAAGCATCCTTTTTCCACTGTGCCACACTGAGAAGAAAATTGAATTTACTTAGATTTAGGAAAAAGGGTGTCAAAACTAACCTCGCTTATAACTTTTAAAAAGTAAATTGCATCAATAGTGCATATTTAACTTTGGTTAAACCTGTACTGAATATATACAGCACACTTTTTCAGCAATCTCTGAGATTCTTATGAATTCATTCATCTACATGTTTATTAAACAGAAGGTCACAATCCTGAATATCTTTCACACACTGTTCCAGAAACCTGGGAGATAAAAATAAGGAACCATGATCCCAACTGCAGGGAATTTATAGTCTAATTGGGGCAGAGATATACAAACAAATAATAACACAAACTCAACAGTAATCAGAAAAATGCTAATTAAACAAGATTTTTACCAATCAGATTGGCAAAAATTACAATTATGCATAATGCTAAGTCTGGCAGGGATGTGGGAAGCCCAAATGTGGGGATCCTGATTTGTCTAATGATGAGTTTTGTTTTAAATAAGTGGGATTTGAAATGTCTGTGTGAAACCCAAGTGAAGATATCAGGAAATTAGATATAACCAGTTCAGAGCAGGAAGAGAGCTCACCAATGGAAGGATAATTCTAGTAGTTTTCCATAGTTTTAGCCATAGAAGCCAAAACAAAACAAAACATAGACAAACAAAAGCACCTAAACTAAAAGGTCTCTGAGCAGAGAAGTTTCATAGTCTGTGCAGAATTCCATGCTTGTAGTGAAGACTGGGTGAGACATGTTTATCATGAGACATTACTCTGCGAACCTAAAGAAGGGAAAGTGGTTAATGAAGCAAAGTACTGGATTGGAACTGAAAATGAGAGATGGAGCTTCAGTCAGCTGACCCAAGTTCCCAGGCTTCCCTTCAACTACAGGCTTTTCCTTTCTTTTGATTATGAACTACTTTGAGAACTTCATGAAAGCTATAAAAATCCTTCCCCAAAGCAAAGCAGACACATTTCAGTATTATGTTATCCTCCGATGGACCTGGAGTTAAGAATACCTGGAAAGATTAATTATTATTATGACTCTTTCAATTTTTTCCCTTTACATCTAATTAGGTTTTTCCGTAATATACCAACGAGTCTTCACTTGTTATATGTTGTTGGACTTCACTGTAGAGGACAGGAAAGGTGATTTCGGCATGAAGGTTAATTTCATTGTGGCATAAGTTCACAGCTATCCTAGATTGTCTCATTAGGTTTGGAGTAAAATGGGAGAACTAATTAATCTTCTTCCTGTTACTGGAAATTGATATAAAAGAGCCCTAAATTCTCTTTTTTTTCACTATCTTGTCTTTGTGTTTGTATGATGTGCTAGGCTTCCAGACTCCATTCAGAGGTCAAGTGGAATATTAGCAGTGACAAAGAAACTGAACTTGTTTCTCCTGGATGAGAGCTAAATACTTCTTGAGAAATAGAACATAGTAGATTTAATCTCATAGACAGAGTGATTGTCATCCCAAGTAATGAGACAATTAAAAAAAAGACTGAAGCCTTGGTAATGAATGGTAAAAACTCTAGACAAAAAGTGCTTTTCTCCTTCATAAAATTATGAAAATTGATCATAGGAAAGGACATTTAATCCATTTAACTTGTTGACTGTCAACTATTTATTATCATTTAAACTATGTTATTTTCCAGTTCAATTTTAAGTCTAAAATAGTGACTTTCCCATTCTTCCTCTTGGAGTTGGGGGGCGGGATTTATTTCTGGTTATTAGTTTAAAAATACATCGAGCACACATTTTACCTTCGTCTATCTATGAAAAGCTTGTCACAAGAGAGTGGAACTGGCACTAGATAGAAGTTAGAATATCTGGGATCCAATGCTACTCCAGCTGTGGACCTTGGAGCAAATCCCTATACCTCTCTTACTTTCTGATTTGTAAACCGAAGACAATACTTTCACTCCCTACATGCTAAGGTCGTTACAAGAATCAAATGAGGTAAATTACATACTGAGCATTTTTGTCAAGTTTTAGGCTCAGTTTTTAAATAAAGAAACTGATGCTCAGCCAGTTGCCTTGAGCAAACTAGGACCCTCGATTGACTCAAAATTCACTGTGGGAATATCTGAGCTTCTTGATACCGTGATAAGTACTTGGATAAATTGCTTGAAGGGTATGTGAGCAAGAGTGGAATGAGAGATACTGCCTGAATTCCCAAGAGACCAGCTGGATTAAGATTAGCTAGCTGTTGAACAATTTTATAAAGAGGGAGGACCCTAATAATTATAGGGCTTTTGTTTTGCAAAGCATTGTTTACAAATTTGTGGCTGGGTTGTTTGACACAGCAGCAGAGATATGAAAGGTAGGGAGAAGGTGAGAAAGAAACGCAATGTTTGGTGATTAAATAAGGAAATTTGAACGAAACCAAAAATATTAAATGGGAAATTGTATTAAATTTCTTGCTCTGCTTTGTGGTACAAAATGTAAACTTTTTTTTCCTCAGTTCCACGTGAAACCTTTATTACAATCTCTCTTACTCACTATTTCGAGAAGGGCGATTCCTTTGAGGGGAAAAGCTGTGAGTTGTACATCAAGGCTAAGGCAGAAGGAAACTGGAGGCTGCCCCCTGGAGGGCAGCCAGATTTTAAAAAGAGAGGGAGGGAGATTTACATGAGAATTAACAGTAAAAGAAACTAAACACAGAGGTCCATAAATATTAGTTATTATTTTATTGTTGTTGTAACCAGCCCACTCCTGAGTCTGAGAGAAAACTAATGATTTAGCGTCTCAGCAAAGGGAGGAGTGGCTGTGTTATAATATACATGGTCTTTCAAATCCTCACCATAGTTACAATGACTGTTTAGCTCTGTAAAGCTGCATGGAAAAAAAGAAACACATTTAATGTATTCTAATCTCATCATTAAACTTTATTTTTCTCTGTACCCTCTCTCAACCAAAGTATATTTCAGCCATACCTTGGAATTAACCTTATAGAAACCATCTCTCCCCTCATTCCAATTAGTTAATCATTCTAACACACCTCAACAGTAAACAACTTTCTTTGATAAGAAAAGCAGTGTGAATCTGTGGAATCAGTTTAAAATAAACAACAACTTAGACATGCATCTGAAAGACTCATATGTTGAAGTCCATAAAATTTTGTGAATTTTATTTGAAAAGAAATTTAAATTCATTTTTGGTTATTCACTGCATTATCCACAGAATATTCAGCTTTATCTATTATATACCCAGAGCTGATGCTTGCTTTTACCTCAGTATTCCTGAGTTAAAGAAGTCTTTGGGCAGGTATAATATCAGATGTTCATGAGACATCTCTCACCTAACTTCAAGAATGTAGTTATTGACTTAATACACCATCTTCTTTTTATTATGCCTACAACCTTAATGTGGAAGTTGGTGAACGCTTGGATTTTTACAGGGACTGAGGCACTACTGGATTTAGAGGATGAGGCCTGATAGAGCCTAAACATACCATAATGTGAGGGGTGGTTCTGCACAGCAACTAATTGTCATCTCTGAATGCCAGGATGCCCTCATTGAGAGACACCCTGTATTCTCCTTAAAAGCTTACAGATACATGGGAAGAGAATTCCAATTTACCAACCTTTGATTCATCTATATGAAGGACTGCAAAGATTAAACTACTGTAGTTATTTTGCAACCTTGTTTTGCTCTATAGGTGATGAGAAAGGAATGATGTAGGGCATGATCACCAATGTACCCCAGCCAACCATAGCATCATAGGTCTATAATGCTGATTCACTTACCAAAGCAACCAAATATGCTGAGACCTACATCCTCCATTGCTACCACATGAATCAGAAACCGATGATTATTAACTTTAGTTTTTAAAAAGTTGAGTTCCTACTTTCTACTATTAAACCATTCAATAACAGATAAAGGAAATAATCATTTTATGTTGAAAGATTAAAGATAGTTAAAGACAGCCCTGGCTGGTGTGGCTCAGTGAATTGAGTGCTGGCCAGCAAACCAAAGGATCACTGGTTTGATTCCCAGTCAGGGCACATGCCTGGGTTGCAGGCCAGAGCCCCAGTAGGCGATATGTGAGTGGCAACCACACATTGATGCTTCTGTCCCTCTCCTTCTCTCCTTCCCTCTGTCGAAAAACAAATAAAATCTAAAAAAATAAGATAGTTAAAGACAATATTATATGTCTCTTGATTGCTGAAGAAGGAATACTAAAGGCAAGTTAGAGTTTGACAACCATTCTTTGGTGATATTCAGGGTCATCAGAAAAGTGTTCTCTGATCAATTATCAGTAACTGCTACGGAGGTAGGAGGAACACTAGTGGCACATATTTGCCACTTGATTTATTTGAAAGGTTCCTAAATTCCTTACAGTATGCATTATAATTTTAATTACAGTGAATAAATACAATATCTATAATACCATCAGATATTGTATATTTAGGTGATAATAACTGATGATTTGATTATTAAAGCAATTTTAATCACTCATTTAAATATATCTTTAATCGTGAAAATAAGGATTAATTAGGATCTAGAAAGAGAGAGAGAAGGGAGAGAGATTGATTGATATTCTTGATTAATTTAAGTATTGTGATTTGAGGAGCACAACGCCCCAGAAACAAAGAGTATTATTCTTAATCTATGATCCATGATTCCTCTTTAGGAAAAAAATTCTTTGTCCACAATATACATTTTCACTGATGCTTATCCTCCCATTATTGTGGTTGAGACTTTAAAAGTAATCACTTTAATGTTTTTTAAATTCTGGTTTAAAAATACAGGATGAGCTAAAGATTTTTGGTTTACTGAATTATTTCTAGATTTCCAGGGATCGGGAAATCTGATATTTCTGACTCTACCAGAAATATTTCCCACTCTTCAAAGCCTAAAATTACACTAACTTTCCTTACAGTTTAAGTAAATATCCAATTAGACTCAAGATCTTTATATTAAATACAATGAAGTTTCTCAATGGACTGCTTCAATACCCAATGAATTTATTAGTTTTACTGATGGTTTAATAGATAGCGAAGAAATGCATAATGCATAGAAAAGTTAATGAACAATGCATATGAGCAGTTATACTACAAATACTGAATTTGTTGGCAGTTGTACATTGAGATCTAGAAGTAGATTAGATAGCAGGAATTGAAAGATGAATGTTCTAAAATTAAAATATATCTGCCTTTGGAAAACTCAGCATTGTGGTCAAGCTTACTAAGCTTATTTAGGAGTAGTTACCATTCATTGTTATACTGGTGAACCAAGAACATCTATTACCCAACTAGTGAGATGAAAATGCTATTACTCTTTTTTATTAACATTTGAGGGTTGGTCACTTACTTACCATACCTCTGAACCTTCTGATTTATTCCTCCCCTTTTGAATTCATAACCTGTCATTGCTAATCCAATTCTGTTTACCCACAGTAAAAACACTGGAATTTTAAAAAACCAAAAAGAGATTTTATTAGGTGATTATTATAAATAATAAGTCAGAGTCTTACTAAAAATATCTATCTAGATATGAGGAATTTTTTAATTTTTTAAAAAATATGTAATACATCTTGGGAACTATTTCAGAGTATAAAAGAAAACTTTAACAAGGTTTCCAAAGATTCCTTCAATAGTTTTTAAAAACATAAAATTTCAAAGATCATATTGGGAGATTTTTAACTAAAGAAATATTTAAAAATGCAACCTGAAATATTTTAACCATGAGCCAAAGTCCAGAATACACTGCACTAATTTTCTGGACCCTAAGTTCAACTTTTTTTTTTTTTTTACTGATCTGTAAAATTGATCAGATAACTTTGGGGAAAAGAAATAATATATCAATTAAATATTAGTAAGATGAACCAAATCCAAATCACGGGTGTTTTATCATAATATCCTTCAGTCAAATGGAAATCATATTTAATCCTGACCCCTACATGAAACTTTTTAAAATGTTGTTGGGCACAATTGATTGGGCTGGTCATAATACAGATTTCGCAATATCCAATCACTTAAGCCTTTGCTAAGTAGTATTAGCAAAATACTACTACCAAGGTGCATTTTAATAATGTCTTTCAATTTACAAAATACTTCCCCATACTTTCCTAATTACTCATAACAACATCCCTATGAGACTATAGGAAGGATATATCATATTATGAACTTGGAAAATAAGAATCCAAGTTGTTAAGTGATTTGACCAAGATGCCAAAATTACTATGGAGCAGTAGATAGAGTTCAAAATGGATAACCTGCCTCTGGTTACCAGAGTCTCCCCACCTCATCACTGTCATCTTTGGCACTCTCTATTAGCTGAGGATGCCCTCATGAGAATATTGTAGTTTTTCGGCATAATTAAACAAAGCACTGAAGGAAAAATATTCTGACCTCAGGATTCATATTAATATATATGCATATTCATTAATTTAGCACATACTTAATAAGTGCCTAATATTTACCAGGTCCTGTGCTTGATATTAAGTCAACAGAAAACAAAACAGACACAAATCTCAGTCCTCATTTTAGTATGGAAAATAGATACATGATGAAAATAAAAGTATAAATATGCAGGAAGTTAAAAGAAGTTCTATAGTGGAAAATTAAAAAGCAAAGAAGGGAAGTAAGGAGGTGCCAGAAAGCTGGGAGGTTGGTAGAAGGGTAAAATAAGAGGTAAGATGCTTGAAGATATCTTGGGAATGGAGTTTAAAGAAAAGCAAATACAAAGTGCAAAGACTCTAAGGGAAGAATATATATGGTGGAGTTAAAGAATGGCAAAGCACACACACTCATACACACACAGGGACCCATAAACAAACAAACAAACAGAAAAAGACAATAAGATATAAAAGTCATAGCAATAGTAAGGGATCAGATGGAATGGGGCATTGTGAGTCATTTTTTAAACTTTGGCAGTTACTATAAATGGAGATCCTCAGAAGGAAAAAAGTTCTTTTACCATCAGTGGTTAGACAGATATATATTTTAGTATTGTTTCAAAACCCTAAAATAATAGTATGCCTCCATTCTTCCATATTTCCTAAACTTTAAATAGGAATATTCTTGGAGTGTTTACTAATAAGATATTACTAATATAACTTCATTAAATGCTGATTATAACTTAGTGGTGGCTCTAAATAAGTCAACTTAGTAACTGTAAATTATTTCTTGAAAATTCCTCTCAGCTAAAATTTTATCCCTTGAAAAAGATGGGATGCCCAGTACCCAAGATGAATTACACACTACGAGGAGCAACAAATAGGAAAATTCACTGAGATATAAAGGTAAGGTTCATATGTGATGAAAGAGTACTAAAACTGAAATCAAAGATATGGTTTGAGTCCAAGTTAAGACATAAGTATGACTCTCAGCAAATCACAAAACTTAATTAAATCTCAGTTCATTCTTTCAGTTTTGTCTCTCTGCAAAGAGTATCATGACATCCAATTAGACTGTGTGTGTAAGCACTGTAAGTATTGTAGATACAGAATAAGTTATCATAAATAGTAATAATATAAATCAGAAATACTCAAATGACAGGAAATTGAACTTTCATAAATAAGTTTAAGTATTTGGGATTGTTTACTCTGGAGAACTCCTTCTTCCCTATTTTTAAAGGGGGACACTGCCCAGATCCCCATCTAGAATTCCATCCAATCCTGTTTTCCTCTTCTTTTACTCAGCCTACATTGTTCCCCTGAGTTCCAGACCCATATTTCCAGAAACTTGTTGAGTATATCCATAAGTATATAACTTCAAAACTAATATTTACCAAACTAGGTTCATAATCTTACTCCTTCACTACCTCTCCCTACATAGTCCCCCTTTCAGTAAATAGAATTGTCATCTACCCGGTTTCTCAAGTTCCATGTACTTCATGTACTCCTCCTTATCCCTTCCATCCTCCAACATTGGAAAGCATTGATTCTAGAGTCAGTGCCTAATGCCTTGATTTAATCTAGGCTCTGCCACATACTAGCAGTGAGACCTCAGGGAAAATGATTTAACTTCTCTGTGCTTCAGTTTCCTTATTTATAAAACAGGTATCAAATGGGCAACTCCATACGGTGCTCATGGAGGACTACACACACACACACACACTCACACACTACAAATACCTTAGAATAATTGTATACTGTGTGCTATAAAACTGCCATTATAATTATTGTTATTATGGAACCTTACACATTCTACCTTAGGATGATCCACGAATAAGTTTTAATAAGTTCTACCATAACAGAGAGGTGGCTTAATTTGTGAGCACCCTCCTTTGGTTAATGGGCTCTTTCAGTACAGAGGCTATCTTTTACTCAGCCTCAGACACATAGTGGGCTTTCCATGGCTAATTTCAGGAAAGAGAGAGAAAAGGGAGGGAGGGACAACAGAAGGAAGGGAGAAAAGCAGGCAGGCACTGACTTTTTTATTGTGTTTCTATAAAGAGAAATAATTTCCAAATCTCAGTTTCTGGACAAGTGTGATATTGATTCCAAAAGCATCACTAGATAACTAAATTAAAGGTTCTACTATCAAAGATTCTGAATCAGTAGGCTTCAGGTGCTGCCAGTAATCTGTATTTTTGGGGGGCCTGGGTTTTTAAAAAATATTTTATTGATTATGCTATTACAGTTGTCCCATTACCCCCCTTCATTCCCTTCCACCCTGCACACCCTCTCCCACCCACATTCCCCCCCTTTAGTTGATGTCCATGTGTCATAAGTTCATTAGCTTCTACATTTCCCATACTATTCTTGCCCTCCCTCTGTCTATTTTCTACCTACCATCTATGCTACTTATTCTCCATACCTTCCCCCCCCTCTCCTCCTCCCACTCCCCTGTTGCTAATCCTCCATGTGATCTCCATTTCTGTGGTTCAGTTCCTGTTCTAGTTGTTTGCTTAGTTTGTTTTTGTTTTAGGTGTGGTTGTTAATAATTGTGAGTCTGCTGTCATTTTACCATACATGTTTTTTATATTCTTTTTCTTAGATAAGTCCCTTTAACATCTCATAAAATAAGGGCTTGGTGATGATGAACTCCTTTAACTTGACCTTATCTGAGAAGCACTTGATCTGCCCTTCCATTCTAAATGAAAGCTTTGCTGGATAGAGCAATCTGGGGTGTAGGTCCTTGTCTTTCATGACTTGGAATGCTTCTTTCCAGCCCCTTCTTGCCTGTAAGGTCTCTTTTGAGAAATCAGCTGACAGCCTGAT
>CM052543.1:58350860-58380867 GCA_028533065.1 Trachops cirrhosus
CTTTCTGGAAGTCTATTTCCTTTGCCAGATTGGGGAAGTTCTCCTTTGTTATTTGTTCAAATAACTTTTCCACTTGTTGCTCTTCCCCTTCTCCTTCTGGTACCCCTATAATTCGGATGTTGGAACGTTTAAAGATGTCCTGGAGGTTCCTAAGCCTCTCCTCATTTTTTTTAATTCTTATTTCTTCATTCTTTTCTGATTGTATGTTTTTTTCTTCCTTCTGGTCCACTCCATTTATGTGAGACCCATCTTTCATTCCATCATTATTGGTTCCCTGTGCATTTTCTTCATTTCATTTATTGTACCTTTCATTTTTTCATCTAATTTGCGACCAAAATCAACCAATTCTGTGAGCATCCTGATCACCAGTGTTTTGAACTGTGCATCTGATAGGTTGGTTATCTCTTGGCCGCTTAAAAGGATGGGTTCTGGGGCTTTCATTGTTCTTCTGTTTCAGCCATCTTCTTTTTTTGGTCTGGTTGTGCCTGTTATGTATGAGGGGCAGAGCCTTAGGTGTTCACCAGGGTGGGGTAACCCACATCGCTGGGTTGTGATGCTGTATGTGGGGGTGGGGCCTGAGAGGGAACAATGGCGCCTGCTCCGCTCTCAGTGGGACTTCAGCCCCTTCCGCCACTTTCCCCAAGCAAACTGGACCTTTCTGGTGCTGATTCCCACATGGATGGGCTTGTGCACCCCATTGGTCTCTCCAGCAACCACTCCTGTGAGGCTGCGAGTCTCTCCCTGCACCTCAACCCCCACAGGTGTTTTCAGTCAGTGCCCCAAGGCTCTATTTCCCAGCACTGGGATCCTGGATTGGGCGCAGTGCCTTGCTTCACAATCGCTGCCTTGCTGGGTCTGCTGGTTGCCACCCCTCGGCCAGGGTCTGCCAGCCACCGCTTGCACACCCATGGTCGGTCCACTGCGGTCTTATGCACCTGGTCCCAAGCTCTTTGAGTTACTATCCCTCTCTGCCCAACTGCCTGACTCTGCCCCTCCTACCAGTCTGGATGAATGTGTCTATTTTAACTCCTTGGTTGTCCGACTTCTGTATAGTTCAATTTTCTGTCAGTTTTGGTTGTTATTCTGTTTCTAAATTGTTGTTGTCATTATCTTGGTTGTGCGAGGAGGCACAGTGTGTCTATCTATGCCTCCATCTTGGCCGGAAGTCCCAGTAATCTGTATTTTAACAAGCTTCCCAAGTAAGAATGCTTGTGAACTTTTCCCCTGCACAGATATGTCTAGCTGAAGATATTGGAACTGAAACCTAGCTCAGGCTCCATTCTGCAAGCCAATTTTGTGTGCTCTGGGAGAAGGGAGCACAGTTTCTAATATTCAATAAGTCACTGTGAGTGCTAGTGTAGCCCTGCTCAGAAAACACTGAATTTAACTAGAAGTAAAAAGAGGTATATCAATTATAAAAATGATTAACCTGTGACAATATACAAAGGCAAGATATGGAGATATTTTTTAAAAAGAAAACTAGGCAGTCATCACTTGAGGATATTTTAAAAGAATTGCTGGAGGATAAATTTTAAAAAAGATGTCTTTATCCATTCTGGCTTCCAATATATAATTGAGTATTCTTTACAAGAAATAATTATATTGATTTCTTACTTAATATAATTCAGCTAAAATCCAGTTGTATCAGAACCCCAGAATTATTATAATAATTTTTAGTTTCAAAATGAAGGTATGTCTCTGGCCATACCACCCTGAACACACCTGATCTCAAAATGAAGGTAGTATGCAAGTTGTTTAAACTAAAATCAATTAATCTCTAGGCTTTACATCAATTTCTTACAAGGGGATTTTCTTCTATACTTGCTTTAAGTGATTCATCAAATTATTATCCAGAATTTATACAACAATACAGTAGTAATTTTACTACTCAGCATACAATAATACAATAGCAATTTTTCCTACTGTTAAATGAATAAATTTTCTAAAATAAACTCCAAGGAAATTTAGAAACTAAGAATGAAAGTTTTTTGGTAAAAAATTTTTAAATGTCTGTCCCAGAATATGTAGCCAACAATTATTCTACCTGCTCTTACTGAACTCCAACTGGTACAAGACTGCTATACTGATGGGAAAGGTACCCAAGACACCTGTGGCTGAGGATAGCCCAAGACATGTAGAAAAGGACTAGCAGAACCTGAATAACAAGAACAAAATAAAAATATAAACCCAAAAAATGTAACCGGAGTGGAAAAGTGGATCCGTCTCTGCTTTTAATGAAAACAGATACAACCACTTCAGGTGAGCCTAGCTTGTCTCATGGTTATGGAAAAGAACTTGAAATTAACACTGGAACAGATTGTTATATAAAATTTGCCTTTTAATTGTCTGGTATAGTTCTTCTTAATCTGTATTTTCCTTTCCCACAAAATTTAGCGTGCAAAAATCTCTCTAATTATTGTTATATATTATTCTTTAAACTAAGTGTTCACTGCTTGTCCATTGCAGCAACATTTCTGGTGTCCAGAATAGGTATACAGCTAAGCAATGTACAGTTGGAGAATATAGTTTGGGAAAGAAATTTTCATACTAGCACACCTGTAAAGGTCTTTACAGTAATTTGGGAAAAATTACATTATCAAGGAATATTAATTAGCCTTATTCCTTAACCTCTTTCTATTTATCTATTATTGTAGAATGTATATTTTACCCAAATTCCGAACATTTTTATGGAGAGATAAATAATGCTTTCAGCACTAAGCTTTTAATATAGGTAATACATAATTGACTAAATATTAATAAACATTTTTGCTAGAACCTAGGGCCCAAAAACAGCAGAAAAGGAAAATATCAGATGTTGCCTGTAGCATGTCTGATCTCACTCAATAGAACACCATGACCCAGGGCACTGAGAGACAAAAATATTTTAGGCAATTTCTGTTTTTTTTTTTTTTTAAATCACTAGCCTGTTTGGTTTGAAGCAGTTGTTCCTCCAACCCTACGCCATACACATAAGTAGCACAAAAAAACTAAAGATTGCAAAGTAGGTTAGAAGAAACCTCAAATGACTTTTAATGGAATATTATGTAGCCAAAACACAGAGGCTTAAATGAGTAGCTTAAAATGTCCCATTTGCCACACATCACAGAAAGTATGAGCCTTTTTTTGGTTTATGTTCAGTTACAGTCCTCCAACTCCTTGACCAGCTGAACTGTTTGTTCCAAGTCATCAAACCCCTTAATAACTTAGATTCCCAAATTCAGGCTTACAAAGGATAGAGCTGGCTACATATTGCTGCCAGTTCACTTAGAAGAAAAACAATGCTACACATACATACACACTAACATGTACACACACATACAGCAACCATGCACACACACCATACCTTCAGAAGTGTGAAGTAAATTTAAGCTTCAAAAGTTTAAATTTTTACAGTCTTGTAGGTGAAGCCAAGTTGTGTCACCTCCCTCATATCTCTGGTGGCATATGGCCCTACATCTCTGTTGGCTTCAAGTAAAAATAAGTCAGACTTTTTCTATATACTCAGTCTATAGACTTTGTCTATAAATTGTGAATTGTTGTATAGGGGAAAAGCACATCATGGGCATACTGATCAATGCCCAGTTAAATAATGCTAAATGGCTTTTCATTTTTTTTGTTTGCTAATTGGTAGGGCTTCTCACAAGTGTTAATGTGCATTGTTCATAAAATCCTAGTGTACTTGTGAATTAGGAACTGGGTGAAGAGTCCATAGTAAATATGGGGTATAGAATTTCCCAAAGTTATTTCAACATTTCACGGGAGAGCTGTTATAAGGCAGACATGGTTGCAATATGTTACATGCTTTGTCTACAGGATCCTCAGTCTTTCCCTTTAAGATCCTGTAACCTGCCCCCTCATCTCCAGTTATTCCTCCCACAGCTCTAATGGGACCCATGTGCCCTCCTGCTGCTCTGGACCTTCTCACGAGTAAAAGCTAATTTTCCTCCAAATGCTGGCAGTTATTAAATGTCATTGTCTGAAGATTTTTTTCTTTATTTGTATCAGTAGCAAAGCCTAGAATTTCTTGCTGCTTGTTAGATGTTAGGCATGGGACATATACCATATTTTTTTTCAGGATTTCATTCCTTTTTATTGCATATATCATTAATTTATCATATTGCTGCATAGCATTCCACTGTGTAATACCCTTTTGTTTACCCATTGATAGAAATCTGTTTTTTATAGTTTTCTATTATATTGCTATGATAATAATCTGTATCTTATGTGCACTATGGTGACTGATGTTTTAGATTTGTTATACTTGCCTATATATATTACCTTTTACTCTTTTATTTCTATTTATCTTGGTTTTTAAATTCTGTTTTAACCCATGTGTTTTATTTTTATTAAATGATTTTGGGTGTTATTCACATTTTCTTTTGTGGTCACCCTAAAAATGTATGATTCATATTTACCATTAAAAAGCTAAGGTTATTCAGTATTACAAGTCCTCAAACAATAAAAGAACTCTAGAATCTTGCTACCTAAATAGTGTGGTCTAGGGACCTTCACCCCTGACCTTACCTGAGAGCTTGTTTGAAATGCACATTCTCAAATCCCACCCTAGATCCATTGTTGTTATTTTGCAGAAAAAGGATGTACCCACCCAAAATTTGGTTTAGATACCATGTCTGATGATTTCACACACTCCCGGAAGAAAGAATACAAATGTTTATTAATTACATAATGAGGCTTCCTGGGGAAAGTTGCACGTGTCCCAAGCAGGTCTGAAAATGGCTGCAAAGAGACAAGAAAGGAGAGTGGCTTGGAGTTTTTATGGTGGGGTGGCCGCACCAACCAGTCGGCACTCTGAGCAGGATGTCTAGTCTATGACTACTGCCACAGACATCTTTCTTCACTTGCGTTGGCTCGGTAACTGGGTCTGCTGAGTGCTGGTGATCCTTTGCTTTGAGCTGTGCACTTTGTTCTGCATTTTCTTGAGTTCTAATGAGCCTCTGTTACAGACTTAACTAACCTTAACTCAAAAGTTATAATTGGCATTAGGATCAGGTGTATGTTGAAGTATCCCTGGTTCCTGTGTCTTGACCCAGACCTATCTGTGTGTCTTAATTCAAGCAAAAGCTTTGTCTGACACAAAGCTCAGAAAAAATGATTCTTACTCTGGGAGCAATGGTTGTGCACCTCAGCCGGGTGTTAGCCCCATTCCACAGAGCACAGGAAAAACAATGAGGCCTTGTGCAATATACCAGTCCATCGGGTGATTGCTCACATAGAGGACCAGGTACTATGAGGCATGCTGAGGTCACACTTCTAAAAGCAGTTGTTTCACTATGATCTGACAAAAATGCCTTTGCTGATGCTATTGCTTATGTCCCTGTCATCCAAAACAATCCAGACCCTGAAAGTTATAGGAAAAATACTCACAATACCCCTGGTGCACAGTCAAGGGCTGATTCAACCATTTGCCCTGAGAGAGGTCCCTAACTCTGACAATATAAATGTATAATAATGAGCAAGGTAAAGAGAACCCCCAATCTCTGTAATAATATAGTAACAAAAAGAAAGAGAGAGAGACAGGGAGAAAGAAAGAGAGAAAGAGAGAAAGAGAGAAAGAGAGAGAGAGAGAGAGAGAGAGAGAGAGAGAGAGAGAGAGAGAGAGAGAGAGAGAGAAAAGAAAGAAAGAAAGAAAGAAAGAAAGAAAGAAAGAAAGAAAGAAAGAAAGAAAGAAAGAAAGAAAGAAAGAAAGAAAGAAAGAAAGAAAGGGGTAAAGGTAAAAAGACAGGCAGAAAAATATAAGAATATATAAAGAAATTTTGATACATGGGAATGAATCAACAACAAAAAACTGATACAGATTCACAATTTAACACAATTAGAAACCCAAAATTTACCAAAAGAATTTACACAACAAAAAGATAATCAGGTATTGATTGGCTTTTGTACATCTACAACACAGGTTCTGAATTAACTATAATATCTCTTTTTTAATAGTTAATTTTTAATTGTATTTTTTCCATTACCATTGTCCTCCCTATACCCTCTTCCACTGTAATATCTTTTGACAAGCTTCAATTAGCAAACCTTCATGGCCTTAATCAGTACTGTGGCCCAAACTATACTTATTTATGCAGTATCTACTAAATTTAAACAAGGTATTCCCTACAATCTCAGGAGAATTACTGAACATAAAGTGGGGGATAAAGAGATGTGCCTTATCTTAACTGTTGAAACTATTACCTGAGGATTTTACAGTGGGTTTCCCAGTGGCTCACCTGGCTACTCTCAGAGCTGATTGTCCTCCAGCAAAACTCCACTCTGACAATACCACAAGTTAAGCGAGCTGAGATGACCCTTATACACAGATTGGCACCTTCCATGAACACCCAGTTTCAGCAGATGCAGCCATAAACAGTGAACAGTGTGGTAGCTCCAAAGAGGGAGCCCAAGGCCAGTTATACACAATATCTGACTTTAGCCTGTACCTACACCCTGCCCAGGTGGACCCAGAACAAACAAAACCAGTGGCTGGCTTCAGACCACACCAAACTTTGATCCAACTAGCTACACAAGTGGCACACCCAAAGGAAGATTCTAAAAGGCACAAGACCCTTCTGGGAACAACTATGCCTTAGGGGGAAGCCTCTGCACAGTGTCTCATACATGGTGATTGAGGTTTATACTTATCATCAGCCAGCATGAAGGGTTAACTCCACCCACAAAAGGGCGAACAGTATTCAAGACTCAACTACAACAGGGGTGTGCACACAACCCACAATAAACATTCCTGGAAAGCTGAGCTCAGGTGATCTGGAAGACTGTGGCACTGAGCTCAACAAGACACATCTATCATAAAGCTGTCACAGTGAGTTTGGAAGTCATAGCAGATCTATGTAACACACAGACACAAAATGGGGAGACAAAGAAATATGTCCCAAACAAAAGAACAAGAGAAATCCCCAGAAAAATAGAATTAAGTAAAATGAAACAACCAAAATTCCAGATGCAGATGTTAAAACAATTATTGTAAGAATGCTCAAAGAACTTAGAAGAAAAATGGATGATCTCAGTAAGAACTTAAACGAAGAGATAGTAAGTATTGGAAATGTACATACAGACCATAAAAAAAATCAGAGATGAAGAATACAATATCTAGAATGAAAAATATTATACCAGGAATTAACAGCAGGTTAGATGAAGCAGAAAATTAAATCAATGATGTAGAGGACAAGATAACAGCAAGCACTTAAGCAGAGTATCAAAAAGAAAAGAAAATTTTTTAAAAAGTGAGGAAAGTCAAAGGGACCTATGGGACAACATCAAGTGTAACAACATCTGCATCATAGGAATGCCAGAATAAGAAGAGAGTGGGCAAAAGATGGAGAACATGTTTGAAGAAATAATGGCTGAAAACTTCCCTAACGTGGTAAACGAAAAAGTCACACAAGTTCAGGAAGCAGAGAGAGTCCCAATCATGATGAACCCAAAGAGACCCACACCAAGACCCATCACAATTAAAATGGCAAAGGTTAAAGATAAAGATGACAATATTATATCCTCTTCTGGAGAGATTTATTGTACACACTCATTAAGGACATACATGTAGTTACAAAATATCTCACAAAAAGGAGATAGGCTACTGTCTCACACATAGTGCAAGGTACTGCCATCTCACTTAGATTCCTAAAAATTATTTGTTAAACTGAGAGCAGCTCTGTCTCTGACACTGTCAAGAAACAGCTATTGATCCTCTTGTCAACCACAACATTGAACAAGCCCATCGTCTTTTAGGTCTTTTCTGGGTTTTGAAGGCAACATATTCTTTATTTACAAAGTGTTACTTAAATTGCAAACTGACCCACCTTGAATGTCCCACAATGTTGGGCTCTGGAATAAATAAGGTTTTCAATGGAACTTTTGCCTCCCTTACTGACCTCATAGAACACCATAATGGCTTACTTAAGTTAAAAAATCAATTAAATGAAATATAATATATTTCAGTCATCGGTCATATGATGACTGGGGTGAACTGTAATAAAGTCAGACTTCATTTTTGTTGTTATGTTTGGCTACTGACAGCTTTTAAGCCTCACCCCCTCCTTTTCCCCTTCTACTATGCCACACATCTGAGCAAGCTGAACAAAAGAGCTCAACTGCTTCTTCTTTTGCACCCTCGGGAAGTTCAAAACCACACACGAGAAACTTCATTCACCCCATCCCTTACTACCATGAAAATTCCAAGCCAGTTTTGCTTTCTGGCTCTCTCAAACCATTTTTGGAATGGTTGACATCAGCTCCCCTACTTATTCCAGCAAGCCTCATAATGTGAGTAATATACCTTTCCATACTCTGTTGGTGTGTGTGTGTGTGGCATCATCAGTCCTGACATCTGAACCAAGTTCTGGATGGGAGTATATCATATTTCTTCAAAGTAGCTATAACATCTACTAAATGAGAATCTACTATTTTTAAACTATCCTCAAATAAATAACACATTAAGCACTACTCTAGAACACTTTAGTATCATTCTCTCCTCCAAACTAATATCTTGTTTTTCTTTAGTTCTGTTCTTTTTTAATCTATAAATGACAAGATTATTTTTATTATTTCATGCAGACAATGCTTATCTATATGTTTACCAATTTACTGAGTGGTATTTCTTCTTTAATTGTATTATTTTTAATTGTATTTTATTGTTTATGCTATTACAGTTGATCAAAATTTTCCCCTTTGTCCCCCTCCAACAAATCCCCGCAACTCCCTCAGGCAATCCCCACACCATTGTCCATATTCCATGGGTACTACATATATTTTCTTTGGCTACTATATTCCCTATTCTGTACTTTATATCCCCATGACTATTCTGTAATTATCAATTTGTACTTTTTAATCTCTTCATCTTTTTCACCTATCTCCGTTACCCCTTCACCTCTGGTAACCATCAAAATCTTCTCTGTATTTGTGATTCTGTTTCTGTTCTGCTTGTTTTGTTTATTTTTTATATTTAATTATTGATAGATATGTGTTTATTGCCATTTTATTGTTCATATTTTTGATCTTGTTCTTCTTAAAAACACCTTTTAACATTTCATATAATACTGGTTTGGTGATGATGAGTTCCTTTAGCTTTTTCTTGTCTGGGAAACTCCCTTTCTGTCCTTTGATTCTAAATGATAGCTTTGCTGGGTAGAGTAGTATTGGTTGTAGGTCCTTGCTTTTCATCACCTTGAATATTTCTTGCCAATCCCTTCTAGCCTGCAAAGTTTCCTTTGAGAAATCAGCTGGAAATCTTATGGGACCTTCCTCGGGAAACTAACTACTTTTCTCTTGCTGCTTTTGAGATTTTCTCTTTGTATTTAACCTTCAGCATTATAATTATGATGTGTCTTGGAGTGGGCCTCTTTGGTTCCATCTTTTTAGAGATTCTCTGTGCTTCCCAGACTTCTATGTCTATTTCCTTCACCAAGTTAAGAGGTTTTCTTTTACAATTTTTGCAAATAGATTTCCAAGTTTTTGATCTTTCACTTTTCCTTCTGGCACCACTATGATGTGAATGTTGGCACACTTGAAGTTGTCCTAGAGGTTTCTTACACTATCCTCATTTTTTTTTATTCTTCTTTCTTCTTGCTGTTCTGATTGGTTGTTTTTGCTTACTTATGGTCCAAATCACTGATTTGATTCTCAGCTTCATCCTCTGTACTGTTGATACCCTGTAAATTATTGTTTGTTTCAATTAATTTACCCTTCATTTCTGACTAGATCATTTTTATGCTGTTGAAGCCCTCACTAAGTTCTTTGAGTAGGCTTTTAACCAGTATTTCAAACTCTGCATCTAATAGATTGCTTTTTTTCCATTTTGTTTAGTTCTTTTTCCGGAGTTTTGTTCTCTCTTTTCATATGGGTCATGTTTCTTTGTCTACTAGTTTTGGCAGCCTCCCTGTGTTTGTTTTTATGTACAACATTAGGTAGAGCTACTATGTCTCTTAGGCTTGATAGAGTGACTTAATGTAGTAAGTACCCTGTAGGGTCCAGTGGCACAGCCTTCCCTCTCACCTCAGCTGGATACTCAAGGTACACCCACACTGTGGGCTGTGTACACCCTCCTCTTGTTGTTGAGCTTTGATTGCTGTTGACACATCCAAGATGAGCCATTGCCTGTGTTCCATTCAAGGTCATGCAGCATTAGCTACAAAGTGATATGAAGATGGCTTCTACTTGTGCTGGGCTTGGAGGTACTGAGGATAGGCCAAGCTGTGAACCAAGGCCGGCTGCCGGTAGTGCCAGGCCTGGGGCACTTTAATGAACATTATAGAGCTCACTGAAGCCAGATGCTGATTGTTTGAGAGAATTTAGGGAAGTCTGAAGGATGAACATTCATATAGAAAAGACACTGAAAATAGCTTGGGTAGGCTTGAAAGCTGGGTGGTGCAGGGCCTCAGGGAATCACCATGGTGGGGAACATAGTGTAAAACAGGTTGATGAAGTCTCATATATGACACCTGCATGCTGGCTCTGTGACTCTGTGGGGGCAGGGCTCAGAAAAGAAACAGTGGTCCTTGCCAGCACTTCTGTCTGGGAGAAAACTGCCCCCCCCAGCTCTTACACTGATGCTGGACAATTCAGTTCCTCCCCAAATGTCTCTGTTAACTTTCAAGCTGCTGCCCCAGTACTGGAGATCAGAGGAAGTGAGTCAAAATAAGTCTGTGCACAGGCACTTTAAGGGGAACTACCTGGGATTCCAGAAGTTTGTGTCTTCCACAGCCTCAATACCCACTGGTTTTTACAACTAGAAGTTATGGAGACTCATCTTCCTGGCAATGGAACCCTGGGCTGGGGGGCCTGGTGTGGGGCTGGGACCCCTCACTCCTGAGGTATCTCTCCCAATTTTTATCTGCCACATGTGTGTTTGGAAACAGCCCATTGTGCATCTCTTCCCCTCCTTCCATTATCAATGTGATTTCTTCTTTAATTCTGTAGTTGTAGAACTTCCATTCAGCTCAATTTCTGATGCCTCTGAGTGATGGTTGTTCTATCGTTTAGTTGTAATTTTGATGTGGTTGTGTGGCTTACCTACCCCTCTGGCTTCACCAGAAGTCTCTAATTGTATATTTCTTCTTCAATCTCCTACCTTCTGTCTGTGGTCATTTTCTTTCATTCTTTCCTTTAGCAGTCCCTTATTTTATGGCTTCCACTGTTGTCATTTCTTTGTAGATAACCCATCTTGCATTTGTAGCTAGATTTAAGAGCTTTTCTTTGCTTTTCTGATATTTCACCATGAAGTGTGAAGGCATTGTTGTTTTTTCTCCTATTTATCCTGCTTGGTATTTACTTTTCTTCCCTGTATGGCCTCCCTTTTTTCATGAAACTATTTTCAGCCATTATTGATGTAAATGTTGCCTCTCATCCACTTTCTCTATTCTTATTTTCTGGCAGTTCCTTCAACTTATACTCCACCTATTGTTCCCTACACATTTCTAAAACTTTCCTTATATTTCCATCTTTTTGTCTTTCTCTGTACTATATTCTGAAAAATTTATTTGGATGTATCTTTCAGTTCATTAATTCTTCCTTCATGTGTGTCTGATCTACTGTTTATACACTGATTTTTTATTTTAACAATTATATTCTTTATATAAAATTTGTTTTATTTCTCTTTCAAATAATCCCAGTCATTTTTGTAGTCTCTCTTTGCTTTTGCATTTTTATTCTGTTTTTAAAATATCTTTAAACATTTCATTCATAGTCATATTCTCTTATAATTTCAATATCTAAAGTCCTTCGGAAAACCTCTTTGTTGGCTAAATTTCATTTATGCCAGCTTCTTTTTTAGTGTTTTTATCCATACTGCAAGGTAACTTTGCTTGAGCTTAATCTATTAAAATCCTATAGTCTAAATATAAGTTTCTGCTTCCAGAAAGAGGATTTAAATCAACTTCTAATAAGAGGTTACTGTCAACCTGGAATCCCTTGAATTCATGTTAAAATTCTAATAAGTGAATATCAGATTTCCCATCTTACAACTGGCAGACAATTAAGTCTCTTATTGCTTCATCAATATTAGCATTTTGGTGGGGTGGGGTGGCAAGCTCACATTTCCAGATTGTTCTCTAATTACTGCTTATTACTCCTACTCCAGCCTCACCTCATACATTTATTTGAAAATGTGTTTGTTTATTTAGGAAGTGATTCTTGGAGATTTTCCTTAACCCCCTTGATTCCAGCAATTAATTAGTAAAGTGTGTTTTATTTAGGATCTGGTTGATTTGCAGCAGAAGGGCCTCTAGAATTTACCTTACTCCTATAAGCAGAAAATTAATTATTAGAATTTCAGCCCCTTGCACTGGAGAAATATTCAGGCACCAGGGAAACATATGTCTCTTAACTTGCACCCCAGAAGCAATTGCCTTCTCAATCAACACATGATAGGGGCAATCCTTCTTTGACATTTAAATAGAAATAGAAAACATTATTATACAGGGCTTCCAGATTTCATTTTTCCCACTGTCTGGGATTATATTTTTATTAAAACTATCATTTTTATTTTTCATGTGATTATCTCTTTTGATTGTTTGTTTTATTTTGTTTTGCCTTTTGGCATTTAACATTAGGTTAGGGCATTTAGCACTACTTTTCAAAATACTTTGGTATGCTGGTAATAATTACTAAAGAGATTCTTCCCCAAATTGTTTGCATTCTCATTCTGGTAACCTAAGAAACATTTTCAACTCTTGCCTCATCTTGTCAATCTGGAGATTTGATTTATACCTTAAATAGAAACATAATTTTTAGTCAGATTTTAGTAATTACTGTATTTTCATTTAACAGAACATCTTTCCTGAGCTAGTTTCCAACTGGTATAATTATTGTACAGAATTTAGAGTAGCTGTGTGCCAATTTGAGTGTTTAGTGTATAACTTATAGGTTATAATTATAACAGCAAAAAGTTTTGAAAAACAAAAATAGTTTAGTAGTAATTAAATTCAAAGAGCCTTTCCAAAGAAAGCTAGGTAATAACTTTAATTGAGTTGTATGCAAAATTGGAAAGCTTCAAAACATGTTTCTAAACATCTTACATAAAAGTGACATTGTACCTATGATTTTCTTGTTTTATCACTCTTTAGCTAGAGTTAAAATATTGTATATTCAAATTTTACATAAAAAGATTATAAAATGTTAAACATCTCAAAAATTCCAAGGTGACTTTTATATATTAGTTGTCTCAAAATATAGTATTTCATATATTTTAAGCAGGAAAATTAATTTCCACCTTTTATTTATTGTGATTTTTCTGGACTGAAACAGTTGAAAAAAAGTTTTATGTGATTAATATTACCAATGATTCTTTCTTGCAGTCTCCTGTAATAATTAAAGGGACTCCATGCTATAATATTTTCCTGCCCAGCAGGGGATTTCTGTCTTTGAATTTTATCTTCATCAATGTAAATGAATGTTTTATGAATTTGTCTTAATAAAAACCCCACTTCATGTCACAAACAGAGTAACTTGATGGTGAACTGACCTTCCTGCCATACACAACTATGAAAAATGCAGGGCTGTGATTTGTGAGAGAAGGGGAACATTATAAACACCACATTTGTCCAGGCATCACCATGGAGGTGTATGCCAAGATTATGGCCCTGGGAGGTTAAGCCAAGCAGAGCCAAATGATCTGTCTGAGTCAAAAAGTAAAAGACTAGATTTTACAGTAATGAAGCAGTTGGAATCTTCAGGGTGTATCACTTTGCTCTTAAATCTGCAGTTTGGTTAGGACTCAGTAGGAACACTTAATTTCTGTACCACTCAGTGGCCTGGAATTATCTTGAGTTTTTTGTTTACTCGTGTGTTTGGTTGAGCTCCTTATGTATCCCCATCTCTTTGTGACCTGTACGTGTATTCTCTGTAGCCAGAAATATTCAGGTAGACAGACTTCTCATATATCAACTCATAGCTCCCAAGACATGTGTCTCAAGAGAGACACATGTTTTTATTAAACAAACACCTGAATTGCCTTTTCTAACCTAAGCTTAGAAATTCACTTACCATCCAACATATCAGCGGTGAGTCATCAATACTGCCCAAATTCAAGGGGAAGGCAACTTTTGTGAGAGGAATGTCAAAACACTTGAAGACATGTTTGAAGCTCACCTGAAGATCCACAAGCACATGAAGATTATCCTTAAATGGAGACAAACATCAAATTTCATGCAGAATGGATAAATTGACAGACTGAGGTGGGGAGAGGAGGCAGGAAGATATGCTTGTTCTCAGAAATATATAATTGCTGGATTACAAAAGTATACAGAATGCAAGTTTTAGACCAAATTCTGTACTATCTACTTTGAAGAAGGGCAATTTTAGCCAAATCTTGAAGAGCATCACAATTGGTCTGTGCCTGAAGGAAGAAGGATATGGGCATCTTAAGGAAGAATAATCAAGATAAATAATAACATCAAATTAGGCCTTAATTTAGTTGGAATGGTTGGGAGGAAGGGAAGGGGACAGGTAGCCAAAGGTATAATGAGAAATTGAAGCTCATAAGTTAACTATAGAAACAGAGAAATACAGACAAATTTTGAAAATGGAAATATCTGGTTTTGAGTGAGTTCAGTTAGAAGGACAGTCTGAATGATAACAATAAAGTTGAATGATATATATTTTTAATTTCAAAAAATCATTAAGGAAAATAATGCATTGACAAATGAAGAAAATAGATAAACTGAACACAAAAGGTCTCATCAAAGTTCGGCATTGGTAAAGGAAATGAAGAGAACGAGATAAAAATTAAGCATGAAAGTGCATAAGGAAGCAATAGAACAGGGAAAATGATAGAGAGGGGAAAGAAAATCGGTATGAGTAAAGTACAATACTCATTACCAATTTAAAAAAATTAAGGAAAAGGAAGAAGAAAATTTATTACCAAAATGTGCCATCTGAAGTATAAAAGGAATTATTTAGCAGTAAAAAAGAATTAGGCAAGGTTGTGATTTTTTTTAATGAGTAAGATTTTAAAGTTGACAAATTCATTAAATATATTTTAAAAAACTAGAGATTCTATCAGAAATTACTTGACTTGTGGAAAATACAAGGCCTTTTCTAGTATACAATAACAATATCCCAACACATGATAATATGCTAGGATTTCAACATAGCTATTGGCTAATAAGATTTGCTATCTTCTCTTTATAAATTACACTATACGCACATAAGCAATGGATTTTAAAGCTAGGTACAAGAGACCATCAACAGACATATAAAGATATTGTAAATTGAATAGATTTCTGAAAGCATATTTTGAAATGAGATTTATACATTTTATTACATGTTTATAATTATGATACATATATACATATACATATATAAAGAATTAATAAGTTCAGTGAAAAGATCTGTTTGGAGTCTGATCAGGAAAATGTATTGCTAGAAGTGGAAGAATCATGTTGGTATGGTGATACCAATCTCAGCCAAAGCTCCTGAATCCAGGAAATATCTTGAATCTTCACTCAGTGCATATGACAGTGTTAGCTTAATCCATATGTTAAAATTCCATGTTATAGCAAAACTCTAATGTTCTTTGAATTTGTAATTGTTAATCTATCTAGGTATCATAAAATATGTTGCACTTATACAGGTTTACAATACCATAATACCAAAAAATTTAAAGAGAAAAAAATTAAACCATTTTATTACTCTAATATATACACTATTAGGGAAACCAGAAATAAAATAGAAAGAAAACAGCCTTTGTATTGAAACAGATGGACTTCAAGTCCCACATTTGTCTGTAGCTATGAGACCTTGGTCGTTGTCTCTGAGGCTCTCATCTGTAAAATGGAATAATACATACTTCATAAGACTGTTGAAAGGATCAGTAATGATTCAGATGAAGATTCTAATGTAATGAGTGTGCCAGAGAAGTGCAGCTATTTAAATGGGATGAAATAGAGCTTTTAGCTAAATTTACATTTTAAAACAAAACTTAATATATACAATGTCTCTGTGTGGCTCTCTATACATTCATATACATAGATGCATAGAAAAGAATTATAAGAAATCATAGTTATATTTCTAAAATATAAATATATTAAATATAATACAAATAATTATAAAATCTTTGGATTACACGTGATTTATGTCATCCAGCCCGGCTCCCTACTTAATATAAAATCTGATATTTAACTTTTCTGAAATGAATTCATACAACTTTCTTGAACCTTTCCAATAACCAAACCTCAAAAGGCTGCACTTGTTTTCAAGGCAGGATTAACTGTGAGTTAAGCACATCGGCTTCCTAGCGACCTTTCAATGGTCCCATCACTTATCTCCTTCCTCAGATATTTAAAGTCATTTTTGAATGAAATACTCTCCTATTTGCCTACCAACAGAGCTGTTCAAGCTAAACAGTCCTGCTCTGAACCCAGGACTAAAGAGAACAATGGAGATGTGGTTTGAACCACATCATAGATCAAGAAAATTATTAGTCCTCTTTTTTCCAAGCCTATTTCTTTTTTTAATCTTTGATGAAATCAAAAGGGTATCAGTATTTTGAGTTGGTTCATGTTAAGTTCTATCAACTAAAGTCCTTAGTTTGTACTTAATGGTGTCTTTACTTGAGTATCTGATCATACTAGGAAGCACAGAAGAGAGTCATAGTAACCTGAGATTCCTCAGCCTCATAATGCTTGGTATGCCTGATGTAATTCTTATTAATTGTACCTCCTTGAAAACAAAACAATAAAATTTTCCAGGCACAATTTGTAACAGAATGTAGTTAAATCTAGTCATAAATCCACTCTTTATGTCAGTGTAATTTACTCACATTGCCTCTATTTAGTTCAATCTTAAGGTCATTAAAATCTAAAATATGATTCAAAAGCTTGTTTTTAGTATAATTCATTATTCATTTATGTTTTTAAAGATGAAGGCAGCTTTGTTATCTCCAAATGAAATGAGAACATTCAATAAGCAATACAATATTGAATATCTAAAGTTTTGCCATTACAACAAGGCCAAATGTGGTATTTTCTACTCTCTTGATTCACATTCATGACCCAAATGAGGTTACTGCTTATGCACAGAGTACAATTAAATCAAGGTTAGACAAGAAGATTTCTCTACTACAAGACAGACAACCAAGAAATTATATAGTGCTGTGAAAATTTTGATTAGTATCATTTTAATGATATTTAGTTGCCTAATATTAACAGAATAGATCTTTACCCCTACTACTGAGTCTAACTTCCTAAACTATATATTGATAATGTATAATTTTTCAGTTGTACTTAACTGTAATTATGTAATGATTCACTTATTAAAATGTAAAAAAGATTCCTTTATAGTACATTTAAATCAGATATGTAACATATAAGTCCCATGGGAAAACTTGTAAATATTCCTCTTAAAAGTAGTCAAGCCAAAATTCTGTTTAAGAATATACTGTCACATTAAAGTTCTCATAGCTCAAATTATTTAAACAAGTATATAATAAGCAATACCACTAAATGTTGTGTAGGAAAAGAAATAAACTAAATAGTGATCATGGATTTTAATAAATTTATATTTTGGGAAAAATAGATATCTTACTATTCATATTAAGGTATAACAAAATACAAAAAATATGTTAGTCAAGGTAACTTGGTAATCATGTCATAGTAAATCAAGGCTTTTTGTTGTCTGTCACTTGTGTGTACATTAAGAAATAATTTTGCCTCTTATTTTCCCATTATTTTGAAGCATAACTATAAAAATTGAACAATTCAATTTGATATTTAATGAATATGAGTAGCTGATCTTCCTGAATCTATATTTTGTGTTACAGTGAGATAAGTATATTGCAGTGAGTTAATCTAATTACATTTACACTGACCTCATTTGTAAAAATAAAAAACAAAACAGCTATGGAAGCATATGATACACATTGAACAATTTCATTATTGTTTCCAAATTCTGGTTTTTCTGGACAGATGTGTCAGAACTGCTATGATGCATGGTGCATGCAACTGCTTATCTTAGTGTCAGCTTTCACATGAAAAACTATTACACAAACTCCATTATCAGAATGACCGTGTACCAATTCAAATACTAGAGGAATAATTTTGCTACAGATTTTGAAACAGTAAGGAGGATTTCCTTCAAGATATGCTGTCTTTTAACTCTCTCTGTCCTCAGAAAATTTACCAGCATCTATAAAAATAATTCTCTAATCTATACATCACTATCAATCTCCTCCCTGAGCTCAAGGTCTGTTTGGATATTGCCACTCTGATGTCCATTGCAAAGCCAAATTCCATTTATTTACACACAGAACTCCTATGGAATGCTGTTTTCCCTCAATCCTTCCCCCCTCTTTTTTTTTAACATGGTCAACAGCTTTCTCCTGATCTTGCAGTTTCAAAAGTAATCATTTCCTGTATTTCCACAAGTATACTCAAATGTATCACTTCCTCTTCATTTTCATGGCCACTTTCCTAGTCAAGGTCTTCATTAACAAATACACAGTCATAAATGTTAAGTTGCATGGGAAAATTCCAAAGCTTTCTTTTAAAAATTAGATCTTGTTTCTGTTCAAGTTTTCACTCACAGTCTAAAAATATTAATCTTTAAACTCAAGTATGTGATGAATGTTTCTTGAAAATCATAGTTAGTTCAAATTAAAGGATATAGTGAAAGTAGTCAAACAAATGAACACAACTTATTTTTTCAGGGACAATATTAGTTTACCTTTCTAACTGGATTATTTGTATTAAAATGTCAATAGGCTGAACAACTGGAAAAAAGTATAATATAGAAGGTAGATGATAAGGTATTCACATTTTTAATTATTTCTGGAAGAAGATAGAGTAAAAATAAAATAAATGAGGAAGAAAATTAGGGATAACTAACTTTTCTGAACTATTTATATACACTATATGTAGTATTATAGTATATGTGTATAATATAATATATGCAATATGGGATACTGTAATAGACTACCAATGGGACCTTCTTACCTGTTGGCACTTCTCTTCTTCAATCTGTCTTGCACATGTATCTTCCAAAATAATGTCCTGCACACATTATCCTCATGCTCAACATCCTTCATTGGTTTCTCATTGTCTGCAAAATAAAATAGACAATCCTTGATTTAGAATTTAAGGCTCTTATAAACCTACCCTTAAACCATCTTCTTAAATTGGCCCTGAACTGAATTAATCTGGATCCATTAACCTTTTTCTCCATAACCATTCTTCCAATCGTAAAGCTTGATACTTTTGTGTTATTTGATTCCTCCGTTTCCATTAGTTAGGTGTTCAATGGTGAACATATCACTTGAATCTATTTTCTTATCTGTAGTTACACTGAAGAAAGCATGCATTATTTCCTATGTTAAGTAGCCTCTCCTAACTCCTGTCTCTTAACTTTCACCTTCCTGTACTCAGTTATATGATTAATTTTCCACTCTTGCCTAGACCTTTTCTTTCAGGAACATCTTTATATTCTCCCGTTATCTACCTTAAACTAAACTCTTGGACTCTTTGCTAGATCAACCTCACAAAAGTAGGAGTCTCTTATCTGTGTGTATTCATCCTAGTTGTCATGGTTGTTCTTTTTAAGATTTAATCTTTTCCTTTTTTCAGCCTATATCACTGGTTTGCTTCTCTTCACCTGTAAAAATTTAATGAATGAAACATCTGGCTCACTTAACCCACAGTACACAACAGGTTCACTCCAGACCACTCTCCTGGCTCTATTTTTTCTAATCATCCTTATATTATTCCTCCTGAAGCCCCATTATGAATATATGCAGAAGATCCATGCTCTAAGAGATTTTAAACATGTACAAATGCAATTCCTTTATGTTATCAAGGAAAGTTTTATAATACATAAAATATGATGATTACTGGATTTCATTGGACCAGATAACCCTCAGCTAAATCCACCTACAAATATCATAAGTTTTAGCAGCAACTAAATTTTAAAATCTCACTCAAACTTGTCTACTCCTCCATCTCCAGGAAAGTATGTTTAAACTTCACTGAATTGAGGAGATTTTACTTCATCCTAACTAGTTATAAAAGAATAAGAAAATTACCACTTCAAAGGATTCTAAATTTTTTAAAAATACTGCGACAGACTTGTTGGTTAATAGTGCCAGACAGCTGGTCCTGAGGAGTGATTTGACATGTAAAGCGGGTAAACTAAACACCTGCATCAAAATCTAGGCATTATAATGTGTATATTACTATAAATGTACATCCTCAAAAGGACTTAAGTGGTGATAGCGGTGGTAGTAGTGCTACTGTTAGATATTGATTTGCCTGTAATTCCACTTTTATCTATTTTCCAAGCCATAATTCCATTTTAATTTCTATTTCCAAGTCATATATATATATATATATATATATATATATATATATAGAGAGAGAGAGAGAGAGAGAGAGAGAGGAGAGAGATTTGGCCAAAAAGCTCATTTTGTTTTTTGTAAGATGGCTCTAGTAGTGCTTAGATGTCTTTCACTTCATTCAAAACAATATTGTTAATTATATTGTGATAGCTGTCATATTAGCGTGCATTTAAAAAAAGTATCAAAATCAGTGAATTTTTCTTTAGCCATTTTATTATTGAAGATGGAAGAAAATATGCAACATTTTCAGTATATTATGCTTCATTATTACAAAGAAGGCAGAAACACAACAGAAATGCAGGAAAAAAAGATTTGTGCCATGACTGATCAAATGTGTCAAAGTGGTTTGCAAAACTCAGTGCTAGAGATTTCTTGCTGGATGATGCTCCATGTTCAGGTAGTCCAGTTAAGTCCATAGCAATCTAATTGAGACATTAATTGAGAACAACGTTATACCACACAGGAGATAGCCAACATACTCAAAATATCCAAATCAATTAAGTTATTGGTGAAGAATGAAAAATATGGGTTTTATTTTATGGCAAAAAACTAAAACTTTTTGGACAAACCAGTATAGACACACACACGTATATATACATGTATATGTATACATGTATATAAATAATACATATATACACACATATATATGTGTATGTGGAAGTATTTTATATAAGATATAAAATACGTGTGTGTGTGTGTATTTTACTAATATTTTCACACCATATTCTCCTAGTTGTGTCCAGATCTTGATGCCTTGCTTTTTCTTGGTTAAGGTAACATTCAGTAACCTTGGTAACCATGGTTACACACCTTGCACTGGATTTGATTCTCCAGTTTCTAGACCTCTTTTTCTTTCTCTGACATCCAGTAACCAATTACTCTGTCTCTGTCTCTGTTTGGCCTCTGATATCTGCCTGAGAACATCTATTGGTTTGATTTCACTTTCCTCCCCGATTTCATCTTCCTTTGACCACTGGTTTCTTTCTAACAAAATATAGATCACCATACTTTTTTATTTGTTATGTAGTGATGTGGCTATACATGATTAATTTCCCTATGAAGGAAACTGACAAAAGTATTAAAAGATTTAGCATATTTCCCCAATGAATATATTAAAAGCATAAAAATACTAAAATAAAATTGTAATTCAGCAAATACTGAACAGAAATTAAAATTATGAAAGATTTTAGTAAAGAATTATTTTTGGATATTGCAGTTAGGAATTGAAACAATAAATTCATCATGTTAGATCTTATATAAAATACTTCCAGAAGAGCAGAAGAGACATTGTTTGCATATATTCTTGGTATTCGTGAATCACCTTATAAATTTAGGATGTATCTTAAATGACTTTAACTAAATAGGAGAGCTTTAAACCTTATCCGTGTTGTTTACATGGATGGCATCTAAGGTTATCCATGAGCTCCGTGATAAATCAAAACCTGGGATTTTCAGGGCTAGTTTTGTGTCTCAATTTACTTCAAAGAACCTTTCAGCATTGAACCCACATCATCTTGTATCCAGCAGAGCTTCTAAGATGGCAAGAGAGGTTGTTAAGGATGTGTTAAGCTTCTTACAGTGCTGCATTATTGCTTTAAGAGCACAGCAAACATCAATCTTTTCCAAAGAAGAACTGAGATAATATTGACATGAATTTTAAAAGCTTTTAAGATTTTTTTTCAAATGACCCCAAGCTTGAAGATAAAACTGTCAATTAGCTGGTATTACAATTACTCCTAAACAAGCTGATCTCTTACAATTTATTGGCAAAGAGTTAAAAGTATCAGTTATTCTTACCACATCTACCAAGGAAGTAAATTTTTATCCATTCCTTATTTAATTAACAGAACAATCACATAGATAAGAAGCTAAAGATACATTTTTGGAATTTTCAATTTTATCTCTTGTGGTCCTCCAGTTAGTCATTGAAAGGACAACTGACTTACAAGCTTGTCTGTGATAACGGTGCCTGTCTCATTTGCTCACTTCTATACCTTATTGTATAACACAGTTCTTGGCACATAAAAAGAACATAATGAATAACTTTCGGATAAATAAATGAATGACGGCTCATGCAGTCACAATGACCTAATTTAAAAATCTTCATGAAGCATCTGACTTATACTTCAAGCAATACTTTGCCATAGTTGAAAATTTTTAACTAGGAATCAAACAGAGCTCTGCCTTCTTTCCCACTAACTCTTGCTAATCTGTCAAGACATCTCCAATGTGTCTTACTCTCTAGGAATCCTTCTCTGACTCCTTCTCCAGACTAGGCTAAGAGCTTATCTGCCATATAAATATAACTCATAGTACATATGAGAAATTAAAATATGCTCGGTAACTTTTGAATATAAGAGTGAGGGGGCATATGAGCCGAAGCGGGAGACTTAGGCAAGGGGCCAGGCCAGAGGGCCTTGTCCCAGTACAACAGAACTTAAAGATCATCCTGTGGGTGATGTAAAGCCATTAAAGGGATTTATCAAATACTGGCACTGATATATTTTAATTCAAGATGAATGATTTGGAAAAATGGTAAAGGTTAGTGTGGGGGAGATAAGACTGGATATAGATATCATTTCAAGAGCCTAGATAAGAGATAAGGGGTGTTCCAGCTAACAGAACAGGGGTGAGAAGAGGCACATTTTAAATAACTATTTTACTGGTAAAATAAAAAGAACTTGATAATGGTTTAGATATAGGAAGGAAAGATCATCCTCATTCATTAATTTAAGTATTTATTTACTGTCTCCTGTATTCTAGGTACTGCACTAGGCAAGAAGACAGTGAATAAGCACCATCCTTCCTCAAGGGGGTCATAGTCTAGTAAGAGAGTTTCTAATGTTGAGATGGGCAAGAGGATAAGTCTTGATGACTTCTTATTTCCTGGCTTGGATCATTGAACGGTTGATAGTACCAATAACTGAAAAAAAATTGGGAGGAACAAGTAAGAAAACAAGAAATGAAATATTAAGAAATCAATTACAAAGCAAGATAGAAGTAAAATAATGTAATATAAACTACAATGATAGAATCTTATTTCATTTATTTATTTATTTTTAGAGAGGCGAAGGGAGGGAGAAGGAGAGAGAGAGAGAAACATCAATGTGTGGTTGCCTCCCATGTGGTCCTCAATGGGGACCTGGCCCACAACCCAGGCATGTGCCCTGACTGGGAATCGAACCTGTGATGCTTTCGTTCGCAACTCGAGCTCAATCTACTGAGCTATGCCAGCCAGGGAGAATCTTATTTCTTTAAAATTAGTTTAATAACCTCTTAAAACTAAACTTCTATTAATCTATATTCTTCATGTATAGGAAAATCCAGAAACCATACCTTCAAATTAACAGAAAAAGAACTAGATATGTTTTTCATCTTTAAAAGAACCCCTTTAATTTCTTAAATAGAAAAATTTCTAGGAAGTTTATTTTAAAGGTTGTGTTCCTTCTAGTGAATTCAAATTGTTATTTATCTTCCTATTTTTTATTTCAAAAATAGTTTATTTTTTTAATTATATTTTATTGATTGTGCTATTACAGTTGTCTCAAATTTTCTCCCTTTGCCCCCCTCCACCCAGCACGCCCCACTCCCTCAGGAAATCCCCACACCTTTGTTCATGTCCGTAGGTCATGAATATAAGTTCTTTAGCTACTCCATTTCCTGTGCTGTACTTTATATCCCAATTGCTCAAACTACTTATTTGTACTTCTTCATTCCCTCACATCTTCACCCATTTCCCGACATCCCTCCTCTGATCTGGAAACCACCAAAATGCCTTCAGTATCCATGATTTGTCTCAGTTCTTCTTGTTTGCTTAGGTGGTTTTCTAGATTCAATTGTTGATAGATATTTATTTATTGACATTTTATTGTTCATAGTTTTGAAATTCTTTTTCTTAAATAAGTCCATTTAACATTTTATATAATAATCATTTGGTGATGATGAACTCCTTTAGATTTTTTCTTGTCTGGGACACTTTTTGTCTCTCCTTCTATTCTAAATTATTGCTTTGCTGGGTAAATCAGTCTTGGCTGATTTTTCATGAATTTGAATATTTCCTGCCAATCCCTTCTAGCCTTCAAAGTTTCTTTTGAGAAATCAGCTGTCAGTCTTAAAGGAACTCCCCTGAGGGTAACTAACTACTTTTCTCTTGCTGCCTTTAAGATTCACTCTTTACCTTTAACCTCTGGCATTTTAATTATGATGTGTCTTAGAGTAGGCCTCTTTGCATCCATCATGTTTGGAACTGTGTGTGTTTCTTGGACTTGTATGTCTATTTCTTTAATCAAATTAGGGAAGTTTTCTTTCATTATTATTTCAAATAGATTTCCAATTCCTTGCTCTTTCTTTTCTCCTTCTGGCACCCCTATGATGCAAATATTGGAATGTTTGAAGTTGTCTCAGAGGCTGTTTACAGTGTCTTCATTTTTTTAAATTCTTTTTTCTTATTGTTTGGATTGGTTGTTTTTTGCTTCTGTATGTTCCCAATCAATGATTTGATTCTTGGTTTCATCCACTCTACTGTTGTTTCACTGTAAATTATACTTATTTAAATTACCATATCCTTTGTTTCTGACTGTATTTTTTATGCTATTAAGGTTCTCACTAAGTTCCTTGAGTAGCCTTAAAATCAGTGTTTTGAACTCTGCATCTGATAAATTGCTTATCTATATTTTGTTTAGTTCTTTTTCTGGAGTTTTGTTTTGTTTTTTCATTTGGGCTATGTTTCTTTATCTTCTCATATTGTCAGCCTTCCTGTGTTTGTTTCTATGTACTAGGTAGAGCTGCTATGAATCCCTGTCTTGGCAGAGTGGCCTAATGTAGCAGGAGTCCTGTAAGGTCCCCTGGCACTGCCTCCCCTATCATCTGAGCTGGGTACTTGAGGTGTACCCTTTGTGTGGGATGAGTATACCCTCCTCTTGTAGTTGAGCCTTGATTGATATTGGCCAGTCAATAGGAGGGATTTACCCAGGCCAGTCATATGCAAGGACTGGCTATGATCACTGACCACCAACCGCTGCCCTCCTTGGAGGATGAGCTATGCAGGGGCTGCTCCACAGAGCAGGACTTACTTCAGCAGGGCTGTGGAGCCCAGTAGTCCACCCCTTGAATGTTTCACTTGTGGAGATGGTTGGGTGGTGGTGCTTTGACGTCATCTGTAGCTGTCCACTGGGTCTGCAGGCTCTCAGGTTTCCTGGTGGTGTAGGCCAAGGTCAGCCACCACCTGTGTTCTGCCTGGGTCCACCCAGCATGAGCTACAAAGCAATCAGCAGATGGCTGCTACTGGTGCTGGGCTTGGAGGTTCCCAGGTGAAACTAAGCTGTGAACCAAGGCTGACTGCTGCTAGTGCTCAGCCAGGGCCACTTAGCAAGTGATATAGGAGCTGGGGGCTCACTGAGGCAAGCTGTTACTTTTTGAGAGAATTTAGAAAAGATCTGAAGCATGAGCCAAGACAAATCATTCATATGGAAAAGCCTCTGTTAACAGCTTGGGTGGGCCCATCATTTAGGTGGGACAGAGCCTCTAGCAATTATCAGGGTGGGGAAAACAGTGAAAGCCAGCTTGATGGAGTCTCAGATATGGCTGCTGGCTCTGACTCTGTGAGAAGAGGGCTCAGAAAAGGAAACATGTCCTCTGCCTCCAGTTCTGTGAGAAAGCTGTCCCCAGATCTCACCCTGATGCCAGGCACTTCTGTTCCTCTCCATATGCCAGTGGCCACTTTCAAGTTGCTACCCTGGTACTACAGCTCAGAAGTGATTCTGAGTAAGTCCCAGTGTGGGGCTTTAAAGAGGAACTGCCTGGGACCCCTGAAGTTTCTTCCACTGACTCAATCCCTGATGGTTTTTACAGTAGCACTTATGGGGACCAATCTTCCTGGCACTGGAACCCTGGTATGGGTGGCCTAGTGTGGGGATGGGACCTCTTGCTGCCAGGATATCCCTCCCAATTTTTACCCACTACATGTGGGTGTGAGACCAGCCCATTCAGAGTCTCCATGTCTCCGCCCTACTAGCAGTCTGAATGGATGTGTTTCCTTTACTGATCCATTCAACTTGATATATGATGGTTTTTCTATAGTTTAGTTGTAATTTTGACATAGTTGTGCGAGGAGGTGAGCTGTGTTTACCTTTGCCTCTATCTTAAGCAGAAGTCCTTTAGGATCAACCTTGTTAATTTTAATTAATTTATTTAATCCTCACCTGAGGACATGTTTATTAGTTTTAGAGAGAGAATAAGGGAGAATGAGAGAGTGTGAGAGCAAGATTGATGTGAGAGAAAAGCATTAATCAGTTGCCTCCTGTACATGCCTGGACCAGAGATCCAACGCACAACCTAGGTATGTGCCCTTATTGGGGATGGAACCTGCAAAAGCTTTTTGTGTATGGGACAATGGTTCAACTAACTGAGCTACCAGGCCAGGGATACCTTGCTGATTTTAGAGCCCAGCAGATGTTTTTGGGAATTAAATTCTCCCTTAGTTAGCTACTACTAAACATTGAGGGAGCACAGAACAAGGAGGTGATTAAAATGGGATGCATGAGCATGACTGAGGGTATGAAAGGTGGGAATTAGTTTAAAAATGGGCAACAACAATGATGAAGTCAAATAGTCCTGAAGGAGCCCATTGATAGAGAGTTCTGCAGTGTACGCTGAGAAATTCAGATTTGATTTAATATAAAAGAAGGCATTTCTACAGTTGAGTTATCAAGAGAATAACTAAACATTATGCATTTAGAAATTATCATGGAAGTTGTGTACAGGATGGAGTAAAAGCAGGAAGAGGTGAGGCAGGAGCAGCAATGCTGTGATGTAGGCAGCTGCAGGAGAGGATCATGAAGTGACTGAGCAGGATAGCAGACACCAGTTCAGTGACTAATTCTACCCAGGAAATATAATCTAGAAAAAAATGTATATATGCATGTAACTTGTTCCAAAGTGTGCTTACATTTTGTAGGCTCCCGTGAGGTTATTTGGAAAATGTCAGTCTTGATAGCTGCTCCTCCACAAAGAAAACATAACAAAATCTTGGATGTTAAAATTAACATGAACGATGTCGGAGATCTCAGACTTAGGAGGCAACAGACTTTTAGAAGAGCAGAACAAGTGGTAAATTTTATATCTGAAAGTACTGTGAGAGTCTAAAATCCTTAGAAAGATCATCTGAAATGACATCACATTAGCTGCAGAAGTGTTGAGGAATCATCAGGAAAACAATGATTACATTTTCAGCCCTTTATTGCATCAAATACCAGGTCTTCCAGATTACAGAAAGGAAATAGGAGCAAAAGCACAAAACATGCCCTGTAAACAATAATAGGCTTCAGTGGTAAAATATCTGGAGACAAGTGTGTGAGGTTAAGCCATGCCAAGTTTCTCATTTAATTCAACTATGGTTGTTGAAAAAGAAATGGTGATCTTGCACATAGCGTTCTCAAAAATATATAATGTCAACTTGAGTGTGATTTGGGTGCTCAATGTTAGAATTACTGTAGTATGAAAAACACCTACCTTTTAAAAAGGTTAAAACTTTCTTAATTGTGGAGAAGACAGTATAGATGATTTATACAGTATTGATAGATACATGGATTATAAGTTTTTTTTAGAACAACAGCAAATAAAGCCATGTTTACATTAGCTGTATTGTTAATAACACAAATAAGGCAGAAGTAAAACAGTTCTGTTGGCCTCAGCCCAGCTATGTTCTGTGTTGGCCAAATTTATAAAGTGTAAACAGATGGCAAGATAATACTGTTTTTATACTTTCTAAAATATTAATATGTACATATAAAATATATGTTGTACCAACAAGTAGAAAAATACCTGCTTCATATGTATTTTTATACAAATTTAAATATTTCATTAAGTATCCAAAGTGTGGCATACAGCTCTCCTAAAATGTAAGGACTCCAACCAAATTAATAAATTCAAGATGTAAGATAGTAAAAATACTCTCGCGTGATTATGGAGAAACATGTAATAATCACCGTGCTTGGTATCTGGCATTATATCAAAAATATACAGATAATTACCTTAAAATTTTTAAATAAAATATAACAAATACACTACATAAGTACAATATAAATATAATAACTACAAGCACACACTGGTAAAAGAGTTGTATCAGACTATGTCAATAAACTAGAGCAGTGGTTCCTAAATGCCAAGGCTGGGCTGACCACAGTCTTGTGGGAAACATTTTAAAAGTCCAGATAATTTGGCCCTGCTCCAGATTCAATAGGTCTGAAGTAGGGCACGGAAGTCCATATTTTTAAAAAATCCCTAGTTCATTTTTATATTCACTTCTGTGTCTGGGAGTCAGAGAAGTAAAGAACAGGCTGAGTAAATCAAGAAGGTTTATTAGAAGTGAGCCTTCAACAGTGGTTCACTCACACAATAGTTTATCAAATATTACTTACCAAATAGTAACCACTAGCCAGGTATTAAGAACATAAAACTAAAAGTAAACCAACTATTAGGGCAGTCATGGTAAGTCACATAAAAGAGTTATGTATAAGATGCCAGGGAGCCATTGAGAGAAACATTAATATCAAGCAGGAGAATCGGAATCATTTCCTGAAAGACATGGTCAATGGAATAGCAAGTGTGAGGAAACAGTGAAAGGAAAGCTTAGGGGCAAAGACATTTATTAAAGTTAATATTTCTAAAATATTTAAAGCTTAAATATTCAAGTGATTTAACAATTATTCAAGTACATTTCTGCGATGAAGTGAAATCACATCTATTTTCATAATGAAATATCCCCCCATATGTTAACGTTACTTTTGTCTTTTCTACTTTTTGGAAAATATGGAAATGAAAAAATACAGTATCAAAATCTGAATACCAGCTTTACCATTTACTAACTATGTGTCCTCAAGAAAAAACACACTTTCTAAGACTCAATTTCTGCTTTTATAAAGTGAGCTTAGTATTAACTCATTAAGTTTTTGTTCAAATTTAAGTGCAAACTACATTTATGATTTCCCCCCTCACCACCACTTCTGTTCCCAGTCTCAGCAAATGGTGCTACCAATAGTCCAATTGTCCAAACCGGAAACCTTAACATTATGGTTGACTATTCCCCAGAGCCACCAATAGCCCATACGGCACCTTTGTATGATTTTGGAAAGCTCCTTGTTCCTCCTGGAAGACACAGGCTATGCCAGAGCACACCATCAGGTGATCTGGGTTAACATTACCTTCCAGCATCCACTCATTCCCTGGCAGTCACTCTTGTGCAAGGCAAAACCTGCAGAACTGAGAACAGTATTCCTGTTCTTCCTTTGCCTTACTGGCATATACTACCATTCATTCCCCTGGTACTATTATTATTGTTTTCCAAATATGCCTTGAACCTGTACATTTCTTGCTATCCCAAAATTCCCTATGCCAAACTACTAACCCCCAGCTAACACAGAGATGACTTTAACACTGTCCTCCATAACTCTGGTCTTGTTTCCTACAATTCAGCCAGAATGAAAAATTTTTGATGCAAATATAATCGATCACCTATATCTCTACTAAAAACCTGGCCATCATAAATAAAACAACAGACAAGTGTTGGAGAGGTTGTGGAGAAAAAGGGACACTAGTGCACTGTTGGTGGGATTGCAGACTGGTACGACCACTGTGGAAAACAGTATGGAACTTCCTCAGAAAACTAAAAAT
>CM052543.1:58381367-58431893 GCA_028533065.1 Trachops cirrhosus
CTGGAATGGGATTAAAAGATAGAAACTGTACTGAATAATCTAAAATAAAAATAAAAAAAAATAAAAAAAAAAACCCTGGCAATGGCTCCCCACTGCCCTAGTTAAAACTAGAGGGTACTTTCATAGGTACCACTTCACAGATATACAAATTTCTTCATGAGTGACTAGTTCTCACTTCTCTAGATTTCTTTATCACCACTCCCCACTGATTACATTGCCTTCCAGCTTCCTGAAAAATTTTCTGGTTCTTCTTGGTGAATTTGATTCCTTCTCTAAAGCCTTCAGTCTCTTAATGTAGACAACTCCTGCTTATATTTGAGCTTTCAGCTTAGATGAACTCCTACAAACTTTCCGGAAATGATAAAGTAGTTGTTGACTGCCTATCTTATTCCACCCCCACCTCCCCAGCAAGCTGTGTTCAATTTAGCATCTTCACAATGCTTTGTGGATCTCACCTTTGGCTGCCACTCTCACTTAGCTTATCTTTATGGTAACTGCATTCATCTGGCTTCTTAAACTCAAGTGCTACCACCTGTCCTTTATCATTTTGGTTCCTATCATCTCCACTACTGTCAATGAGCCTGTTTCTGTAATGGTCTCTCCTCTCATCAGTCCTGGAACACAGAGGAGAATCTCCTCTCAACTTCTTAGTGATCCTGGTGCCCCTCCATCAGTGTATTCCATATAGCCTTCTCATAGGCTTCAAATAATTTTTATAAACAATTTGCTAAGGAAAATGTATCATTTATAATAGTTTGTAGTGCCATAAAAATAAGGCATAATGAGTAAGAACCAGCAGGATTACAAAGAAAAAAACTTAGTAAGACTTTAGATACTGGAGATTATCAGATGCAAAGTATAAAATAAGCACCCTATTATGTTTGTAGAAATAAATTATGAACTTGGAAATAGGGAACAAAAAATTATTTAAAAATTAGTTATATATTTGAAAAAGAAACAAGTAGAGCTTATAGAAATAAAAAATTCAAGAATTGAAAAAAACTAATAATTTGTTATTATAATGATAAAAAAATCACAGGTTTAAATAACAAAACCTAATCATCTGGTGAGTTTTCCAGCCTTTCATAGTCTATAGACTCCACATGTCCACTTGCCTGAATTTTTAAATCCTTTCTTCCACCATCTCCCATAGCAAATCTAGCATTTCAACCTCATTTAGCTGGGGCCATTGCCCTTCCCATGATTCTGGAAGCCACGTCAACAGGAATTCCTCACCATCTCCTAAGGTCCTGGTTAGGGTATAAACGATGTATCTTGGGAGAGCAGTCACATGATCATTAAACTCCTTTTTCCATTCTCATGTGCCTATCACTCTGATCAAGTGCCCTCAGAATCCAGTTTCCTGTGTACTCCTCTGGCTCCTGGCTGCATAGGTTGGCTAAGTCAAGCAGCTCCTTTGGAGTATAGTCCCTTTCTGCCATTTTAGAGCTCAGTACTTACAGGATGGATTGTGCTGTCATTTAACTCTAATTAACTATATTCATAGTGGTGCCAGGGGATATGAGGACAGATCCCAAGGGACCACATGTTGCTTTGTAAAGAAGAGGACTTTTGCAATGTGTTTGAGCAAAAGGGAATGGGTGCTAGCTCTCAATAGAGAGAGCTGGCTGGTTAGGATCAGAGGTTTTGGAGAAATATAGGGACTTAAGTTTTCTGGGGCAAAAAGCCAGATGTTCCCACTGTATAGATCAGGTACCTATTCTTTCATAGCAGTCTTGCCTCGACTGGGGGTTTAACCTTCTATGTAATCAAGTACTGTGTCTGATTCAGCTTTCGCCTACCTCCCTCCACAGGAAAAATCTTTCCTAATACAAAATGCTTATGTATCATTTGATTTTTCTATACCATGTTTTATTTTTGTTTTTAATCCACACCCAAGGATATGCTTACTGATTTTTAGAGAGAAAGGAAGATTATGTATATAATATAATATATATTATATATGGAGAGAAAGAGAGAGAGAGAAACATCAGTGTGAGAGAGAAACATTGACTGGTTGCCTCCCTGACTAGGAATCAAACCTGTAACCTTTCGTGTATGGGTTGACACTCCAACCAACCAAGCCACCCGGCCAGGGCTCTTCTCTGTCATCTAGCCTAATATCATTTATCCTACTCTGAAAATTTATAACTGTGTTCATGGGGTCATTTCCATAGTTTTCAGTGAAAATATCTGGATTTTTATTTAATCTATCACAGCTCAAATGCCAAATGTTAGATAATATTAACAAAGATAAAATGGTTAAGAAGTGATAAACTTTCATGCTTCAATACTCTTTTCAAAACTAAAAGGAAACACAGCTCAGCATAATTTCCATGTGCATCATGAACAATATGACTGCAACATTTCATTAAAAATAGAAAATTGGTTTCTGAGCATAATTTATCTGGCTTAATAGCAAAACAAGCAAGTATCCATTAAATATATTTACAAAGATGAAACAACATTTGCAATTTGAATTTTAACTTCTCTTGCTGTCATTTATAGTCCACAGGAAGATGGCCTATATCAACCTTTCTAAAGCCTGATTCCTTACTACATTCTTTCTTTATTGTACCTATGCTGGGCCACTATGAAATACACTCACCAATTCCCTGAAGATGCCCCACAATATCCTGGTTTTCTGTGTTTTTTGTCTTCTTCTTTCCTTCACCCTACTTTCTACCTCTATCCATCTTTGCCAGTTGGGCATATTTTGCCCATTATCAACTGAAATTTCATTTATCTTCAAAGTCTATCTTAAACCCCAGCTCTTCCATGAAGTCTTTCCTTGACCCCATCTATCAAATCACAGATACCATAGGCTCACTGCCCCCAGTGAACTAAGTATTATTTGTATACTCCTTAGATCAACCCCACAAGACTGGATTTATTTACAATTTATTTACGGAGAATGCAGTCCTCACCTGCCTTGCCCAAAGTTACTTGGTTATAGAGTGACCAACCATTCTGGTTTGCCAGAGATGAAGTGTGAATTTTCAGTGGTAAAACTGAGCTGAGAGGCTTCTCAGGGTATGGGACTTTCAGTGCTAGTGCTGAAACTAAGTAGTTTCTCAGGATGCACAACTTTCAGTGTTAAAACTAGGACGTTCCTGGACAACCCAGGACCATTGTTCACCCTATTGACCGCAGGTAAACTGATGGCAGGGATTCAAACACAGGTCTGTTTAACTTCAAAGCCCATGTTCTACTACAACATGTTGTCTCCTCTGAGAATTCTGTTTTTAACTCCTGGGGTATCTTTTAAAAATTCCTTCATGACAATGGTTGTATCTAGCATGTGTCATAAATAACTGTATAGTTGTTATTTTTCTACTAACATCCCCTGAAGAATGGGGTTGTGTCTAGCCCATCTTTGGATCGCAGCACCTTGCATAGGATTTTGTACGTGGCCCCAGTACTTATCTGACCTCATCATTTCATTTTTATTTTTCTCAGGGGCTTATTCTGACCATCCTACTTCAATCTGCAACCCACCTCCCCACCCACACTCCCAACCCCCTAAGGCTGCTCTAATTTTCCCTTTCAACATAGTACTATAACCTTCTAACATTTACATCACACGCTTACTTATTATTAGTGCTTACTATCTGACTCACCCTTCATGACATCAATTTCACAAGGGCAAAATCTCTCTCTTTTGTTCATTGATGCATTTCAGGAACCCAGAACAGTGTCACTAATAAAGAAAATTTTCTGTAAATATTTAGTAAATGAATGAATGATTTTATTATGTGTATAAATGCACATTGTAACAAAAACTGAAGTGGCCAGGAATGTACCAAAGTTGTGAATAATACAAGAGGCTTATAGATACGTGTCAAGATATGGGTTTCCTCTTAGCTGAAATTCAGTTCATCAGAAATAAGCTGTCCACCTCCTCAGCTATAAAGGATGGATATTCCCATCTACTTCTAGAACTGCACTGTTCTATACTGTAGCCACTACCTATGGAGCACTTGAAGTGTGGCTAGTCTGAATTGAAATGTGATGGGCGTGTAAAATACACACCAGATCAAAGTCTTAGAATGAAAAAAGATAAAATATCTTATTAATATTTTTATATTGAGTACATATTAAAATAATGATTTTTGATATATTAGGTTGTCTTAGTTAATTTGAACTTCCAAAACAAATTACATAGATTTGGTGGCCAATAAGCAACAGAAATTTATTGCTCTCAGTTCTGGGGATTGAGAAGTCCAAGATTTAGGTGCTGACAGATTTGATGTCTGGTGAGAGCCCACTTTGTTCTCCCTGTGTCCTCACATGGATGAAGGGGACAAGAGAGCTCTAGGGGGTCTCGTTTATAATGACACTGATCTCATTTATGAGGGCTATGCCCTCACGACCTAATTAACTACAAAAGACCCCTTCTATCATATGAATTTATTTAAGAATGAGGAGTCAAATATATGCAACTTACTCTCAAATGGCTAACTAAAAATATACATAGAGTGCAAATGATAAAGCAAAGTAGGTAAAATATTAACAAAGGTATAAGATGAATTTATTAATAAGCATAGGCAACTAGACAAAATATTTAGAACAATGGCACTAGTAATTTTTCCGGAAATATAGTATTCACCCTTACCACAAAAGCTTCTGAAAATATGTAGTATCAGGGATATTTAATAATCCCCCAATAATAACAAAGAAACTTCTCTAAGTAAGAACAGTTTTTTTCATGCTGCTAAGGTCAACAGGTACCTGTATTATAATAATCATTATCATTTATCAAATAACAACCTTTCAAAATTAAGCTAATTACTTTAAGAAAGAGAAAGTATAAAAAGGCATCTAAGCATCTAATAAGATCTGGCAAAGTTTGGAAATTCTACTCTGAGGAGCACGTTTCAAGTTCTTTTGTTTAAGTGTTTTAAATATAGTTCTAGCAAGCTTAATTATCTTGTTCTGAAATCCAGTGTATCCTGGATATGCAAAATTAAAAAGTAGAAGAGTAGAAACACAAACAATGACAAATGATATAATTAAAGGCAAAAAAAAAAAGGCCACTTAAAATAGCCACAAGAGCAGGGGGTGGGCAGGGCAGGGCAGGGCAGGGCAGGGGAGTGCAATGGGGGAAAAATGGGGACAACTGTAACTGAACGACAATAAAATAATTTTTTTAAATAAAATAATATAAAATAACCACAAGAAATCAGTCGAGCACAGGAACTGGAAAATTCATGTCCTAATGCACAGGTCAGGTATTAGCTGCCAAATATGTTGGAGTGAGCCTGACATACCACTATATTTTATTTATTTTATTTTTATTTTTATTTTTTATTTTTTATTTTTTACTGTTGTTCAGTTACATTTGTCCTTCCTTTTTCCCCATTGCTCTCCCCAGCCCTACCCCCACTACTTCCACAATCCATCCCCTCCCCATTGGCCATGTCCATGAGTCCTCTGTTCATGTTCCTTGGCCTGCCCCTTCCTGTTTTCCCCCCATTACCCACTCTCCCCCTCTCTGGTCACTACCAGTTTGTTCTTATTTCCAACTCTCTGGTTCTATTTTGCTCATTTGTTTGTTTTGTTGGTTAGGTTCCACTTATAGGTGAGATTATATGGTATTTGTCTTTTACTGCCTGGTTTATTTCCCTTAGCATAATACTCTCCAGTTCCACCCATGCTGTCATGAAGGGTAGGAGTTACTTCTTTCTTTCTGGTGCATAGTATTCTATTGTGTAATGTACCACAGTATTTTGATCCACTCATTTACTGATGGGCACTTAGGCTGTTTCAAGTGTCTTGAACCTGACCTATCATGGAGGTTTCTATTGCCATCCCTAAACTTCTATAGATTCTACTCTGCCCTTGCCACCATGAACAGCACTTTAAGGGATTCTTTCTAAATTTAGAAGGTGTGCAATCTTATTTACTGATGGGTACTTAGGCTGTTTCCAGCTCTCAACCACTGTAAATAATGCTGCTATGAACATAGGGGTGCATAGATTATTTTGAATTGGTGATTCAGGATCTTTAGGGTATAATCCCAGCAGTAGGATCACTGGATCAAAAGGCAATTCCATCTTCAGTCTCTTGAGGAAATTCCATACTGTTTTCCACAGTGGCTGCACCAGTCTGCATTCCCACCAACAGTGTACTAGGGCTCCCTTTGCTCCACAACCTCGCCTGCACTTGTTGTTCGTTAGATTTATTAATGATGGTCATTCTGACTGGTTTGAAGTGGTATCTCATTGTGGTTTTAATTTGCATTTCTCTAATGGCTAGTGATGTGGAGCATTTTTTCATGTGTCTATGTATATCCTCCTTGGAGAAGTGTCTGTTCAGGTCCTCTGCCCATTTTTTTAATTGGATTGCTTGTCTTCCTGGTGTGGAGTCATGTGAGTTTTCTAAATATTTTGGAGATCGAACCCTTGTCCCAGGTATCATTGGCAAATATACTTTCCCATTCAGTTGGTTCCCTTTCCATTTTGTTGATGTTTTCTTTAGCCATGCAGAAGCTTTTTAGTTTGATATAGTCACATTTGTTTACTCTTTCCTTTATATCCCATATGCTAGGAGATGTATTGATAAAAATATTGCTGTTTGGGATATATGAAATTTTCCTACCTATGTTTTCTTCTAGGACTTTTATGGTGTAACGATTTTCCCTGGTAGCCCTGGCTGGTGTGGCTCAGTGGGTTGAGCACCAGACTGCAAACCGAAAGGTCACTGTTTCAATTCCCTTAGGGTACATAACTGGGTTATGAGCCAGGTCCCCGCTTGGGGGCATTCGAAAGGCAACCAATGGATGTTTCTCTAAGGCACTGATCTTTCTCTTCCTCTTTCTCTCTCCTGTCTCATCTCCTTTAAAGAATAAAATTTTAAAAAAATAATTACAGCTGATATTCATGACAATGACTGAGTATAAGGAACCATTTAATTGTGTTTAGCATATATCAGTGACATTGACTTGGTATAGGGGTGTGGTTTTGGGACCAGTTACCATGGTTCCCAAACCGTACACATAGGTGTTCTAAGGTGATATAGCAAACTCACAGGGTAGCCTGGGATGTTGCAGGATATTTTAAACTTTTAGTGGATATGCAGCAGCATCTGTCAGACAACATGCCAACTTCTAGCATGAAACAATTCATAGTTTCAGCATTTGATCATTCCACATTCCTGTCAAAGATGTCTTATCTTTCTAGAGCTGAGTTTTCAGAGGTTTTGTGATTAGAAGTAAGTGCCACACAAAAATCCACATGAACAGGAAATAAGAAGGCAGTATTCAATGTGATTCAAAATTTGAGAAGCTGTTCAACATCCAACAGCTGCATGAGACCTATTACTAATTATGTTTGTGTAGTAATATTATTTTTCTTTCATTTTTGCATAATTTTTCCAGACAGCTACTAAATTATAAACACTCATTCAACTGTTTAGACTTAACTACTTAATACATGAAATGATTGGATATTTCTTATTACCTAAAGCACAGGTGAGAATTTGCAGGACAGCAAGGGCACTGTGAAACAAGAAAGCCTGGGAATCCCTGCCCTACACAACCTCCTCTGCAGTTACCACTCTGGCTTCATTCTGTATTACTCTCTCCCTTCCTACTCTACTCTCGTCTCATGGGCCTGCTGAGTGTTCCTCTAACACTCCGTGCATGCTCCTGTCTCAGGCTCTCTTTGCAGGCTGTTTACTTAGCCTAGAACCCTTTTCACTCACTATCTGCTTGTCTAATTCTTTAGCTTCTTTCAAATCTTTTTTCAAAAGGCACTTTTTTCCTCTTTTTTCTTAATCCCTACAACCTTTTCACTCAGCTCCCCAACCCCCTCCCCTCTGACATATCACTATGTTCTCTGTTTCTGTGAGTCTATAATTATTTTGTTAGTTTACTTTGATCATTAGATTCCACATATAAGTGAGATCATACAGCACTTTTCTTTCTCTGACTAGCTTATTTCACTTAGCACAATGCTTTCCAGGCCCATCCATTCTGTCACAAAAGGTAAGATTTCTCTCTTTTTTATGACCAAGTAATATTCCATTGTATAAATATACCGCAGCATTTTTATCCACTCATCTAATGATGGACACTTGGGCAGCTTCCAAATCTTGGCTATAGTAAATAAGGCTGCAATGAACATAGGGGTACATATTTTCTTTTGAATCAGTGTTTAAGGTTTCTTTGGATATACTGCCAGAAGTAGAATTGCTGGGTCATAAGGAAGTTCCAGCTTTAATTTTTGAGGTAACTCCATATAGCTTTCCACAGTGACTTCATCAATCTGCATTCCCACCGATGATGCACAAGGGTTCCCTTTTCTCCACATCTTCACCAGCATTTGTTGTTTATTGATTTATTGATGATAGCCATTCTGGCAGGTGTAATGCTATACCTTATTGTGGTTTTAATTTCCATCACTCTGATGATTAGTGACATTGAACAACTTTTCATATGTCTATTGGCCATTTGTATGTCCTCTTTGGAGAGGTGTCTAGTCAGAACTTTTGCTCATTTTGAATTGAATTGGTTCTTTTCTGGGGTGTTTAGTTGTAACAGTCCATTACAAATTATAGACATTAACCCCTTATCAGATGTATCATTGGTGAATATGCTCTCCCATTCAGTGTGTTGTTCATTTTGTTGATGACTTCCTTTGCTGTGCAAAAAAATTTTAGTTCGATGTGGTCCCATTTGTCTATTTCTTCTCTTGTTTCCCTTGACTGAGTAGATATATTAGCAAAAATATTGCAATAAGAAATGTCTGAGATTTTACTGCCTATGTTTACTTCTAGGATATTTTTGTTTCAAATTTTACATTTAAGCCTTTAATCCATTTTGAGTTTATTTTTGTGTATAGTGTAAGAAAGTAGTCCTAGTCTCCTTTTTTTTTTGCATGTATCTGTCCAATTTCTCCAATTCCATTTATTAAACAGACTATCTTTATCCCATTGTATGTTCTTGCCTCCTTTATTAAATATTAATTGGCCATAAAAGCGTGGGCTTATTTCTTGGCTCTCAATTCTGTTCCATTGATTTATATGTCTGTTTTTATGCCAGTACCATGCTTCTTTGATTACTATGGCCTTTTACAGTTTGATATTAGGTAGCATGATTTCTTCAACTGTGTTCTTCTTTGTCAAGGTTGCTGTGGCTCTTTGGGTTCTTTTGTGGTTCCATATATATTTTTGGAACATTTGTTTTACTTCTGTGAAATATGCCATTGGTATCTTGATAGGAATTGCATTGAATCTATAGACTGTTTTAGGTAGTATGGACATTTTAACAATGTTAATTCTCCCTATCCCTGAATACACTATATACTTCCAGTTCTTTGGATCTCCTTCAACTTCTTTCTTCAGTGTCTTATAATTTTTCAAGTACAGGTCTTTTACCTTTTAGGTATTTTTTATGCAATTGTAAATGGGATTGGTTTCTTAGTTTCACTGTCAGAGAGTTCATTATTGGTGAATAAAAATGCAACTGATTACTGGATATTAATTTTGAACCCTGCTAATTTACTGAATTCATTATCAGTTACAGTAGCTTTTTGGTGGAATCTTTAGGGTTTTCTACATACAGTATCATATCATTTGCAAATAATGACAGTTTTACTTTTCTTCTAGTCTGATTGCTGTGGCTAGGACTTCCAGTACTGTGTTGAATAAGTAGTGAAAGTGGACATCCCTGTCTTGTTCTTGATCTTAAAGGAAATGCTTGTACTTTGTATAGTATTGGTTGTGTGTTGTCATATATGGCCTTTATTATGTTGAGATATGCTCCTTCCATTTCCACTTTGCTGACAATTTTTATCATAAATTGCTGCTGGATTTTATCAAATGCTTTTTATGCATCTATTGTTATGGTCATATGGTTTTTATTCTTCATTTTTTAATGTGGTATATCACATTTAATTTGCAAATATTGTAACAACCCTGTATCTCTGGAATAAATTTCCCTTGATGATGGTATATGATCTTTTTAAGGTATTTCTGGATCTGGTTTACTAATGTTTTGTTGAGAATTTTAGCATCTACTTCAATATGTTCATCAGAGATATTGGCCTATAATGTTCTCGCTTTGTAGTGTCTTTATCTCATTTTGGATTTAGGGTAATGCTGGCCTTATAAAACTAGCTTGGGACTCTTCCTACCTCTTGAATTTTTGGGAATAATTTGAGAAGAATAGGTGTTAGTTCTTCCTTGAATGTTAAATATAATTCACCTGTGAAGCCATCTGGTCCACGACATTTGTTTGTTGGGAGTTTTTGTTTACTGCTTTAATTTAATTAGTTGTAATCTATCTATTTAGATTTTCTGGTTCTTACTGATTCAGTTTTGGAAGAATTGTATGTTTCTAGAAATTTATCTATTTAATCCAGGTTGTCCAATTTGTTGGCATATAGTTGTTCATAATATTTTCTTATAATCCTTTGTGTTGTCAATTGTTACGTCTCCTCTTTCATTTCTGATTTTATTTATTTAGGCCCTCTTTCTTTTTATCTTGATGAGTCTGGTTAAAGGTTTGTCAATCTTGTTTAAACTTTCAAAGAACCAGCTCTTGGTTTCACTGATCTTTTGCATTATTTTTTTCAGTGTAATATCATTTTTTTTTGATGAAGCCTATTCTGGCCCTTCTATTTGAAATTGCAATGTGCTCTCTCCACCCCCACTCTACTTTTTCCCATTAAATCTGTAATCTTCTAAAATGCTATATAATGCACATAGGTATTAAGTTGTTTTTGTTTTTAATTATCTAGACCCATCTTTTAGAATATAAACTCTACAAGATCAGGGGTTTTCTTTTTTGCCTGTGTTAGTCACTAATACATCCCAAGTGCCTAGAATAATAGTATGTGTCTAGAACATAGTATACATTTGGTAAGAATATGTTGAATAAGTAAATTATTAAATTAAATGAATTAAATTAGATCAAATTTAAGAGAAGATGAAGAAGTAAAGGAAAAACATCATGAGGCAGCAGAAACCTTCAAGCTGTTCACCAAACCTATAGCCCAGGGGGGTCAAACTCATTTTCACCGGGGGCCACATCAACCTTGTGGTTGTCTTCAAAGGGCCAAATGTAATTTTAGGATTGTATAAATGTAACTACTCCTTAACAGTTAAGCAAAAGCTTGGTGCTGCCACTGGGTAGAAACAAGGTGCCAGGCCAGATAAAACAAGGTGGAGGGCCAGAGCTGGCCCACAGAACTTGTGTTTGCTGCCTGTGCTATAGCCTATTCTTCCTGGACATTTGGCTAGACCGCATTTCCCAGTCTGCCCAGCAGATATGTGTGGCCATGGACTAAGTTCTGAACAATGAAATGTGAGCATAAATGATAAGCACTTCTTACAAGCCTACCACCACAAACCCAGTGCAAAATTCTCTATTTTCTTTTGACTTTGGGAAGCTAAATACATGAGACTCAGAGACACTAAGAGGATGGTTTTGAGTCACAAGTTATAAAAATCCTCTGTACCTAAAAGACTATGATGAATGTTGTCCACATGAGAAACACCTTTATTGCACTCCCAGGGAGTGAGAAATTAACATCCATGGAAAGTCATTGAGATCTAGGATTTGTTTACAACAACAGAGAGCATTTTCCTGATAGTTTAGAGGTCACGTACACTGCAGACATTCTACTTCACTGGAATCTAATATATAGAGGAATGTAACAGGAAAGAATTAGACCCAATAAGGGAAAAAGAAAAGGCACAGGAAGACTTCCAGTCAAGATGAAGGCATAGGTAGACATGCTTAGCTTCCTTGCACAACCACAGAGAGAATTATAACTATATGTCAAAACAAATGACAATGAGAACCATCAGAAAATCAAACTGTGTGGAAGTCCAACAACCAAGGATTTAAAGAAGCCACATTCATCCAGATGGATAGGAGGGGCGGAGTCACAGAGACAGGGTGGAGAGGTATAGAGACATGGTGTGGCACAGAGAGGCAACAGTGGCTGCATAATGGTCCCACATTCATGTGTGGTGGATAAAAACTGGGAGGGATACCTTGGGAGTGAGTGATCCCAGCTGCAGGCCAGACCACACAGCGCAGGGTTGAGCACTGAGAAGATAAATCCCCATTACTTCTGGCTATAAATGCCAGTGGGGGCTTGGAGTGGCAGAAGAATCACTGAACTTTCAGGAGAGTCCATTTAAAGGGTCAGAATGGAATTAGAACGTACACAAACCCACAAACTCTGGGATTTAGCACCAAGGCAACAGCTGGAAGAGTGCCAGTCACATATAGGAAGTGGGTGAAGTGACTGGAAGTGGGGCAAATGCCAGGTAAACATCCAGAAACCAGGCAATGACACTGTCCCCTCTCTGAGCACTCCCCCTGCACAGAGCCACAAAGCAGTGAAGTGGGTTGCTGTACCCTGGCACTACCCCACACAATTTACAGGTGTTTTTTCTAAGGGAGTCAAAACAGCTCTATCTTATACACAGAAACAAACAAAGGGAGGCTGCAAAATTGAGGAAACAAAGAAATATGGCCAAAATGAAAGAACAGAACAAAACCCCAGAAAAAGAACTAAACAAAACAGAGATAACCAATCTATCAGATGCAGAGTTCAAAACACTGGTGATCAGGATACTAAATAAACTCACTGAGTATGGCAAAAACATAAGAGAGGAAATGAAGGTTACACTAAATGAAATAAAGAAAAATCTACAGGGAACCAACAGTAGAGAGGATGAAGGTGAGAATCATGTCAAGTATTTGGAGCAAAAGGAAGGAAAAAGCATTCAATTAGAACAGCAAGAAGAAAAATAATTTAAAAAATAGGTTTAGGAACCTCTGGGACAACTTTAAACATTTCAACATCTGAATCATATGGATGCCAGAAGAAGAATAGAAATATCAAGAAATTGAGAACCTATTTGAAAGAATAATAAAACTTCCTTAATTTGGTGAAGGAAATAGACATACAAGTCCAGAAAGCACAGAGAGTCCCAAACAAGATGGACCCAAAGAAACCCACACCAAGCCACATCATAATGAAAATGCCAAAGGTTAAAGATAAAGAGAGAATCTTAAAAGCAGCAAGAGAAAAGCAATTAATTACCTACAAAAAGGTTCCCATAAGACTGTCAATTGATTTCTGAAAAGAAATTCTGCAGGCAAGAAGGGACAGGCAGGAAGTATTCAAAGTGGTGAAAAGCAAGGTCCTACATTTAGCAAAGCCATCATTTAGAATTGAAGGGCAGATAAAGTGCTTCCCAGAAAAGGTAAAATTAAAGGAGTTCATCATCACCAAGCCATGAAATGTTAAAGAACTTATTTAAGAAAAAGAAGATCAAAACTATGAGCATTAAAGGGGCAACAAATTCACAACTACCAACAACTGAACCTAAAAAAAACAAACTAAGCAAACAACCAGAATAGGGACAGAATCATAGATATGGACATTATTTCGAGTTTATCACCTGGGAGGGGGAAGGGGATGATTGGGGGGGAAAGGTGAAGGGATTAAGAAGCATAATTGGTAGGTACCAAATAGGGGGGTGTCAAAAATAGTACAGGAGATGGAGAAGCCAAAGAACTTACATGTATGACTCGTGGACATGAACAAAGGCATGGATTTCTGGAGGGACAGGGATACTGGTTGGGGGGTGGGCAAAGGAAAAACATTGGAACAACTATAATAGCATAATCAATAAAATTATATATTTTTTTAAAAAGACAAGACATAGTTTCTCAGAAATAAGAATGAGCCATTTCAAGTCAGCTTGTTTGAAATACAAAAAGGAAAATTATTTAAAGTGAAATGAATTAATTGAAATTTCTTTAAAGTGATAGAAATTTGCTAATGAAATACATTAAGCAGACTACTTAATACCATTAAGATCAAATAGTGATCAAAGAATCTGGCAAAACTTAAAGTGACATTTTTTTAAAGTAAAGGAGAAGTAGAAAAAATGTAGAACCCAGTTAATAAATGCCAAAATAAACTGTACAAATAAGTAACTACATACATTTCATTTAACTATGAGGTTTGAGGACTTTAAAATGTATTTCATATTCAATATACTTATTGGAGTTTTCCATATTGCATAAGATTCTCAATAAAGTCTGTTTCTCATTAATTTTCCATACTTATAAATATAAATATGCATATATACTTATGCATAATTGGAAAACAAAGAATATACTCATATTAGCAGCAAATTATAAGGTAAAATAAAGTACAGAAATACAATATCAGATTCACCAAATACAATTACTTGAAAAATCTTCAGACTCCATTGCCAAATTGATTATTTACAAAGATGTTTTCCATTTGTTTATTGCCATTTCTTTATAAACTTAGATTGTTTCTTAATTATAATATCTGAGTTTAGATGGAGTCATTATCTCCTCACCATATCAATGATTATGAAAACTCAATTTAACCAACACAACCAACATTTAAAAATAGGAAACAATAGTATTCCTCATTATAAATAGCTACCTACACATACCAATTCTCACAAGAGAAGTAGAAGTCACAGAGGAAGAAATAGCTCTAAGGTACGTTGGTTTTATTGCTACAGAGGAAATCCATACAAACCTTCCTCCTTCTCTTGTTCTTTTATTTTCCCTTTCCCATTTGCTCCTTCTCAATCTGGTTAGTGCGTTTTTTTGTTCCACACTAAAGCAGATTTTCTACTCTAGTCTCAGAGATAATTGGTACCTAATTGACAGTTTCACTCAGTATAAATAAGTTATCATCCTAGTCAAATACTTCTCATTGTCCTATCCAAAGTCTTGAGCTTTGTTGATAAAGATTAAAACCAGCATAATAAAGAAATGGAAGGAATGAAAGAATAAAGGAAAAAAGTTAATTAGCAGGTAAGTCAAGAAACATCCCCCAGGAATTTAACCATGCTAGCAATATATACATACAATTTTTTGAATTGTGATAATTTAAAGTCACCCATAGACAAACACCTTATGCAAAAAAGGCCTGCAGTCCCACACCCCTTGGTCTTGTACAAATACCTGTTAGGGGAAGGAAGATGGGAAGGCCCAATTGAACTATTAACTTGGAGAAGAGAGTATACTTGTGTTTACTCTCCAGAAAGACCTTTAAAGCTGCCAGCAAAGAGGGTGAAGCCATATCATAGAAATGACTTCCCTGGCGATGACCCACCTCTACCCCATTGTACTCCTGATCCAGAATTCTCCAACCTGTGTGTCACCCTGCTCCAGGGAAACTCCAGCCAGCACTCAACATCACCTAAGAGGGACCTTTTCTACCAACTTAAAGGGACAAATTGATAAATTGCAGCTAGAGCTGCATCAGCAGTTACAGGACATTCAAGGAGTAACCAAGCAGGAGGTTTTTCAAATCCCCCATGATAATCTCATCTAACTAAACCTCAAAGATTGGTTTGATGGACTTAACCTAAGAATGTGGGTCTTTGGAGCCACTGGTTTTTTACTGATTCTAATAATGCTTTGTATACTTCAATGTATTTGCAAATTATTTTCCTAGGGTCGTGTAAGAGATCAGCAAGTAGCAAGCTTTGTGAAATCTATAGCAGTCCTAACTAAAAACAAGGGGGGAAATATAGGGAACTTATCCACGTGGAATGGCAAACGTAGCCCAGCCTATTGGAAAGCCCATAGGCGCGGGTCAGCACATAGGACGCCAAACCCATGGATGAGCTTTCCCATGGGAAACCAGGCCTCATTATAGGCTGCTTTGAGGCTTGCTCTTGCTAAAACTCCCTCACCCTGAGTTGAAGCAGCAAATGCTTACTGCATATCTTTAAAGTAACTTCCTAAACTCTATGCTAATTCTCCCAAGGACTGAAGTGTAACCAGACCAATTTCTCTTATTGTTGCCTTGCATTTGCAACACTTTTTCCTTGTTAATCTGTAGGATGTAATTAGTAACATCCTTTCCTTTGTTTTCTGTAAAAAGTAACTACCTAAAGCAAACCTAAGCATAATGAATGAAAACCTTCTTTGATGTATGCTATTAGAAAGCCAATAAAATCCTGTGGAGGCAAGGGTTGAGGCGCTCTCCTCTTGAGAGAGTGGCCACGCCATCCCTTTTTCTCCACAGGACTTCGGTAGTCCCTGTGAATTTGTTTCATCTCATTCACAACACCGTGGACACTGCTGGCCAGAGTCTGTATTAGGTAAGCAGACAGCACAATTATTTAAAGAGGTGTGATATTAGTAAACTGAGGAAAAATATGTTTGAGATTAAAATCTTTAAAGAATTCTGAAAAGGCTCTGAATACAGCTCAACTTTTCTTCTGAATATCTTTCTATTATAATATGGTAATTAAAATAAATAAATATTATAGGTAAAGTTCAAATTTAAAATTGAAAAACCTATGTTCCTACCAAGGGCAGTGAAATAGTTGGGAAATATGCTATAAAAATAGAATATGCTGTCTTTAAAACATGGCAAGTTATCCCAAACTCTGGCATATTATATGAGTAAAAATAAGGGTAGTAAGATTTAGTACATAATACTTGCAGTATTTGTCTTATAATGGTATGAAACAAGATATGTAGAAGGAATGAGAATGGAAGAACTGTCAAATGATCCTGAGCTGGCTGAGGTGACGGCCCAGGAATGTTGCTTTTCCTTTGCCATCATAAGGATGCTCTTCCAGAATGGAAAAGCATCTTTCTTGGCCTATGGGATATGAATAGTTATATTATTCTCTTAAAGTTTAATAAAATTTCAGAAATTAACACAGCTTATTCAGAGAACTGGAAATACGGATAATGTTACAATGCTAGTATTTTTAAAAATAATTCTATGTTCTAGGTCCTAAAAAAGTTATTTCTTTTTAATCATAACAGTATCCTGTGTTAATTTCATAGATAATTTCTAATACCCATAGTTGAAAACATCTATCTCTAAATGTGAAGTTTTCCATATTAACATTTATAGTTTAAATTGAATAAGATTAGTGCAAAATAATTCTTTTTACTTTTTCTGGCAGTAACTCACTTTTAATTTAAAATCAGATGGCAGAGAAAAACAGATGTCTAGTGAGAGAGAGAATAAATAATATAATATAATATTCTATATTATAAAGATAGAATATACTATGTTTTTAAAACCTAAATATTTGTGATTATAATAAACATGTACAGGATATGTGTGTTGTAAGCTACATAATAAATGAAAGAAACCAAAGAAGACCTACATCAAGACAAACATACTGTCCTCATGGATTAGAAGAACACTCAATATCATAAAGATGATAATCCTCCTCAAATTAGTTTATAGATTTAATGCAACTTTAGTCAAAATGACAGCAAGGTTTTTGCACATTTGGATCACCTGATTCTAAAATTTATATGAAAAAACAAAGAACCTAGAACAGCCAAAACAATTTTGAAAAGATAAAAAAGTGAAGGAATCATACTTCTTGATTTTCAGAAGTACCATAAACTATAATAATAAAAATATTGTGGTGTTGATAAAGAAATATGTACATAAAACAATGAAACAGAATAGAATTCATAATTAGACTCAGACAAATATAACCAATTAATTTTTTATAAAGATACAAAGACAGTTGAAAGGAGAAAGGATATTTTTTCAATAATCGGGGTTGGAACAATTGGACATCCAAAAACAACAAAATCAAGATGAACTGAAGCCTCACACCCTATGTAAAAATTAACTTAACAATAACCATAGTTCTAAATGTAAAGCTTAAAACTATAAAACTTGCAAAAGAGAATGTTTTGTTCTTCAACAAGTTTTATAGTTTTAAGCTTGGACAAGGGTTTGATCTCCAAAATATATAAAGAACTCACAGGACTCTAATCCAGGAAGACAATCCAATTAACAAATGGACAAAGGATCTGACCAGACACTTCTCCAAGAAGGACAAACAAAGGGCCCAGAGACAAATGAAAGGATGCTCAGTATCACTAGCCATCAGAGATATGCAAATTAAAACCACAGGGAGATATCATCTCACACCAGTTAGAATGGCCAACACAAACAAATCAACAAACAAGTGTTGGAGAGGGTGTGGAGAAAAGGGAACCCTAGTGCACTGTTGGTGGGAATGCAGACTGGTACAACCACTATGGAAAACAGTATGGAATTTACTCAGAAAACTGAAAATGGATCTGCCTTTTGACCCAGCAATTCCACTGCTGGGATGATACCCTAAGAATCCTGAAACACCAATTCAGAAAAACCTGTGCAACCCAAAGTTCACAGTAGCGCAATTTACAATAGATAAATGCTAGAAACAGCCTAAGTGTCCATCAGTGAGTGGATCAAAAAATTATGGTACATTTACTCAGTGAAATTCTACACAGCAGAAAGAAGGAACTCCTTCTTTGACAGGAACTCATTCAGGACAACAGAGATCGAATTGGAGAGTGATATGCTAAGTGAAATAAGCCCAGTGGTGAAAGACAAATACCATATGATCTCACCTATAAGTGGAACCTAATCAGCAAAGCAAACAAATGAACAGCATAGAATCAGAGACATTGAAATAAAGAACAAACTGAAAATAACCAGAGGGTTTAGGGAAGGGGGATAATAGGGAAAGAAGGGGAAGGGTTGTTAATGAACATGTATAAAGGACCCATGGACAAAAAGCCAAAGGGCGTTAGAATTGAGGATGGGAAGAAAATGGAGACAACTGCACTTAAACAACGATAAAAAATTAATTAATTAATTAAAAGTTTACCTCTATATCATCAAAATAATAAAATAATACAACAAATTTTACTCGATCAAAATAAAACATTTGCTCTATAAAAGACACTTTTAAGGGAATGAAAAGACAAGTGGCAAATTGAGAGAAACTTCACAAATCACATATCCGACAAAGAAGAGAATATGTAAATAACTTTCAAAATTCAGCAAGAAAATGAAGAACCCAATTTTAAAAACCCTGCCAAAGACTTGAACAGATACTTCATCAAGAGGCTATGGATTTCAAATCAGTATATTTAAAAATGTTCAATATTATTAGCCATTAGTGAAACATAAACTAAATCCAGAGTAGGAACCACTATAGACTTATTAGAATGACTAAAATAGAAAACTAGTTACAACACCAAGCATGTGAAAAAACTGGAACTCCCATGCATTGTTGGTCATTATAGAAAATGCTATAGACACTCTGGAAAAGAGAAGGGCAGTTTCTTATGAAGTTACCATGTTTTGCCATGTATGATGCGCTCCTGTGTATAATGTGCACCGAACTTTTTGGCCCACACTTTCAGAAAAAATAGTCTTTCATTTTAATTCAAGTTTTTATTTACTTATATTTGCAAACAAAGACAATTATTGTATTCCAGGGTATTATTTTGTATACAGATATCATTATTGCTTTTTAGAGTTACACTTTTAATGCATAAGCATAAATAAAAGAATTAAAAACATTTATATAGATAGAACTAGTACTGCCCACATATAGTGCGCATCCTTATTTTTCCCCTCAAAAATTTGGATAAAAAGTTTTGCATTATACACAGCAAATATGGTAAACATAAATTTACCATATAACCTAGTAACTCCATTCCTCACTGTGTACTCCAGAGAAATAGTTATAAGAAAGGTCATCATCACAGAAAAACTTGTACACAAACATTTACAGACTATTCATAATCACCCAAACTTGGAAACAACCCAAATATACTTCATGGGTTAATGAATAAGCAATCTGTGGCACATAAATAAAAGGAAATACTACTGAGAAAAAATGTTAAGGAAGAATTATTGATACATACAACAACTTGGATACATCTTAAAGGCATGCTGAGTGAAAAAAGCATGCCTCAGAAGGCTACATACTATACAATTCCATTTCTGGGAAAAAGAAAATAATAGTAACAGAGGACAATAGTGGTTACCAAGGATAGGGTTGGGGGAGGGAATGATTACAAAGAAGTACTAGAAAAATTTGGGGATGATAGAACTGTACCCTGATTGTAGACTGACAATATGATCTATTTATGTGTTAAAATTCAAATATTTCTATGGCAAAAAGAAAGTTGATTTTACTGTGTCTTAATTTAAATAAATAAAATTTAAAATACCTAGGCGACACCCTGACCATTTAGCTCAGTTGGTTATGGAGTCATCCCAACATGCCAAGGTTGCAGATTCAATCCCCAGTCAGGGCACATACAAGAAACAACCAGTGAATACATAGATAAGTGGAACAACAAGTTGATGTCTCTCTGTCTCTCTCTCTCTCATCAATGAAAAATTGAAAAAATAAAATACTCAGAAGAGGAATTGCTGGATCACAGGATAGGTATATGTTAGTTTATTTTTAAATTCCACACTTTTTTCTAAAGGGAGTAGATGTTACATTTTATATTTTTAACAACAGTAAATAGAAGTTTCAGTTGTTACATATTTTTATCAAAATTTGCCGTTGTTAGTCTTTTTGTAGTTAGCTATTTGAATGAGTGTGATATATCTCATAATAGCTGTGTAATATTCCATAATTTGTTAGTCTCACAGTTCATTCAAACCATCCTCTAGTGGGTCCTTGACTCTCCCTTCCTTCCCTACTATCTTTTCCCTGGAATTCATTGCCTAAAGACACATAGATCATTTCAGTCAACACACTTGGGCTTATGTTGTTGTTGTCATTCCAGAAAGAAGTTGGGAGAGAAACTAGGGTAGAAAACATGTGTTCACACTACTCTCTCCCATATATTAAATTCTTAGATGTCATAGAATTTTGGAGTGGTAAGTATCTTTAGAGATCCTATTTTCCAAACCTTTCATTTGACAAATGAGCACATGAAGCCATAGAGATGGCACTGCTTTACCTGGGTCATATATCAGGCTAGTTTTATAATGCTTTAGAACAGAGAATCACATCTTCAGTGTTATTGTGACAGATACCAGTAGAAATTTTAACGTATCAAAACTTACTTTTAAGGACATTTTCCAGGAATGTATTCACTCATATGACAAAAATTTATTGAGTGCCTCTCAATGCCAAGCACTATGCTAGATTCTGAGGATATGAAAGATACAGCCCACGTTCCCAAGAAAATATACAGAGTCTAAGTGAAGGTTCAAAAGTATATCTCATTCAATTCTGCACTAGGAGCCATGTGCTGCGCCCAAAACGCAGCACAATGTGAAAAGTGACCAACAGAAAAATATTTTTTCTAATTGCACTGGGTGAGTCCAGGCTTCACAGAGTAAGTGATATTTAATTTAGGCTTTGAGCTGAAGAAACAATAATTTTATTTAAGATGAGATACCAATAAAATTATGGAGAATTTCTGATTTTTAAACTGTAGTTACATTAAATACAGAAAATACTCACAATCACTTCAAATATGAACTAACTTCCAAATCTCTTGAGAGGTAGTTAGCAGGAGAGGAAAGAATAACTCAAAACAAGCTGGCAACTTTGAAAGTTTTGGTAAATACATATTTTTGCCAAAAGAAAATGGAGATTAAGTCATCCTAGTAAGGAAGAAAGCAATTTTCGTGGTTCAGGTATCCAAACCATCATGAATTTTTTAAAAAGTCATCATAAGGATAGTCACAGACATCTCATTGTTTTTGCATTTAATTCTAAAAAGGCATATATATCATAATTAAAGTTGAGCCAAGTGACATAAACTGGTTTAGTACTATAATCAAGTATATAATAAAATTAATTTGGTACTCCTAATAATATGCCTAATTGTTGTATTTCTGCATGGCCATTAAATATCACAAATATTAAATAATCGTACATATGATTTGTAGTATTACTCTTACCCAACCAAAGCAAGTATTTCTAGATGAAGCTAATGAAAGGGGAGAAGAGCAAGACAGAAAGTTTATAATATCCCACCTAAAATCTCCATATTAATTCAAACTAGGTCCTTCACTCTTCTATCAGTAAGTAGCTACACAGAAAGACTTCCAGGATCATCATCATCAGCATCAATTATTAATTATTATTACTATTATTATTATTATTAGCAGTTATAATGTATTGAACACTTACCACATATCAGATATTACACCAACTTTAGTATTTCAATGTATCCTTACATGAACCTTACTAGATATTATCTAATCCACCTTGAAGATGAAGCAACAGCAGTAACAAAGAATTTAGATAACTGGCCTGGAGTTGTATAACAAGTAAAACACAGGAAACATTGTAAAATAGGTTTTAACTTCCTGTGACTTGGTGACAGCTCAGTTATGAATCATTCCACTTCTCCAGAAGGCCATAAGGAAACAAGGACAATAAGAAAAGTGCAAATTCAATTTTCAACAAAGGCGGAAGACAGAAAACATGGCCAAACTACAAATTTTGTGTATAAATGCTTCTTTACACAAAATTGGTAGTGGAACCTAAAAAAAACTGTGATGAGACCTGATGAAAGTCAAGTGAAAAATAGAATGAGCAGTGGGAAAATAACTATCAGATCCAAAAAGTTATAAAATCATAAAAAATACATCTTCTAAATGCAAAAAGGATCACCCAAAAGGCCAGTGATGTCCATGGTGGCAAGGGCAGAGTAGAAGCTGTAGAAGTTTAGGTATGGCAATAGAAACCTCCCTGAGAAGATCAAGGTCAAGACACTTGAAATGGCCTAGGTGCCCATCAGTAAATGTGTGGATCAAAAAACTGGTATATTACACAATGGAATACTATGCAGCAGAAAGAAAGAAGGAACTCATACTCTTCGAGACAGAGTGAATGGAACTGGAGAGCATTATGCATACTGAAATAAGCCAGGCGGTGAAAGACAAATACCATATGATCTGACCTATAAGTGGAAACTAATCACCAAAACAAACAAATGAGCAACATACAACCAGAGACTTGGAAATAAAGAACAAACTGACAGTGACCAGGGGAAGTAGGAACAGGGTTAGTGGGGGAAAGAAGGGGAAGGGGAAAGCCAAGGAATACGAACAGTAGACTCATGGGCACAGACAATGTAGGGCATATTGACCGTGGGAGTTGATGGGGAAGCAATGGGGGAAAAGGTGGGGCAGCTATAACTGAAAACAATTTTAAAAAGTGGTAGAGACATGACAGTTTCACAGAACTCCATCACTATAACACGAGGTGGGAGGCTTTGAGTTATAGAAGTGCCAGACTGCCCTAGACTTTCCCTTTCCTCAACATGAGCTTCTCATGAAAAGCTGGCTCATAAGATGGAGGTGTATGTAAACACGGCTTGCCTCCTTAACAACCACAGCAAAATTAAAACTAGATTATAAACAGCTATCACCCAGAATCATCAGAAGATCAAACTGTATGGAAATCTGACAACCAATGAATTAAAGAAGTCACATTCATCCAGATAGGTAGGAGGGGCAGATGTGGAGGCACGCATAGAGGCATGAAGGCTAAGACATGGAATGGGTGGTCCCACACCCACGTGTGGTAGATAAAAATTAGGAGGCATACCTCTGGAGTGAGAGATCCCATCCCTATGCCAGACCACCCAGCTTAGGGTTCCAGTGCCAGGAAGGTAATTCCCCATCACTTCTGGCTATAAAAACCAGTAGGGGTTGGGGCAGAAAGAAAATGTTGGTGGAAGAAAATGTAGGATTCTCAGGAGTCTCTTTTTAAGGAGCCACAATGGACTTAGGACTTACTCAGATTCATTCCCTCCAGGATCCAGCACTGCAGCAGCAGCTAGAAGGGCACCAGTGGCATACAGTGAGAAATTTAAGTATCTGGCATCAGGGCGAGTGCCAGGCACAGCATCCTCCAGGACAAAACTCTAGAGGGCAGACAGCAGCACTGTTCCCTTTCTGAGCCCTCCTCCACAGAGTGACAGAGAGTCCACACCATATCAAAGACTCCATCAACCTGGTTCACACAATGCCCTACCCAGGCAATCACCTAACGTTCTGCCCCATCCTACTTAATGCTGCACTTTTCTACAATAAGCCACTCTTCTAAGACAGGAGTCAAAGCAGCTGTATCTAATACATAGATACAAACACAGGGAGGCTGCCAAAAGGCGAAGACAAAGAAATATGGTTCAAATTTAAAAAAAAACTCTAGAAAAAGAACTAAACAAAATGGAGATAAGCAATCTATCAGATGCAGAGTTCAAAACACTGGTTATTAGAATGCTGGGGGAACTCATTGGGTACTTCAACAGCATGAAGAAGACCCAGGCAGAAGTGGTTACATTAAGGGAGATAAAGAAAAAATTACAGGGAAACAACAGTGGGGTGGATGAAGCTGAGAATGAAATCAATGATTTGGAACATTAGGAAGGAAAAAAAACATTCAATAAGAACAGGAAGAAGAAAAAAAGAATCCAAAAAATAAGGACAGGCTAAGGAGCCCCTGCAACAACTTCAAGCATACCAACATTCGAATCATAGGGGTGCCAGAAAGAAGAAAATAAGCAAGACATTGAAAAATTATTTGAAAAAATAATGAAACAGAACTTCCCTAATTTAGCAAAAGAAATAGACATAAAAGTCCAGGAAGCACCGTGAGTCCCAAACAAGATGGACACAAAGAGGACCACAACAAGACACATCATAATTAAAATGACAAAGGTTAAAGATAAGGAAAGATTTCTTAAAAGCAGCAAGAGAAAAGCAGATAATTACCTACAGGGGAGTTCCCACAAGACTGTCAGCTGATTTCTGAAAGGAAACTTTGTAAGCAAGAAGGAACCGGCAAGAAGTACTCAAAGTGACGGAAAGCAAGGATCTACAACCTAGATTACTCTATCCAGCAAAGCTATCATTTAGAATCAAAAGGCAGATAAAGCACTTCCCAGATGAGGTAAAGCTAAGGTAAAGTTCATCATCACCAAGCCATTATTATATGAAATGCTAAAGGGACTTTTTTAAGAAAAAGATGGTAAAAACTATGAACATTAAAATGGCAATAAATTCACAACTATCAACTGAATCTAAAAAACCAACTAAGCAAATAAGCAGAACAGAAACAGAATCATAGATATAGAGATCATTTAGAGGGTTATCAGTTTGGAGGTGGAAGGGGGAGGATGGGGGGTAAGGTGCAGGGATTAAGAAATACAAATTGGTAGGTACAGAATAGATGGGGGATCTTAAGAACAGTATAGGAAATAAAGTAGATACTGAATTTATATGCATGACCCATGGACATGAACTAAGAGGGAGATTGCCAGAGGAAATGGAGGGTACCAAGTGGAGGGGAGCAAAGGGAGGAAATCGGGACAACTGTAATAGCATAATCAATAAAATATATTAAAAGAAAAAATTGAAGGCAAGACCCTCTACCAACAAAATAGTTATGACTTGCTTTATTGTGATATTGCAGTGGTCTGGGACCTAACCCACAACGTCTGCTAGGTATGCCTGCAGGCTACTAAATTCATTCAAACATTAGTGTAAATTTCTTTCTCAGTTTATATTAAGTGTCTCTTAGGATTCTGTGAGAAATGAGATTTTGATATAATATCAAAATTTTATAGATACTATTTGTTGAATTCCCATCTGCCATATTCCTACTTTCATTGCGTTTTAACAGAACCCCAAATGTTTAGATATTGGTAGCAAACTACTCAGAGCTGTGGATTCAGCTGCAGAACATGAATCACAGTTACTCTCACCAAATTCCCCTCTGAGTAACTGGTTTAGTGGTGGGCAGGTGACCTAGTTCTAGACAGTCTTGATAGGATATCTGTGGGGTCAGCTTCTGGATAAGGTCTTTTCCCTTGATTTATAAAAAGGAAAAAGACAAAACATTGCAGGAAAACTTTCCTTATTCCTAATTTTGGATGCACTTATGTGAGACTCTAATGCCTACAACTTCCGTAGCCATGTTTGGACACTAATGAACAAGAAAAAAGAAAAACAAACAACAACAACAAAAAAAAAAAAAACAGCCTCTGACACTAATTGACTGGAAGGATGAACCACTGTTCTCCAGACTCCTTGTTATGTGAGATAATATCTGTTAAGTAAGTAATTTTTGTTAAGTACCCTGTTACTTAGACTCAAAATATATCCTACCTGATACAGATATAACATCTAGGTTCACATTTGTAGGTGGTCAGTATATCTTGGAGGGACCTAAATAACCCAAGTCGTATGAGGTACTGGAGTAATATCCCAGGAGAGTGTGTCAGGAAGGTCAGAGAAATGACCTTTTTGTACTCACACCAAGTGCCAACTTTCAAATACAACCATCCCGTTGTAAATATAGAAGAATTCTAGTTCTCAAAGTTGTATAAACAATGAAAAAAATCCCAAACTTAACCAAACCATAGGTGTGGGTGGCTCTCTATGACTTGCCAAATGTGCTTATATTTCTGTGGCCTCAGATCAAGTAAATGTTTCTACACAATACTATGAACCTTGTTGACTATCAAACACCTTGAACTGTAAAAAAACAGAGAAACACAATGAATGAAGTGAGAATAGCACTAGATTTGAAATCAGAAGCCCTAGTAGTGATTTCTGTCTCTACTGATTACTAGGTCTAAGTCTTCAGGTTTTAATGTTCTCATTTGCAATGTTGAGATAATGATACTTATATCATGAAGTTTTCTAAACATTAAATGTGATACGTAGAAAATGTGCATATATTTAAAAGTAATGTACAGATAGAAAATTGTACTTGAATAACAATTAAAGTAAAATTAAAAAAAATAAAAGTAACGTACAAAGCAAACTGTTTAGTGACATACTTTAAGCAGTTATTTGGAAAATGAATAATTCCTTCATTCACTATAAAAACTGGAGTATACCTGACAAAAGACTAATCTTTTCCAGCTTAAGGAAGCTCTTCATGTTATGGCCATAGTAGGGTACATACACATGGCCACTAGTTGTGGAGTCCTTAAATTTTATTTTACTTTATATTTTATTCTATTAATATAAAAATATGCCATCTATTTTTTGGAATTTATGATATAAATACCTGTCAGTCATTATAAGAAAAAGAGAACAGACCAATATTCTCCGTGAAGGGAGATTTTAAATTTTTCAATATGCTTTTAACAAATAAAAAGTAACATGTGGGTGCACTCTTCCTACCCGAGCACGTCTGCACCTTTCTCTTCCGCCTTCCCCCATGCCCCACAGGCATGCAGCTCCCTAAGGGTCCCCAGGAAACTCACAAGTAGGGGAGCAATGGGCAGTAACAGCTCTTCCCAGGCTGACCTCCTGAACCTGTCCCCAAGGCCCCCTTTTCTCCGACTCCCCAGTGCCCTGGCAGCAGCCCCACCTCGGCTCAGTCCTTTCCCATGATGTTTCCAGAGAGCCGAAGCAGCCCTGGTTAGCTTCTCCCCTGTTGCTTCTACCCTACGCCCTTCTTTGTGCCCAGCTTTAGTAAACATACTCTCAAAATTAAAAAAAAATAATGTATATGCATACATATGTATTACATATATAATTATATCATGACTAAGCAGGGTTTATCTCAGGAATACAAGGTTAACATTCAAACTCAATTAATGTAATTCACCATATTAACGAACTAAAAGAGAAAAACCATATGATATTTCAGCAGGTCCAGAAAGATCATTTGACAAAAACTTGCATCTATTTGTGATAAACTGTTGAGCAAACTAGGAACAGAAGGATATTTTCTTAATCTAATAACATAGATTTACTTCCTTAAGCTATGGAAAAAATTGCAGCTAACATCATACTTAATGATAAAAGACTGAATGCCTCCCCCACCATAAAAACAGGAAATCACCAATTAAAAATCAATTGTATTTCTTAACAGTAGAAATGTACAATATAAAACAAAAGTTGGATGATTATAAAATGATCTCCAAAATTGACTTGTAGAATTTCCTTCCTTGGAATGTGGACATTATCAAAATGATGGATTTCATTCACATGATTATGTTACATTTATGACAAAAGTTAAGTTGCATATGTGATTAACATCCCCAAACCACTTTCAGTTAATCAAATGGAATGTTTAAGAACCATGAGTAACTTTCTCCTGGTGACCTCAGAGAAGATGGAAGCAACCATGAGTTCAAACGCTGCAAGGAACCAATTCAGCGCCCACCCGCCCACCCAAATGAACTCGAAGAGCATCCTGGGTCTCAGATGAGAATGCGACACTGGCTGATCCATTGACTGGAGCCACATGAGTGCCGAGCAGTGGACCCAACTAACCCATGCCTAGACTCTGGACCCACATAAACTGTGAGGTAATAACTGGGTGACATTTAAGCAACTACATTTTTGGTAATTTATTACTCAGAAATAGAAAACTTACTTAGATACTATTCCTTATAGCATCAAAAATATAAAATAATTGGAGATACATCTTACAAAAGATGTGAAAGAACTATAGAGTGAAAGGTTCAAAATATTGCTGAGAGAATAAGCCTAAAGAAACAGAGATAAAGATCATCTTCATGGGAAGATGGGAGACTCACTGTTGATAAGACATAAATTCTTCAAATCAATCTATTTCAATTCAATAACAATCAATATTGCAGCAGTCTGATTCTAAAGTTTATGTGGAAGTGAAAGGGACCCAGAATAAACAAAAACAATTTTGAGAAAGAAGAATAAAGATGAGCAGTAATACTTCAAGTATCGAAGACCACCTATGTCAGCTTATAACAATTACACAAAAAGACTGTTGAATGGACAATTAGACAAAATAGAGAGCCCAGAAATACATCCCAAAATACATAAATAACTGATGTTTAACAAAGATACTAAAAGCAATGAAATGGAGAGAGGATATTCTTTTCAGCAAGCAGTGCTAGAACAACTAGATATCCTTATGCAGAAAGGAGAACTTTGATCTATATCTCATACCATATTAAAAAGTAATTTAAAATGATTCCGATATGTACACGTAAAACCTAAAACTATAAAACCAGAAAAAAGCACAGGAGTAAACTTTCACGACCTTGGGTTTGGCAAAGATTTTAAATGATGACACTAAAGGACAATGTTGAGAACTTAAGACATAGACTGTGACAAAATATTTTTAATCACATATGTGACTGTGGGCTTGCTTTAGAATTCATAACAAACTCTGAAATTTCAACAATAAGGAAATAAGAATTCAATTTTTAAAAATCAAACAAAATATTTTGAACAGACAAAGAAGATACAGAGATGGCAAATAAGCACATGAAAAGATGATCAGCACCATTAGGCACTAGGGATATGCAATTAAAACCACAACAAAATACCATTACATACCTATTAAATTGCTAAAATTAAGAATACTGATTATACCAATTGTTATCCAGGATGTGGCAGGATTAGAACTAAGATAAACTACTGGTGGGAACGTCAAATGATAAGACCACTTTGGAAAATTGTTTAGTAGGTAAATATACACTTACAAAACAACTTTTCAAAGCAGTTGTATCATTCATATGAAATACCATTTCATATCTAGGTATTTACCCAAGAGAAAGTAAATCATATGTTGACAAAAAACATTTGCATAATAGCTTTATTTGTAATATCAAAAAACTGAAACTAATCCAAATGTTCAACAGGTAAATGGATAAACAAACTATGGTATATCCATACAATGGATTACTACTCACCAATAAAAAGAACAAATTAATGACACATACTACAATATAGATAAATCTTAAAATAATTATGCTGAGTGAAATAAGCTATCTGAAAAAAGCATATGGACAACAGGGTGGTGAGTGCAGGGGGAAAGGGTGGTATAAGGGGGCTAAAGGGTAATGAAAAAATACAATAAAATACAGTAAAGTTTTTAAAAATATAAAAGCATATGCTGTATTATATAAAATTCTAAGAAATAAAAGTTACTAGCACCCAGATCTTCATTTCTCATATCATTTACCAATAAATGGGTGATGGATGATTCTAGGAGGGCAGGAAATAGACTGGATATGTCTGGAGTACCTTATAATGCAAGAGAGTAAGAACGTGCACACACACACAAACCACACAAGAGCTCCCAATGCCCAAAGTTGAAACAACTTGAGCAACACAATGAAGTGGCACTGGATTATAAGCTAAAGTATAAAATAAATATCCATGAGTCCATACTGACATAAATAAAAGACCAAATAAATTAGCAAATGGGGGAGAAGAGGTAAATTTTTCATGAAGAATTACAAATAAATTATGTAGATATTTCACCCTAATTGAGGAAGAGCATAACTCCTTACTCCCCAGCACTCCCATAAGTGTGGGTTGCCCATAGTGACTTCTTCCCAAAGAGTGCAATATGGAAAGAGAGGGGGGAAAGTAGCTGAGCAGCAGAGAAACCTGACAAATGCTACTTCAGCCAGGTCATCAAAGAGATAAGTCATAGTGACAGTATGCATTCTAGATGCTGAAAATGGCACTTTACTGCTGTAATTTCCCTCTCCCAAAATCATAACCCCAGCCTAATCAGAAAACGTGGAATTCCAATGGTGGGGCATCCTACCAATGTGCCTCACCAGACTCCTCAAAGTCATCAAAAACAAGGAAAATCTGAGAACTGCCATAGCCAACAGGAGCCTGAGGAGACATGATAACAATGTGGTGTCTTGGATGTGTCACTTGGATCCTGAAAAAGGCAAAGAGCATTAGGTAAAGCTAAGGAGATCTGAATAAACCGTGTGTATTAGTTAATAATAATGTATTGGTATTAGTTCACTAATTGTAATAACACAATCACATTAATATAAGATGTTAATAAAAGAAACTGTATGCATAGGATGTAGGGAGACATTCTATACTATTACTTTTTCTATAAATCTAACACTTCTAAAAAGTAGCCTAGTAATACATTTTTTTAAAAGCAGACAATGTGCATATATAATTTTATACATTTAATAAAGCATGTATGAGTTAAAAAAACTGATGTATTGTGACAGAAAGCAGATTAGTGGTTTTCTAGGGTTAGATGGGAAGTGGCAGGGATGGGAGAGGATAGAAAAAAGCATTAGGGAGGAATTAAAAAGTGGCATGAGGTAACTTCTGGAAGAAAGGGGTACATTTATCATCTTGTTTGTGGTTATGGCTTCATGGGTATATACATATGTTTAAACTTAAAATGTACAGTATAAGTTTATACAGCTTATTGTATATGGTTATACCTTAATAAACCTTTTTGCAAAGTATAAACAAAAAAAATCCAAATTTGAATTCTCTTCTTCCAAAATACATAGTTTTCAGGAACATTTGGAGTTAGCACCATTACACCTGAATTTAATCAGTGATTTATTTTTCAGTCATATTTGGTAGCGATATTTAGTAGTAAATGTCCATACACTACTTGTGAATTCCCGTACCAACAATGCTAATCACCCAGCATCAAATGTCACAGCACAATGGTCATTTAGGACATACTGGGGATCTTCACTATTGTGCTCCCATTTCAGGATTTTTGATCTTATGGAATCAACTTAGCCATACAGTCTGGACTGTGGGAGTTTTTATAACCAATCAAGTTTAAGCCAAATACAGCTTTTCATTTAAAATGAAGCCTAGCAAATAATAATAATAATAATGATAATAATAATAATATAAAACCTAGTGCCAAGTTTATAGCTACAGCAACCTGGAAACTAAATTCCAAGTCATCAGCTATTTAAAAATCACACTCCTAAGAAAACTGGCATTTGACCACCGGGGTTCAACTCTGGCTATGCTACTTACTATCTTTATAATATTGGGCAACTCTGTACCTCAGTTTCCTCAACTATTAAAATAGAGATAATAGCATCTACTACATGGAACTGCTGAAGGACTAAATAAGTTAACACATATCTTAGAAGACTACCTGTCAGTGCTATCCACATTCTACATATGCTATGGCATTAACCATCAGAGAAATGTAGATCAAAACCAGTGTAATACCATTTCACACAGACTCTCAGACCTATAATAAAAATAAATAATAAAAGAATTGTTGAGAATGTGGAAAAACTGAAACCCTCATATACTGCTGGTGGGAAAGTAAAATGTGCAGTCACTTTTCAGGTGTACAGTGCCTGGAAAGATTAAACCTAGAGTTAGCATATGACTCAGTAATTCTACTCCTAGGTATGTACCCAAGAAAAATGAATATATATGTTTTCACAAAAAAAAATTTGTACATGAATACTCATAACAGCCTAAAGAGGGATGTCGAACTTATTTTCACCAGGGGCCACATCAGCCTTGTGGTTAACTTCAAAGGGCCGAATGTAATTTTAGGATTGTATAAATGTAACTACTTCTTAAGCGAGAGCTCGGCGCTGCCACCGGATAGAAACATGGTGCCAGGCCAGATAAAACAAGGTGGAGGGCCGGATTTGGCCTGTGGGCCTTGTCTTTGCCACCAGTAGCCTAAAAGTAAAACAACCCCAGTGATAAATTGATAAATAAAATGTGGTATATCCCTGCAGTGAAACATTATTTGGCAATAAAAGGAAATGAAGTAATGATATATATTATAAACATGGCTGAACCTTGAAAACATTATGGTAACTGAAAGAAGCTGGTAAAAAAGACCACATATAAAATAATTCCATTAATAGGAAATGCCCAGAATAGGCAAATCCACAGAAAGTAGATTAATGGCTGCTGGGAAGTTTTGGGGGGCAAATGATGAGTGACTGCTGATGGTTATAAAGTTTTTGGATTTTTTTCTGAGGTGATGTACATGTTCTAAAATTGGTAGTGGTAATGATCACACATCTATGAATATACTAAAAACCATTGAGTTGTATATTTTAAAATGGATGAACTATATGGTATGTGAATTTTATCTCAATAGAGCATGTTAAGTGGGTTAAAATGGATTGGAAAGAGGAAAGCCTCAAAACAATAATAACAGTATTAATAATAACCAATTAGTTCCCCTCTCTAGCCTCATCCTCTTCCATTCCAACCGTTAGTCTGTTCTATCCATAATGGCTTTGTTGCAGTTCCCATATGTCTTGCTATTTGAGGTCCTGTGAACCTATTGTATCTGCTTCTTGGAATTATCTTCACTCTGCCTCTACATGCCTAATGCCTTTATATCTAAAATCAGTCAGAGTAAGCTGATTGCTGGAATCAGTTCCCATATCCAGTGGCCTAACATGATAGGTTTATTTCTCACTCACGTAGACCCTGCTCAGGTGATTCAGGGATCCTGGCTTCTTACCTCTAATGTCTTTGCCCCTCCTGAAGTCTTTGAGACTTCCATTGTACTCTCTGCATTTGGCCAAGAGAACCTGCGGGGCATCACAGAGAGGACCTTGAGGAACTTTTCAAACAATCAATTTAGTTTTGAACATGGTATACTTCAAATGAGGTCAAGATACTCAGTGGTCTTGGGTGCAACACAGCGATTGTTAGTTTATGACTCTGTAACTCAAATATATTGCAATAATCTCCCCCTCTCCTTACCATATCTTCACAAAGTAAGAGGTGCTGATAAAACTCAAAGATAAAAATTTTCAAGAATAAGAGTATTGAGGGAAGAAAATACTATTCAATGTCTCAAGAAACTTATGATTTAGCATAGGATATAAGCGAGTGTTAAAGAAAAATTCTCTTAAAGTGCTATTTGTTAAAAATTGGAATGCATCTCTCAGGACAAATCAAAGTATAACACAAAACATCCAAACTGTTTGCACAGGTAGAGAGGTACTGTCAACTATCTTCCACTCCCATACTTCCAGACCACCTTATTCAAGGAGAGCAGGACATGATGACTGTAGTAAGAGAAATTTGGAAGTGCTCACTTCTATGGATGGCAGGGGAGAGGAGAATGGGAGACGGGGGAAGAGTGGGGGGAGAGAAAAAGGGAATCTCATATATTTATTTGACGTCCCTCAATACATTTATTCTAAAAGATAATATAGTCACATATCTCTATGTTAAATCTTTACAAAACTGAAATTCTGAAAATTCAACTTTTGATGGAATCCATTTGTTTTCCCAGTCAGATTGGGAGTAATTCTTAATGGGTAGTACAAAACCTAATACTCTTATGAAGCTCCATCTCACAGCACCTGCTATTCAGAGTGGAATTCCGACTAGCGGTTGGGAATACTAAGTCCAGAATTTCAGATCAGGTCCGTAATTGGGGTAGGGAGGGGCTTTGGGCGGGGCCTCCAGATGGGGAGGAGGCATTATTAGAAAGCTGTGGGGCCAGTTCAAAGCTGTCACTACTCCAGTTAAGCCTTGTACTATTTGAGCGTGCGAAGACGTGGTGTGTGAGCAGCATTCTCTATGACAACGTTTCACTAGACGTTTGAGCACAGGAGTTTTTTGGACTGACCAGAAAAAGTGAGCTGCAGAGAGATCACTGTCGCCAGCTATAAGGAGCCGGCAGAAACACTCCTCTCTTCGACAACGGGCTGTACTGAGAGGTCCAAGTAGCCCCAGGGTTTTAGTGAGAAGGGAAGTGGAACGCAATCAGGGATTGGGAGCTGCACGGCAAGCGCGCTTTTGAAGCCGGAGAAAAAGTCGGGAGACAGAGCCGCACCTAATTGCTTACGCAGCTGCCGCCACTCGAGTGCAGACTTGTGAGTACTCTGCGTCTCCGGTCCTCAGACTCAAGTCGGAGAACTCTCCCAGTTAGGACTCGAGATCTTGCGACGACCGGTCCTGCTCTCCCCACTCGCCTCGGGACGGAACAACTGCCACCCTTCCCCTGCTTACCAAATGGAGCTGACCAGCGCCGCCCCCTTCTGACCCGGGAGGTGGAGATCCCCCACCCCCAACTCCGCCCGGTCCAGCCAAATTCAACACCTATTTTCTCCTCCAGTTGCTCCTATATCCCCAACACCCCCCTCCTTCTTCCCTTACCCCTCCTCCCCAGAGACAGGGGAGGAGAAAAGTGGAGTCAGGTCATTATGACAGAGCTGAAGGCAAAGGCTTCCCGGGCTCCCCACGTGGTGGGCGGCGCGCCCTCCCCCACCCAGGTCGGATCTCCTCTGCTGGGACGCCCGGACGCTGGCCCCTTCCAGGCAAGCCAGACCTCGGACACCTTGCCCGTAGTCTCCTTGGGTGGTCTTACCTTCCCTCGGCCCTGCCAGGAACAGGAGCTGGACGGAAAGGCGCTGGACCAGCAGGCGCTGTCAAACGCAGAAGGGGTGTATTCTAGAGTTGAAGCCACAAGGGGTGCAGGTAGTGGCAGCTCTAGACCCCCAGAAAAGGACACCGGGCTACTGGACAGTGTCTTGGACACACTACTGGCGCCCTCGGGTCCGGGGCAGAGCCACGCCAGCCCTCCGGCCTACGAGGCCACCAGCCCTTGGTGCCTGTTTGGCCCCGAGCTTCCGGAAGAACCTCAGGCTCTCCCCGCCACCCAGGGGGTGTTGCCCTCGCTCATGAGCCGTCCAGAGAGCAAGACAGGCGACAGCTCCGGGGCCGCAGCTGCCTATAAAGTGCTGCCCAGGGGCCTGTCACCGTCCGGGCAGCTGCTGCCCTCGACCTCTGGCACCCATCACTGGCCTGCGGCCGCAGTGAAGCCGTCTCCGCAGCCCGCCGTGGTGGAGGTGGAGGAGGAGGATGGTTCTGAGTCCGAAGGCTCCGTAGGTCCGCTTCTGAAGGGCAAACCCCGGTCTCTGGGAGGCACGGCGGCCGAGGGGGCAGCCGCGGCCACCTCTCCTGGGGCGGCCGAAGGAGGCGTCGCCCTGGTCCCCAAGGAAGATCCCCGCTTTTCGGCGCCCAGGGTTGCCCTGGCAGAGCAAGACACGCCAGCAGCATCCGGGCGCTCCCCGATGCCCACCATGGTGATGGATTTTATCCACCTGCCCATCCTGCCACTCAACCCGGCCATACTGGCCGCGCGCACCCGGCAGCTGCTGGAAGGGGAGAGCTACGACGGCGGGGCCACGGCCGTCAGCGCCCTGGCCCCGCCGCGGGGCTCGCCCTCCTCCTCCTCCACCCCGATCGCCGCCGGCGACTTCCCCGACTGCGCGTACCCGTCCGACACTGAGCCGAAGGACGACGCGTTCCCGCTCTATGGTGACTTCCAGCCGCCGGCCCTGAAGATCAAGGAGGAAGAGGAAGGCGCCGAGGCCTCTGCGCGCTCCCCGCGGCAGTACCTGGTGGCTGGTGCCAACCCCGCGGTCTTCCCGGATTTCCAGCTGGCGGCGCCGCCGCCCCCGCTTCCTCCGCGAGCGCCCTCGTCCAGACCCGGGGAACCCGCAGTGGCGATCGCACCCGCCGGTGCCTCGGTCCCGTGTCCCTCCCCGTCGGGGTCGACTTTGGAGTGCATGCTGTACAAAGCGGAGGCCACACCGCCCCGCCCGGGCTCGTTCTCGCCGCAGCCCTGCAAGGCGCCGGGCGCAGGCTCCTGCCTGCTGCCGCGGGACAGCCTGCCCTCCACCTCGACCTCGGTCTGCGCCGCCGGGGCGCCCCCCGCGCTCTACCCGCCTCTGGGCATCAATGGGATCCCGCAGCTCAGCTACCCCGCGGCAGTGCTCAAGGAGGGCCTGTCGCAAGTCTACCCGCCCTATCTCAACTACCTGAGGTGAGGGCCCTGGCGGCTGCGCCCGCGTGTCGCGAGGGTGGCGGTCGGGAGGGCTGGCAGCCCCCGGTTCCTAGCCCGCAGCGCCCGGCCGCCGCTCCCCCCGGCGGCCGCCGGAGGGTGGGTGGCCTGGGCGGGGCACCGGGGTAATTCGGCTTCCTTTTTTTCCCTTCCTCTGCTCACTTTTTGGGGGCCCCAAAGGGTTCTCAGAATGTGCCCTTTTTGGAGCGTCCCTCCAGGAAACATTTTTTCTTCCAAATATGCGCGTTTCCCAGGCAAGACCAGCCCTGACTTAAAATATGCAGCGTCACACGAGCTCCGCTGTAGCAGCGTGGAGAGGAAAGGGTGCAGAGAGTTTGGGGTTTTATTAAGTGATTCTCTCCTTAGAAGGACTTTTACCGGCAATGTCTGTCACACAAACACCTTAAGGCGCCGTTCGCCCTGGAGGGGTGGCACTTGAAGTAGGCAGGGCAGCCGGCCAGAACCGTTCAATATTCAAACGAACTTCGAGTAATATTAATTTGTGTAATATGTTTAAAGTATGGATTTAAATATCAACCATTGTAGTGCCCCGTATTCTAATATTGTTTCGGATTCGCTACAACTTTTCACACGGGTTTTCAAAAACTTTTGACTTTACATACTGAGGGAATGGAATTTTCAAGAAAATGAATCTTAAGCGCTGCGAATAGGCAAAATAGTGTCAATATGTGGAACAATCCTTTAAAATGACAAATACATAAACTTGTTTGAGTAAACAATCATTCCAGGGTTGAGCTTTAAAGCTCAAACCAAAAGCATTGGTAAGTACAATTGAACTTTCCTGAACAAAAGTTGTATACTATTTATTGTTCTTTTACATTAGTGTTATTGATGAATGGCTAATAATTTGCAAGTCTGGTGAATTCAATAAAGGATTTAGTTTGCAAGTTTAATTTCATGTCTTTCAAGTGTGAGTGTATACAGCTCTATTTTTTATAATCTTTCATTGTCGATTCTAGGGTTAACAGCCTTTGGTATTAGATAGTGTTGCATCTAAAAATAAATGGAATACTTTGTTTTGTATTTCAAGGCCAGATTCAGAAGCCAGCCAGAGCCCACAGTACAGCTTCGAGTCATTACCTCAGAAGATTTGTTTAATCTGTGGGGACGAAGCATCAGGATGTCATTATGGTGTCCTTACCTGTGGGAGCTGTAAGGTCTTCTTTAAAAGGGCAATGGAAGGTAGGCCCCTTTCCCCTGACACTTTATTAGTTTAATTGTAAATGGAGACCATCTGATATTTTATAGATTTTAATTATCACATCCTCTAAGAAATGGAAATATTTCCAAATAACTTAAAACATTATGATGTTTCCACAACATGTTTATTTATAATACTCAAAGTTGAGTGCAGTTGGATATTGCACTGCAGACTATTTGACTAACGTTTTCAGTGTTAGACACAAGTCATATTAATCTTGGGAACAACACTACTGTTGTTCATTAACTATTTAGCTTTAAAGAAACAGCTATGTTGTAATCATATTTTCATATTTCTATCATATTTTATGTAGTATACATTAAATTTAAATTTTTGGTCAAAGAGAAATGGTAAAAATAAAAATTATGTATATGTAATTGTGTATTGTGTATATATGCATATATATGATGTAGTTATAAATTCCTACATGATTTTGCCTTTTCCCTATGTGCATATTTATATAATACTCATATAATGGTAATTCTAAACAATTTTTTATTTAGTGTATTTTTATAAGTGTGTAAGAAGATAGGAGTAAACAGTTTAAATAAAATGAAAAACTTGGACATTACAGTAATATAATTTATTATGAAGTATGTGCTATAAGTAAGACTTTCATTTTTTTAACACCATATAAATTACATACATATCTAATGATTTTGAACTGGCTTACATAGTGCATTTCAGACTGTACTTTCATAGAAAATGTGTTTTGTCTTTCTAGCAACACTAAATGCTAAACTACCAATCACATTTATATGTGAAGATAAAAATACATTTAGAGGTCATTTCACATTTGAATTCTGACAATCAGTGTATTTTATAATGAGCTGAAGTGAGTTTGGGGTTTCCTCTCCAGTTCTGAGATCACACCTAGACAAGGAATCAAAGACGTGAATTTCTGCATTTGTTTGTTTTTTGCTTTCTGTTAAGTCTTCAAACTTCAAGAATCCTGTATTTATAAAGTAGGAAAGAAGAGAGTGGGGAATTTTTACCTAAAAGGGGCTTTCAAATGCACATTTACACCAAAATAATACTAACCTAATTGTCATTAATTTCCTATCCTTGTAGATGCCTAACAGGTGGTTCTTCACAACTATTATGAATTTTTGATGAAAATGACTTCCAAGTATTTATTAACAGATTAGTACTCCTCCTACTGAAATTAATTCTTCATAAAAATATTTGCTTTGTATATTGCTAAAATGATTTTTCCCCCAAGTGATGAATGTGTTTAACAGATGTTGGACCTATGTATTCAGCTTCAGAGGGTGTTAATTGCATTTTAAATTAGTTGAGGCACAGTGAAAAGGGGCACTTGAGAAAATGGGACAACTTAGAATGGCCTTAACTTTCCCATTGACATGCATTAATCATAGTTGCAGGTGGAAGTTCTTTATGTGGAAGAGTCTAGTCTCAAGTACATATTTGGAGTTACTGTTCCTATCCGACTTTGGTTCTGGTTTCTTGAATATTTCCTTCTGCATTAATATGAATTCCTTCATTCTTACAGTCTCCTTAGAATAGACTAATTTTATAAGCGCGTGTCCAGCTTAGAATCCCCTAAAGACCAATTTATTCTAGTCCAGCTCCTTCTTGTTACAGATAAGAAATACTGCATAAATCTGAGTTGCTAGAAAGCACAAAAGTAGTTAATAGTTGATAGTTAGTCAACATAGGTTAGATAATCTTTAATTGCAATGCTTCTTAATCTGAGATTGTGTGAACAAGTAGATATATGATAAATGCTATTTAATCCTTAGAAGTTACTTCAAAAATTGCATATAGAAGCAATTGCTCCCTAACTCAATTACAAATGCTTTTACACCATTATTATCACACTAGTATCTAAAACCCTAAAAAATGCCTTCCCAGATTTACTCTTAGAAAAAACATTTGTTGGACCTCTAATGTTGTCATGGTCCTGTTTTAGTCTTGAGTAGTAGAAATGACACATCTTTACTTGGCAATATTTACAAAGAGGCACTCTAGATAGATGTTGATACATCATTCATGAAACTAGAACAAGATTATAAAACTATATAAGTTCATTCACTTAGCAATTATTATATACATCTTATATTTAGAGCTGTGCCAAATATATTCTTTTCCTGATTTCCCCTCTCTCTCCCTCAGACATAAAATGAGCATAACAGTATCTACTTCTTCAGGTTGTTAAAAAGATTAAATGAGAAAATAAATGTAAAGTTTTAAAAGAATGCCTAGCATATTGTCTGCTTCAATTTGTATTGCATTTACCTCAAAGAAGCTTACTAAAAAGTGGAGGAGGTAACATACATGTATCTAAAATAGAGATTCTCACTAAATGTCCAGATGAGCAATTCTGTAGAGTACATAGGTTTGTGTGGCTTGGGAGTTTGTGTGTTTTGGGCAGGGGACAAGTGGTTGTAGGATGGAATGTGTATGTTCTCAAATGATGGGAAAAGGCTTCATGGAAGATATAAATTTAGTTATTAAAGGCCAAAGAAGATTATCAATTTCTGGGCATTGAGAGCTTTTAAGTGTATGCGTTCAAAGAAGAGGGGAAAGATTAAGTTTGGACTAATTCAGACTCATATTAGGAAATTATGGGAGTTACATTTGGGACGTTAGATTGCTAATGTTTGGAATTAGTGGGAGAGAATCAGTGATTTAAGGCAAGGGAAGAGAGAGAAGTTTCTGGGAATTTTCAAGAGTGAGAAGGATGAGGCAGGATTTTTATAGTTGGAGAGAAGTACAACATTTGAAATTTTAGAGTAAAGTAGGGCTCGGGGACGGGCTGCTTCAAGGCAGAACTACATGTGGGTGCCAATATGTGCAGAAGTTGAAATCAATAGTCAACAATTTGGATATTAATGTTACCAAGGATAATAATGGCAATGGCATTTTAAAGTGCTTTATTATGTGCCAGTAGCTATTTAAGTGTTTTATGGGTCTTAACTCATGTAATCCTTATAATGTAGATATTATTAGTACTCACTTTAAATAAGAAAACTAAGGCACAGAGATATTCAATTGCCTTAAATCACAGCTGAAGTGTTAGAGTCAGGATTCAGACCCAAATGGTGTGACTCCAGGATCTGTGCTCTTAGCCATTATACTTCCTCCCAAGCTAACAAAAGTGGTTTCAATCTTAAAGAAAACCAATGAAGAGTTGGAAGGAAAAATGTGAGCCTGGTGGTAAACGTCTAGGAAGGTAGAAGTGAATACTAAAGACGAATGCAAGACTAAGGTGGTTAGAATTGAGTGATATAAATGAATAGACGGTACTAACTTCACATTTAAGGCAGCAATGAGAAGACATGCAGGGACCAACAGTCAGTTTCCCCACCTGTCCTCTAAGGTAGGAGTAGGAGATGATAAAGCCCATGAAAAAGTCACCCAGGAAAACTGGGTTTCCCTTGGTATGAGATAGGAGAGAGAGGAGGCAGAGGAAAAAGAAACCACTCAAAAAGTGGGAATATGCCCTGGCTGGTGTGGCTCAGTGAATTGAGCACCAAACCTAAGGGGTATTGGTTCAATTCCCAATCGGGGCACATGCCTGGGTTGCAGGCCAGGTCCCCAGTGGGGGATGCATGAGAGGCAACCACACATTGATATTTCTCTCCTTCCCTTTCTCCCACCCTTACCCTCTCTCTAAAAATAAATAAATAAAATCTTTTTTAAAAAGTGGGGATATGAGGGAGATGACCTGTTTTAAGCTAAAAATAAACGAATTAGCCAAAATAACAATTGTTTGAACAGCTCATTGCATTCCTTTACTAAGGCTTGGAGTGAACCAGGAAGTAAGTGGTCAAGAATTGTCTTGAGACCTTTCAAAGGGATAAATCATAATGACCTGTCAGTCCTACAAATGCAAACTAGTGTGACCTGGAATTAAGAAGGAAAGGATAATTTTTCATTGGTTTACCCTTCTATGCACTGTGACTGGCGCCATTCTAGAAATATACTAGACATTCAATAAACAACTGTTTGCTAAATGAACCCATCATCATAACTGATGATGCCAAGCTCTTATTCTTTGGATGCTTGACATTGTGATAGCCTTTCATGGTATATGGTTGGGCAAATATTGCTATACAGTTGAAGCATATTATTTATAAGCCAATACTATTTATTTAGCCTATACTAGGCTAAGTAGGTATTGATAGATTTTAAATTATATTAACTTATTATTACTCTCATGTTTTCTAGCTTTATTTAGGTCTAATTGACAAGTAAAATTATAAGGCATTTAAAGTGTAAAATATGATGATTTGATATACGTATACATTGTAAAAGGATCACACCCTCATCAAGTTAATGAATATATCTATCACCTCATATATTTGCCTTTTTTTGTTTTAGGCAAGAACATTAAAGCTCTACTCTCTTAGCACGTTTCAATTATATAATATAGTATTATCAACTGTATTCACCATGTTATGTGTTACATCCTCAGACGTTGTTCATCTTATAAGAGTTTTACCAGCCTCCCCCCGCTTCCCCCACCCTGCAGACCCTGACAGCCACTTTTCTACTACATGTTTCTATGAATTTGACTTTATTTATTGCTTTTTGATTTTACATATAAGTGATACCATCTAGTATTTGTCTTTCTCTGTCTGGCTTATTTCATTTAGCAAAATGTCCTCTCATTTCATCTTTGTGGTTGTTTTTATTCGTGTATTAACCAAGTATTTATTGAACACCTGCCATATGCCAGACACTATACTAGACACTAGTTGAAATAGCAGTGAAACAGAATAGACTTGGTTAGCTGCATCCTCAGTGGAGTTTATTATACAGTAGAGGGAAGTGACATTCTCTCAATTAGCATGCATGTAACTAGTTATAGATGTACTAAGTTATTACTTTATGCAGTTGCCTGTATAACCAGAGAATTGACCCCTCTGTCTGAAGATGGGAGTGGTGGGAAAAGCCTTTCAAAATTAGAGATACCATCATGGTAGACCACAGAGGAAACCACAGAATTGCAATATTTTTATGAAAAATGTGTTTCTTTCAAAAGTTGAGTAGAGTTGGTGTCAAAGACTAAAAATGAAAACGCATTCAATAACAAATGACTTCCAAAAAAGAAGTAATCAGCATTCAATTTTTTTTAAGATTTTATTATTTTATAACAATTTGAGCTTCATAGCAAAATCGAGAGGAAGCTACAGACATTTCTTGTATACTCCCTGCCGTGACACATGCATAACCTCCCCAAATTATCAACTCCCTCCTCGCGAGTGGTACATTTGGTGTAATTGATGAAGCTACCACAGGAATCACCCAAAGTCCACAGTTTACATTAGGTTTCACTCTTGATACTGTACATGTATCCATCATTGTAGTGTCATACAGAGTAGTTTCACTGTCCTAAAAATTCTCTGTTCTCTACCTCATCATACCCCTGCCTGCCTCCTCCTCTTAATCCCTGGCAACCACTGATCTTTTTACTGCCTTCATAGTTTTGCCTTTTCCAGAATGTCATATAATTTCACTCAGTTTTTTCCTTGTCTTTTCCTTGACAGCTCACTACTTTTTAGCACTGATAAATATTCCATTGTCTGGATATAAGTTTATTTATCCATTCACTTACTGAAGGACATCATGGTTGCTTCCAAGTTGTGATAATTCTGAATCAAGCTGCTCTAAACATACACATGCAGGTTTTTCTGTACATATAAATTTTGAACTTCTTTGGGTTAATACCAAGAAGTGTGATTGCTGGATCATTTGGTAAGAGTATCTTCAGTTTTGTAAGAAACCACCAAACTGTCTTCGAAGTGGCTATATCATTTTTCAGTCCCACCACTAATGAATGAGAATTCCTCTTTCTCTCTATTCTTTTAGCATTTGGTATTGTCTGTGTCCTGGATTTTGGTTGTTCAATAGCTGTGTAATGCTGTGTTGTTTAACTGTCATTTCCCTGATGACATGTGATGTGGGACATCTTTTCATGCATTTATTTGCTAACTGTGCATCTTCATTGGTAAGGTGTCTGTAGAGTCTCTGGCCCATTTTTGATTGGCTTGTTTGTTTTCTGTTGTTGAGTTTTAAGAGTTCTTAGTATATTTTAGATAACAGTTCTTTACAAGATGTCTTTTGAAAATATTATTTCCCACTCTGTGTCTTTTTATTCTCTTGATAGTGACTTTGGCAGAGCAGAAAATTTTGCTTTTAATAAAATTCAGTTTCTCAATTATTTCTTCATGGATCATGACTTTGATGTTGTATTGAAAAAGTCATCACCAAACTCAAGGTCATCTAGATTTGCTCCTATGTTACCTTTAAGGAATTTTATCCTTTTGGGTTTTACAAAAAGTTATGAATTAATTTTTTGAAGAGTATAAGTTTTGTGGCTAGATTTATTTTTTGCATGTGGAAGTCTGGTTGTTCCATCACTATTTTTTTTAAAGAGATTATGTTCGCTTCACTGTATTGCCTTTCTCTTTGTCAAAGATCAGTTGACTATACTTATGTGAGTCTGTTGGTAGACTTTCTGTTCTGTTCTGCGGATATAATTGTCTATTATTTCACCAGTGCCACACTGTCTTAATTTCTGTAGCTTTATAGTAAGTCTTGAAGTCAGGTAGTGTCAGTCTTCCAACTTTACTCTCCTTCTTCAGTATTACATTGGCTATTTTACATCTTTTGTTTCCCTATATAAACATTTTCTAAATTTTAAGTATATTTTATTGATTATACTATTGCAGTTGTCCCATTTGTTTCTCCCTTTCATCCACCTCTGCCCTGAACAGCCCCTTCCTCCAGCATTCTCCCACCATAATTCATGTCCATGGGGCATACATATAAGTTCTTTGGCTTCTCCATTTCCTATACTATTCTTAACCTCCTCCTGTCTATTTGTGCCTACCAATTATGTTTCTTGTTTCCTGTACCTTTTCTCACTCCCCCCTCTCCCCCTCACCACTGATAGCCCTCCTTGTGATCTCCATTTCTGTGATTCTGTTCCTATTCTAATTGTTTGCTTAGTTTGTTTTGGGGTTTTTTTTAGGTTCAGTTATTGATAGTTATGAGCTTGTTGTCATTTTATTGTTTGTAGTTTTGATCTTATTTTTCTTAGATAAGTTCCTTTAACATTTCATATAATAAGGGCTTGGTGATGATGAGCTCCTTTGACTTTATCTTATCTGGGAAACACTTGATCTGCCCTTCCTTTCTAAATGATAGCTTTGCTGGATAGAATAATCTTGAATGTAGGTCCTTGCTTTTCATGACTTGGAATGCTTCTTTCCAGCTCCTTCTTGCCTGGAAGGTTTGTTTTGAGAAATCAGCTGATAGTCTTATGGGAACTCCTTTGTAGGTAACTGTCTTCTTTTCTCTTGCTGCTTTTAAGATTTTTCTCTTTATCTTTAATCTTGACTAATGTAATTATGATATGCCTTGGTGTGTGCTTACTTGGGCCCAACTTCTTTGGGACTCTCTGAGCTTCCCGGACATCCTGGAAGTCAATTTCCTTTGCCAGATTGAGGAAGTTCTCTTTCATTACATGTTCAAATAAGTTTTCAGTGTCTTATTCTTCCTCCCCTCCTTCTGTCACCCCTATGATTACAAATGCTGGAATGTTTAAAGTTGTCTCAGAGGTTCCTAAGCCTCTCCTCATTTTTTTTAAATTCTTGTTTCTTCATTCTGTTCTGGTTGAATGTTTATTTCTTCCTTTTGTTCCAAATCTTTGATTTGAGTCACAGTTTCCTTCCCTTTACTGTTGGTTCCCTGTATATTGTTCTTTATTTCACTTTACATACCCTTTGCTTCTATTTTGTGGCCTGTACTCAGTCATTTCTGTGAACATCCTGATTTCCAGTGTTTTGAACTCTGCACCTAATAGATGGGCTATCTCCTTGTTGCTCAGTTCTTTTTCTGGAGTTTTGATCTGTTCTTTCATTTGTACCATATTTCTTTGTCTTGGTGCACCTGTTACGTTGTAAGGGGCAGAGCCTTGGGTATTCACCAGGCAGGGCAACCCACTTTGCTGCATTGTTGTGCTGTATGTGCAAGAGTGGTCAGAGAGAGAACAATTCCTCTTGCTTGGCTCTCATCCCACTTTCAGTCACTTCCCCTGCTACCCACAAACAAATTGGTCCCTTCTAGTATGATTCCCAGGTGGGCGGGTTTGTGTATGTTCTAGGACCACTGTTGGTCCCTCCAGTGAACTCTCCAGTGAGGCTAGAACTGTCTCCCACCACCACAGCCCCCATTAGTTTTTACAGTCAGAGGTTTGAGGCTTTAATTTCCCATGCTGGAACCCTGAGTTGCCCTATCTGTCTCACTCCCCAGTTAGTCCTCCTGGCTTATGAACATGAGAATGTCGTACCACCCACTCTGCCAGCCACTGCCTTCCCTCACGTCCTCTCTGCCCAGCTGCCCATCTCTGCCCCTCCGACCAGTATGGATGAATGTTTCTGCAACTCATTGGCTGTTGGACTCCTTACAGTTCAATTTTTTGGTGATTCTGATTGTTTTTTGTTTTTAAATTGGTTATTGTCCTTCTTTTGATTGTGGGAGAAGCAAAGCATCTCTATCTATGCCTCCATCTTGGCTGGAACCTCTGCTTCCCTATAAAACTTTACATCAGTTTGTCAATATTCATAAAATAATTTTGATTTTGATTGCATTGAATCTGTAAATCATATTGGGAAGAATTGACAGGGACAGTATTGAGTCTTCATATCTATGAACATGGAATCTCTCCCAATTTATTTAGTTCTTTGGTTTTATTCACCAGAAGTTTGTGGATTTTCTTCATATAGATTTTCTACATATTCTGTGACATTTATAACTATTTTATTTGAGGGAATATTCATATAATTGATATTGTATTTTTAATTTCAAATTCCACTTGTTTGTTGCTGGTATATAGGAAAGAAACTGACTGACTTTTATATATTAGCCTTGTATTCTACAAACTTCTAATACTAGCTTATTAGTTCCAGAACATTTTTTGATAAATTCTTTTAGATTTTCTACATAGATGATCATGTGCTCTGCAAATAAAGTTTTATTTATTTCTTTCCAATGAATATACCCTTTACACCCTTTTCTTGTCCTATTGCATTAGTAGGATTTCCAATACAATGTTGGCAATGAATGGTGAGAGGGGACATTCTTTTCTTGTCCCTGATCTAATGAAAAAACTTCTAGTTTCTCACCATTAGTATGACATTAGCTGTAAGTTTTTTTGTAGATTTTTTAAGTCAAGGAAGGTCCACTCTATTACTAGTTTACTGAGAGTATTTATCATGAGTGAGTGTTGAATTCTGTCAAATGCTTTTTATGCATCTATCAATATGATCACATGACTGTTTCTTTTTAGCTTGTTGATATGATGGATTACATTAATTGCTTTCCAAAAGTTGAGCTAGCCTTACATATCTGTGGTAAATTCCATTTGGTCATGGTGTATATTCTTTTTATAATTTTTGGATCACATTCACTAATATTCTTTTAAGGATTTTTGCATTGATGTTTATGAGAGATATTAGTCTGTGGTTTTGTTATAATGTCATTGTCTGGTTTTGTATTAGGGTAGTCTTAGTCTCATAGAATGAGTTTGGAAATATTCCCTAAGTTTCTATCTTTTGAAAGAGATTATAGAGAATTGGTATAATTTTTTCCTTAAATGTTTGGTAGAATTCACTAATGAGCCCATCTTGGCATGGTACCTTATGTTTTAGAAGATGATTTATTATTGATTCAATTTATTTAATAGATATGGGCCTATTTAGATTGTCTATTTCTTCTGACATTAGTTTTGGCAACTTGTGTCTTTCCAGGCATTGGTCCCTTTTATCTAGTTATCAAATTTTTGAGCATAGAATTGTTCATACTATTACTATATTATCCTTTTAGGATCTATAATGGTGTCTCTTCTTTCATTTATGATAATAGTAATGTATGTCTTCCCTCCCATTTTTCATAATTAGCCTGGCTATCGCTGTATCAATTTTATCAATCTTTTCAAAATATCAGCTTTTGGCTTTATTATCTTTATTGATTTTCTGTTTACAATTCCATTGATTTCTGATCTAATTTTTATTATTTCTTTTCTTCTGCTTTATTTGCTTTAATTTACTCTTTTGTTCCAGTTTTCTAAGATAAAAGCTTAGATTATTGAAATCAAAGCTTCTTTCTAATATATGCATTTAATACCATAAATTTTCTACTTAATGCTACTTTTGCTGTGTACCACAGATTTTGATAATTTGTCTTTTATTTTATTTAATTCAAAATATTTTTAAATTGTTTTTGGTATTTCTTTAACATATGTGTTATTTAAAAATATATTGTTAAATCTTCATGTATTTCATGATTTTTAGTTGTCTTCTATGACTGACTTCTAGTTTAATTCCATTATAGTCTGAGCGCAGACATTGTGTGATTTCTATTCTTTAAATTTGCTTAGGTATTTTCTATGATCTAAAATGTGGTCTCTTGGTGAATATTGCATGTGAGCTTGAAAAAAATGTGTATTGGGCCGCTATTGGGTGAGGTAGTCTAGAGATGTCAATTATATCCAGGTGATTGGTGGTGTTTTTGAGTTCAACTAGTCCTTACTGACTTTCTGCCTGCTGGAGCTACTAATTTCTGATAGAGATGTTGAAATCTCCAAGTATAATAGTGGATTCATCTATTTGTCCTTGCAGCCATGTCAACTTTTGCCTCACAAAATCTTGATGCTCTGTTCTTAGACACATACACATTATGGTTTGTTAGGTCTTCTTGGAGAATTGATTCTTGTATCATTATGTAGTATCCCTCTTTAACTTTCCTTGCTCTGTTTGTACAAATTTCCATCGACAAATTAGTGAATTATTTTTCCTGTCTTTAGAGCTCTATAAGGCTTTTGAAGTCTACAAAATTATCCAAGGATCCTTTCCACCATAATTCCTTTGATTAATATTTGGGCTCTTAAGAAGATATTTGGCCAAAAATCTATTTAATTTTCTCTTCAATGGAGTCTACTGTATAGCAGTTTTCTTGTTACCTGGAAAATAAATATGTGTTAATCCACTTCACTTTTAAACTCTATAAGTAATCATAAAATTATTATTAATAAATAATAAATCAGATAATTTATCTCATGCTTCAGATCTCTTAGTTTGACATTTAGTATGGATAGTAAGCTGGTTTTAAGCACAATTTTGCATTATGACCTATTAAAGTAAACCTTAACTTTACTGAAAATGAAGTGGTTAGAAAGATTACATTTGGTATAATCTCAATATTTGATTATGAAGGTTTTTTTTAATTATTAATGCTTCTTTCATAACCTGCATCTTGTACCCTGTGAGAACCTGAGGGAGAAGCATTAGTATCAAGGCATACATGTTAATGCTAACCCCAGCCTTGAAGTTGTACTTTTATTATTCAAGTAACATACAATACATTCTCCTTTTAAAATTAAATTATTACTAATAAGGCTTAAGTCCTCTTTGATTAATTCCTTTAATCTGTCACTTTTCCTACCATTCCTCTATACCTCTACCTCAGTTTTCTCTGTACATGTGTGTTGTGTGTATGTATGTGAAATATGTTATTTTTGGATATGTTAATACATAAATAGTATCACATATTACAATTTTTATTTCATTCTTCATCTTATTTTTATGTAACAAAAACTTGAAGCTCTATATGTTTTTATATTGTTCTGGCTTGTTCTTTTAAATATTGCATAATACTTCATAATAGTAAGTTCCTTTTAAGTTTAATATTAAATATAAATTAAATTTATTAAGGCATTCCTATTACAGAGTTACTTGAGTAATTATTTTTTGCTCTTGCCTTTTTTGATTCAAGCCTCATTTTTTTCCAGAATATAATTATTTTGATACACCTCTAAGTAAACTAGATGATTAGGTTATTAATGTTGCTAAAGTGATTTAATTTGTTGTTTTATTCACTCTAGATAACTTTATTGATACTTAATACATTTAAAAGTTGCTTGTACCGGACTATAAAGATGAATATGTGCATCATCAGTCTTTGACATATATAAAACCAGGAAGAAAAAAAACAAAACAGTAAAAAACTTGTTTTACAATTAGTGAACAGAATACTTTAATATGAGTTATACCAAAGGCTTGGATGACTCACCAAGTAGTCAATTAGACAAATGTTTCAAGTTGTCACAGAGGCTCTTTACACTACCCTCGAATTTTTGGATTCTTTTTTCTTCTTGCTGTAATAATTGGATGTCTTTTTCTTCCTTTGTTCCAAATCATTGATTCTTTCTTGGCTGCATCCACTCCACTCTACTCTTGATTCCCTGTAAGTTGTTCTTTATTTCACTTAGTGTCTCCTTCATTTCTGATTGGATCATTTTTATGCTGTTGAAGTACCCCATGAGTTCCTTGAGCATCCTTATAATCAATGTCTTGAACCCTGCATCTGATAGATTGCTTATCTCCATTTTTTTTTTGTAAAAAAAATGAATCTCCATTCTTTTTCTGGAGTTTTGTTCTGTTCTTTCATTTGGGCCATATTTCTTTGTCTCATTTTGGCAGCCTCCTTGTATTCATTTCTATGTATTAGGTAGAGCTGCTTTGACTTCATGTCTTGGTAGCATGGCCTAATGCAGTAGGTGCACAGTTGCACAGCCTGTTATATCCCCCCAGCTAGGTTCTAAAGGTGCACCCTCTCGGTGGACTGAGTGCTCTCTTGTTGATGAGTCTTGATTGTTGCCAGCAGGTCAATGGGAGGGATTTACCCAGTCCAGGTAGCTAAAAGGACTAGCTGTGACCCCTGCCCAGCAACCACCTCCCTCCATTTCTTTTTTTAAATATACTTTATTGATTATGCTATTACAGTTGTCCTATTATCCCCCCTTCATTCCCCTCCACCCTGAACACCCTCTCTCACCCACATTCCCCCCTTTAGTTCATGTCCATGTGTCATAAGTTCTTTAGTTTCTACAT
>CM052543.1:58432393-58451439 GCA_028533065.1 Trachops cirrhosus
TCTTCTTTTTCTTAGATAAGTCCCTTTAACATTTCATACAATAAGGGCTTGGTGATGGTTAACTCCTTTAACTTGACCTTATCTGAGAAGCACTTTATCTGCCCTTCCATTCTAAATAAAAGCTTTGCTGGATAGAGCAATCTGGGATGTAGGTCCAAGTCTAATACACAGGGAACCAATAGTGATGGAATGAAAGATGGGTCTCACATCAATGGAGTGGACCAGAAGGAAGAAAAAATATACAACCAGAAAAGAATGAAGAAATAAGAATTCAAAAAAATGAGGAGAGGCTTAGGAACCTCCAGGACATCTTTAAACGTTCTGACATCCAAATTATAGGGGTACCAGAAGGAGAAGAGGAAAAACAACAAGTGGAAAAGATATTTGAACAAATAATAAAGGAGAACTTTCCCAATTTGGCAAAGGAAATAGACTTCCAGGAAGTCCAGGAAGCTCAGAGAGTCCTCCATGTCTTGTGAAGGTGGTTGGATGGTGACATGATGTGGCCCATAACTCTCCAGTGGGTGCACAGGGTCTGGCATTTCCCAGGCAGTGCATGCCGAAGTCAGCCTCCACTTGTGTTCTGTCTGGGTCCCCTTGGTGTAAGCTACAAAGTGATCTGCAGATTGCTGCTGCTAGTGCCAGGCCTGGGGCCACTCAGCAAGAGGTACGGGGGCTGGGCGCAGCTCTTGCTCAAACTTGGAGTGCTGTAGTGGATCAGGAAAGAAAGTGCCAATAGGTGTCATTACTGACAGTCTCTATGTAATAGAAAATATGCTAAACTCTTTATGGTAATTATCTGTACTTATTCCCACTTTTTATGTATGTGAGGAGAAACTCAGAAAGTTGTAATTTGCCAAAAATAGTAGGTAGTGCTGGAAGAGATTATTTATTTTGTCTTATAATAGTTAGAAAGATGATTTATTGGGGGATAGTATGACTTAGTCACAATCCTCATAAAATAGAAGTTAAGAGTTAAACTTTGATTTTTAAATGGGTTATTCAGTAAATGGTCTTCGGACTACCAGCTTATTATGCAAACAAAAAATTTCAGGTGGGTCAACAATTAGACTGTTTTTTATGGAAAAAGACCATTAAAAGCATGGAAAGAAAATATGGAGTTATGTATTTATAATCTTGTGGTGACAAAACTTTTTAATATTGGGCTGAAATCCATAATTCAAAATCAAATTTGTTCAATTTTGTTAAAAAATTAATTTTAAACTTCTTCTTTAAGTAAAAAATATTAAAGTCAAAGGACAAATTGAGAAACTATTTCAAACACATATATAAATTAAAAGAATGTTATTACTAATATGCAAAAATATTCTTATAAACCACCAAAAAAAAAGAGCCAAAAAGAAAAATAAACAAAAAATATGAAGAGAATTCATAGAATGTAGTTTATTGAAGTATAAAAATATTCAACTCACTAATAATTATTATGATTAAAATAATAATGTACATTCCAGCTGATTGACAAAACAATGCATAAATGACCAATTTGGAGTCTTAAAGTAATTTGGTATTATCTATTAGAAGTATTTATTACTTCAGTCCAACAATTCTTCTAGAAACTAGTTCTTGAAAAAAACCTCTAGCAATGTGTAGAAATACCTCTATGTGGATGTTTATTACTACATTATTTGCAATAATGAAAAACCAAAAGTAGCCCATATGTTTATTAATAGATTAATAAATTTTGATATACCCTTTCAATGAAATAATCTATGGCATTTAAAGGGAGAGAACTAGTTGTCTATATTACAGGTCTGAAAGGGTATATAAAAATATATAATTTTGTGGAAAAGCCAGCAGTAATGTAATTCTGGGTAAAAATAAGTTTATGCATTTAGTATGACTGTGTGCAGAGAACTATCTGAAAAAGAAACCACACTTACTGCTTACTCTTGGGATATGATATCATGATATGCTTTGTTCTTTTTTTTTTTTTTTTTGCTTTGTTCTTTAAACAAGAATTTCCTGAGGAGACTGCTATTACTCAACATCTTGGTGCCTGATTTCCCTCTGTACTAACTCTATGTAGTCTGAGGTAGCCACTGATCCACAGTGCTGTCTAGTCCATCACTTTTGTCCTTCAGGTACCCTTGGAAGTTGAAAGAGACCAACGAAGAATAACATTTATGGTGGGAAATTTCAAGTGAAAGCTTGAGGTCACCTTGCATCATAAATTAAGGAATCAGCCTGACTGGATGGAGCCCAGAATTGACAGAAGCCCACACTTCATTGTTCACAATCTCAATATCCAAAAAGGCCTACAAACAAGAATTTTATTGTAGACACTTGTCAATAATACCTGACCTGAATTAATTTGTCAGCAGAACCTGACCAGGCTCACATTTTGTAGGCTGTGTGAATATTCATGCATTTTGCTACATAAGTATTAGTATATTTCATTATGCAATTTTGTCCTATGTCATTTTTCTAAAATCTAAACAATTCTTAATTCTGAAACATACCTGGTACAAAAAGTTGTAGCTAAGAAATTTCAGACACATATTAAGAAATAAATTCATAGGCTGTGTTGATCATGGTGCCTGCTGAAGTTTTGCAATGGAGCAGCCCATAAAATTATAATAAATGTTTATTAAACAGTTATTGTAATTTATTCTTACTATACTTATACTACCATTCTGGGTTCTGTAGAGGGCTTCAAAAGATAAATAAGCCATAATTCCTAACCTCATAGACACTTAAATTTTATCAGGAAAATAAGACCACCCCATAAGTGAATATAACATAGGTAATATAAACTAAAGTGGTTTGGATTTTGAGAGAAAGAAAGATCATATTTAATTAAGAAAGCCAAAAAATGTTTTTGTGAAGAAAGTAACATCCTAGATGGACTGCTGAGAATGAATAATTTTGATAACAAGAGCAATAATAATGGCTGTTATAAACACAAACTATGTGATGAGCAGAAGTACAATTTGGCTAAAGCATGCAACATAGTCAGGGGCCTCAGGAGCTCTTGTAATTATATATGAATTTTTGTGTTTATTTCTGGAGTGATCACTCTCATAAGATTTTCAAAGGGATTAGTGACACCTCCCTCCAATAAAAAGGTACCACTGCTATAAAGGAATAGTGAGAATTATTATTAAACAGAAGGTTGAAAAAATGTGGAATAATATAATGTGGTAGTTGGCAATTAACTGAGAAAAGAGTAAGGAGCCCTTACAGATTTTTCAGCACATTGGTGACATATTTAAAACATGCTTTAGGAAAATTAAAATATCAGTAGTGTAGAAGAAGGATTGAGACAGGGAAAATAGGAGGCCACAAGGACATTCTGGGGATAGCGCACTAAGGAATGGGGCCTGGGTGGTAGCCAAGAGGAGTGGGCTCGGTGGGTAGATGGGACCAAGTTGAGTAGCATAGTGAAAGCTCCACAAAAGAGTTATTTGGGGAAAATGTAGATAGTTTAACTTTTACCCAAGGAAGTAGGAAATACATCATTATTTCACCAAGTAAAGGATTTATGTTGAAAGCACTATTTAGAGAGGATTATTCTCAGAGCACTACACAAAATAGATGTGAACAGTTAAATGACTCTGAATCAGAGAGGACACCTATGGAGCTGATAAATGGCTTATGAGATGTAGTTTAATTGCAAGTTGTAAATATTATAGTCCACATAGTATACTAACAAGAATATTGAAATAATATAATCTTTTGTGCACAATGCACAATAAAACTTCTGAAAGATACTCTAGTCCATTCATTCATTTGTTCATTTATTTATTCATACAAAAAACCCCAAAACATGTATTCAGTGACTTCTTTGTGCCAGGATTTATGTTAAATAATAAAACTCAGAAATGAATGAGTCAAGTACATAACTTAGGGAGAAGGAAATGTAAATATATTATTAAAATACAGTCCAGTAATATTTATAAGAGGTATGAACTGCAAGCTGGAAGCATAGACTAGGGAGCAGCCAATTCTGGTGTTTACTTACTGGAGGACAGAGGGGGAAAGTATGAATCTTGCATAAACATTAAATAAAAGATAGTAAATTTTTTAAATTCTTATAATTTCAAAGTCTGTGGCAGTGTTTGTGTTGTAACTGTGAATACTACAATGGTTGATTTTTTGTTAAGCAGAGTATTTCATCGAATGTTTCTTTATTCAGAGTGAGTCCAGAGCCCACTTTGGGTTGTAGGGGTTTGAAGGGATGTAAATGTGAAGAACTGAACTTCTCTGTGTACAACTATAATATAAATAGGAGGTTGTCAGCTTGTAGCTGAGGCAAAGTAGGAAATACAGAGAGGCTCTAACAACGAAGTAAGGGAAAAGGCTCGAGGAGAAGTAAATGCCTGTGAGAAATTCCCCATTTCAGGGAATGATTGATAAATCCCCAGGAATGGTGATGGCTGACATCAACTTTGAATTATTTACTGCCCTAGGTTTTCATTATCTCCAGCTACTCCCAAACCTCAAGTGGATTTTCACTGTACATAGTCAGCTTTTATTATTGTTGCTTTGGGGAAATGAAGGAAGGTGGTGATGTTCAGTATATGTGGCAAAGGAGACTGGCAAGAAAGGCCAGCAGCAGCATGAGTGAGCTAAAAGCATGTACTAGAGCTGGAATGAGCCATTTCTCCAAAAATATACTACAGCACCAGTTTTCTAATATGCACACAACCCAGGGATTATGCATTGAGATGTGTGAAGAAAAAGTTAAAACTTTTATTTGTATTTATTTTTATTCAAAAATAAGAAATGAATCATTTATATCTACAGTATCTGCCCTAGCTCACTGTCTCAATGCATCCATCATGGGCATATATTGCTTCTGGAGTGCAAGGCCTCCTAGTGGCAGGGCCCGGGTTCCATGGTGCAGAGAGGCACTGATGAGTGCAAAGTCCTCCCTTACATATGGCCAAGTACTGCAGATTATCTGGATCTGAAAAGAAACCACAGATTGAAGATAATATCAATTAAATTAAGCATCGTAAACAAGAAAAATTGCAAAGCTGAAATATCTCCTACCTCTAGTAATAGCTACTCATTAGCCAGATACAGAGTTCTAAACTTGACATTGTAATCAGATCAGGAAATTGAAAAAAAATTAGAAATTATAAAGGTCATTTGGATATATGGATTTATATACATTATCATAAAAGACGAGCTTTTCTCTAAGAATATGTTTTGCTAGATAATTTTATTAAGCTACTGTGGTAAATAAGACATTTAAAAACTTATTACTAAGAACCTGAAAGCAAATCTCTACCATTTTTTCAGCAGTGTTTAAGGTCATACGATACTCAATTTAGTCATTCACAAATTTCACTTAATCTAATGAAGAATGTTTCAAAGCTTTCTTTGAGGGTTCCTAAATAAAAATCCACATACAAAGGCTCTTGCTGTTTTTCCTACCATGATATAAAGGACTGAAATAATACAGATAAAACAAAACAAAAACTACATGTACAGCAACTTGGTGGGAAGCTAAACAAAGTCAGCAAATACTTTTGGAAGACACACAGAAAACATTGCTCAAAATTTAAAGAAATAAATATTAGAAAAATTATAATGTGGAGGTGTATTACATGAAAGAACATGGAGTCTCATATGTCTTGGTTTATGGTACAGTGAATTACTGCCAAAAGTGATCACCAAAAAATTCAATCCAGTAAAATGTGAGGTCATATTACTATGAAACTAATGAAATGCTTGGAACAGCAAACTTACACAGCCTAGTGGCTTGGAGCTCAGCAGATCCGCTGTGCAGTCCAAATCTATCTAGTCTTTGAGTGGTTTTACACCATGTTAAACAGCAATGGAAAAGATTCTGGATCTTGTGAGCAGAGTCCAGAGAATTTCTCAGTTGGTTAGTACCCTTTTTTTCTTGGCCCACCCAGAGAGACGAACTCAGATTGAGACTGATGGGGTTGCCTACCTTTTCTCTGCCCAGCTTCACTCCTCTATTTTTGAGAATAGGAGCTAACTGGAGGACAGGAGCCACTTGACAATTAGATTTTATCTGAGTTAGCAGAATTTCATCATCATTACATGTTTTAAGGTGGGATTTTACTGGTTGCTAGATTCTGTTTCAATTATGAAATATACAAAGAGCTATGTTTTTGATGAGTCAATAAAGCAAAGTTATATAGGGAAGATAAAGTCTCAGTAGTAACTGCCTTCTTTACGAAAAGAATGTTTTATGGAAACACTGCACAAACCACTGACAAGATTGTTGCTGTGACAGTAAAAACAGTATTTCAGGTTAAGGTTACAGGTAGCATATGTTAACTTTATATACTACTTTTTCCATAGTCAAGCTTTATGTTGCAGTAAACAAGTTGAAATCATGAGTGAACAAAGCTTTGCAAGATGTTATTACTGAGGCTGATTTTTAACACAAGGGCTTTAAAATACTGTAAGAATGTTCCTGATACTTAGCAGTGTAATGAGACATAACAATGGAAATCGCCTTTACCACACAGTGGCATTCTCAGTGCACAGTACTTAAAAAGATTTGTCAGATTCAAAGATGAGCTTACATAATTTCCTTTATAAAAGGATATGTGTTGCAAATCGCTGACCTTTCCTATAGTGACAAGTGGCTCAGTAGTATGCTACTTAGAAGATATTTAGCAGAAAGGATACTTCATTTGCCCCTTCAAGTTAACCACAATGTTTTTGATAGAAAAGCAAATATAACTCCCTTTTACAAGACATTTTTGTAATGCAGAGAACATTGTGCAAAACAAGTGTCTGCAGATGATTCTGTTGTTACTCGGTTTTGTTGTGAGGGCATTGTAAGTACCTTATGAATCAAGTTTCATAAGTACATACTTAAGCACTTGGAAATAGGGTTTTCTAACTTCTTTTAAAGAGTTTCCAAAGAGTTTCAATGTTTAGGTTCTATACATATTTAACAATAATAGTGGTATTTATTTAACACATTATATACCAGATACTTGGCTACATGCATTACGTGTATAAAAAGAGGTTAAGTCACTTGCATAGACACATAACAAATAAATGTCAGAACTGAAATTGGAAACTTCTCTCTTATTCATTACATTACATCTTATTTATTACCTAGTGTCTCTTTCTCCTAGTCATTTGTGATTAAAACCTATTATATCAGGCAAGTAGAAGAAATTGGCTAGCTCACTTTTAGGGGAAAAGAAGCTTTGCATAATTGGTAGGAGGAATTGAAAAACGATTATCGTGACTAAGTAGTCTACGCTGTGGGCAGGCCATTCCCTCATTGTCCATGGCTTCTGGATGTCCATGACTTCTATCTTCCACCTTCTCCTCCTTCCCAGCACCCTTCCACCTTCACTTGCAGCTGATGACCTTGCTTCCTAATTTGTGAGAAAAAATCATGAAACTGTGACCACCACATGTTCGCATGTGGCATCTGACTCACCATTGACTTTCCTCCTGTGTCCAGAGGTCTGTGCTCTTCTTCAAGGCCAGCCCTCTCCCCATGTGCATTAGGTCCAGTCTCCTCCTGTCAACTTAAGAGCAAATTGCTATACTCAAAAGAAAAAAATGAATGGCATAAATATGAGGAAGAAAAGTTTACATATGTATAAAAAGTCATAATCTTGCATCAGAGTAGCACAGTGATTTAAATAACTTTGTTGACATATGGTTTTGTAATTTTTTTCTTATATTGTCTACAGATGTCTTACATGCCTCTTTACTCAACAGTATGTGAAATTCTCTTAAGGTCAGAGTGTTGCATGGCTTATTAAAATTTTATATGCAGTCCCTTATTTCCCCTGAATGCCTACTTGTTAGCTAAATATATCATTGGAAACATAGTTGTAACTAGTTAGATGCTGCATAAAATTTGGTGTTTTACAACTTAAAAGGTATGTAAATCATTAGGGGAGAGTTCAGAAGAGATCCAGAAACATTGTTTTGTCTATAACAACAGCAATAGGACTAGCTTCAGGAAGGATACATGAGAAATTGATCACAGTCAAAAAGAAATTAAATTTAAAAGAAGAAAAGAAGATAGAAGAGGAAATAATTTTGAATAGTAACTTTGAGGAGATCTTTAAAAATTAAATATTGGAATGTCATATGGTGAGAGTCCACAAACTACTTGGTTCCTCTTTTCCTCTGGGACATATCCAGAATCTGACCTCTCATCACTACCTCCTCTGGCCACTTCAGTTCAAGCCACAATTATTCTCCTTTGGATTTATTGCAACAGCCCCTTAACTGATCTTATTTCCACCTTTGCCCTCCTGAGGTCTATACTCAACCTAGAAGCCAAAGCGATTAGTGTTCAAGTATATGCCAGATCACATCACTCCTCTGCTCAAAACACGGCAATGGCACTTTTTTTTTTCCAGAGAAAAATCTAACTGTTTACAGTCGTCTCCAAGGCCCTTTTAGGATTCGAGACCTGTGACACTCTGAACTTCCTTTCCACTACTGTTCTCTGTGGCTCAGTGAGCTCCAACCTTACTAGTTTCCTCAGAAAATTCAGGCCATCTCTCAGGGTCTTAAAAACTGGCTCTTTCTGGTCTCAATCCACTTTCTGACTCTCCACACTCATCCAGCTCATTCTAATTTCCAGCTTCCATGAATGCCTTCAACATACCAAAGCGCCAGCCTCTCATTTCATAGTCACATTCCCCCATGAGAGTATTGTCAAGTTTTTTGATTTAACAGTAATAAGTAAATGTGTTTTTTAGGAAGAATCATACTTAAAATTTGATTTTCTGAAAGAAACAAAAGAAAATTGTGGGTAGTCGTCTGCATTGAGGTATTAAGAAAAAGGATGATACCATCCACAAAACAAGAATTAGTGTCAAAGGAACAACTAGATGAGATGAAAACTTAGATGGATGAGATGAGAAAATGCTAAAGTAAGGGCCAAAAACTGCAGTAGCAGAGTTATCATCTATGTTGGAAGCCTTCAAAACAGAAAATAAGATCAGTTATGTAAAATTCATATTGTATTCAAGTAATTACTGCACAATGAAAGAAAAGGGCAAATTGATGAAAATTTCAAGCTATGATTTATTGTTTTTACAATGTACCAGTCAGTATGCTGAATATTTTATCTAATTTAGATACATTTAATTATGTAGTATTTATTTTTATTTCAATTTTATAGGTGGGTAAACTAAGACTTAGATAATTTTCCCAAGGTGTAGTTAGTGATAGAACTAGCATTTTAGTGAAAGTCTATTCAATTATAAAGCATGTGTTCTTATCAATGTGCTGTTGGGTAACAAACATAAAATGAGAGCAGATGTCCCACCCATAAATAATTAGCATTTCTGAAGAATAAACAAAAACTAACTTTAGCAAAATTATTCACTGATTATGGACACTAAGCTTCTAGGATCTTATCATCAGCACCCAGAACAATGGCAGGATCCGGGAGATATTCAATAAATATTTGTTTACTGAACTGTCATAATTACTACCTATTAAGCATTTAGTCTATCATAGTGCCACATGTTTTAACACATTTTGTTTAACTGTCAAACCAATTTTGAACTATTTTTATGCATAAAGAAAATGAAGCACCAAGGGGTTAAGCAATTTCTTCAAAGTCTTATAGTTAATAGGTTGTAGAACTTGTATAACAGAAGTACATTTAACAGTTACACAAAAATTTTACTCTATACACCGAAAGGGGCTATTGTGTCCCAAGCAAATATAATGAAAAAAGCTATACTTTTGCATATATTAAATTTTTTAAAATTTCATATAGAAAGAAAATACTGAAGGAGTGGTGGAGGGGGGAAAATGGAGACAACTGTGCTTGAACAACAATAAAAAAAGGAAAAAAAATGCAAACTGCAAGGATATATGTACCTAAAAAAAGAAATAAAATACCCTATATGATTTTAAACAAGAAGAAAACTGGTTAACTACCAAGAAATACAAATTGGGCTGATGTTAGATTCCTCTTTGAAACATTAAGTGCTGGGATTGGCAAGAATTCTATCAAAGTGAGTCACTATTCTTGGGTGAGGGCAACCTATGTTCACACACATGTGTAAGGGTTTAGGAATATGCCCAATCTCCACTGAAGGACATGTCTGCGTGTTACTTGGGAGAAATTGGATTGCTGGGGTGGCCTCTGGTTCAGGATGAAGCTTAGCAATGGAATTCTATAAGAGATGGGAGGAGGCATTCTCTTTGCCATTGCTCCCCACCAGTGAGATGTAACTCTCCCCTCTAACCCCTTTCAAGTTTCACATACTCCCGTCTGGTTGGTGCCCAATACTCGTGTTTCACTTCTTAAGGGACATATTTTGTGGTCTTTGTTCCCAGGCTTTGATTCTTTATGTCTGTTCTACTCTTAGGTATTTCCATGTACTTTATTAGTCATTTTCCCTTGGGAAATTTAAGTACCTATGTAATATTTATTGTGTTATAAGAATTACATGAAATAAAGCAATTAAATTCCTAGTATACTGGCCTATACTGTTCTCAATAAATTTATTTTTCCTTTCTTCTTTTTTTCCCCCTATGCATTTCCCCTTCACTTGAATCAAAAACCCTTGGGTCTTACATAAAGATACTTTTACACTTACTGGTTCGGTATTGTCTGGCTGTCTTTCACACTCTGTTAAATATCGATTCTTCTCCTCCATTTTCACTCTAGCTTTACATGGCCAGCCCCATATCAGCCTATGTGAAACACCGGTCCAAACCTTCATGTTATTCTGTTTTTAGAATATTTTGGCTTCTAGAAAACATATAGAAAATTTGAATAAATAGTAAAATGAGTATACTTAATTATATTTAAGTAAGTTATAGACATCAAATTTCACCTCTCAAGACTTCAACATGTGTCTCATAAGCACAAGAACATTCTGCAGTATAACCGCAACATATCATCACACCCAAGAATTTGACATTGATACAATAATCTTATCTAGTATACAGCCAGTATTTAAATTTACCCAATTGTTCCCAAAATATCTTGTATAGATTACTGTTCATGCAGGATCCAATGAAGAACTATGTATTTCATGATGGCCAGGTGACTTGGTTGGTTAGAGCATCATCCTATACACCAAAAGGTTGCTGGTTTGATTCTGAGTCAGGACACATACCTAGGTTGTGGGTTGCATCCCAGATAGGTGCACATAAGGAAGGCAACCGATTGATATTTCTCTCTCTCTCTCTCCCTCCCCCCCACCCCACCCTTTCTCTCTCTCTAAAATCTATTTTTAAAAAACATATCCTCAGGTAATAATTTTAAAAAAGAACTATATTTCATTTGGTCTTTAGTATTCTTTAATCTAAAAGCCAGGCAGTGAAAGACAAATACCATATGATCTCACCTATAAGTGGAACCTAATCAAGGAAACAAACAAGCGAGCAAAGTAGAACCAGAGACATGGAAATAAAGAACAAACTGACAGTGACCAGAGGGGAGGGGAGAAGGGAATGATGGGGAAAAGAAGGGGAAGGGTCAAGTCAAGAAACATGTATCAAGGACCCATGAACAAAGACAATGGGGAGGGGGAAAGATTGAAAATGGAAGGTGGGGGTGGGTAGGGCAGGAGAGAGTAATGGGGAAAAAATGGGGACAACTGTAACTGAGCAACAATAAAAAAATTTAAAAATAAAATGCTTCAGAAACAAAAAATTAAAAAAAAATCTTTTACCATTTTTTTGGTCTTTTAGGACATTGACTTTTTTTTTTTTTGCAATATCTAGACCAGCTGTTACATAGAAATTTCCCCAAAATCTGGATTTGTCTGATTTTTTTTCCCATGTTGTTATACTCATTAAATATTTTGACAAGAATCTTATACAGGGCAGTGGTTTCAAAATATCATGTACCCTTTAAAACTTAAAAATTATTAAGAGCCTTACAAGTTGTTTTTTTGTGGATTATATCTGTCAATACTTATCACATGAGAAATTAAAACATAATGTTTGAAACATTTTATTAACTCATTTTAAAAATATCAAACATTAGATATTAATTTTCCAAACCAAAAAAAAATAATGACAAGAGTAATACTGTTTTACCTTTTTATAGGTGATTTTAATATCTGCCTTACTAGAATGCAGCTGTGCCTCATACCTTTGTCTACACTTAGTCTGTTGCAATACGCTGTTTTGGTTGAAGCATATAAAGAAAATGTGTCACACAGATGTCTAAATGGAGGAGTACTTTGCCTTCTCAGATCTGACAAGTGGAGGTCATTTCATTAAGGATTACAAAAGGATGATATTCTCCTATTACTTCTTTTAATTTTATTGGCTATAAATCTTTTTGTATAGTCCTTTTTCTCTTCCAAAAGTAATTTAGTAATCTTAAAGTATAATTTTTGCTGGAAGGCTTATTAGATGTGTAATTAATTCCCTTTATCAATTTTTAAAGAAATTGGTTTGTACCCAGCAACCTCCAGTGGATTCTAGTGACTTCCTACATCTTCCATGTACTCGTGCCTTCTATATAGTCATTGTGTTTTAATCACTTAAACTAAATTCTTGTTTTATGTTCAGATGTCTTATCTTTGGTTAGTGTGTCTCTACACAATTTTATTAGCTCTCAGTAACATCAAATTCTGTCACAACAAGTTTCCCAAGCTCAACTGGTCCATTTCCTGTCCCAGCCATGTCTCCAAGGAGCCCTGGTTCCTTTCAGATGAAAATAGTAGACTCAATAATCTGGATCCTGCATTTATTACTGCGATGGTTGTCTACTTCTGGGAGTTTTCAGTGGACAGACCTAGAAAATACACCTTTTTTAAAAGCAGGGAGATCGTGAGTTTACATCAACATTTCTTGGCCTCAGCACTACTGACATTTGTGGCCAGTTAATTCCTTGTTTTGGTTACTGTCCTGTGTACTGTAGGATGGTTAGCAGTACCCCTGGACTTGCCTCAGTAGCACCTGCCCCTCAGTTGTGTAAACCCAAATTATGCCCATGCATTGTGAAATACCCCGGGGCGGGCATGGGATAAGGGGGCAAAACTGCGGCTAGTTGAGAACCACTGGTTTATACTTATATTTCTAGCAACATTAAAATAATTCCCTAATTGTTTTATCCATTTGTGTGTATGTATTTATATATATGTATATATGTGTGTGTGTATATATACATATGTATGTATAACATAGCAATATCAGCATAACATCTAACAAAACCTGCTCTATGGACTAGTTTTTCATCCTCTGCATGAAATCTTAGGTCAATCACAGTCTTTAATCAGAAGAATAATCTCATTTCAATAATCAAAATGCACAGGCCAGCATTTTGTCAACATTCCAAACTATCACCTAATTTAGGTTTACCTCTTTACCCCAGCTCAGTACTGCTTGGGGCTTGCAGCCTTCAGGGAAGAAGAAAACATTCCTCTCTGTTTACCTGCTCATAGTCCTAAGTCCCACTAGCAGCTGACCAGGATGATGCCTGGGAAGAGAGGTTAAAGGTGAAGGACAGTTATACATGGCAGGCACATATATGGCCGTCAATGGAATTCTCTGTGTTTGATGGATGATTATAGCTGACTCTTTCTCTAGCAAAGTACTTTGGTGGGATTCTTGGGGATATTTCACTGCGGAGCTTGAACTGTAATCCGGTAATGCAGGTGATGCCTCTTTTCTCTCTGGAAATTTCTGACTCTGGCCCTCATCCCCTGGACCTGCCGTGGTCGGCCCTACCCAGAGTGCCTATGTTGGATTGCAGTGCCCTCTAGGCTGCTCTTGTGGGCAGGACCATTTTAAAACAGAAAGGTAGAAACTTTTACTGACACAAATATTTTCAGAAACGTGCTCAAATTAAAAGTATAGAGCTTAATGAACTGTTTCTCAGTAAATGAAACCATGTTTCTACTATCACCTAGGTCACAAAATTTAAAAATTAGGAGCTTCCCAAAAGCTCCCTCACACCTCTTCCAATCACTCCCCAAAAGTTACTGCCATCCCAACTTCTAATATCATAAATGGTTTTGAGTTTTTTGGAACTTTACTTTAATGGAATCATACAGTATTTTTCTATGTCTACTTATTTTACACAGGAATTTATCCACATTTTTGCATGGGTGAGACATTTATTCAAATTTCTGTATAATAATGCATTTAATAAATAAAAGAGTTTGTTTATATATTATGCTATAGATGATCATTTGTATTGTTTTCAGTTTAGGGCTATTTTGAACACCGCTTCTGTAAATATTCTTGTACAAATTTTTTTTTTCTCTATATGTGCATACTTGTCCCTGTGCATGAGTTTTGCATTTGATCCCTCCAGAACCCTGGGAATGTCAATGGCCCTAGAACAGTATATGGGTCTGTTCAGAAGGTATCCAGCCATGTAGTATGAAAAATAGAGACGTTTATTGAAGAAGATACAAGATACAAGAAACATTGTACATAGGACAGTGATGCCTCAGTCCCCTTAAAAATCTCACACAGTTCTCCCAGTCACTATCAACTGCCCTGTCATATTTTCCTGAATCTCATCAACGGTCTGAAATCTTTTCCCTTTCAAAGGGGATTTTAGTTTGGGGGAAAAGCCAGAAATCACAGGGCACCAAATCTTGGCTATAGTGGGGCTGAGTCACCTGAGTGATTTGATGTTTCACCAAAACACTGCACAAGATGTGATGCATGAGTGGGCTTGTTGTTGTGATGAAGCTGCCAATCACCAGTTCCCATAGCTGCGGCCTTCTGAATCATCCAAATAGTTTCTGTGGAGGAATAGTTTCTGTAGAAATTTTGATGCAGATTTGTTGTTTTACTTGCTAAGTCATTTTGAATGTGATGGCCACACAGTACACACACTCACTCAGCAGTGTCTACTGCCCCCACTGACTAGTACAGTGAAGTCATCATTGTTCATGCATGCACACTCCAGTCCACTCTCCTTGGCTGCCAGGTTACATTAATGTCATGCAAACTGTTCTTGTTATATTAACAATGGCTGAACTTTTTCCAGACGGATCTCTCATATGTTCTTTGGCACAAGTTCATATGCCCTGCAGTAGTGAAAATTTATCTACCATAAAAGCCAAAATTTATGATTGTTTTCAGTTGTGGTTGACTCTTCTCCCCACTGAAAGTTTTAGGCTTATTTCTGGCTTCATTAGCATATCTTGGTAATGTTTTCTAACACTACTTTTATGCTTAAGACAGCATTTTGAGATGTCCCATTTTATGCAGAGTTCAGTTCACATGCCTTTCTCCCAGTGGGCCCAAGGTCACAAATCCCAGCCCTTCGTGAACTTTAAATCCCAGTTACCATTTTTTGACTTTACAATGGTATGAAAGCAATATACATAATAAATTATATAAAATATTCAACGCTTCATTATAAAATAGACTTTGTGGTAGATGATTTTGCCCAACTGTAGGCTAATGTAAGTGTTTTGACCACATTCGAGTAGGCTAGGCTAAATAAGTGTTAGGTAAGTTAAATGTATTAAATGTACAGTTATACCTCAGTACTTATCAGCTCCAGAACTCGTCAAACCTTGTAGTTGTCGAGTTTTGATGAGAAAAAATATGTTTCAGCACTCGGTGCTTGCTCAGGACTCATCACACTTTCTAGAACTTGTGACTCACAATGCCACCCTGCAGGAGAAAATGCTTCATCACTCCTCACTTGCTCGGTACTTGTCAGTTTCAGCACGCATCATGAGTTCTAGAACAAATTAATGACGAGTACTAGGGTACCACTGTATTTTCGACTTAACTATGTTTTCAGCTTACTCTGGGATTCATGGATCCTCATTGTGAGTCAAAGAGCATCTGCATATGTTTAAATTTATATGCAACTCATTTCTAATTCTTTCGTACCAGACTTTCTCCCTTATACATTCTCTATTGTACTCACCTGTTGTTGGCTAGGTTACAGCTTTCAAAACCTCTTTAGGAAGAGTATAGCAGGACCTTATTTCTTGATTTTCTGCATATTTGAAAATGTCTTTCAGTTGCCTTTAAAACTGAATAACTTGACTAGGTATAGATTGGAGGCTATATCTAGGATACATCTAACTATATTTGGGATTTAGGGATGAGATAATAATCATAATTATAGTAGTCATTCATTAAGTGCTTGCTATGTACCAGACTATTCTAAGCTCTTACATGAGCTCATATAATCCTTTGATGCAACCCTAGGTACTAATATTGTCTTTATTTCACTTAGCAAAAGGAAAACAAAGATCATCCAGCTAATAAATAGTGGGGTTGAAATTTGAACTTAAGCAATATTGTTTCATACTCTTGACTCCTATACTACCTCTCAGGTTAATTAAGCTAAAATTTGTGATCTTAGGCATATTATTCAACTTCTTGGTGCCTCAGTTAACTCTCTATGAAATGGGACTACAATACTTTCCAAGGTCACTGTGATAATTAAATAAATTAATGTATGCAAATAGCTGGTAATGGTGCCTAACACACAGAAAGTGCTTAATAATTATGTTGCTATTGTTATTACCATCTTATGGATAGTAAGCTGCAGATCTGAGCTTTCAAAAAACAGTCTGACTTTAGTAACTGCTCTTCAACATTCAGTATCAGCATTTAAATTGGCATTTCAATTAAGTAGGGAAAAGGGATTATTTGAAAAATAGTGTTGGGACATATTTGATAAACAATAAATACTTGCTGAATGAATGAGGATTTTATAAATTATATATACATTCACTTAACAAATATTAACAGGTAGATATTATGTACTCTCTAGGTCTATATAGACAGATTGAGAGGAAACATGAAAATAAAAATAGTCACACAATAATGAGATTATAAATGATTTTCTATTTTGAATTTCCTTAACATGTTACAAAATTTCTCTCATAATATAATATATTAAATTAAAAAAATTAACCAGATAATTGCTATACACAAAGTTTGAGCTACCTACAGAGAGATGGTTGGAAGATCAAAACTCAGGATGAGATTTTGGAGCCGTGAGAAGATAATGAAACTACCAACACAGTGTGTACAGCAGAATACACCATATAAAGAATTGCTGTACTTGAACAACAATTACAATAAAATAAAATAAAAAGAAATGGCAAAGAAGAGGGATTGGCAAAGGGAACTTAAAAGGGACTTTTGGAAAGACGTATGAAGAGTCATGAGAGTCTTTCCCCAAAAACCAAAGCAGGGAGTCAGGTATGGAGGGAAATTGCCAGTGGCAAGTTACACAGAATGTTAAGAAAGAACCCATAGTATTTAGGAATGAAGAAATCTTCAATGAAGTTAAGCCACTTTATAAGGACAGAGAACATCGGCTACTTTATAACCTCTCAGTATGCTGAGAAGTAATGACAGTTGGGTGATTAGAGAGTGCAAGCGAAGATGAAAATGACTTTTTTAGTAACTTTGATGACAAAGGGAGGGATGGAGTCAGGGAGAATTTAAAATGAAACAGAATTCCTTTCCCTTTCTTTCTCTCTCACTCAATTTGATGCTGGAGTGTTTGGAATGGGAAAACTTGGGAAAGTGAGACATCACTGGAGAAGGAGAGATTAAAGATTTTGAAAGAGCAAGGGGGAAGTTGGTGGGGGAAAAATTGAAAGCAGGGAGGAAGGAATGGTTTCAGGAACACAGACTAAGAGCCGCAGTAAAGGGGCACTCTTTCTCTGAAACATTGAAGAAGAAGATACTGTTATAAATCATTTAAGAAGTAGAAATGAGAAAAGTCTGCACCATTCCAGCTGGTAGCATTTCAGGCTTTTTTTCCCCCAGTATATTTGTGACCTAGGTGTAGAGAATAGGACAGCATCATTTCAAACAATAATTATATTCTCAAGCATTATTTATTTCAGCTTGTTCTTTATATAGGATGGAAAATCTTGTTTCCTATTTTCTGTTCTCTCCTCTTGTGAGAACCAGTGCAGGGTCTTGATGAATGATGAAAGAAAGAGACGGGACTTCCGGCCAAGATGGAGGCATAGACAGACACACTGTGCCTCCTCACACAACCAAGATAGGGACAACAACAACATAGAAACAAAATAACAACCAGAACTGACAGAAAATTGAAGTGTATGGAAGTCGGACACCCAAGGATTTAAAAATAGACACGTTCATCTAGACCAGTAGGAGGGGTGGAGTCGGTCCAGGCGAGGGACTCAGGAGCGGAGAGCTGAGCACCCGGGGCTGAGCAACCCGGGCAGCGCTCAAGTCCGCAGCAGGCAGACCCTGGGCACAGAAGCTGCGGGGGATGGTGGGCCCTGGCCAGGGGGTGGCGACTGGCAGACCCAGCAAGGCGGCCGTTGTGAAGCAAGGCACTGCGCCCAACTCAGGGTCCCAGCACTGGGAAATAGAGCTTTGGGGCACTGACTGAAAAGGAAGGTCCTGCGGGGTGCTCCAGCCCACCCACAAGGGAATTGGTGCCAGAGGGGCCTAGTTGGCTTGCTGAAAGCGGCGGAGGGGTCTGGGGTCCTACAAAGAGCGGAGGAAGAGCCACTGTTCCTTCTTGGACCCCACCCCCACATACAGCTCACAACCCAGCAACTGGGGTGCCCCGCCCTGGTGAATTCCTAAGCCCCCGCCCCTCACTACAGGAGCTCGACAAGACCAAAAAACAAACAAAAAACAAGAAAAACAGCAAAAAGATGGCTCAAACAGAAGAAGAATTGAAAGTCCCAGAACCCATCCTTTTAAGCAGCTTAGAGATAGCCAACCTATCAGGTGCACAGTTCAAAACGCTGGTGATCAGGATACTCACAGAACTGGTTGATTTTGGTCGCAAATTAGATGAAAAAATGCAGGCTACAATAAGTTTAATGAAGAAAAATGCACAGGGAACCAATAGTGATGGAATGAAAGATGGGTCTCACATCAATAGAGTGGACCAGAAGGAAGAAAAAAATATACAACCAGAAAAGAATGAAGAAATAAGAATTCAAAAAAAATGAGGAGAGGCTTAGGAACCTCCGGGACATCTTTAAACGTTCCAACATCCGAATTATAGGGGTACCAGAAGGAGAAGGGGAAGAGCAACAAGTGGAAAACTTATTTGAACAAATAATAAAGGAGAACTTCCCCAATCTGGCAAAGGAAATAGACTTTTAGGAAGTCCAGGAAACTCAGAGAGTCCC
>CM052543.1:58451939-58558758 GCA_028533065.1 Trachops cirrhosus
TGTGGGTGGGAGAGGGTGTTCAGGGTGGGGGGGAAATAAGGGGGGATAATAGGACAACTATAATAGCATAATCAATAAAATACATTTTTAAAAAAATTTTAAAAAGAAAGAGAGGGAGGGAGGGAGGAAGAAAGAAAGAAAGGGGGAGGAAGGAAGGGGAAGGAAGGAAGGAAGGGAGGGAGGAAGGAAGGATTCTGGATACTTAACATGACGCAAGCAATGACTATTTTGTATTGTATAACTACTGGTTATCAGCAACTTGAAATAGCAGAAAGGTCTAAGGGCATTCTGATGCTGATGCCATTAAGAAGATACACAAATCTCAGATAAAAGATTTTTAAATTAAATTTATTGGGTTGACATGGGTTAATATGGTCATACACATGTCAAGTGTACTTTACAATGATATGCCATCTACATATTGCATTGTGTGCCCACCACCCAAAGTCAAATCATCTTCTGACACCATATATTTGGACTCCTTTACCTTCTACCACCCCACCCCCTCCCTCTGGTAACCACCATACAATCATCTATCTGTGTCTCTGAGTTTCAGCTGTGTACTCCACATGTGAGTGATATCATATTTTTAGAGATCTTTAAAGGCACCCTGAAATTGATTTCTAAGCTGTGTACACCTCAGGGAGGCTCCTGGAGGCACAGGGCAAGTACTGAGCAAGTGTGAAGCATTAATAGCATTCAGTTATGTCAAGCAAGGGGCTGGCTGAGACAGTCATGTAGTTGCTGATGTGTACCTATCCTGTTTTTCAGTTGCCATTGCATAAAGTTTCTGTTGGTCTTTAGATATTGTAAATAATTTTTACCGTTTTATATTTTAGGGCAGCATAATTATTTATGTGCTGGAAGAAATGACTGCATCGTTGATAAAATACGCAGAAAAAACTGCCCAGCATGTCGCCTTAGAAAGTGCTGTCAAGCTGGCATGGTCCTTGGAGGTAACGCTGCTGTTTTCATTAATAATATACTGATATTTACACTATAAAATGGTGGGTCAGAAAATCCTAATTTTCTCATTTATCTTTGTTCTTGCTTTGCTTTTCTGTGTTGATTATTGGTGTCTGAATGTAGCAACCAGTACTATCCCATGAACTTTATAGATTCCCAGCATGTTAAGGTCTGTTAGGAGAAGTAATAAACCTCCTTTTGTCTCTATTGCCTATAAGTAAATGTTATGGAGTATCCCCCAACCTTTCATTCAGTGACACAAGTTAGAGTCTTAGCTCTGCACTCATTGCATATGTGACCCTGAGTAAGTCACTAACCCATTCTGGGCATCAGTCTCCTTACAGGTAAAATGAGAGCACTGAAGTTCCTCCCAGACCAAAAACTGATTCTGTGAATTGGTCCATTACATTACATCAATCTTCATCCCTCTCACTCTCCATCGGTCCCTCCCCTGTCCTCTTTATATAACTGTATGTTGAGCCCTTACACTTACCAAGTACTATTTTAAGTTCTGGAATATAACACCAAACAAAATGGACCAAATCCCTGCCCTTGTGGAGCCTACATTCTGGGGGCGGGGGGGGCGCAGTGAGGAACAATAAATATACATGTCAAAGGATCATAAGCACTGTGGAAAATGGTAACCAGAGTGAATCAATAGGGAATGTCAGGGAAGGGAGTCACTCCTGAACCCTTCTTTTTTTCTGATTAATATAGTATTATTCATTTCATTTAGCTATTTCCTAAGAAATAATATTTTTGAAATCCTGAGTTTGATGTGGTAGTTACAGTTTTTCTAAAATACATTTTTAAAACTTATAACTATTTAAATACATATTCAATATACCATCTAAAAGCAGCTAATGCACTATAAGTGTTCTGTGTTACTTTCTGGGAAGGCGTGCATTAGCCCAATATTTTTTGACTGCCCACAGAGTTAAGCACTTGCTTAGATCTTTCAGTCCCTGCTGCCCTTGAGTATGGTACAGTCTAATCCCTAATAAACTAATTATCTAACAGAAGAGTGACTTAAGAGAGGTACCATACATGGTTCACAAATAGAGAAAAGGAAAAAGTCCTTTTTATCTGGGGGAGTTTGCAAAAAGTTCAGAAAGGAGGTTCTCAGAGAATGAATAGAAACTTTATAAGTGGAAAGGGAGAAAGGTATTTACAATGAAAATCCCAAGTATCTGAAAAAAAAAAAAACATGCATTCCAGTGGTGGTTTTTCAGTTATTTAATGGGAACAGCAAGAAATGAAGCCTGAAAGTTCCATTGTTTCCGAGAGTTAGAGGTTTCATTGTATCTTTCTGGGCTGCTCAGCTGAAAAGAACCAGCCCACCCTGCTCTTGAATTTGCCCACGGACCACTAGATGTCCCTCTTCACCTGTAACACTGCTGGTAATTATTTTTTCTTTTAAGAACAAGGTGTTCCAGGATACTCTAGTTTGGAACTGTAGCTGGCTATAATTTCCATTGGAAACTGAAGGAGGTCTTCTATTAGTACCAAAACCTTTATAGCCACCAGGGGATCAATATGTATTAGTTAGTAATCTCCTACCACAAGCACATCTTCTAACAGATCCCTGGCTATTGATGAATGGTTGAGAGGGTCTGGGAAATACTTTTGTCTGTGCTGGGTAAAAGGCAAGGATACCACTACCTACTTGAATAGTTCCATGAGGACAACTTGCACTGTCTTGAGAAATAACAGTTTGTTCTACGTATATAGCTGGCCGTTGGCATTGGAGCGGTGTCTGTGTACCTTGCTGTAGTAAAACTTTGTAGCCAGGTGAATAGTAGGATTCTTTTATTTCTTGTTCTTTATGGTGACAAAGGTTCATTAACATTAAAACTGTCTGCATAGCTTGAAAGGGCGTTGTGTTAATAGTTACTGCTGCTTGATGGAGGTGACTGTAAGCTCTGTCCAGGGCCCTTTGACATGGGAGGATTTGAGGAAGCCAGTGAAGATGGTTGCTTGCTTGGGGGAACTGCTACCTCAGGAGTCTCCTAGGTCATAAACCCTGTTTCAGATGCTGAAGAAGCCTGATTGGTAGTAACCAAACAAGCATCTGAGCTACAAGTAACAAGAAAAAACAGCCTGTAATGCCTCTTGAAGAAAATCCTATTGACTGGATAGATTGTGTTCTGTAGATGCTACTGGGCTACCTGGAGTAGTTGAAGGTGGCTGTGATGATGTACTTGCATTTGAAGGCTTGTGAAAATCTAGAATAGAATATTGCATAAAGCTACATGTTCCTTGAATCTGGGTCATCAGATCCTGCAGTTTTTCTTTCCTCAATACTGGATCCTTTGAAAGGGTAGAGGAAGAACCTATAGGCTGATGCATAGGCTTAGGCATATCTTTGGGTTTGGTAAGAGGTTTCCCGCAGCTAACCCCCAGGACTTTGGAGAAATTTGGGGTTGTGGTATAAAAAGCTGTTTTTGGTTATCAACACTATTTTCTCAGGATTTAGGAGTCTCTGGCTGTCTTGAATACTGTTCTTCACACATGGGAGTGGTCCCTGACTTGCTGATGTCCTGTTCACTCTACAGAGGCAGTGTCTAAGTCTTTGGGGTTCACTTCTTTGGATCCTGTTCTTTCTCCAGATGAACTGGCCAAGGCATTGCAATCTCCTGTTTCTTCTGTTCCTCTTGAATGTACCCTGCTTTGCAATTTAGGGATTTCTCGCTCCCACTAGCTAGGAGTTAGCTTGAGTGTAGACATCTGCTTCGTCTATTCTTACCGCAGAATGGACCTGAGTTTTGCAATCTCTTGTTTCCTCTGTTCTAAGGAAACTGCAGACTTTCCTAGCTCCCTGTGCTTAAGAGAGGTCTCCCAGGACTTGAAGGATTCCTGTTTCTTCTCCTCACCATCTGGTTCATTGAGCATATCCCAACACTTGGGGGTATTTGGTTTTCTAAAATAATCTGCTTTTCAAGATTGCTCTTTATCCTGTTTGCTTGAATCATCTACTTCTGTTATGTAGCACCTGTTAAGAAACTCTTGTGGTCGTGTCTCTGGCAGTGCAAGTTCCATAAGAGATGCTGACTCTGACATATTCATCTTCAGTAATTATTTTCTTCTATAATTTTATCAGCATTTCTTCCTCCAATGATACTTGTTTTTCCTGAGCATTTTTTGGAACTGGAATATTTTCAAGGTAGCCTGATTTCAACTATTTAGACAGCTGATCTTTCATATGTTTGCATGTCGCTCCCAGCGCTGCTTTCTCACTACCTTCTGAAAGGCCCTAAAAGTAGACTTTCATTTCTTGCAGGGCAAGGCAGTTTCGAAAATTTAATGAGGCAGTCCAGTTCTTTTAAAGGCAAATGCACTGCACTCTTCAAGTCCTCTTTCAGGTCTTTTTGTGCATGTTCCTGTGTCAAGTTCTGTAATACATAGTGAACTTGAAGTATGGTGTGACATTTTTCCTTCTGTAGTCATTTCCAGGATGCAGAAAGAGTGTTTGGAGAAGGAAAAAGGTAGGGCTCTAAAGTAGTGTTTTTCATTTGGAGAAACTGTGCTCTTTTTTTAAAAACTTTTTTAAATTGTTGTTCAAGTACAGTCGTCTCCATTCCCTCCCACCCCACCATTCCCCCCACCCCAGCCATCCCCATCCCCCACCCTTTATCCTACCCCTCTGGTTTTGTCCATGTGTCCTTTATACATGTTCCTGAAAACTCTTTCCCTTCCCCCCATGCCCCATTATCCCCTCCAACCTCCCCTCTGGTTACTGTCGGCTTGTTCTTAATTTCAATGTCTCATGTTTTATTTTGCTTGTTTGTTTGTGTTTCGACTGCTAACTCTTGAATAGTCTTTCATTCCATAATTGCATTTATTTTAATCATCATACTGTTGTAGTGGAAAAGTGATTGAAAATAAGCAAAGTAGAAGGATGAAATCTCACCACACTGAGACACAGGTACTTTCAGAAGAGAGACTTGGATCTGGCTAGGGACAAGACAAACACTCAGTAAAAAACAGGGTAACAAGAAGAAGACGGCTTCAGAGAACACTCGGAACTGGGGTAAAAGGGAAGGATTTCGTTCCAGGGGTATGGACTAAAGTAACATCAGAGCAAGGTTGCCAGCAAAAGCTCATGGTGCAAAGCTGTTTTAATTGACGTCAGTTTTCTTATTTCTTCTGTGTAAGGGCAGAACTGTTCCAGTGTATGGCAGAGTTTAATTCAGGGCTAAATAGCCCCAGCCTCAGAATTAGAAGGGAAAATAGGGAGAAATGTGATCAGGTAGCTATCACTGCCCAGTCACACTGTCCTTAATTCCATTGTTTTCCCATCACTTTCCCAAGGTCCCGTGGTGCCATCCTGAAGCCCAGTTCTCCTGAAATATTATGGATTCCCCCCGCCCCTGCATAATTTATTTCAGTCAGTGAACCTCCTTTTATGGCTGAGGACCATAAAATTTATCATCCCAACCTGGACACTGCTGAAATGAAAGGGAGCACTATCAATAATTAAAATTGGGCTAACAGATGTAAACCAAGACTTTTCCAGGCTAATTGGACCATAGGACAAGCCCCCACTCCATTTTTCCCACTAGAAGATACAAATGTGTTCTGGCCAAATGAATACATAAATTTCTGGGGATGTAGATGAAACAAAATTATATATTTTTAATTTATTAATATATTAATTTAGTTAAGCACAAATATAAAAGTGTATTGATTTGGAAGAATTGCATTTCTACTCTCACATTTTATGGACAATTTTATTCAAACTAATTTTACAAATCATTGACAGCAGGGTCTCTGCTTCAGTAGAGACAATTTTAAAATCAGCCAATCATTCTTTATGGAGTTCATCATGTTATCTCAGATGTTTGCTATGTAGCACCTTTTGAATTGATGTGTACTATAATTAGAAATTTAACCTAAGCCAAATATACCCATTCACATAATATAAAAGTTTTAATATTTGCCCTGTAAGAACTACTATTTTTGTGATTCCCTGTAATATAAAAACTTTTGCATTATTTAATTAGGAAATATATTAGGCCTTCCCAAAATATTTTTAAAAATAAACACCTATGTCTCTATCACTCATGTTTTAACATCAGATCATTTTTATATTTTATTTTTATTAAGTTTTATAAGGAATAAGATATTACAAATATTTTGAAGCTTCTGGTATGTTTTTCCTGAACCCATTAGATTTATTTCTTCCTCTCAGATCACTTAGCTAAATTATTGTTCAACATCTTCATACTTTTAACTCATGTGTATGAATCCATAGGTAATAAAATATTATTTTGAATGTTTTCAAACTTTATATAAATGATATTGCACTATACACTTTAATCTTGCTTTTTTCACCCAATATTTTTGAGATTTATTTATATATGTACATGTAACTAGGGTTTCATTTTAACTTCGTGATACATTTTATGAATGTTGCACAGTGGTTTTCTTTCTTATGTTAATGGATATTTTTCTAATTTTTCATAATCATAAAACATGCTGCAGTAAACATTCTTGTACTTGTATCTTTGTGTATATGTTTGAGAAGTTCTCTAAGTTATATATCTAGAAAGAGAATTTCTGGTTCATTAACCTTACTAAACATTACCTAATCACCAAATCACTCTGCGAAGTATTTGTTTCCTCCAGAGTATTAGATTTCTTGTTACGATGCATCCTCACCTGCACTTGGTATTTTCAGATCTTTAAATGTTTCTAATTTAACGGGCATATGATTTGTATCTAATATTTTTTAAATTTTGTGTCCTTGATGAGTGGTAAGGGAAAATATTGTTAATATATTCATTGACCATTTATATTTCCTCTTCCATGAATTGGCTATTCATATCCATTGGCCATTTTCAACTGGGTTGTTGTTTTTCTTATGATTCATACAACTTACCTTTATACTCCATACTGATTCTTTGTTAGTTACATGTAGAATATGTCTTCACTTTTTACCGCCTTTATGATGTTATTTTTCTAATTTTTATATAATCACACATGTCAATAGTCTTCCTTTATATCTTTTTCCACCTGAAATCTGACAGATAATCTACTAAAAATCATCTAAAATGTTAAAAGTTTGTTTTTCACATGTATGTCCTTAATCTATCTACAAGTGGTATTTTTTTCATGTAGGGAAGCATGAATATAACTTTATTTTATTCCCTATACGGATAACCAGTTGCCAGAGTGTATTTATTGGTACAACAGTCTTAAATGTTTTTGATAGTGTACTCCTATATAAGGAAAAAGTTCAGAGTCTCCATCCCCAACATAGGTCTTTTCACAAGTAAATGTTACATATTAACTGCTATCAAACACCTTACTGCAAATCGAACTCACATCCTATTCCCCCGTTCCTTCCTCCCTTTTTTCTTCACTTCCTGTTTGTCATGCCTTCCTCAGATTTCCAATTTCTGATGCAGAGACCATTTGAATAACAAAGATGAAACAAGAGAAAACACTGAAAAATATTTAAAGAAAACTATGGTAAAATATCAGAGGTCAAACTATCAATGTTTTTGATGTGTCGCAACATAGATTTTTCAGGCTCTTAATCTGGCTTCAACAGCTTTGTTCTTATTATGAGAATTATGTTTGAGCTATTCGGTCTCTTAGTTGCATATGATTCTTGTTTTTAATGAATCACTTCCCTCACTCTCACAAGGTCACAGTGAACTTTTGCATTTTGTTCATGGCTATACAATACAGAGCAGGAAAGATAGTTACACCCTGAAAGATGGTAATATATTTTCTACTTTAAGTGTTCCACCTCTAACTTCTTTCATTTTTGTATAATGACTCACAAAAAATACTTTTTGGAAATGAATACAGCTCTGTGGTAAAAATGCTAAACTATTATAAAAGTAAGTAGCTCTTTCAAAAGTAATAGCTTTCTACGTGAAGGAATGATTAAACACACAGTTATGTTCGCTGACATTTTTTTTTAAGCTGGAGACTATTTTTATAGGGTTGTTTTTTATTTTATTTTATTTTGGTAGAGAGCCTTACTCTCAAACTGTACAAGGTTATGTGAGAAAGCTAGTTTCTCTTCTACTTCCTCCTACATCTAGATTCACCCCCCAATTCAGTTCACAAAGAGAATAACTTTTTGGGCTATAGGGTGTGGGTTATGTAGTAAATTCTTTTTTCTCTTCCTATACTTGAAACCAACAAAGCCTCAATTCCTTTTCTGAAGGATTCCAAAATTCTTGAATTTGGGACACTCAACAGTAGCTTTTTTTGTAGAGTAGAAGCTTAGTCTCTGCCTTTAATTACTACAAAAACTGAAATTATCTGCCCTCCCTTTATTGCAGGACTTGCTGTGAGTGATGCCTGCCACCTTCCTTCTTAGACATCTCACAGTCTTCCGCTTATGAGCATCTCTTTTTCTATCCATTCCCTTTGAATCAGCTTCCCCCAGAGACAGTACCTCTCACACTGCTCTGCCAGTTCACTGCATTGAAGCCTGCAGCCAGACGAACACTGTTTTCTGATCACTGATCGTCTACCCTAAATGCCATCCCACACACCCTGAATAAGGATATTCCTTGGAGTATTCATTCTCACTTCCTTGCTTAAAGCTAGTGCTATATATAGTTTGTTAGGGCACAATCCCAATGGACTGATCCCAGCAACATCATCCTTTTGCTAATTCAAAGTAATAACATGTAACTAGACATAATTTAGGACAGCTAATGTCGGGATAATTGCCTGTAAATCCACCCAAACTACAGCAATTCTTATTATGACCCTCATAATGTTAAAAGATTTGTACCATTCCTTAACTGCCTGCTGATCTTTATCCTCTGTTTCCTCATCCAATTCCCAGAGAGCCTTCTAGCTACCATAAAACTTATATTTTAATATCCAACATAACAGTCTTCCTTTGCTTCTACTCAACAGGCATTTATGTCATCCAGTATAAAATATTTCTGCCAGAAATAAAAACAAATAGTAGAAATACCATGACAAAATAAACATCATTCATTTCAGAGCGCAATCCAGAATTAGTAATCATTATTATCTTATTCAGTCCAATAGTTTTACCTACATGTGGACATATTTGTTGGCTCAATTTTTTTTCTTCTCAACTTTTCATTCAGTTTCCTTACTTTTAAAATAAATTGTTTTATGAGTATCTTCAATGGAAAGCTGTTAATAATAAACTCTTTTTTTCTACTGAAAATACCTTTATTTCAACCTCATTTTTCAATGATGATTTTGCTGATCATAAAATTTCAAATTGACTTTTTCCCTCCACACCTGCATTTCTGGCTTGTATCTTTTTTTTTGAGAACTCTCCTATAGATTTAATAGTTTCTTTTGAGACAAATATTCTCTCTATATTTATATAAAATGTTTTCATACTTAGTTCTCTACCTTTACTAAATGTAACTGGTTATAAATTTAGTTTTATTTCTACTAGGAAATCATCATAATTCCTAAATCTGAGATTATATTTTTCATAAATACTAGGAGGATGAAAACCATCCCAGTAGTGTTCAAGTATTGCTTCCTTCTCATTGCCTCTTTCTACCTCAAGAAGACTTATGAGACATTATTAGGCTAGCCCACTTCTCTTCCATATCTCTTTATCCCATTTAATATTACCCATAAAATTACCTGTCTGTGCTGTAGTCTGTGTAAATTCAGAATAAATTCAGTTGTCTTCCGGTTCACCATTCTTTCATTTTACTGATGGTCATTTTAAGACATTCTACTTGATTGTTTCATAAATTTGTCTATTTCTTTTTAATGCTATTTCCCTTTCTTGTTTTTATACTCTACCATATATCTTTAATAATTGCAAACATAATTGAAAAAATTTGTATTTATTTTTATTATTTTTTGGAAGCAGAATAGACTCTGGTTTACTGGACACAGGAAGCAAAGGAGAAGAGTATACCATGTGTGCAGTCTCCATTTCCGCCTCAGGCAAATGAGTGGGTGGTTGGATTAAATAATTTCAAAATCTCATAACTCAAGCTCTAGTTGTGCCATTGTGATGTGGTGGTATTAAAAAAAACTGTTTATTTATAGGGTTTGTCAATGATTGTAGTGTAAATATTTCCTTATACAAATTTTAGGCTATCAATGGTTTAACAACTGGCTTTAAAATTTTGTGAATATTTAATAACTTTTTACAAGTCACTAGGAGCCAAATTCAGCACACTGTTTATTGTTTCTGCTACTTCTCACTCATTGTGTCCTTTGTCATTCTGGATTATAATATCATGCGTGGCAAAGTTTAATTTTTTTTTTTTTTGGAACCTGAGTGGCCTTAATTTAAGGAGTTTCTCTCCAAAGAGAGGTTTTATTTTATTTTTCCATATACCTTAGGGTTTTTATCAGTGTAGGGCCACTTCTCATATTTACTTTTTGCCTCTAGGTTCCCAATACCTTGCAGGTAGAATAACTTCAAACTAAAATCTGAGTGATGGAGACGTATAAGTAAGAATGAACAGAGAAGACTCTTCCCAGGTTGAGTCAAAGATAAAACAGACATGCTTCCTTCTCATGTCCATCTGTCAATGGTTAGAGATGTTCTTCATTTTAGATTCCTGATATTTTGCTGACCTTTAGATATGTATTTAAAAAGATGTTGCTTATGTTTTGTCCATAATTTTTAGGTGTTCTGGAGAAGGAGATTTATAAGTTACCTAATCTTGTACATTGCCAGTAAGAGAAGTTTATATAAAATTTATGCCAATTTTAATTAAATACACTAATTTCACCTTAAAAATTTAACTGTTATTAATAGGTTAGAAAAAGATTAAAACACCGCTGTAAGAGATGGTATAGCATTTTAATAACAAGTAAGGGTATACAGTCAGAACAAGTTAAGTTTTGATTTCAACTTTCCCACCAAAAGCTGTGGGACTTCACATACACGCCTTAACCTTTACACATCTCCACTTTCTTTCCTATTAAGAACATATAATGAAAGCTCTTTTAAGGGTAAAAGAAATGATACATCTAAAGTATATAGCATAATGCCTGGTACTTTGGTTTAGTAAGTGGTGGCTTAAAATAACTTTTATGTCTTGATGTCATTTATGCAAATAGTCATTGGCAAAATAAATGTTTTAATTTTAATGCAAAATATATTTCTAAAATTTTTTCAAATATGTAGGAACTAGTGAAAAGTAAATACAGATATCCTGGCATTGAAATTAATTTAAAGAATTATTGCTAGTAGAGGCATTCAATTAACATATTAGTTATTTAATATTGTTATAGTATATATCTATATTTTCAAACAATGTTTCACATGAGAACATAATCTGAAAGAAAAGGTGTATATTTTCACATGGTAGAAAAATTTTCTAAATAATTGAAAATATGTGTCAATTGACATTTTATTCCTGTTAGAGGGGATTGTCCTATTTGTTTTTATTTTTAGAAATGCTTTGGTAAGCTATTTGGGATAGAGGCTATGACCTTAAGAACATGCTGACGTTACAAAAGATATTTCTCAATCTGAGCTACCAAAGGCAAAAAGTAGATTTGTGTTGCTTAGAATGGGATAGAGGGAGGAGGAGAAGTGAGGTGAGGAAGGTTGGTGAGAGTGAGATGTTTACTGTGTGTACTACGTTCCTTTGCCTCCTAAATATTCATTAAAATTATATTAAAATGTGGAAAATGTGTGCTATGAGCCCTTTTCCACAAATCTAAATACAATGCCATTGTCTCTAGGCAACTGAAAAGAAATCTGAGATTCTACATTTTTTATTTGTAGATAATATGCTTCTTCTGTCTGAATGTGTATCTTAATCTTCAAATTTTGGTAACGTCATCAAAATTTAGCTCTATCTTAATCCATTAATTTTTCTTGAAAGAGAGCAATCCCTGTTTGACCTAAAAATGTAATTTTCTTTACAAATTAGGAAAGTATTCTCTCAATATTATCTTTGAAGATTTTCTTGTTTATGTTCTTTCCCTTTTTCAAGGCCCCCAGAAGTAACCTATAGGTTGTCTCTCTATTTTTTGTCTTCCACACCTGTCTTCTTTTCTCTACTCACTTTAATTTTAATTCTTTTATACTCCATTTGGTTATTTTTCTCAAAACTTCAAAGTCTGAACTTCGTGTCACTTGTTTAGTTTTTTGCAGTTGTAGTTATCCTTTTATATTCTTCCAAATTAGATTTTTGGATCTATAATAACTCTATTTTTTATTTTTTAATTTTTCTCTGCCATTTCTAATTTTATCTTGTGTTTTATAATTTATTTCAACTCTTATTTGATTTTGTGTTTCTCTGATTTCTTAAAACTTAGAAAACTTAGATGCTCCTTTATCTTTGAAACACAGTGAAAGGATGGCTTAAGTCCATTTCCTATAAATATTCTTCCTCCAACTTTTATTCATTTGATTTTTGTATTTATCTTTCTAAAAATATTTTTGCTTAAATTCCATTCAGTATGCTTGGTACTTATTACACATTTAAGTGTATATAATTCTACCTTGGCTTGATGTTTGACTAATTGTCAGCTGGTTTCCCTTAGATTCCTCCCTGTTTTGATTATCACCTTGTAATTTAGCTGGAACACTTGTAACCCCAGCTCTTTGGTTTGGTATGGAAGAGAGAGAAACAGTGGGCAGAGGTAGCTTTTGTAGAAAGGTGTCAACAACTGAAATTTTAAGGCATCTTTGGACTGCATTCTCCTATGAAAACTCTGCCTTGGATTGTGTTTTTTTCTGAAGGAAAATTCCCCTTAGATTCCTTCCTATTTTTCAGGGTGTGGAAGTTATAAGATAGGAGGCCATATTATATAGCCCTTGAGCCCTTGTGGCAAACAGGTTTTTATTGCTATATGCAATTATTGATTTATTAAAATAGGAGTATTACTACTATTACAAAGTGCTGATGATATCATCAAGGAACTCACGTTCCTTTTAGTTGAGGAAAGAAACAATATATAACATGAAATATTGTAACATAATATAACATGATAAATTCTAAGAAGAAAAAAGAGAAGCAAGGTAGAATGTATTAAGGGTTTGTACGCATTTGTCTTTGCTCAGTCAAATTTGATCAATAACTATAAAAATAATTTCTAGTTTTTATTACCTCTCTCTACTCTACCTCTTGTCTGGGTTGCCCCTCAACTTTAGATCAAGTCACAGGGATAAAGTAACTGGTGTGGTCATATGGTCCTCATCTGGCTGTGTTTTGCCATTCTATTTTAAAAATAGACCTGAAGATTTACATTCTCTGCTTTCCCTGTACCCTTTATATACCTCAAGTGAATGCCCTCTCACTAATCACTTTCAGCATATATTAAGATACTATATGGATTTAGTATATATTCTTATTCCTGTATTGTAATATATTGATCTATATGTCCATTTGCATGTTAATATTAATATAATATCATCATGTTTGGATTATGCTAGTATTGCTATGAATAAATTTTAATATTACATAGCATGGTATATAGTAAAAGTATAGTTACTCTCAACAATCCTTTTGGCTATTCTCACATACATTTATTCTTCTCAATGAAATGTAAAAAGCATCATTTTCAGTTTTAAAAATATTGGATTCTGCAGAACAACAAAAAGGAAAAAGAATCCCCCAAAATGAAGATAGTATAAGGAGCCTTTGTGACAGCTTCAACTATACCAACCTTCTTATCATGGGAATGCTGGAAGGAAACCTATTTAGAAATTGAAAACCTATTTAAAAAAATAATGACATAAAACTTTCCTAACCTGGTGAAGGAAATAAACATACAAGTCCAGGAAGCACAGAGAATCCCAAACAAGATGAATTCAAAGAGGCCCACTCCCAGACACATAATAATTAAAATGCCAAAGATTAAAAACAAATAAAGAATCTTAAAACTGCAAGAGAAGAGGAGTTGATTACGTACAAGGAAGCTCCTGTAAGAGTGTCATCTGATTTCTCAATAAAAACTTTGAGAACAGAAGGGAGTTGCAAGAAATTTTAAGGGTCATGAAAAACAAGGACCTATAAACAAGATTATTCTGCCCAGCAAAGCTATTATTTAAAATCAAAGGACAAATGAAGAGCTTCCCAGACAAGATAAAACTAAAGGAGTTGTTACCACCAAATCAGTATTACATGAAATGTTAAAGGGTCCTCTTTAAGAATAAGAAGGAAAAAAGATAAAAATATGAACAATAAAATGGAAATAAATACATATTTATCAACAATTGGGTAAAAAAAACAAGCAGAACAGAAATAGACTCACAGATAGAATATTTTGATGGTTGCCAGATAGGTGTGGATTGGGGGGATGGGTGAAAAAGCTGAAGGCATTAGGAAGTACAAATTTGTTGTTACAGAATAGTCATGGGGATGTAAAGTGCAGCATAGGAAATATAGTCAATAATATTCTAATAACTATGTATGGTGTCAGACGGGTGTGAGATTTATCAGCATGATCACTTAGTAAGTGATCTAATCGCAGGGGTATACACCTGAAACTAATATATGTTTAATTAAATTTTATTATTGTTCAATTACAATTGTCCCAGATTTTTTCCTTTTGTTCTCTCCTGCCCCACCCACCCCTCACTGCTCCCACCCTATTGTCCATGCCCATGCGTCCTTATACAAGTTCCTTGACTTGTCCCACCTTCATCTTTTCCCTGTGATTCCTCTCTCTCCTCCAATCACTGTCATTTTGTTTTTCATTACCATGCCTCTGGTTATATTTTGCTCATTTGTTTGTTTTGTTGATTAGGTTTCACTTATATGGTATTAGTCTTTCACCACCTGACTTATTTCACTTAGCATAATACTCTCCAGTTCCATTCATGCTGTCATGAAAGATAGGTGCTCCTTCTTTCTTTCTGCTGCATAGTATTCCATTGTGTAAATGTACCACAGTTTGTTTGTTTTTTAATCCACTCATTTACAGATTGGCACTTAGGCTGTTTCTAGCACTTGGTTATTGTAAATAACACTGCTATGAACATTGGGGTGCATAAGTTCTTCTGGATTGGTGTTTCAGGGTTCTTATGGTATAATCTCAGTGGTGGAGTCACTGGATCAAAAGACACAAATAAATGGAAGCATATACTGCTTTCATAGATTGGAAGAATTAACATCATTAAAATTTCTATACTATCCAAAGCAATCTATGGATTGAATGCAATTCCTATCAAAATACCAATGATATTTTGGAGACATGGAACAAATATTTCAAAAATTTATATGAAACCATAAACAACCCTGAATAGCCTCAGCAATTTTGAGAAAGAAGAACAACATAGAAGGGATCATAATACCTGATATCAAACTACATTACAAGGCCCCTGTAGTCAAAGTAGTCTGGTACTGGCATACAAACAGACACATAAACCAATGGAACAGAATAGAGAGCACAGAGATAAACCCGTGTCTCTATGGTCAATATTTGACAAAGAGGGCAGAAGCATAAAATGGGGTAAAAATAGCCTCTTCAACAAATGGCATTGGGAGATCTGGACAAGTACGTGCAAAAAAATGAAACTTGACCACCAACTTATACCATACACCAAAACAAACTCAAGATGGATAAAAGACTTACGTATAAGTCATGACACCATAAAAGTCCTAGAGGAGAACATAGGCAGGAAAATTTTAGATATCCCATGCAGCAATATTTTCATTGATATGTCCCCTAGGGCAAGGGACATAAAGGAAAGAATAAACAAATGGGACTATATCAAATTAAAAAGCTCTACTCAGCTAAAGAAACCATCAACAAAATGAAAAGGGAACCAACCATACGGGAAAACATAATTGCCAGTGATACCTCGGACAAGGATTTGATCTTCAAAATATATAAAGAACTCACATGACTCCACACTAAGAGGGCATAGAATTCAATTAAAATAGTATAATCAACAACATATATTTTTTTTAAATGGGCAAAATACCTGAACAGACACTTCTCCAAGGAAGACATACAGAGGGCCCATAGACACATGAAAAAATCACTAGTCATCAGAGAGATGCAAACTAAAACCACAGTGAGATATCACCTCACACAGGTCAGAATGGCCATAATAAACAAGTCAACAAACAAATACAGGTGAGGTTGTGGAGAGAAGGGAACCCTTGTGCATTGTTGGTGGGAATGCTGACTGGTGTAGCCACTGTGGAAAGCAGTATGGAATTTCCTCAAAAAACTAATATTTAATATTGTACCTCAACAGTAATTGAACAATTAAATATTATTTTAAAATATTGGATTCTGATTGAAACAGATAAAATTTATATGTTAATTTGAACAGGGTTGATACATTAAGATTTTAAATTCAGGAACATTCCTTTTTATTAATTCACATTTTTATTTTGTATCCTTTGATGGAATTTTATAGTTTAAATATAGCTCCTCTGCTTTTCTTAAATTTGTTGTTGATTATTTTATAACTTTCAACTCTGTTGTGGTAGAATATTATTTGTCATTTTGCAAATGGTAATTATTAGAAGTGACATATCTAATGTTTTTGATAAACTCATCTTTCTTTGGTCATATAACTAAATTATCTCAATGATAGATTTTTACTAATCCTTTGAGTTCTCTAGATATGCAAGCAAATCTGAAAATAAAGTATTCATTTTTAATATAACATTTGCTGGTAGGTTTAGGTAAGTGGTCTATATGTCTTTCTATCTTCATTCAATTATTTTTAAAGTAATGGCTCCCGGATTTTAACAGAAAGCATTTGCATTAGTTTCCCATTGATGCTGTGACAAGTTACCACAAATTGAGCATCTTAAAACAACATAAATTTATTATCTTATGGTTCTGAAGGTTTGAAGCCTACAACAAAATGATATAATACTATAAACTTTTTTGCATTTAGCTTCTTGTTATTTTACTTTATTTGTTAGATTCCACAAATAAGTTAAATCATAAGGTATTTGTCCTTCTCTCTCTGGCTTCTTTTGCTTAGCATAATACCATCTAGGTCCATCCATGTTTTCCCAAATGGCAAGATTTCATTATTGTTTATGGCTGAGTAATATTCCATTGTATATTGCACCACCTTTTCTTTATTCATCTATCAGTGGACACTTAGGTTGTTTCCCTATGTTGGCTATTGTAAATAGTGCTGCAGTGAACATAGGGGTGCATATATCTTTTCAAATTTGTGTATTGGATTTCTCCTGATAAATATCCAAATGTGGAACTGCAACATCATATGGCAGTTTCATTTTTAATTTTTTGAGTTAATTCCATACTATTTCATAGTGGCCACACCAGTCTGCATTTCCACCAACAGTGCACTAGGGTTCCCTTGTCTCCACATCCTTGCCAGCACTTGTTGTTTGTTGATATATTGATGATGGCCATTCTGACAGGTGTGATATGATATCTCATTGTGGTTTTATTTTGCATTTTTCTGATGATTAGTGATGTTGAGTATCTTTTCATATGCCTGTTGGTCATCTGTATCTCCTCTTTGGAAAATGTATGTTCAGGTCCTCTGCCCATTTTTTTTAAATTGGGTTGTTTGATGTTTTTGCTGTCAGGTTGTAAGAGTCCCTTATATATTTTGGATATTAACCTCTTACTGGATGTATCATCTGAAAATATCTTCTCCCATTCAGTAAGTTGTCTTTTCACTTTGCTGATGGTTTCCTTCACTGTGTAAAAACTTTTTAGTTTCATGTAGACTCATTTGTTTATTTTATTTCCTTTGCCCAAGGAGACATAGCCAAAAAGATAGTATTAAGACTGATGTCAAAAAGTTTACTGCCTAAATTTTCTTCTGTTTTATGGTTTCATGTCTTACATTTAAGTCTTTAATCCATTTTGAGTTTATTTTTGTATATGGTATAAGAAAGTGGTCTAATTTCACTTTTTTGAATGTATCTGTCCAGCCTTCCCAATAGCAATTGTTGAAGAGACTATCATTACCCCATTTTATATTATTGCCCCCTTTATCATAGATTAATTGATCATAAAATTGTGCATTTATTTCTGGGCTCTCTGTTCTGTTCCATTGATCCATGTACTTGTTGTTATGCCAGTACCATGGTGTTTTGATTATTATACCATTTAGTTCAGTTTGATATCAGGTAGCATGATACCTCCAACTGTGTTCTTTTTTATCAAGATGACTTTGGCTATTCATGGTCTTTGTGGTTCCATATAAATTTTAGGATTATTGTTCTAGTTCTACAAAAAAAGGCATTGGTATTTTGATAGGGATTGCATTAAATTTATAGAATGCTGTGGGGAGTACAACATTTTAATGATGTTAGTTCTTTCTACCCATGAACGTGGTTTATGACTCCATTTATTTGTATCTTCTTTGATTTCTTTCCTCGATGTCTTAGTTTGCCAAGTACAGGTCTTTTACCTCCCTGGTTAAATTTATTCCTAGGTATTTTATTTTATTTTTTGAAGGAACTTTAAATTTATTAGTTCTAATAGCTTTTGGTGCAATCTTTGGGGTTCTGTAGACATAACATCATGCATCTGCATAACAACAGTTTTACTTCTTCCTTCCCAATTTGGATGCCTTTTATTTCTTGACTGATTGCTGTGGGTGGATAGGACTCCCAATACTGTGTTGAATAAAGCTGGCAAAAGTATACATCATTGTCTTGTTCCTGACCTTAAAGAAAAAGCTTTCATCTTTCACCATTGAGTATGATGTTAGCTGTGGTTTTGTCATATTGGCCTTCACTATGTTAAGGTAGGTTTTCTCCCTCCCCACTTTGCCAAAATTTTTTTATTGTGAATGATGTTGAATTTTTGTTAGATGCTTTTCTGTATCTATTGTTATGATAATAGGATTTTTATCCTCCATTTTGTTCATTTGGTGTATCACTTTAATTGATTTGTGGATATTGAACAAATACAGCATCTGAGGATTAATTACACTTGATCAGGTTGTATGATCTTTTTAATGTATTGACAAATTCACTTTGTTAATATTTTGTCGTGGATTTTTGCATCTATGTTTATCATTGATATTGGCCTGTAATTTTCTTCTTTTTTTTTTTGTAGTGTCCTTGTCTGGTTTTGGTATCAGGGTAATTCTGGTCTTGTAAAACTGAGTTTGGGAGCCTTCCCACCTCTTCAATTTTTTTTGGAATAGTTTGAGAAAGTTAGTTATTAATTCTACTTTGAATGTTTTGTAAAATTCACATATGAAGCTGTTTTGTCTACGAATTTGTTTGTTGGGAGTGTTTTGATTAGTGGTTTCATTTTGTTGGTAGTTATCAGACTGTTTAGACTTTCTGTTTCTTCCTAATTCACTTTTGTTCTTTAGTTTTGAAGTTTGATTTTTTTTTTTTAGTTTTTAGAAATAGTATCATATGATATGTGTATTTCTGCAGTTTGATCTTATTTACCAAGCATTATATATTCTGATGTATATTTTCCTGTTTTATTAAGTTCTATTGCTCTATATTAATCCATCCTATGAATATCTATCATTCATTCATTCTCATGTTAATGGACACTTATTTCCACTTTGAGAGCTATTACAGCTATACATAGCTGTGTACATTCTTCTACATGTCTCCTGGTGCTCATGTGTGAGAGTTTTTTACAGATGTGATATACACCTGGATGTGGAATTGCTGACTGTAACATATTTTTACTTGAATTTACTACATAATGCCAAATGGTTCTCAGAGTATTTGTACCCAATAGATTACACTCCAGGATCTTGGTACTTCTGGCCAGGATGGAGGCATTGGTAGATGGACAACAACAAATTTAAAAAACAAAAAAACAGCCAGAAGTGCCAGAAAATTGAACTGCATGGAAGTCTGACAACCAAGGAGTTAAAGAAGAAACATTCATACAGATGGGTAGGAGGGGTGGACACAGACAGCCAGGGTGAAGAGGACATGCTGCAAGGCAGCCCCTGGCAGACCAGGTGAGGCAGTGGCTGGTGGAGCAGCTGGTCCCATATTTTCAAGCAGATAAACGGGGAGGAACAGCTGGGGAGCGAGACAGACCAAGCAACCCAGAGTTCCAGTGCAGGGAAATAAAGCCTCAAGACCTCTGACTGAAAACACCTGTGGGTGTTGAGTCAGCAGAAGAAACTCCCAGCCCCACAGGAGAGCTCGTTGGAGAGACCCGCAGGGCCCTAGAACATACACATACCCACCCACCCAGGAATTAGTGCAGAAGGGCCCAATGTGCTTGTGGGTGTTGGGGGGAGTGACTGAAAGCTAGCCAAGAGCTGAGCAAGCAGCACTGTTCCCTTTCAGACCCCTCCCCCACATACAGCACCACAACACAGCGACCTGGGTTGCCCCACCCTGGCAAATACATAAGGCTTCACCCCTTACAATGTAACAGGTGCACTGAGACAAAAAAAATGGCCGAAATGAAATAACAGATCAAAGCTCCAGAAAAAATGCAACTAAGCGATGAAGAGAGAGCCAACCTATCAGATGCACAGTTCAAAGCACTGGTGATTAGGATGCTCACAAAAATGGTTGAGTATGGTCGCAAAAAAAAGAGGAAAAAGTGAAGGCTATACAAAATTCAATAAAGAAAAATATATAGGAAACCAACAGTGACAGGAAGAAAACTGGGACTCAAATCAATGGTTTGGAACAGAAAGAAGAAATAAACATTTAACCAGAACAGAATGAAGAAACAAGAATTTACAAAAATGAGGAGAGGCTTAGGAACCTCTGGTACAACTTTAAACATTCCAACATTCAAATCATAAGTGTGCTGGAAGGAGAAGAACAAAAGCAAGAAATTAAAAACTTATCTGAACATGTAATGAAGGAGAACTTCTCCAATCTGGCAAAGGAAATAGACTTCCAGGAAGTCCAGGAAGCTCAGAGAGTCCCAAAAAAGATGGACCCAAGGAAGCATATACCAAGGCACATCGTAGTTACATTACCCAAGATTAAAGAGAGATTAAGGAGAGAATCTTAAAAACAGCAAGAGAAAAGGAGATAGTTACCTACAAAAGAGTTCCCATAAGACTATCAGCTGATTTCTCAGAAGAAACCTTGCAGGCAAAAAGGGGCTGGCAAGAAGTATTCCAAGTCATGAAAGGCAAGGACCTACATCCAAGATTGTTCTATCCAGCAAAGCTATCATTTACAATGGAAGGGCAGATAATGTGCTTCCCAGATAAGGTCAAGTTAAAGGAGTTCATCATCACTAAGCCATTATTATTTGAAATGTTAAAGGGACTTATCTAAGAAAAAGAAGATGATCAAAAATATGAACAGTAAAAGGACAACAAACTTGCGACTATCAACAACCAAACCTAAAAAAAATTAAAAAACAAAAATAAACTAAGCAAACAACTACAGCAGGAACCGAATCACAGAAATGGAGATCACATGGATGGTTATCAGTGGGGAGGTGGAAGGAGAAGAATTGGGGAAAAGTTATAGAGAATAAGAAGCACAAATGGTAGCTACAAAATAGACAGGGGGAGGTTAAGAATGGTATAGGAAATATACAAACCAAAGAACTTCTATATACGACCCATGGACATGAAACAATGCTGAGGAAAATGCTGGTGGGAACAGGGCTAGGTTGGAGGGGAATAAGTGGTGGGGGGATGGGACAACTGTAATAGCATAATCAATAAAATACATTTAAAAAACAAACAACAAAGAGTATACTCCACAACAGTTCTGTATGAAAGTTGCTATATTATGTGTCCTTATCTTTTGAGGTAGGCAGTATTTCATTGTGTTCTTACTTTATATTTCTCTGTTACTAATAAGATCATATTTGGGGGGTTTTTTGCCTACTTATATTTTTCTTCCTCTGTGAACTGTGTTTGCATGCTGTTTCTGTCTGATTTGTAGGAATACTTTGTATAGTCTGGATATGTGTGTTATAAATACCAAATTATAGAATGGGGAAGAACAGCCTATCTTATAAAGTGATATTTGAACATAAATCTAAATGAAATGAGGGAGCAAGCCATGCAAATATTTAGGAAAGTTCATTTTAGGCAGATAAACAGTGCAAAGGCCCTGAGGCAGGAACACACTCAACAAGTTCTAAGAACAACATGTGAGCCAATATGGACAGAGCAAGAAGAATGTAAGAGAGAGTATAGTATATTCTGTGTAGTCTCTTCTGTACAACATTATGTTGGGTCTTGTACAACCTGATAAAGAATTTGAATTTCATTCTAAGTATAATGAAAAGACACTGAGAGTACTGAACAAAGAGTGACATAATCTGATCTAAGTTTTTAAAGCTTACTCAGCTGGGTAGAGAATAGACTATAGATGTACAAGGATGACGGCTGAAAAACCAGACCACACATGTTGGAATAGTCCAACTGTGATGATGGTAGCTGAACTTGTGAGGGAAGCAGTGACAATGGGGAAAAGGGATTGGATATGGTTATATGTTCATGGTTATCCACCAGGATTTGCTCATGAATTGGAAATGAGGTAAGAGAATAAATGAGGTATCAAGGATGCCTCTTGAGTTTTTGGCCAGAGCAGGTGTATAAATGCAGTTGTAAAATGGGAATCTGTAGTTTTGAGGCCAGTGCAACAAATTTCTGTTCTAAACAGTATTAAGTTTGCAGGGTTTATTAAACATACAACTGAGAAACTGAGTAGACAATTGGATAGTTGAGTCCAGAGTTCCCAGAAAAAGTTGAGGCAGAAGTTCCAAATTTATTTATTATCCATACCTAGATCATATTAAAGGTCTGAGACCAGATGCAGACACCTAGAAGAGAGTGTAGTTATTAAGAGAAGTCTGAGGATTGAGCTCTGGGCTCTCCAAGAATTAGAAATCAAGAAGAAAAAGAGCGAGCCAGTCAGACTGAAAGAGTGATCACAAGAGTAAGGTATGTGGAACCCAAGTGAGCCGAGTGTTAAAAAAAGAAGGAAGGGACCAACTGTGTCAAGTACCCTTGATGGGTTGATTAAGATGAGATCTGAGAATTGATCATTGTTTTCTGACAGGTGGAAATCATTGGTGACTTTGCTGAGAACAGTTTTGTTGGAGTAGGGAGAAGAAAAACCTGAATGGATTTGGTTCAAAGGTGAATGGGAGGAGAAGAGGTGGAGAGAGAGTTGTGTTTCTCCTTGGGGTGGAGTACGCATAAGAGAGACTATTAAAGGATGCAGATGAGAAGACACATGAATTTAGAGAAAAGTCCTTGGGTAGGTGAGAAGGTGTAAGTTCTAGTGTGGAAATGATAGGAGCCAGACAGTTTGTGCATTGTAACAGGAGACAAGGCAGAGTATAGGGGTACCCATTGTATAGATTAACTACAAAAATGTCTCCAGATGTGTCTTCTATTTACCTAAGCCTCCAAAAAAAAAAAAGGCAATTCCTTTGCTTCTGATTCCATCTCTCAAGATGACATCCACCAAGTTGAAAGAGAGACAACTATTAAGTCATTCCCTGTCTGCTTTCTTATACCCCACGTCCACTCCCTAGTACCTGAGCCTATCTTAACTCCTTTCAGCAAAACAGTGATAGCTTCCAGGCATACCCTGTCCTGAAGATTTAAACCCTGCAGGGTATGGGAGAGCAGTAAGGTGAAGATGCTTACTATGCCCACACACCTAGTCTCTACTTTGGTCACCCAAAACACCAGGTGCTATTATCTTTCAGAAGTACATAAATAATATTGCAATTAATCCAAAATCATTCTAAATTGTTAGTGAAGTCTGAGTACTTTTTGTCATTTTTTCAATCAACAAATGCTAAAAGTACAATTATAAGAAGTTCTATAGATTTGTTTATCATTTAATAGTGGCTCATATATGAAGGTTAGGAATCATTTCTTTGAAAAAAGATGTACTTTATGAGGGGGGAGCCCCCAAAACAAAACTGGAATTATCTTCTGGAGGGCAGGCTGCTTGTAGTACAGGCTTCCCCTGCTAGATGAGTGTTCTAAGAGCCCATATTTATCATTGTACCAGCTGGTGTTGTTGTGAAAGGTTCTTTTGGCTTCAGTGAATTTTTTTTGAAGACTCAATACAGTTGCCCATTTCATGATAGGTGGTTTATGGGCACGCCTGCCCACACTTCTCTAAGTGTTCAGCAGTTTTCGACAAAAAGGGCTTGACCACCCTGCCCCACCCTCCCTATTCACCCAATCTTGCCTCGAGCATTTTGTTTGTTTGATTTGTTTTGTTTCCCCAGATGAAAAAAGTCCTCAAAGGGAAACATTTTACTGATGTGGGAGAGGTGAAACAAAAAATGGCAGAAGCACTAAAAGGCATCAAAATCAACGAGTTCAAAAACTGTTTTGAACAGTGGAAAAAAGTCTTGATAGGTGTATTACATCAAATGGAGAGTACTTTGAAGGTGACCAAAGTTTAAATGTGCAAAAACAAATACATAATTTTTTATAAATAAATCCCAGGGGGATTTTGGTCCCCCTACCTTGTATTTATTAAAGTCCAGCAGATCCATTTAATAAGGCATGTTTCTGTTCACATTTTCTTTTTGGTATTTACTATGATATTCTTATTTCAAGCTCTGAGCTAAGTCAGAACAGCAACTTTAATAACCCTGAAGAGATTTATTGGGAGTCCACTGCATGGTAGTTTATAAAGCTTCAGAGCTACATTGGTAAATAAGACAGACCTATCCCCATCCTCATGGGGCAAGTAACCTAGTGTGTCCCCATAACAGGGAAGCTGCCTTGACTGGGGTTTGAGAAGACATAATAAGGTGTTCTTCCATTCATTCAGCAGACACATATGGAGGCATTGTCGACACTGAAAAAGATACAAAGCTGAGAAAGAGCTGCTACCTTTATGGAAGATCATAGTCAAGGACAGGAAAACTTTGTCTTTAACCTTTTTATTCTGTCAACATTATCTTCCCTTGGGGATCTGATTGGTGTTTGTGGCTGCAAAATTTATATATTTAAATTCTACCACTTTTGGACCCTAGACCTTAACCTTAATATTCAGCTGTGGCAGAAGTAAAGGAAAACAATCTTTTTTATATTTCACTCTATGATAAACAAAGACAATTCAAAATAAGATTAGCACAGATGTACATATGTCTTCACAGTTTATATTTTATATAATGTGAAGTGGAGTTGAGGCTAACTGTATTTCTAATAATAGTAGGTGTTTTTATTTAACTTGCTAAGAGGAAAACAGTGACTAGATGCTTGACAATGGAACTTGTGAGATCTAAACCATAGGGTTGATTTCAAATGCAAACCGCATAGAGAAAAATATTCTAAAGTAGTATTTTCTGAACTGTTAATTCCATGAGATATTAATAGTTTTTTTGTCAAGTAAAAATCCCAGATATATTTGGGGAAAACTACATATTAATATTATTCTATTAGAGATGCATAAAGCATGCATTGTATTGAAGTTTCTGTGATATTCTAAATAAGGTACAGATATTGCTGTAACTTTTCTAATCCAGCATTGCTTAAGCATACATAACTACAGAAGTCTTTGTTGTTTGTTGCTTGGGTTTTGATGGTAAGGGAGAATAGGTGATTGGGAATACTTGTTAATACCATAAAATTCATACTAAACAGTTATATTTTCCCTTCCTCTCTCACTTCTTTCCAATCAAGTTTCAGAAATGAGAACCAACATTAGTGAATATCTCCTATATACCAAGCACCGTACTAGTACTTTACACATTACCATATCTAAGTTAATGGTGGTACTGAAAGGCAGATGCCTTCTTTAAAAGATGAGTAAACCAATACCTGGGCAAGTAAAGTTATCCATCCCAAGCTATAAATGTTTTAAATGACAGGATTCATACCTGGACATGGCCAACCCAAAGAGCCATTATGTCTCTCAAGGTGTAATTTTGGAAGACCAAACTGACATTCATTGTAGGGGGTGGGGTATAGTGTACAGGTGTCAAAATTGTAACAGTTTTACTCTTTAGGAAAATATTTCTTAATAATATGTTTTTTCATTTTTAACATTATTCTCCTGGTATACGAAGTTTTCCTTTGACCTACATTGGTTGATTAGATACAAAAGAATCAATAACCTGCAGATTTGGAGAAACCAAGGCTATTTGAAGGGGCAGCAGTGTGCTCTACTGGGAAGGCTATAGTTTTTCCCTGACGGTACTATTTCATTTTGCCCCATTCCCTCAAATCACTGTCACATACACACATTTTACTCATAGTGCCTACCTACCATTGTGTGGTATTATTTTACTTTTTTTTTTATGGATCCTCTTCATCTCCCTCCCAGAACATAAGCTCCATGAAAGGAGGTACCTTGTCTTATTGCTCACTTTAGATTCTGTAGTTTCAGAATCTAAAACTGTTCCTGGCACACAAAACCACTAAACAAATGTTGTATGAGTGAAAGAAAAAATAGTGGAAGATTACCCTTGATTAACATCTCTGCTCTGGGATTTATTAGCTTTACAAATGTAGCCAATTAGACTCTATCGACTCTATTTCTCAATATTAAAATGGAAGTGGTAACACATATTTCAAAGGGTTGCGCTGCAACTTAAATTAGATAAGATAGATATATAAATGGCTTAGTTCAATATTAATTCACCTTTCAACTTTGCTTTTATTTAAATGTAATCTCCTTTTTTCACTGGAACTCATAAAAACACTGGATCACAAAGACAAATGTGAATAATTGCTGTATTAATTCAGACTGCACTTTATGTAGTCAGCACATTAGGAAATTGTTTTGAAATTTATTTTGGGATTAAGACTCTAAAGTCTGATGAAAGTGTAAAACACTTGCTCTAGTTTTCAAAGAGATCCTAGGATTTCATACTGTAGTCAAATCCTGTTAAAACCAGGACTGAAAGGGCATGAAAAAGAGAAAGGAGGTTAAAGTAAATTGGAAGGAATATCATTTTAGAGTTATTTTTGGAAAGAAAGGGAAGGGGTAAGTGTATGTTGTATTTTTTTTGTTAACTAGGATTTTGGGAGTACAAGGAACTTTAAAAACCATTGAGCTCAACCTTTTCGCTCTTTCCCACAATCTCTTGCCTATACTTCTTTTCCAGAATCCCACCAAACGAATGAGCAGTCCAAATACTGTAATGTAACTCCTGAACCTCCGAACACTGTAATGTAACACTGGGCATGCCATCTTCTCTACTCTTCCTTTCCTCGGTCTACAAATAGAGTTAATAATGCCTACACTTGAACACTGTTGTGAGGCTAAATGATACAAATATAATATTCCTGGCATATAGTAGATATTCCTTAAATGTTACTTTAATTGTTTAACTTTCCAATTTTGACTAGAAATTTATTAGATATAATTAATCTTTTATAGTAGAGAATCTGGACAAAGTAAAAATAGTCACTTAAACTTTTTATTTGCCCTAATCTAGCGCTTTGTTTCTTTTAAAATCCCATACTCCCCACGTTGCTTCCCTTTCCTCTGGTGACTCATTCCTTCCCCAGGGAGCCCAGCTGATCTCTGTAAACACTTCTGAATCTTCTTTGTATGGGGATCCTGGCATTTGTTTCCCTGTCACCTACAGGTTCTAGCTCAAGTCCTGGGAAATTTATAGCAAGTGTTATCCTTTTCTTTATGGAGAAAACTGAGCAAAGGCAAATGCTTAGAGAGATTAGGCAGGTAACCTAATTGGGTAGAGCAAGACTGGAGAAAACCGACCAGTCGCCGACTACCAGTCTGTAGTAAGAACTGGGGCATATTGGAGTGCCCATGTGCCATTCAAAAGCAGCAGCTGCAACTCAGAACTACCAGATTAGTGCCCTCTAACTAATTCAGACATGTTTTCATAACTTTGGAAGGCATTGTATGAGCCAAACAAAATATGTCTATGAGCCAGATCTGCATGAGAACCACCAGAATGCAACTTCTGTTTAGGTAACTGCAAACATTATCATGCCTCCCTACCCTTTTTTCCCCTGGGTAACAAGCACAGCCGCTTCATCCAGTTAAGCAGCCTACACCTGGCAATGAATGGGTGGGGGCTGATATCCAGCCTGTCCTCCATGTCCAGGATTTTCTCTAATTCACCCCAAGGCACCTGTGAACTTGCATCAGCCCATCTGAACATCCTGCTGTCCTTCAACCACTTTCCAGGACATAGATTTTCTATTTACCTCACCAGCAGACTTTTTTCCCGTATAACACATCACAATTCATTAAAGTAGGAATTCTAGAAATTATCTAGAAATACCAATGCGGTCTGATCAGCGCAGGGTGTCATCTCTTCCCTTAATTTGGAAAAGAGATTCTTAATTTTGCGTTCTTAGACCTCATAATAGTTTATATATTGATTTCCAGGCATTTCAAGGAATCTACAAACCCTCTTAAAGATTGTGTTCAAGATGTTGCAGGGTTTGCATATGTATATACATATCTTCTAACAGATTCTTAAAGGAATAAAACCCAAAAGAAGATTCAACATCTACTAAAAACTGTTTAAATTAATGTAGTCTGTAGTATTAGGTTTTGGGAAGCAGTCCGTCAGAATACTGACCACTACTGAGCTTAGTTTCTGCTAAAAGCATTTGTCTTTTCATTTGTGTTGCCGCAAGCCCATAACCCCCTACTGGATACTGTTGTAATTACCTACACCACACTAACCCAATTAATGCTGGTGTAATTAATTCTTTCATCTCAGTCTAAGACCTAACTGTTTTACCTATTCAATTTTATTTTATTAGATAATTCTAAAACCTATAATGTTATGATTCTAAGACTTAAAACAATACCTGCTGGAAGATTCAGCTGATCTGTATTTACGTTAACTTTTTTTCTTCTCTGCAGGTCGAAAGTTTAAAAAGTTCAATAAAGTCCGAGTTATGAGAGCTCTAGATGCTGTGGCTCACCCTCAGCAGGTGGGCATTCCTAGTGAAAACCAAGCCCTAAGCCAGAGAATTACTTTTTCACCAAATCAAGAGTTACATTTGATCCCCTCACTGATCAAACTGCTAATGAGCATTGAACCAGCTATGATCTACGCAGGACATGACAACAGCAAACCAGACACCTCCAGTTCTTTGCTGACTAGTCTTAATCAACTTGGCGAGAGACAACTTCTTTCCGTCGTCAAGTGGTCCAAAGCACTGCCGGGTAAGAATCCTTTATAAATTGTAGCATATAATAAAATGTTTACTATGTTTGTTGCACTAGTTGATTGTTAAACAAAAGTCTGTGCAGTAAATTAACTACAATGTGAAACTCGTAACTACAGTATGTGTTTCAGCAGTTCAAAATATTTATCTAGGATCCTAGATTATCTGCTATTTGTCTGGGACCCTACTACATGCTATGGAGATAAAACAGATGTCAGTAACACTCTGAGTCTTATTAATGAGTCAAGAATTACATACACCAAATAGTTAAAAAGAGCACAACTTTATGTGTTCAACAACAGACATTGTATATAGTAGTTCAGAGAAAGACAAATTGACCATCTACTTAGAAATGTCTTGTTCATTCTAAACCCTAATTTGACCAAGCTAAATGGGTTGAAAATAAAACTGAATGGATCTATCATACAACAAATCAAAATAGTACTCAGAGTATAGCAGGGTATCTACAGGCAATTGAGAAATAAAATTCCTCAACATAAATAAATAATTTTGACAGAAAAAAATGAACCTTCAGTCATTATTTTCCCTAATTTATACCCAAGCAAAGGAGGTGCCAATTAGAATTCAAATCATATTATCACGAAAGGATTTCAGTCACATAAGCTATTTTTGCTCCCTGAGCAGCACTTTTTAGGAGCTAAGAGGCTACAAAAATTACAAGGATACAGTTCTCATTTGATTAAACCTTAGGCAGCAGAGCCAGAAGAATATGTGAGCAGTAATTGCTTATGGAGGCGTTAATCCCATAATTAGAAATAGAACTTTTTAAAATTATGTTCTCTTTACACCAATAATATTTTTATACTCCTTTAGACCAATTTATTTTTTCTAATATCTGATCAAGAACTAAACATATTATGTCATTTTAGTCTCCATGTAAATTCAATAGCCATTTAAAAATATTTCTTCCCAATTCCCCTTAATATATTTCTCAGTTATTATTCTACCTGAAAAGGTTGAAACACAATAAATGAATTATTATTTAACATTCAAGGTTACATGAAACATAAAGAAAAAAGATGTCTGGTTGTTGAATATCATTTAGAAAATACATGTTGAGAAAAGTTAATAAAATTGACTCTTCTAATGGAGATAATTTTATATAATTTTGAAAAAATCAAAATGCCACATTCTTATTAGCATTGGTGTTGCTGAAAGGCCTTGGGTGTAATATTTATTTTCTATTAGGAAAGTCTGGATGTTTAAAACTTACAGTAAAGTACTTATCAAGCCTGATAGATCTTTGTTAAATAAAAATGTTACAATAGAATTAAATTTTTATTTTAAAAATGAGTGTTTAAATGTATATTAACTTTTCACAGTTTTTCTGTTATTTAGAAAAGGTAATTTCTTTGATTTTTGTTAATATTTCTTTTATTGGTATTTGGAGGTTCTTTACTATTTAAACAGATTCTGCTATCAGCACAGTTAGAAAATAACCAGCTATAGTTTAAAAGATAATTTTTATTCATTTTGGATAAGCTAAGTGAGCTTTTCAAGTTGAAAGCCTATTATCTGTCAAGATTTTTAACCTCTTCACACCCTCAAAAAAAGTGAAAGGAAATATTTATATTTAATTTGGCAGCACTTTTTTTAATGTTGTATAATGTCATTTATGTGTTAGTAAATAGGAAGGATGGCATCGCCCCTCATTTCTGTTTCCATTAACTGAACAATAATGAAAGCATTCAGATTATTGAAGTATTGTGTGCCACATACTCTTTTAAACAATATTTGCATAGCTTGCATTCGGGGAGTAAGGCAAATGAATGAAAGATGAAAATGGTTAATGAACCAGAGTGAATAGACTTGGATAGAATTATGTATGTAAAGTCACATGGTATCATTAGCTACTCAAAACCTTTCAGTTGACTTAAAACCAGAATACAGGTTTCATTCCCTTGACTCACTCAATAAATATTTATTGTGTACCTACTATGCACAAGACCTGACAATTAAGCAATGGTATTAGAAAGAGAAGCCAGAAGCCTGTGCTCATGGTGTGAATGCATTTTGAGAGACCACATCCCGGAATCTGGTCATCAGTTTTGCACATGAGAGAAACTTACTTTATCCAGTCACTCACATGCTTTTTTATTTTATTTTTTAAAGGCAGTTAACATTCAATATTACATTAGTTCAGGTATACAACACAATCATTAGACACTGATATACCTTATGAACTGATCACTATAACATGTCTAGTACCCATCTGGCACCACACATAGTTATTACAGTATTATTGACTATATTTGATATGTAGTACTTTATATCCTGTGACAATTTTTTTTAATTTTTGTAAAAATTTTTAAAATATACTTTTTAGAGAGAAGAGAAGGGAGGGAGAAACAGGGGGGAGAGAAACACTGATGTGAGAGAGAAACATTGATAGATTGCTTCTCACATGCCCCCAACTGGGGACCGGGTCCACAACCCAGCCACGTGCCCTGACCCAGAATTGAACTAATGACCTTTTGATTTGTAGACCGGCATTCAACCCACTCAGCCACACCAGCCAGAGCATCCTGTGACTATTTTTGTAATCGGCAGTTTGTACTTCTAAATCTCTCTGAAAATTTTCAGCATTGCCCCCCACCCTCCTATCTGGCAACCATCAGTTTGTTCTCTGTATCTACGAGTTTGTTTTTGTTTTGCTTTGTTTGTTCATTAATTTTATTTTGTAGATTCCACATGTAAGGGACATTATATGGTATTTGTCATTTTCTGTCTGACATTTCATTTAACATTATACCTCTTAGGTCTATGTATCCATATTGCCACAAATAGCAATATTTTACTCTTTTTTATGGCTGAGTAACATCCCATGATCAGTATATACCATGTTTTCCTTACCCATTAATATATTGATGGGTATCTTAGTTGTTTCCATATCTTGGCTATTGAAAATAATGCTGCACTGAACACAGGAGTGCATATAACTTTTTGTTCATTTTAATTATATGTTATTGATTCTGCTATTATAGTTGTCCCATTTTTTCCCCCTTTCTCCTCTTCATCCAGCACCCACCACTGTCTCAGGCACTTCCCAAACCTATGTTCATGTCCCTTGGTCATGTGTATAAATTCTTTGGCTACTCCATTTCCTATACTGTACTTTACATTCCCATAGCTATTCTGTAACTAACTATTTGTACTTCTTAATCCCCTCACCTCTTCACCCATTCATCCACATTCCCCTCCTGTATTGCAACCATCAAAATGCTCTCAGTATCCAGGATTCTGTCTCTGTTCTTCTTGTTTACTTAATTTTTTTTTTAGATTCAATTGTTGATAGATATGTATTTATTGCCATTTTATTGTTCACAGTTTTGATCTTCTTTTTCTTAAATAAGTTCCTTGAACATTTCATATAGTATGGTTTGGTAATGCTGAACTCTAATTTTTTATTTGTCTGGGAAGCTCTTTATCTGCCCTTCAATTCTAAATGATAGCTTTGCTGGGTAGAGCAATGTTGGCTGTAGGTCTCTGCTTTTCATGACTTTGAATATTTCTTTCCAATTCCTCCTAGCCTGCAAAGTTTCTTTTGAGAAATCAGCTGACAGACTTATGGGAACTCCCCTGTAGGTAACTAACTGCTTTTCTCTTGCTGCTTTTAAGATTCTCTATCTTTAACATTTAGCATTTTAATTATGATATTTCTTGGAGTGGGCCTCTTTGCATCTATCTTTTTTAGAACTTTCTGTGCTTCCTCTATTTCATCAACAAATTAGGGAACTTTTATTATTTTTTCAAATAGATTTCCAATTTCTTGCTCTTTCTCTTCTTTTGACACCCCTATGATGCAAATATGGGACACTTGAAGTTGTCTGAGGGACTCCGTACATTGTCCTTGTTTTTCTGGATTATTTTTTCTTCTTATTGTTCTGATTGGTTGTTTCTTGCTTCCTTATGTTGCAAATCATTGACTTGATTCTCAGCTTCATCCATTGTACTGTTGTTTCCCTGTAAATCATTCTTTATTTCAATTAGTGTCTCTTTCATTTCTCTCTAGATCTTTCTTAGTCCTTTGAGGTCCTCACTAAGTTCCTCGAGCATCCTTATAAACAGTGTTTTCAACTCTGCATCTGATAGATTGCTTTTCTCCATTTTGTTTAGTTCTTTTTCTGGAGTTTTGATATGTTCTTTCATTGGGGCCATGTTTCTCCTTCTTCTCATTTGGCAGCATCCCTATGTTTGTTTCTGTGTATTAGGTAGAACTTTTATGACTTTCTGTCTTGGTAGCATGGCCTAATGTAGTAGGTGTCCTGTAGGGTCCAGTAACACAGCCCCCATATCACCCAACTGCATACTCAGGGTGTGCCCTTCATGTAGGCTGACTACACCCTCCTCTTGTAGTTGAGCCTTTATTGCTTTTGGAAGATCAATGGAAGGTATTTACCCAGGCCAGTTGCTTGCAAGTACTGGCTTTGACCACTGACCACCAACATTAGCCCTTCATAGAGGATCAGCTATAAAGAGGCAGGGTTGTGGTGCTCCAATGTGGTCTGTACCTGTCCATTGTGAGCATAGGCTCTGGGGTATCCCAGGTGGTGCAGGCCAAGATCTACTCCTATTTACTTTCTGCCTGGGGCCATGCTGCATGAACTCTAAAGCAATCTCCAAATGGCTGCTAGTTCTGCTGGACTTGGAGGTTTCCAGGTGAAGTGAAGCTGTGAACCTAGACTGGCTGCTGGCTGCTGCTAGTGCCAGGCCTGAGGCCACTTAACAAGAGGTACAGGAGCTGGGGGATCGCTGAGGCTGGCTGTTGCTTGTGTGAGATCATTTAGGAAGTTGTGAAGAATGAGCCAAGACCAGCCATTCATATGGAAAGGCCACTGCTGATCACTTGGATGGGTCCATCAGCTGGGTGTGCCAGAAACTCAGGGGATCTTCAGGGCAGAGCAAACTGTTAGCCAGGGTAATGGAATCTTAGATGTACCACCTGCCTGCCAGCTTTGTGCCTATGTGGGGGAGGGCTCAAAAAAGGAACAGTGACCTCTGTCCCCTTTCTCTCTGGGAGAAAACTGTCCCCCAGCTCTCACCTTGATGCTGGGCACACACTTCAGTTTCTCCCTGTGTGCCACTGGTGCCTTTCAAGCTGCTACCCCAGTGCTGAACCTCAGAGGATGTGAGTCTGATTAAGTCCATGTGTGGTTTCTTTAGGAAGAACTGCTTAGAAGTTTCTACGTATTAGGTAGAGCTGCTTTGAGTCTGTGTCTTGGTAGCATGGCCTAATGTAGTAGGTGTCATGTAGGGTTCAGTTGCACAGCCTCCCATATACCCCCAGCTAGGTTCTCAAGGTACACCCTCCATGTGAGCTGAGTATTCCTTTCTCTTGTAGATGAGTCTTGATTGCTGTCAGCAGCTCAATGAGAAGGATTTACCTAGTCCAGGTAACTGGTAGACTGGCTGTGACCCCTGTCAAGCAACCAGCTTCCTCTGTGGTTTGTGGAGGTGGTTGGGTGGTGCCCTGACTTGGTCTGTAACTGTCCACTGGGTGCTCAGGATCTGGCATTTCCAGGTAATGCAGACCAAGATCAGCCTCCACCTGTGTTCTGTCTAGGGCCCCTTGGCATAAGCTATGAAGTGATCTGCAGATGTCTGCTGCTAGTGCTGGGCTTGGGGCCAGCTCTTGCTTTTTGAGCAGATTTAGGAAGGGCTGAAGCCTGCACCTGGCCCAGCCCTTCATATGGAAAAGCCACTGTTACCAGCTTGGGTTGGCCTGTAAATTGGATGGTGTGGACCCTCAGGTAATTGTCAGGGGAAGGCTTACTGTGTGAACCAGGTTGATGGAGATTCAGATATGGTGCTGCTGCACTGTGGCTCTGTGTACAGAGGGCTCAGAAAAGGTAAAATGCCCACTCTCTGCAGTTCTGTCTGAGAGGAAGCTGTCCCCCAGATCTTGCCGTGATGCAAGATCTTCAGTTCCTCCCTGTATGCCACTAGTGCCATTCAAGCTGCTGCCCCAGTGCTAAAACCCAGATGGAGTGAGTCTAAGTAGGTCCATGTGCAGTGGGAGGCCCTTTAAGAGGAGACGCCTGAGAATCCTGCAGTTTCTTCTGCCAACCCAACCCCACTAGAAATTATGGGGACTTATCTTCCTGGCCTTGGAACCCATGGCTGTGTGGTCTGGTGTGGGGCTGGAATCCCTTGCTCCTGGTATATCTGTCTTTTTCATGTCCACCACACATGGTTGTGGGACCTGCCCATTCTGCGTCTCTGCATCTCCAACCCTCCATCCCTCCCACCCTTCTGTGTGAATGTGGTTTGTTTAATTCCATGGTTGTCAGACTTCCATACAACTTGATTTTCTGATGGTTCTGAGTGGTATTTGTCCTGTAGTTTAGCTGAAACTTTGCTGTGGTTGTGTGAGGAGGTGAGCTGCATTTACTTATGCTGCCATCTTAACTAAAAGTCCAGTCTTTTTAAATTTATTGAGACTTGTTTGTGGTCTAGCATGTCTATCTAGCATGGAAAATGTTCCATGTACACTCAAAAAGAATGTATATTCTGCTGTTTTGTGGTGGAATGTTCTGTACGTATTCATTAAACTCTTCTGATCTAGTGTGTCTTGTAAAGATTGTCTCTATTGATTTTCTTTCTGAATGCTCTGTTTATTGATCTAAGCATGTTCTTAAAGTCCCCTACTGGTATTGTATTAATGTCAATCTCTTTCTTTATGTCTGTTAATATTTGCTTTAGGTATTTAGGTGGTCCTATGTTGGGTACATAGATGTTTACAAGGGTTATCTCCTTTGTTGGATTGCTCTGTTTATCATTATGTAATGCCCTTTTTTGTCTCTTGTTACAGGCTAAGTTTTTAAGTCTATTTTGTCTGATACAAGTATTGCCACTGTAGCTTTTGTTTCATTTCTATTTACATGAAATATCTTTTTCGATCCCTTTACTTTCAGTCTTTGTGAGTCTCTTTTAGGCAGGATATGGGTGCTCCTTCTTTATATAGTAAGCCACCCTATGTCTTTTATTTGGATCATTTGATCCATTTACATTTAAAGTAATTATTAGTTAATAATAAGACAGGTATGTAGTTATTGCCATTTTATTAATTTTTTACTGGTTTTCTTGTGGTTCTTCTTGGTTCTTTTCTTTTTTCTTGCTTTCTTGAACTATGATGACTTTCTGTAATTTACGCTTGGATTTCTTTCTCTTTACTTTTTGTATGTCTATCATAGGTTTTTGGTTTACAGTTATCATGTGCATCATATATACCAATCTATTGCAGTCCATTATAGCAATCTGTTTTAAGTTGATGGTAGCTTAAGTTTGAACACATTCTAAAATCACTACATTTTTCACTCAGCCCCCCACAAGTATGATTTTTGTCATCATATTTACCTCTTTTGTGTGTGTGTGTATCCCTTCATTTATTATTGCATTTATACATGACCTTACTATTTTTATCTTCTAACCTTTGCATTAGCTTTATAATTGGTTGATACACTACTTTCACTAAGTATTTGACTTTTTCAGTGATATTTTTCCTTTCCTATGTTTTTTCTTTTCAGTTTTCGCCTTTTGTTTTTTATACTTAAAGTCCTTTTAACATTTCTTGTACTGCTGGTTTCTTGTGATATACTCCTTAACCTTATGCTTGTCTGTGAAAGTCTGTCTCTCCTTAAAGTCTAAATAATTACTTTGCTGATTAGAGTTTTCTTGGTTATAGGTTTTTCCCATTCATGACTTTGGATATATAATGCCAATCCCTTCTGGCCTTCAAAGTTTCTATTGAGAATCAGCTGACAGTCACATGGGAGCTTCCATGTATATAACTAGCTGTTTTTCTCTTGCTACTGTTATGATTCTCTCTTTGTCTTTAATGCTTTGCATTTTAATGATGATATGTCTTGGTGTTGGCCTCTTTGAGTTCATCTTGTTTGAGACTTTCTTTGTTGCCTGGATTTGTACTGTATGTCTATTTCCTTCAACCGGTTAGGAAATTTTTCAGTCATTATTGCTTAAAATATGTGTCAATACCTTTCTCTCCCTCTTCTTCTTTTGGGAGTCTTGGTAGCTTGATATGCCAGAGGTCCCTTAAACTATCCTCATTTTTCTTTTTGCTATTTTAAAATTCTGTATCACTGATTCATTCTTCTGGTTCATCTAATCTGTTGTTGATTCCCTCAACTGTCTTTTTCAATTCAGTTATTGTATTCTTCATTTCTTATTCATCATTTTTATATTGTCTATCTCTTTGTTCTAGTTCTCACTGAGTTCATCTATTTTTTGAGTTCTTTGAGCATCTTTATTACCAATGTTTTGAACTCTCTACTTAGTATATTGCTTGTCTCCATTTTGTCTTGTGCTTTTTTCTGGAGTTTTGTCCTATTCTTTCATTTGGGACATGTATTTCTCTTCATTTTGCCTGGTTCTGTGTAGTTATTTCTATGTATTGGGTCAGTGTGCTATATCTCCTAAGCTTGAAAGAATGGTCTTATAAGAAGGTGTCCTATGGTAGTGCAATACTGCTGGTCATCTGAGCCAGGTACTCAAGGTGTGTTTTCTGTGTGGTTGTTTGTGCACTCCTGTTATAATTGGACTTGACTGCTGCTTGCTCTTTAGAAGGTGAGACTGACCTTCAGGCTGACTGTCTGTGAGGGGTTGCTATGACTACATCAGATGAGCTGTTGTGCAAGAGCTGACTCCAAGAAGTGGAAGTCACTGCTTTAATAGAGCTCTAGTGCCATCCATGATTGCCATTCAGGTGTGTCAGTGCTTGGGTGGGCAGCTGCTTGGGTGGGCCTTTGATGCAGTCTCAAGCCAGCCACTGGGTGTGTAGGGTCTGGAGTACCTTCTCAGGGGCTCATGTGGGGGCTAAGGTCAGTTGCTGCCATTGCTGAGTTTGGAGCTGTTTGGGAGGAGCTATGACATGTTCTACAGTTGGTTGCTGCTTGTGCCAGGCTTGGAGGGTCTTGGGAAAACTACAGTATAAGCCAAGTCTGGCAGCCACTTGTACCAGTATTGGGGCTGCTTAGTTGGAGCTACCTTGCAAGCTGAGACTGGCTGCCACTTGTGCCATGCTTGGAGGCTTTTGGTGAGAATTACAGAGCAAGTTGAGGTCAGCTACCACTGGTATGAGGTTTGTGAGCCTTTGGTGCTCTATGAGGCTGGCTGCTACTTTTGTTGTGTTTGCAGGCCATTGGAAGATGCTCTGAGTTGGGTGATCAGGTTGAGTAGAGCAGTGTCTCAGGGAGGTGCCAGGGCTGGGCCATGGTGTAGGCTGGGCAAGCAGTGTTAGGTTAATGGACAGTGACAAATTTTGTGCCAGCCTTCACAGGGCCAACTGGGTGGGAGGAGAGTTCAGCAAAAGAACAATGGTGCCTGTCAGTGCTTCTGTATCCAAAGAGTTCTCCTGATTCTGCCCCTCCACCCCTCATCTTAAAGTTAGTCAATGTAATTGTTCTTCTATGACACAGGTGTTTCTAGAACTGCTGCCCCTGCCCTGGAGTGTGGAGAGTGACTAAGTATGTGAACCCTTTAGTAGCAGTGTCTCAATTTCCTGCAGCCTCTTGTCTCTCTGCTGTCTTGCCTCTGTTTGAATCTCCATTCACTCACAGTTGTTGCTCTGTGAAAGATGGACTTTTGTTAAATGAAGTGGACTAACACAACAGGATATCTGTGTATTTATGTTAAGTACAAAAAAAAAGATAATGCTACAAAAATATGTTGGAAATTCAGATCATCTCTTCACAATATGAAAATGTATTTGGGATGTCAGGTTGAGCTTTGGTTTAGAATGATAATCATAAGAAAGGTGACAGCATGCATGAGGGCCCGGGGGCACATCTGCAGGTCTCTGAGAGCGTTCTTTTTGCCAAGGCATGACTTCCTCATTTCCTTTTTGTCTAGCTCTTCTATTTTCTTGGACCTGTTAGAACAATGATGTTCATCTAACATCTCTCTCATAATATTTCAGAGATATCTTTGTTTCTATTTTTAAACAAACAAATTTGACAGCAAAAACCATTTCTAAAAAGAAAGGGTTTATTTAGCCAAGTTGGCCAGAAAAGAAGTTGGTTCTGAGGCATTAAGTCTAAACCACCAACAGCAATGCTCAATGGAAAAGACATGTCCACCATGCTAGAATTGATGGGCTCTTTCATACATTACGTTTTCAAGAAGAAAGGCATAAGTGTTTTTGAAAGAATTTATATTGGCAACAATTAAGGGGAGGGTGGGAAAGCTTGCAGTGGGGCAATTCTAGCATAGGTGCACAGTTCCTAGGGAAGAGAGATTTACCACTTTTTTTCCATTTATTTCTTTTTAGAGAGAGGGGAAGGGAAAGAGAGAGGGGAAGAGAAACATCAATGTGTAGTTGCCTCTCGTGTGCCTCCTGCTGGGGATCTGGCCTGCAACCCAGGCATGTGCCCTGACTAGGAATCAAACTGTGACCCTTGGGTTTGCGGGCCCAATTTACCACTTTTGATTGGTTGTGTGCAATAGTCCTGGAAGTTTATTGCATAAGCAGGATGAGGTGGTGTCTGGCTACTTCTTTTTAAATAGCCACCTGGGGAGTTCCAGCCAAGACAGAGGTGTATGTAGAAACCCTTTGCTTCCTCGCACAACCAAAAGGAGGATAACAACCAATCTAAAGTTAATAAACAACCAGAAAATCAAACTTCATGGAACTCTGACAACCACGGAATTAAAGAAACAGTCAAACAGAGCAAGCAGACCAGTAAGGTGGCAGACCAAGAGAACCTGCGGCAAGGCAGCAGGCTGCAGGGGTGGGGCTGACTTAAGGGGCAACTGAGACTCAGAGCTGGCTGTGGACTATGGCGGATGCCTCTGTGGGAGAAACTCCCAGTCTCACATGAGAGTTCATTGGAAAGTGGGCTAGAGATGAGCAGGGGAGCTGCATTGTTCCCTCTCTGGCCCCTCCCCCACAGGCAGCACTGCAGCACAGCAAGGAGGGTTGCCCCACCCCCCTACAACCTAACAGGTGCCCTGAACAAAGAAATATGGCCCAAATGAAAGAACAGAGCAAAACTTCAGAAAGAGAGCTAAGCAATGAGGAGATAGCCAATCTATCTGATGGAGAATTTAAAGCCCTGGTAATCAAAATGCTCACAGAACTGATGAACTTGGTCAAAAAATGAAAGAACAAATGAAAGATACCCAAAATGAAATAAAGCAAAATATTCAGGGAGCCAACAGTGACAGGAAGGAAACCAGGACTCAAATCAACAATCTGGAACAAAAGGAAGAAATAACATCCAACCAGAGCAGAATGAAGAAAAAAGAATTCAAAAAAATGAAGAAAGACTTTTGAACCTCTGGGACAACTTGAAATGTTCAAATATCCGAATTACAGGGGTGCCAGAAGGAGAAGAACAACAGCAAGAAATTGAAAACTTATTTGAACAAATAATGAAAGAACACTTCTTCAATCTGGCAAAGGAAATAGACTTCCAGGTTGTCCAGAGAGTCCCAAAGAAGTTGGACCCAAAGAGGAACACACCAAGGCACATCATCATTAAGTTACCCAAGATTAAAGACAAAGAGACAATCTTAAAAGCAGCAAGATGAAAAGAAAGAATTACCTACAAAGAAGTGCCCATAAGGCTATCAGTTGATTTCTCAAAAGGAAACTTGCAGGCAAGAAAGCTGGAAAGAAGTATTTGGAGTCATGAAAAGCAAGGATACATCCTATATCCAAGAATACTCTATCCAGCAAAGCTGTCATTTAGAATGGAAGGGCAGATAAAGTGCTTCCCAGATAAGGTCAACTTAAAGGAGTTCATCATCACCAAGCCCTTATTATATGAAACATTAAAGGAATTTATCTAAGAAAAAGATTAAAAATATGAACAGTAAAATGACAACAAATTCACAACTATCAACAAATGAACCAAAAAAAAAAAAACGAAATAAAGAAAAACAATGAAAATAAAAACTAACCAACCAACTAGAACAGGAACAGAATCAGAGAAATGGACATCACATGGAGGGATTTCAGTGGGGAGTGGGATGGGAGGAATAGTGGGGAAAGGTACAGGAAGAAGAAGCATAATTGGTAGGCATTAAATAGACATGGAGAGGTCAAAAATGGTATAGGAAACAGAGAACTCAAAGAACTTATATGTACAACCCATGGACATGAACTAAGGCGGGAGAATGCTGGAGGGTTGGGGGGTAGAGGGGTGATAAAGGGGGAAAAGTTGGGAAACTCTAATAGTATAATCAATAAAATATACTTTAATAAGTAAATAAATAAATAGCCACCTGGAAGTGGATTCAGAGCTCCAACACATATTCAGGAATGTGAGCAGTCTGTTAGTTATCCTGCAGCTACTAATTAGTTTATAACTCTTGTCTCTTTCTTCCATTTCTGGCCCTCTGTAATTTAATCCACAACATCTCAGAATTTTCCTCTTTCCACTATTTAATGGACACTTGAAAGATATTTTAGCCTCATGACAGCATATTTATAAATGGCCTGTGTGGATACATTGCATCTTCTGGCAAATTACATTTTTATATACGAATGATTTTACATAGATTTTTTGCTACAATGTCAATGGGTAACATTTTCTTATTTGGAGAGTAAAGCAACACAACATTTGCAAAATTTTAAAAAGTAAAGAAGACATATTTTTCCTGCTAAGGAACTTTCAGTCCACTAGGATAGATAAGATATCCAAACAACTATTGTGAAAGTGACGAAAGATACAGATATAAAGAAAATGGGGACAGAAGAACAGTTTTGGCTTCAGGGACTAGAGAAGGTTTGAGACGAGGTGTCAGTTAAATTGTACCTTCAAAAAGAAATGAAACCTTAATAACTCCTGATAAGAACAGAAAACATTCCAGATAGAAGGAATAGTGTGGCTGGTGATGTGAAATAGGAAAAGCAGTTTGGTGAATAATGAATTAGACAAGCATAAGAATGGTTCCAAATTTTTTAAATATGAGGGTTCCTTGGTAACATAAAAATATTGCAACAGTTTTAATAGCTACTGACTGAGAAAATACATTTGTGCATATGGTTTCTCAAACATGACTACAATAAGTACTACCCTCTTGGGGGTTTTGTCATCCAAGTATTAATAAAAAGCACTGACAATAAATTTATATTGTAGAGAGTGGAAGAAAGTAAATTTAGAGGCATAAGTTATGGGCTGACCAAGCAGTCTTACAAGTCAGGGTAGGCTTTGGAAATTTTGTCTTGATTCTTTTATTATTTGATAAAAAAAAAATCTATTCAGTTCAATGCTTTGTCATTTTTAAACACTGCACTTTTTAATAAATACTTCTTGGTCTCAGCCAGACTACTTGAAGTCATCAGTTTCAGAAGACTGAATCAGTCCTTTGCCACATTTTCTGCCTTTGAAGCATGACGAAATATCTTTTGAGTCAGTGACAACCATTGCATATGAGACAAAGGATTTTTTTTCTTCCCAAATAAAATGAATAAATCAAATTGCCTCTTCTATAGAAGTGATGGTAAAGAAATTAGATTAGACTATTAGGAGTAAAGTTAGGCTTTAATAATAAATACTTTATGAAACTTTCAAAAATGATTTTTCTAACATCTTATTCCACTGAAATTATTTTTGCCAATGTTAACAAAATCATTACCAAATCAAATACATACTATCAACCCTTACCAACTTGACATGCCTCTTGAGACCACTGATAAAAACCATTTCTTGCTGACACTCTTCCTTTGGCACTCATTGCTTCCCTTCCAGGTACACACATTCCCTCAATTTACATATTTTGTTTCTTGTATAGATTTATTCTTGCACTTACACCATTAGTTTCTCACTATACACTGTGTGAATGAACTTTTGCATAGTCTGTCTCCAACAACCATTATATTTCTAATGACTGCTAAATACATAGTATCAACCCAGACCCTCTACTGAACTTACTGGACAGTGTATTTCAACTGCTATATATGTCCACTAGGCTGAATGTCCAAGTCAGCATAAACTTATTCCATAAACCTAAAAGCATTTTCTGTATCTTGAAATGGCACCTGAGATAGAATCTTGGGCATATCACTCAGCTCACTTTACAGTAATAAAGTCACCTCCTGTCCAATGAGTTATCAAATTCTCTCATCTCTACTTACTCACTATATAATTCATTACACATGCTACTTCCACTGCTACTGCTCTGACTTACTTTAGGTCCTCACAATTTTTTCCTGTATTTCTGTTGTACCCACGTCTCCCCCCACACTGAGCCTGTTACCACAGTTTCACACTGTCCACAAACAGTCCTCTATTCTGCCTCCAAAATCCTCTTTCTAAACCAATTATAATTAATTATATTATTCTCTTTTCAGAAAAAAGTTCAGATACTATCATCCAAGGCCCTTCTGTGATTTGATTCCTGAATTTGCAACATTATCACAAGAGTCAGTTCCCACAATGCTCTTTGCTCTAGTTTCCTTTCTTTTGCTGGTTTTGGTCTCTCTACCTGGAAGCCATTCTCTTCTCCTACATCTTCCCCTGGCTGGTCCCTAACTTGCCTCCAAGCATCTAATCACCTGTAACTTCCCCTAGGAAGATTTCCCTTAGGATAACTTCCCAGACTGAGTTAAAGGCCGCTTGCTCTCCTATATCACCCTGGCCTTTTTCAAACACACCACTACTACTTGGAGTTATAATTATGTTCTACTTTTTTTATCTGTCTCACCAGTGTTAAAGAGAGAAACAGCATCTGTCCAATCTTTATGCCTAGTTTCGAGCATAATGCTTCATCCCAAATAGGTGCTTAACAATTATTTATAGAAATTTAAATGATGGCTTTGATATGAAAAGCACTATGCTTCCTTAGACCATTAAACATGAAGTCTTTGTTCTTATGTTAATGTCATCAAATATATATCAGTGATTACACTTGCTGTGCTGAAGCGCTTCTGTGCTACTCAAAGTTCAGCCTTTGTGTCAGAAGATGCTGAGGTATTTAATGCTCTGCCTTTGTTGTAGATTTACTATTTCAATATACAGCAGTTTTTACGGAAGCAAAATCTGTATATTTTATCAGAAATGTGGAAATAGGGGAACCTAGCAGGTCAAACAGGTTACTGTACTCTTTTTTTTATTATTTTATTGTTGTTTAATTATAGTTGTCTGCATTTTCCCCCCACCACTGCCCCCACCCCAGCCAATCCCACCTCCCTCCCTTGCTTTCACCCTCCCCCTTGGTTTGGTCCTTTACAGTAGTTCCTGAAAGCCCTTTCCCCCATTGTCCCCTCCTCCTCCCCTCTGGTTATTGTTAGATTGTTCTTAATTTTTTGAAAATTCTTTTTTTAAAGCATTAACAATTGAACAGCTTGTAACAGTGTTTTTTTCAAAAGTTGTCAGGTCAAGTCACATAAAAGGAGAAGGTATTTTTCTTTAAAACTTATTAACACAATTAGGGACCATCCATCACTTCTTTATGTGAAGGTTTTCATTTTGATCATCATCTCAAATGTACTGAGTTTACCTGATTGTTATCATCAATGGGAATTCGATCTCAATGTTCCTGTCTTTGTTTCAGGATAAAGTAATGAATTATATTATAATAAATTGGAAAAAAATTGCACTTCTGGATCAGGCATATTTAAGTCAATTTAACATGTTATATTGATCACAGATAAGCTCCCTAAATGATGAAGTAAATAAAGCTCTGAGTTATATTTCATTCTGTTAAATGGAAAGAGTATACTTTCTGCTATAAATATTGATAATTTCATAAGCTTTAAGGTACTTCAGTAAGATTTGCCTTTTATATTATAATAAAAATGTTTTATAATTTCTAGTCCTTAATAATCCCAGAATGTAAAATAAACAAAAAAGGGTAAAATAACTGCAAATATGTAAATATAAGCAAAATCTGTTTTCAAAAAAGAACAAGTGAATTACCTGTTACATAATTTGGTCAGATTTTAAAAACTACTCAGAGATTAATATATAACAAAGCCCTAGAATTAAAAAAACATAGCACAGTAGGTCACATATTTCATTTTATATAATGATTTCCATAGAAAGTTATAACTGACTAAGAAAGGTACTGAGAATAAAAAATATATCCGTGCAGACAATGATGAAAATATGTTAATGTTTTAATACATCTGATTAATTAAACCTAACTTGCTATGAGTTTTATGAAATGACAATTTGTTATATGTCTCTAGTAGCATATAAAATGTATGCCAGACACATCTGGCAAGTACTTAAGTGTTGGTATATGATGCATGTATAAAATGTGCATACAGTTCCTGCAGTTCACATGAGGATGAGACTGTCTGGAATGTATGGAAAGAGGATACCCTTTCCTGCTTCCAACCCTGAGATGATTAACAAAATCAGGAAAGAAATATCTTTTCACCCTTAAGATCTAAGAGATTAAGTTTTCTTTGGTTTTATCTTTTAAATGGTCACTTGCAGGTGGACTTGAATGGATTCTTAGGGGGAATAGATGTTATTAAATAGGTTTATGGAAAGTGGTTGATGTTCCAAAACATTTGTTTTTCTGTATACCTATAATAAAAGATTTTAGCCAGTCTCATTGTTTCAGCTACACTCAAATACAAATAATTTCTTAATTTATATTTCTAGCTCAGATATGCCTCCATTATTCTAATTCAAATGTCCAACTATTACCTGGATAACCTAGAGGCCCTCAAATGTATCCAAAATTTACTATTTTTTTGTAGCCTGTTTCTCCTTCATCACATTAATCCTGTTGCCATCATCCATCATTCAAGTAAAATATTGAAAAATCTATTTGCAACTTTCTCCTCTACCTACATGCAATCAATCATTTGCAAATTTCTTTGATTTTATTCTGTAAATATTTCTTTGATGCACTCTGCCCTGTCTACTCCCACCTGTTGACATTTATTGGGCCTTTATCATCTCTCACCTGGGCCTTGCCAATAGCTCCCATATTCTTTCCCTAATTCCAGACTTATTCACTGGGAATCACCCTCCACGTGGCTACCAAGGACCATCCATAATATAAACCATGCTATGTCCCTCTCATTGCTCCTTAATAGACATAAAGACTATCTATAATGTGACCCCAGCCTATATCTGCAAACTTACCTCCTTGCCTCTCCCTCCTTTAAGTGCATCAGTACTGAGCTGGTGATTTTCCCCCAAGAAGGCAGAAAGAGAATTGGAAAGAGATGGAGAGAAGATTTTGATCTTTTGTTACTTGTTCTTTCCCTACTATCCTCCCTCTGGCATCAATACCAGTGAAAGGCCTAAAAGAGAGGTTGTGAAGGTGCAAAAGACCAGAGCATTCATACACACACACACACACACACACACACACACACACACACACAGAGTCTCTGAACATCTTAAGCCACCTGAGAGTTTAAAATGAGGCTGGATTGCTTCAAATAAACAGAAGTGACCAGAAAACTATGAGATCTACCCAACACATAATTAAGGAAAGTTAAAGAAAAGTTACATATAGCACCATTGAAAGCAGTGGTTTTACAAAATAAAACCAGTTTATATTTAAGTCTTAGAGAGTTAAGCTTCCTCGACAAATGGATTGTATAATGCCTGGGCATTATCTCTTTCTCTTTTAGTATGTTTTTCCTGACCTTCCAATTGCCTGGTGTGCTCCCTATAACCTTCTCTGTCACCGTACTTATGAGCTTGTTTCTCCTGTTTACTTGTGAGCTTCTTTTAAGGGCAAGGGTGGTGTCTTATCCATCTTTGTAACCCCAGTATTTTAACATCATGCCCAGTACACAGATGGTTCTCAATAAATGCGTGTTGCATGAGTGAGTGATCAATGATTGATTCAATTAGCAAATTCCCAGAAGCACTAAATCACAGTGATGAATTTTAATGGTTCCCAAAATCATTGCTTCTTTTTAAGGTTTCAAGATCTATTATTTATTAATATTTCCTGATTTTTAATATAAAATATATTAAAGTTGAAAATATTACTCTACTTACATTTATTTTCAAATTACTATGTTTTTTCAATGTTTTTGACACAAGGAATTTTTGTGACCATTTTATTTTTTAATTTGTTTTGTAGGTTTTAGAAACTTACATATTGATGACCAGATAACTCTCATCCAGTACTCTTGGATGAGCTTAATGGTGTTTGGACTGGGGTGGAGATCCTATAAGCATGTTAGTGGGAAGATGCTGTATTTTGCACCTGATCTAGTACTAAATGAGTAAGTAGAAACTTGACTGTTGTTGTTCCTATTAGCTCAAGTATATATGTAGGATAATACTGAACGTTACATTTTAATAGATAATCATACATTAGTAGGCTAAGTAATAGCTCTCCTGAAAGGTTTCTCAAAATTACTTCATATCATTGCTGTTTACCTCATATTAGTTAAGCTTGATTTGATAATATTAACAAAATTTATCATTTTATCAGTTAATTTGATATTCAGAGAACTTTCCTTTTGTTTCAATATATAGCTGTTGTTTGAAATCCATTTTTTAAAATTCAAGAATGTATGTATGAGAAATATACTTAAAGACAAAATTAAATGTTTATTTATCTATGTTTCTAAACTGTGATGATAAAAAAGCAAAACATTAACTTTGGAAATGTGTATTTAATATGATTTTCCAACTTTAACATTTCTTAACCTCAAAAATTCAGTATTGTGAAAAAATTTAGATATTTAAGATTCCAAATATTGCATTCTTTATGAAAAGCCACTTTCAGTAATAAATAAGGAAATTACTAAATCTCATATTCTGGATAAAGTTACATAAACTGGCTAACATACTCTGTGTGTGTGTGTTTCCTGTTGCTTTATCTTGTGTGTACTGTGTATGATGGAAGACAGCGGATGAAGGAATCATCATTCTATTCGTTATGCCTCACCATGTGGCAGATTCCACAGGAGTTTGTGAAGCTGCAAGTTACCCAAGAGGAGTTCCTCTGTATGAAAGTATTGCTACTTCTTAATACAAGTGAGTACAAGTAATGTAACATAAGATACTTACTTTCTTAATTTTTAGTTCATTAGGAAAGTTTCAACAACCAAATGATCATATGATTATTCACAAAGTATTCATCTTTTGTTGTAACTACAAAGGAGAAACACCCGATGTACTCTCATAGACATTAATAAAACTCCTTCATATTGCTCAGGTTTTACCTATCACAGGATACAAGAATAACCTGTCAATGCAGCCAGTTCCATTTGTTTGATAAAACATGATTAAATGACTTTTTTACATTCACACATTTAGGGTATTATAAACTAATTAATATTACATAAACACAAACTATGCTTCTTCTACCCCACCCCACAAAGGATTTACTATATAAAGTACACAGTTTTGTTTGGAACTATTCCCTGTGTCAGGTTAGCTAACTATTGTAACAAGTAGCTACAGACAACAGCAACATAACACAATAGCAGTGTGTCACTCACAGGCATACTCCAGTGGGTAGCAAGAAAACCCAGGCCCCTTTCATATAGGGACTCTACCCTTTCCTGGCAGCTTGGTGTCTCCCACTGAAACTGACTAGAAGATGAACACTGGGTGAGAAAACGTTCGGAGGGGAAACCTGTAAGTGTCATGTGTCATTTCCACCCACTTTCCATGGCCCACCTTAACTGCAAGAGAGGCTGGGAAATGCATCTGAACTGAATAATCAGAAGAAAAAAATGGTGAACTATAAAACATAGCATTGGTCACCAGAAGGTAGGGGCATTTTTTTTCTTTTCTTTTTTTTTGCACACAAAGAACACATGGATCTCTGCCTCAATGGATCACCAAAGTCTGGGTGGGAAAAATTTTAAAACTGCTTTACCTTTTTTCACCCTTTTCTTTGTCCTTTCTATGCATAGGTAAGCTCAGCCCTTGAATGTCTGAATTATCTTTCCTTCATTCATAGTGATCTGAAAGAGAACAACAGGAGCTAAGATCTTAGATAGAAGGTGAACCAAGCAAGTCTCTTTCTCAGAAATATCTTTGCAGGAACTTCTCTCTAGTGGCACAAATACCAAATGATGGGCTGTGGGGGGGCTCTACCCGCAGGGCCCCCTCGGCTGCCATGGATGAGAATAATTCTACCAAGACATGATCTGCTTGGGGAGGAAAGGTGGCCAATCTCTCAAAGGAGAAGGGCCAAGAGCCTTTTCCTCAGTGGGCTTTTACTGAGTTCACTTTGCACAGGAATACAGGTAAAGCTCATTAATCATTGTCAGGCAGTAAGGATCAAACAATAGATAACATATAAAGAACTCTGAGGGCCTATTTTGAGTCAGGATCTGTTAGCTAAAGAGCCATAAAACTTTGAGGAACAAACACACTTCTTGCTTCGACCCTTATCATTCAATTGAGAGCATTCTAAACAAAGCAGGTTTCACAGGATTTTACATATTCTTTCTTAGGCCTGATCACCCGCGGAACTCCCCATTTCCAGCACAGGGCTGCACCACCCTCTGTCATTATTTCAGGCTTAAGTCAGGCAGGGGAAGTAAGGCTGCCAAGAGATTAGGAGACTTCTGTCAGACAATGAGGACTCAAGCTTTGTTCAAAGCCGAGGGGCGAGGGTCCATCACCCTCTTTCTCCATAGCCCCCCAAGTCCTTCTCTGGGGCCTCCACATGATCATGCCTGTCTTAGGTCATTCCCCCCTTGGGGAATCTTACCTGTCATTGGCTAACCGATCAAGCATTGGGGGCCAGACAGAGTGAAGAAAAAGGAGCAGAAGTGGTGCCCTTGCCAGGAAGATAAGCTTTATCTCCTTAGTGGCTTCTGGTCCAGAGATCTCTCACTCAGCCTTAGCCATGGCGGGGTTACAGCTCCTGAAACCAGGCAGAGTGGTTCCCAACAATGGGCAGTGGGGGTTGCACATCAGGAAGAAAAGCAGAAAAGCTAAACCCATAAAAAGGAAGTTTTCCTCATCAAATCACTGCAAAGACAGGGACCAATTCAGGATCCACAGTCTTATTTCCCCCTTGAAAACCCTATTTGGAGTAAAGACCTTCAAGCTTTATTTGATGGAGTGTGTAAAGTGGACTAAGGGTATTGATATGAGACTGGTCAAGAGAGTCAAATTGCATAATTTAATATTACAGCAGCAGTTAACTTCCACTCTTCCTTCTGGACAGTAATGAATCCAACAGCAGTCCTTTATCTCCCAACTTAAAAAGTTACAATAATTAATACAATGTGAAAAAAATAAATGCATTGATTTGTTAGCCAAGCCTTACTAGTATGTATTAGAATTTCATATACTATAATAAAAAAACACAAATCAATGGATATGGAACAAAAATTGTTGGAAAAATAGCTGTGTATTTTAGAAAAATTCATTGGGATATTTAACTAAAATTATATTATAAAATTAATACCAGATAATTGAGTTGAATGTGAGTGCTTATATTGTTAAAAACAAATCAAAAGGAACATAAATAATTTTAAAATCTCAAATAAGGAATATCATTATAAAAATAAATGCAATGAGAAAGTTGACAAAAGAAGTTTGATGATCGGACAGGACACACAAGAATTTAAGCCTCTCATTTGCCATTAAAAACTAAAATACAGTTCTCCAGGAAAATATGGTAGTTTGAACACACACAATCTTCTATTAATCCCTCTAAAACTACACTAAAATATTAGTAATGGGATTTTTAAAAATAAAAATGAAACAAGAATAAGAGAGGGATCAAAAGCAATCAAATTTTGTAAGCCAGCAAGCAGAACCAATTTAGCACATCTAAGAAGGTTGGACTCCAAGCCAGAGGTAAGAAAATCCAGAAAACACCTTTATTTGCATCACCGAGCCTTTGGCATGTTCTTCAGTTGGTGACAATGTTTTTTTGAAAGAGTGAAGGTAAGAGTTAAAAACAGATGTTCTGTTGAAAGTCTGTTTCCAAATATAACCCGATCATGCAAATTATTTCTAACTCAGAAAGAGATTATAAATTTATTCCCTGAAGAGAATATAACAGATGAAAACTATATTCATTGGGGAATCACAGGTACTGTTGAGGGTGAGGGTTTCTATATTGAAAACTATTATATACCACATATTGAGACAACATACTTCTTTCACCTATCTCCCAGAACATGGCCTTCCAAATTTACATCTTGCAGGTAGGAGAATGAAATTTTCTTTTTTTGCAGGGTCTTTTTAGCCAGAAAGAAAAAGAACTAAATATCATAATGGCAGGATTTTTTCTTTGAAATAACTCAGTCACATTGCCCTACACCAGAACTCACAGTCCCAGTCTATAAGCAATACTCATTCAAACATAACTATCAATCAGCTTTTTAGTTTTTCACTCTTGACTGTAAATAAACAACCAAATCATCTGAGGGACTTTTGACATCAAAGACAAAGATAAAACAGGAAGAAAAAAGAACTTGGAGAAAAGAGAGAAAGGAAAAACTGGGGAGTGATACAGACCACACAACCCTGGATTCCAGTGCAGGAAAAGAAAGCCACAAAATCTCTGACCGTAAAATCCATGGGGGTTGTGGCAGTAGGAGAAATTCCCAGCCTCACAGGAGAGTTCATTGGAGAGACCCACAGATCCTAGAATGTACACAAACCCAGCCACTTGGGAATCATCACCAGAAGGGCACAATTTCCTTGTTGGTAAGCGGGGGAAGTGACTGAAAGTGGGTGAGAGCCGAACAAACAGAATTGTTCCCTCTCTGACCCCTCTCCCACATACAGTATCACAACACATTGATGTGGTTAGCAGCCCCCCTCCCAGCGAATACCTAACGCTATGCCCCTTACAACATAACAGGTGCGCACAGACAAAGGAATATGGCCCAAATAAAAGAACAGATCAAAACTCCAGAAAAAGAACTGAGCAACAAGGAGCTAGCCAACCTATAAGGTGCAGCATTCAAAACACTGGTAATCAGGATGCTCACTGAAATGATTGACTACAGATCGCAAAATAGAGGAAAAAGTGAAGGCTATCCAAAATGCAATAAAGAAAAATATACAGGAAACCAACCATGAAGGAAAGGAAACCAGGACTCAAATCAATGATTTGGAGTAGAAGGAAGAAATAAATATTCAACTGGAATAGCATGAAGAAACAAGAATTCAAAAAAATGAGGAAAGTCTCAGGAACCTCCAGGACAACATTAAATGTTCCAACATCTGAATCATATGGGTGCCGAAGGAGAAGAGGAAGAGCAAGAAATTGAAAACTTATTTGAACAAATAATGAAGGAAAACTTCCCCAATCTGGCAAAGGAAATAGACTTTCAGGAAGTCCAGGAAGCTCAGAGAGTCCCAAAGAATTTGATCACATGGAAGCACACACCAAGGCACATCATAATTACATTAGCCAAGATTAAAGATAAGAGGAGAATCTCAAAAGCAGCAAGAGAAAAGGAAAAAGTTACCTACAAAGGAGTTCCCATAAGACTATCAGCTGATTTCTCAAAAGAGACCTTGTAGGCAAGAAGGGGCTGGAAAGTATTCCAACTCATGAGGCAAGGACCTACATCCAAGATTGCTCTATCCAGCAAAGCTATCATTTAGAAAGGAAGGGCAGATAAAGTGCTTCCCAGATAAGATAAAGGAGGTCATCATCACCAGTCTCTTATTATGTGAAATGTTAAAGGGACTTATCTAAGAAAAAGAAGACAAATAAAACTACAAACAATAAAATGACAACAAAATCATAACTATCAATAACTGAACCTAAAAAACAAAACTAAGCAAACAACTAGACCAGGAACAGAAGCACAGCCATGGAGATCTCATTGTGGGTTTTTAGGAGGGTGGGGTGGGGAGAAGTAAGAGGGGAAATGTACAGGTGTCACAGAACGGACCCGTGGAGGCAGGGAATGATATACTATTACTAACTGGACTCCCCCTTCTCCCGGGGTCCTCCTGTAGTAGGTTTGCCTTGCCCACCGCCAAGGAATTATAGCTCTCAATATCAGAGATTGGTGAAAAGGAACGGAATTATTTATTCAAAAGTTATACAAACTTAAGAGTAATGACTTAATATCTTCACTGAGATCCCAAAGTCCCTTAGAATACCCACAAATGCACACAGATCTTCCTTCCCCCTCTTCCCAGTCTGGAGTACCATATCTCAGGAAAAGAAATAGAAGTGCGTGGCTCAGGTATCCCCTTGGTTCCCAGCACCATGAGCCGTGTCACTGTCATGATCTCCAGTTAATCCAGAACCACATGGCACCTTCTCATGGCCCACCAGCAAGAGTCCTTTCACCCCTTTTCTTCCCAGGAAGGTCTCTCTTGCTTCCTAAGCCATGTAGCAACAGGGAGCACCCCAAAGCTGCATCATCTCAACCTAGCATGGCTGTCGCACCTGGGTTTAAATCCCAGCACCAATCTTCCTCTACAGCCCCATTTCTGACTCCTCCCACAATCAGTTACATCTGGCAGCATTCCTGTATTTTTCCAGCTTTATTGGGCTGTCATAGCAAGTCCAGGCAGGCATGGCTCCATGGCATGGAGCCAATCATCTCCAAGTTCTCACACAAGCGCTATAACCAGGGAAGCTGCTTCCCAGTTACAACATGGGTTAAAGTCATTCCCATCTCCCTAGTTCAAAGCATGGCCACAGCTATTTAACATATCTGTGAAATCAGTTAAAAATTTTAGATACGTTAAATGACCATGCCTGAGGTTACTTGCAAAACTGTTACTATGTAGAACAGCTCTCAATGGCCCCGCTCCATGTGTCCCATCCCACAGTTCAGACTTGTAGGGGTGAGGACATCCTATATTATTAATATTTCCTGGATACCCTGAGTTCTGGACCCCATTACAAACCCCTATTTGGAGTCCCCCTGGCTGTACCCTGTTACACAGGGAACTTATATGTATGACCCATGGACATGAACTAAGGGTGGGGAATGCTCGTGGGGTGGTGGTAGTTGCAGGGCAAAGGGGTATAAACGGGAGGAAAAAAGTGTGACAACTGTAATAGCATAATCAATAAAATATACTTAATAAAACAATAGTTTTTTCTCATATCAGCAAGAAGGTGTTACAGAATTTAATGAAGCAATGTTAAAATGACAACAAAAAGATAAATCATTAGGAATAAACTTAATGAGAAATACTTGCGATTTATGTAGATTTGGAAATATCTAACTCTATAGACAATTGTATAAGAGTTTATTTGAGCCAAACTGATGACAATTGCCAGGAAGCAAATATCAAATGCCCTAGAGATTGAGTTTGCAGTTTCTTTTTTTATTGTTTCTATTTTGTTTTTCTTTTTTAAAACTTTTTTTTATTGTTCAAGTATAGTTGTCTCCATTCCCCCTGCCACCACTCACCCCTGACCCCAGCCATCCCCACTTCCCACCCTTGATCCTACCCCCTTCCTTTGGTTTTGTCCATGTGTCCTTTATAGATATTCTTGAAAACCCTTCCCCCCTTTCCCTCCATTATACCCTTAGTTTCTTTTATGCATTTTTAATTAATGAAAGAAGGTAAGGAAGATTACATGAAGGTGGAAGAATGCAAGGCAGGGATTGGATTACAGGACAAGGTTATATGTACTCTTGAGGGTGGTTACACCTTCCAGGGGGCCTGGAAAAGAGAATTACTTCTGGCGTTTCAAAGGTGTGTTAACCTTGTTATACAAGAACAATGGCTTAAAAACCTTTTACTAAGGAAATTACAGGCCTGGTCGTGACTACTTACTATCATAAATTCCCAGTAAGGAATTTATGATCAGATCACCCTGTACGGTTACTTTCTGATAGATTATTACAGCACAACTTTTTCATCCATAGAAGGCAAGACTTCACAGAGAAATCCAAGTACTTGTTAAAAGGAAAGAAAAAAAAATTACATGCTGTTGTAAACTAAATCAAACCACGTATTTGAGACAAAATTGTAGAATACTGTCAGGTACTCTTATTAGCAAATTCTAATTTAAATGCATAATACATTGCCACAGCTCTAGATAGGCAAGCTGAAATGTTCTTTATCTTACCTACTTTTTGTTACCATATTCTTCCAGAGAACTAGAAATTTATGTCCTAACACTATCAGTAACATTATTTCTTATTTAAGATGTTTGTATCTAGAGTTATATATCAAAAGAAATCATCATACAGCTCAAAAATGTATTATAAACTGCTTGTGTCATCACTTTAAACATAATGGACACTTCTAATTATCTTCTTACAGTTCCTTTGGAAGGACTAAGAAGTCAAAACCAGTTTGAAGAAATGAGATCAAACTACATTAGAGAGCTCATCAAGGCAATTAGTTTGAGGCAAAAAGGAGTTGTTGCTAGTTCACAGCGTTTCTACCAACTTACAAAGTTTCTTGATAACTTGCATGATGTGAGTATTTTGTTTTCTAGAATATCAATGATTATTTGAGTTTCTTTAACTTTTTAAATATTAAATCTAAATTTTATTTCATATAGTTTCCTGAAGTTTATATTTGTATTTATATTTTAAAACAGTATTTGCATTATATTGCTTAGAATTTATATTTTGCTTTTTTCATTTTATAATCACTCAAATATCCTTTTACTAGTATTTGTATAATTTGAGAGTAATCTAATGGTTAATAGGAATTGTGATACATTTTCCTGAGTATGTTCTAAAATATTTTTACCTTAGATTATACAAAATTTGTATGTAAAAGCAAAAGTATAGGTAACGGGGGAAAGAAGGGGAAGGGTCATCAAGGAACATGTTTTAAGGGCACATGGACAAAGCCAAAGTTAGGGAAGGAAGGAGGGTGGGAGGTGGGTGGGTGAGGCAGGGGAGAGTGGTGGGGGGAACATGGAGACAACTGTGCTTGAGCAGCAATACAAAATGCAAAAAAATAAAATAAATAAAACCATGAAAAAAGTATAGTTGTGGAAAATAACACCCTCATAGCATTTTGAATGGAAATGTAAGTTAATAACAATTGAGGAAGCAGAAACTTTCCTCTACCCTTCAAAATTCTCTTGGCTGCTCTAATAATTAAATATACATGAGATAGATTAATGAGAGAAAATAACTAAATTTAATGATGTATGTATATGGGAACCCACACTCATGAAAGTGTTAGAGGCACTGCATACATGAGATATTCAGAGACTGAGAGTTAAAATGCTGTATATATGGCATTCTGAGCCGAGATGAGGTAAGGTGCCTTCGGGCTTTAGAGGGAAAGAAGGTAATTGAGCGGCAATAAGAAGAGCAAATGTGCAGTAATTAATTTTCCCTATCATATAGGCAGGTCAAAAAAATTATATCTAATTTCTTCTTATGGGCACGACCACTAATTTAAATTTTTCTAAGTAGTTAAAAGGTGAAGAGGGCAGAAGTTCCTCTTGAATCTGCAAGGTCTCAATTGCCTGTAGTTCGAAATGCTCCACATACCATGGACTCACATCTTGGGTGCCTTGATCTGAACCCCTACACAATACCAATAAACAATCTGGCAGTATATAGCAAAATTTTTAATTTGCATGCTTGCAAATTTCTACTTTCTAGGGTTTATCTTAAATAAGTTATTAGGCAAATATGTAAGATATGTGTGTGTGTGTGTGTGTGTGTGTGTGTGTGTGTGTGTATATGAATGAGGAAATTCACTGTAGCATTACTTATAAAAGAAAAAAAAAAACTAGAAATCCCCAACACTGGAACTAGATTACTAAAACAAGATTTATATGGTTAGCCAAGACATACTAAATACAAGCTTTTCTTGCTGTTGTATTCATAAACCACACTGAATGACAGCCAAGGCATGAAGCTATCCATTCAGCAGGTCATATTTAAGATCTTCCTCTTGAACAGAAACAGACATCCAAGGATTATTAGCCACTTAGGTTTAGCCACTTAGCTAAAGTGAAAAGCATAAATAAAATAGACAACAACAAAGTAACTTAAAGGAAAAAACACCAGTGCAGAGAACAGAAGAAAGCTTTAAAAAATTAAGATATTCAGGGAAATAAGAATGATATTGTGTCCTTGAAACAAGAATAGAAAATATTTAAAAAGGAACAATGAACAAGAAAATACTTTTGGCTAATAAAATATAAAAGCTCAGAAATTAAAAATTTAAAAGATGAAACACCAGCTGGGAGATAACACTTTGACCCACCCTCTTCTGCCACAGAAGAACAATGGGCTGAAGTCTTTCATCTGATAAAAATATACATGTGTTTCCTAAACTATAAATGATTAATTTATTATCCAATTTTCTGGTCAATTTGAGAGATTTTTTTAAATCCCTGCAAAGGAAGGAGGGAATTTAACATACCATATAATTTAACATACCGTCTATTTCTCTCTATAGTCTGGGGTGCCCCCATGTATTTATGGAACATGGAGTGCCATCTTCTCTGAGGCACTGTCTGCATCCCGTTAAGGGATCTGTGAGTCCCCAGGGGAAGGCTTCACAGTGCTGGACTTGGAGCAAAGGGGACACCTCTATTCCATCAGTACCATATATTTTGCCCTTTCAGACAGCATAGAATGTGATGAAATTTAGCTTTAACTTTAAATCTTTGTATTTACACAAATAGAAACAGTAATTGTTGCTCCTGAGGTTCAAATGAACAATCTAAAATTTGTTACCTCATAGTTTCTGAGGAAAACCACATTACTATTATTCAACCATAGGATTTCATGTACTTAAGGTGCTCTGTGATTCCAAAAACCATTATCTAGAATACTGTATAAATGGTCTTCTTACAATGCAAGCTTCTTTTGATAGTCAATAAAAACAAAGTGAAAAAAATTAAAAGAAGGGCTGAAATAGAAATTTCAGGAAACACCCAGAAAAACATAAAAAATAAAGATATGAAAAATTATAATGATAAAGTGGCAAATTTAGGGAATTAATCCAAGGAATTCTATTCTCCAAGTAACAGGAATTTCCAGAAGAAAGAATAGATAAAATCAAATGGAGGAAATTAGGTAAAAATCATAAAGGAAAAAGTTGCTGAAACTGAAGGATATGAGTTATCTAAATGTAATGGCCCAATGTACAGGCACTGCACCATTGAACCAAGGCATATTATTATATGATTTCAGCCCACCAGGAATAAAGACTTTACTAAAATATACCATTGAGAAAAGAAACAAGTCATATAAATGTTTAGGACCTAGAAAGATGTTGGACTTCTCAACTGCATTGCAGGAAATCAGAAAACAATGGCACAAGGACTTCAGCATTTTAAAGGAAAAGAAAATCTTCAAAGAATCTTATACCTAGCCAAATTATCAAACATGTGTGATAGCACCATAAAGGTATTTTCAAACATTCAATGTCTCATATTGCTTACCCCAAATACATTGTTTCTCAAGGACATCTGCAAGATGTCTTACAACAAACACTGAGGGTAAGGCAAAGAATTAGAAGACTCAATCCAAGAGAGATGTGAAAGGATATCCCAGCACATTATCTATGCTAAGCAATCATTAATCTAGATTGGAGTAATGATGCATAGGGTTTTAGGATCCAGTACCTGGAAAAAGAGAGAAATGAGGGCTTACTAGTATGTGTGAATATATTGACATGAGTTTTACAATTCTGTCAGAGAATTTCCCTATGGCTTTGTGATATGATAAATATAGAGAAAATGAAGCAAATGGAAACACAAGATAATTAGCTGCAGCAACATAAAAAAATCATATAAGAAGGAAAATGTAATATAAAAGTAAACAATAAAAATCTTTATAATATAAATGCTAGATATTGACTTGGCCAAAAATTGAGATACATCTTTAAATAGAATGGAGGGTAAAGAAAGTAAGAGCGGGGTGTGTAGTATAAGAGAACTAAATCCTCATTTTTCATATACAAACTCAATATCAAATTTGGAAAACAAACTTTATTAGAAATAGGGAGATAAAATTTAAAGGCATAAGCTAAAACAGTTGAGAGTGGTTACATCTAGGGAGCTGGAATATGGATGGAAAGAAGTACACTAGGAAACTGCCGGGCTTTGTTGTTCCTGCTGTTTTTGTTACTGTTTACTCGTTTTCTTTTTTCCAGTCTTATTGAAAATAATTGACATACATCACTATATAAGTTTAAGGTATACAGCATCATGGCTTGATTTACATACATTATGAAATAATTAACACAATAAGTTTAGTTACTATACCATATATATATGACAGATATATATGATAGATATATATATGGAAAAAACATTTCTACTTGAGATGAGAACTCTTAGGAACTACTTACTATCTTAACTTTCCTATATATCACATAGCATTGTTAACTATAGTCATCATGTTATCCATAACATTCCTAGTATTTATCCTACAAAAGAAAGTTTTTACCTTTTTACCATCTTTCTCCAATTCCTCCCTCTATCTCCCTACCCTGGTAACCAAAATCTGGTATTTTTTTCTATGAGTTGGATGGGTTCTTTTCTTTGTTAGATTCCACATATAAGTGAGATTGTACAGTATATGTCTTTATCTGATTTATATCATTAGCATAATGCCTTTAAGGTTCATTCATGTTGTTCCAAATAGTAGTATTCCTTCATTTTTATGGCTGACTAATATTCCAATGTGTATGTATTATATATACATCACATCATCTTTATCCATTATCATTGATGGACACGTAGGTTGTTTCCATGTCTTGGCTATTGTAAATAATGCTGCTGTGATTATATGGGTGCAGATACCTTTTGAAGTTAGTGTTTTTGTTTCCTTTGGATATATTCCCAGAAGTGGAATTATTGGATCATATGGTAGTTCTACTTCTAATTTTCTGAGGAAACTTCAGACTGTTTTCCATAGAGCTTTACCAATTTACAGTCCCACCAACAGTACACAAGGGTTCTCTTTTCTCCACATCCATTCCAGCATTTGTTATCTGTCATCTTGTGAATCACGGCCATTCTAACAGGCTTAAGGTGATACCTGATTGTGGTTTTCATTTATATTTCCTTAACGATATCTTTTTATATACCTGTTGGCCATTTGTATATATCTTCTTTGTAAAAATGTCTATTCAGGTCTTTTACTTAATTTGTAATTGGATAATTTGGGGTGTTTTGTTTTGGTATTGAGTTATAGGAGTTCTTTACATATTATAGATAATAACCTTTTACCAATTATATGGTTTGCAAATATTTTTTCTCATTCTTTTGACTGTGTTTTCACTTTGTTGATGGTTTCTTTTGTGCAGAAGCTTTTTATTTTGAAGTAGTCCCACTTTTTTGTTTGTTTGTTTGTTTTGTTTTGTTGCTTGCACTTTAAGTGTGATTTCCAAAGAATCATTACTGAGACTAACATCAAGGAATTTTTCCCTATGGTTTTCTCCTAAAAGTTTCATCTTTCAGGTCCTACATTTAAGTCTTTAATTAATTTAAATTTAATTTCTCTGAGTGGTATAAGATAGGGGTCAAGGTTCATTGTTTTACATGTGACTATCGTTTTCCCAGCACCATGTATTGAACAGACTGTCTTTTCTCCATTGAGTATTCTTGGGCCCCTTGTCAAATATTAGTTGATTGTAAATGCTTGGGTTTATTTCTGGGCTCTTGATTTTGTTCCACTGGCCCATTTGTCTGTTTTTATGCCAGTACCACACTGATTAATTAGTATAACTCTATTGTATTCGCTTGAAGTCAGGAAGTGTAATGTCTCCTGCTTTGTTTTCTTTCTCATGATTTCTTTGGCTATTGGGGGTCTTTGTAGTCTTTCCTCAATTTTTTGGAAGTGTTTAAGAAGTATGGCTGTTAATCCTTCTTCAAATGTTTGTTAAAATTCACAGTGAAGCCATCTAATCCTGGGCTTTTCTTTTTTTTTTTTTTTTAGATTTTTTTAAATTTATTTATCTTCAGAGGGGAAGGGAAGGAGAGAGGGAGAGAAATATCAATGTATGGTTGCTTCCTGTGCATTCCCTACTGGGAACTGGCCTGCAACCCAGGCATGTGCCCTGACTGGGAATCGAGCCGTGATCTCTTGTTTCACAGGCCCGTGCTTAATCCACTAAGCTACACCAGCCAGGGCCTGGGCTTTTCTTAATTAGGGGATTTTTGATTACTGATTCAACCTGATTACTAGTAATTAGTCTGTTCAGATTTTCTTTTTTTTAAATTTTTTTATTATAATTTTTTATTTATTTATTTTTTTTATTTTAGATTATTCAGTACAGTTTCAATCTTTTATTCCCATTCCAGCCCACCCACCCATCCCTCCCCATCTCCCTTCCATTTAGATTTTCTATTTCTTCCTGATTCATCTTGGTAGTTGTAAGTTTCTAAGAATTTCTCTATTTCTTCCAGGTTGTTTGGTTTCTTGGTGTACAGTTGGTTGCTGTTGGGTTTTTTTGTTGTTGTTATAAATTTTTCAGTACTATTTGACTTTTAAAATATGTACACAAATTACATTGACAAAAATAAAAATTAGATTAAAATGCATTATGTTGTGTTGTTTTTATTGATATAGGAAGAGTCAATGTAATGTAATATAAAAAAGCTAGATTAACAAATAAACTTCATAAAATAATTACATTTTTAAAAATATATATGCATTTGTACACTATATATATCACACATACACACATACACACATACCTAGGTGTGTCTGTATATATGTGTAAAAAGAAAACACTTGAATGAAACACACCAGAATGTTCAGATTGGTTATCCTGTGGGATTATGAATTACTTTAATTTTTAAAAAATCTTTTTGTACTATCAAAACATTTCATTATATGTAATATTTTATATATTCTAGGCAGTGGAGGGAGTTATTTTCATTTTGGTAAGAAGAAAACATCTTGGCAAGTATTTATATTGTTAGAAAAATAAGTTGCCATGTATGAATGGTTTATAAATTTATTACTTTTATTACATGTTCCTTATCTGTTTGTTAAACCAACAGCTTGTCAAACAGCTTCACCTGTACTGCTTGAATACATTTATCCAGTCCCGGGCCCTGAGCGTTGAGTTTCCAGAAATGATGTCTGAAGTTATCGCTGCACAATTACCCAAAATCTTGGCAGGGATGGTGAAACATCTTCTCTTCCATAAAAAGTGATGCCATTTTTACCTTTAAAAGTTAAATTTTGTGGTATGTCTGTTTGTGTTTGGGTTAGGATTATAAGGTCTCAAATTCTTGCAATGTTCTTCTCAAAGCCTTACATTCATATCATATCATACTGTATAAATTTCAAAGAAAATTCTGAAATTTTAATTGTTTTCCTTTATATAGTATAATTAGAATTTTTAAGTGTTTTTGTGGACCCATATTTTCTTTAAGTGTTCACAAGAACGAAAAAGTACTAAAATGGATGGTTAAAGTAAACTTAATTTTATCCATATTATTTCATACCATTTAGGTGAAGATTTTAAAGTTTTACATTTAAGAAAATTGCTTTAGAGAGAAAAATGTCTTACACATAATACTAAAAAGCTGTTACATATGTTCCTTCAAGGCAGCTCACTTTGTCTCCTTGATTACTTTTCCAAAAATGGACCTTTAAAATGGTATGCAAAATTTTGTCTACATGAGTGTATATACATTTTTGTTAGAAGGAAATTTATAACCTTTATCAGATTTTCAAGAGTTTTTAAATGCAAAAAATACCGAGAAGGAAAAAAGGATTTAAAATTTTGAAATAAATTGATGTTCCTCAAACTGGGAAAAGTACCTTATATGTTAGACTCTTTCCCAGACTGGAAACATAAATCCCTAAAGAAATTATTAAGTAGAGCCATATCACGATGACAACAGTATTGTTGGTTTTGTAGTTTTTTACTAACCTTTTTTGAGAGTTGCCCTTTAATGAGGTATTATGAATTGAAATAGGAATTCAGAAGAATCAGTAGCCTAATACCTGTCCTTATTTGGGGACATGTGGAAAGTCACTTAACTTTATTGATTCTCAATTTCCTCACCTTTAACACTGATGTTATAATATCTTTTCTGCAAAATATTCCTTAGATCAGAGCTTCTTATTAACATCTTCTCAAATCAAAGAAGCAAAAAAAGGGAGGGAGGGAGGGAGGGAAGGGAAAAATAGAGAAGTATTATTCTCTTTTTCTACTCAGCGAAGCATAATAGACTAATCACAGGTTGAAACTTTTTGAGTGCCTTTGATCTAATTCTAAGAGAGATACTTCAGGGAATACTAGATACTGTCTTAAAGTAATGCAACCAGTTATGATAACTAGAAAACACACAATTCAGATTGTCATATGAACTGAAAATATTCTTTTAGAAAACAGGCAAGAGTTCTTTCCTGAAGTGAGTTAGTGGAGATCTATTTTTTTAAAGGTGTATATATATAGGTGCGTGTATATATATATATATACACACACACACACACACACACACACACACACACAGAGAAAGAACCAAGTTCATAGCACTGGTAACATTTGAAACTGATCATTGTTTGTTATTCTAGATAAAGTAATTTATACTAATAATAGGCATATGTATGTGCCTATTACAGATCATATATATGATACATATATAATTTTTAACAGCTCAGAGAAACTAGTAGGCCCAACTCTTTTCTATTTTGTTTTAAAGTTAGACATTACCTTACAAGTAAAAATACCATCTTATACAAATTAATACATAGCTGTTAATGATAATTTCAAGATAGCTTTAAAAACAACGTAGAAAACACTGAAGTTTCATTTATTAATATAGTTTTAATTACCCATTCTCTTCTACTGATAAATACTTGCAGTTTACCAAAGGACAATAACATAGAATAATTTTAATGAATACTAGTGTGACCCCCTAGATGAATAAAATGGTTTCATGTGATCAAAGAAATTGGCATAGTTACCATAATTGTTTCTTACCAATAATTTCTTCAGTTGAAAGAAAGAAAGAAAGGATTAGCTATGAGTATCTATAAACAGTGAATTCTCATAAGGTATTTGAAGTGGGTATTGAAACAAGCTCCAACTAGAACCCTTGACTTGGGTTCATTAGGTCTATGTGGCAAGTATAATAAATAATATGCAAATTATATAACTCTTGGTTACAACATTGAATTAAGAGTTTCACCTAAGTATTCCAAATAGTCTCAACATTAGTATAAAGATGGTCTGTTCCTTGGTGTGTCTGTCTTCATGTCTTTTCTGTGAATACATAGATATTACTATAGACTCTACTGGTGTTTAGTTTTCCAAAGTCTTTATACACCCACACACTCATTCTCTTTGCACTATCCAGGCCAACGTTATCTTCCAAAAAAGAACTTAATTATGCCAAGTCCTCATTTAAAACACTAACTTCCAGTCACTTATTATAGTGATTCTCAGCTATAGCTGCACATTAAGAATCTCCAACTGAGCTTCTAAAAAACACCTTTAACTGAGCTCCTGCCTCAGAGATTATATTTTAATTGATCCACTTTTCTTATTAATACACATAGTAGAACCCTGAAATGGTGTGTAAGCATCTGTTCTTAAAACTTGCTTCTCTTTATCCAACACTTTCATACATTCATCTTGTGTTCCAGTCATGTAAATCCATCTTTCACCCTTTGATACCAGTCCCATTTATATCTCAACCTTCAATATTCAGCCAAACATCATTTCCGTAATATCTTCTCTCCATCTTTCAGACAGTTATTTGCTTCCTCCTAAAGTTCACCAGGCATTTTGTGCACATTTGAATTACAGTAGTGCGGTGCTCTACAATTCCAACTCTCCTACAAGTGTGAGGACTGCACTGAGGTGGGACAATAGCATTTCTTGACTGAGAGTTCAATGTTATGTTATCTCTCTATTTTTGGTATTACCCTGGATCTGCATCATTCTTTGTGACAACACTGCATGTCTCTGCGCACATGACTTCATCACCTTCTCTTCCTATGGTCCCTATTTCTATCTCTTCATTTCTTCATATGTTCTTAATTTTACACATTTTCTTCCTACTTTGTGAGATATCTCCTTGTGCTAATTATAACATAGGAGAATGTAAGAACATTTATATTTATTACCAACAACACTTTATGCTCCCTATTCTAAATTTTAAAATTGAATGAATGGAATATTATTTTTCTGTATAAGAAAAATTCCACAAATACAATTGTTTCTTATATTTAAGTAGCCCTAAAATGTTCTGTACTATAAACCTCAATACACAAATTTTCCTCATTTTTATTTTATTCCACAAATATTTATTGAGGATCTGCTATTATCACAAGAAAATATGCTGATAAGCATTATTCTATGTTATTGTCTCTCATAATTCAAGAAAGTTACAGTCTACTAATAGGTATAAGTCTTGGTGCCTGGTAAATAGACACACCAATGTTTATTGAGTGTGTGAATGAAAATACAATGTGGATTTGACAGGTTCAAACCATTGTTAATGTATAATTTTACTAGGGCAAATGCCGCACAAAGTAAGATACTAACTTTAAAATAAATATCAAATAACATCTTAATTTAGTCATATCAGAAACCCATTTGCATTAAATCTGTATATTTGTTGACAGAGCTTTTAATGTCTTCCCCCTGCCCCACAAATTTCATCCCAATAAATGCATTTTCAAGTTTTGATCATATGTAATAAAGGAAATCTACCAATATGGTAGTGGTACCTCTCAGAATGGATTATGTGACATAAGTAAATGAATGTAGGCATGCCCCCAAAAATGAAAAAAATAAAAACAATGTAATTAGCCTTTCACACACAAGTAATGGACCCAAGAGAACAGTTAGTGATGTGATCATTTTGTTATCTGATCTTACTACTTTAAATGAAAAAATTATCTTCATAGCATAAGTCTTTTTTCATCAGCACAGATTTAAACTGCAACATAATTGTTTAAAAATTTAAATAATTTTCAATTTCCTGATTTCACTCACATATGGGGAAACAGAATATAGTGATAGAAGGGTTGGGTTTCCTTGTTTTGGTTATTGTTTTGCAATCTCATAACAGTGTTTGATATTTTTGATGTTGCTCTTGATTCTCAATGTAGATGTCTTAATATTTTGAGCTAATCTTAAAAAGAAAGTTTTTGAAAAACAACACGACATTACCAAATGGATATTTTGTCTCTAAATCTTTTCCCCCACACATCCCTGATTACCAATGTCTCAACTTTTATGAAGTCATTATAAACTTTATTTTATAAGTTATATTCTTTCTGGTAGCTCTAAAGTGAAATTAAATTGTAAGAAGACAAAAGGTATATATCAGAAAATACTTGAAGGTTACTGAGATAGATTTTGGAGTTAATAAAATATTTCCTTTAAAAAGGTTTGAGAGGCCATTTGAATCTGAAGCAATTGTACCTCCGGTATCAGGTATTATTTAATATTTTCGATGTTTTCATTAAAAATATGTCATTTTAAATTAACCAATGCTATTATTTTTTCATTCATTTAACATTAAAATAACTTACTGCTACACAGATGTTAGACAAATAAGATAGGCCAAGTATGATGTCTCCTGCCAAAACAATGCCTTGCATATAGTTACGACATGTAACTGTAACCTGTAACTTCTAAATTACCCCCAGCTGCAGTGATGTAATTATGACGGGTTCTGTAGAGAGACCTCACTAGCTCCGTGCCCCACTTTTCTGTCACTGAGCTTGAGCACGTCATTTAACCTCTCTAATTAAACTTGCCTTTGCTGAATTAGTTTGATAAGTAGAAAACAAAGTATGCAGGTGTTCAGAAATGGTAACTGCTATTATATTTTTCTTAAGCTGTAGTTCTACCTATTATTTTTCAGATTAATCTGGTATTTTCTATAGTAAAATCAAGAAATCTAGAAAATGTAGTTGCTGTTTGTTATCTCTATGTACATATGAATATTTGATGTATTTGAATTGAAATTAGAACTAGAAGTATTTAATTAATTTCTTCATAGTTTTGAGTTTGGGTCTGTTTTATCAGAAACCAAAAGAGCCTATCACCCTTTTTTTAAAAAAAGGATTTTATTTATTTTATTTTTAGAGAGAGGAAGGGAGGGAGAAAGAGAGGGAGAGAAATGTTAATGTGTGGTTGCCTCTCGTGCGCCCCTTAGTGGGGACCTGGCCCACAATCCAGGCATATACCCCAGCTGGGAATTGAACCAGCGACCTTTTGGTTTGCAAGCCTGCATTCAGTCCACTGAGCTACACCAGCCGGGACTTTCATTATAAATATATTAAGAATAATGGTACTGAATTTGACATTTTCAAGTATCTCTTTAAAATATAGACAGCTTGACTAGAACACAGCCCCTCCAAAATTCAATGTTATATATTGCGTGGTCAGATTAGTTTTACTATGGTAATAATTCCACAAAAGGGAACACTGGGTCTCAAAATAATGATGAGGTCATCAACCCCAAAAATAACATTCTTATTCATTTTATTTTTCAAGCTTTTATTTACTTTTAGAGAGAGGGGATGGGAGGGAGAAAGAGAAGGAGAAAAACATCAACGTGCAAGAGAAACCTCGATCCATTGCCTCTCACGTGGACTCCCCAACCAGGGACCTGGCCCACAACTCAGGCATGTGCTCTGACTGGAATTGAACTGGCAACCTTTCAATTTGCCAGTCGACACCTAAGCCACTGAGCCACGCCAGTCAGGGCAACATTCCTATTCCTAAGAAGGTTATAATAGAGAATATCCACAAGAGATCTTCATGGCTGCCTTGATCTGTTATCTTGAATTCCTTTGGCGAGATGGCTATTAAATTTCTGAAGGTTTTGCTGTGAGTACCTAAGCAATTTCTCTCACCTATACTCTCCTTTACACACCAGATTACAGGATAGAATATGAATTTTTAAAAATTACCTTTATAATCTCTAGGGCATTGTGTATAAATCACTCAACACTTAAAAGTTTTTCTTATTTAAGTTTGTGTCATTTTTGTATTCAAGAACTCAACACCCATGTCTCCACTGATAAAGTGAAATGGACAAGCAGACACCAATGGAAAAACATAACTTTCTTTCTCCCAAAGTATGCCTTTTAAATAGCCATTAGATATGGGGGATTTCCACATTCATTAAATTTTACAGGAAATACATAACTAGATTATCTAGCAAAAGTTTGCCAAGTTCTAAATTGCTTATCCTCACTAGACTAAGTCATGCAATGATTTTAATGAAAATATTGCTCAGGGCCTGTGGTTTAATAGTATTTTTCTTACTCAAGTTTTGGTGAAAAGGATAGTCTCTATCTCTCTACCTAGCATCTGCCACTTATTTAATGTACCATTATTCCACAGCCTCTGTCCTTATCAAATCCAGAAGTTGAACAAATGCAGTGAAATAAATAACTACTCACACAATATTATGGAACTGATCCAACCTGGGTTGGTCTACATTCATAATCTGAATCCAGGATGAACTGGCCCTAGATGATTGTATTCAGTCTGAATCACATCCATCCCTATATAAACTAAACTCAAAAAAGAAAGAGAGAGAGAGAGAGAGAGAGAGAGAGAGAGAGAGAGAGAGAGAGAGAGAGAGAGAGAGAGAGAGAGAGAAAGGAAGGAAGGAAGGAAGGAAGGAAGGAAGGAAGGAAGGAAGGAAGGAAGGAAGGAAGGAAGGAAGGAAGGAAGGAAGGAAGGAAGGAAGAAAGAAAGAAAGAAAGAGAGAAAGCCCTACAGATCATAAGTTACCTGGAGTTAATAGAACTTATACATTCAGAGTTAAGCCTGAGATAATGTGGCCATAAAAACATTGAAAATAAGAAGTCAGTGCCCTGGCTGGTATGGCTTAGTGAATTGAGCACCGGCCTTTGAACCAAAAGTCACTGGTTCGATTCCCATTCAGGGCACATGCCTGGGGTTCAAGCCAGGTCCCCTGTAGGGGGTGCGAAAGAGGCAACTACACATTGATGTTTCTCTCCCTCTCTTTTTGCCTCCCTTCCCCTCTCTCTAAAAATAAGTAAATAAATAATTTTTTTAAAAAAGAAGCCAAGAGTAGTTTAATAATTTATCCCTTCTGCCATTGCAAAAGATTTAAGAATTTTGGAGGTGTTGGTGATAAGTTAAAAAGCAGCAATTCATAGTAGCAGCAATTTAATGTGTCCATTATCTGAATATTCTATAGTCAGAGCAAAGAAAAACACGAGGAGCTAGATCTCTTCCTCTTCTTGGAGTTGACCACATTCCAAGGCAGAGCTCGGGCATATGCCATATGCCTGGAGGCTGCGCCTGGGCTTGTCCACGGCCTTATGCAGCTGTGGGGTTTGGAAGACTGTTTCTGGACTGCTGGATTAGTCCCAGAATGTCAACCTCATTTTCAATTTACTGGCTCTTGTTGCTTTATGTCATGCTGACCTTACTGTTAAACACAAGTTTGTTTGCTTTCTTTCCACTCATGGAGAAATGGCAAAAGCAGTACTTTAAAGCCAGTTGAAAGTTTTAACTGACAAAGCACTTTCAGGGAAAGGTGAATTAAGCAGCTAAGAAAGCATACCCCGTCCACTTCTTTAAAGAGAATGTATGGTGTTATTACCCCTGCAGTGTGACATCAGCATCATGGTCACTATTTAGATAGATACAAGCAAAATATTCAAACGGCAAGGTAAATAGTTGTCAAGTCATACACTAGAGCTTATTTTTCTAATCTTTCGACATTGCTCTTAATACATAAAATCCTTATATATCCAATTTAGCAAATGAGTTATTGTAAATGAAACCCACCTAACTATGTTTTCCATTAGTGGATTATACATAAAACTTAATATCTCTTCTATGATGTTTACTTACCTGTGAGTTTTTATTCTTATGAATACTTTATAGAAAGCAGTTGTTTTAAAATTTTTGCCACTGTAGATACCATTTACTATCCCCTTCCTTCAGAAAAGCTTATATTTTAAAGTATCTCTCCATCAAACTGTATTCCTATTAAGAAATGGTTGTTTTGTTTTCTTAATGTTTTATTATTCAAAGACATATCAATTCAAGCTCTTGAGCAGCATAACAATTATTCTATACTAGTTTGATATATTTTATGCAGCCTTAACTTAATAGGCACGAAATTGGGGTGGGGGGCAGGAGATATTGGCAGAATAATTAGCGGACATCTATCACGGCTTTCCGAAACTAGGTTCGGAGCCAGACGTCTGAAGTCATAACATTATATGAAAGTAAGTCTTATTCTTCTGAGGGCTTCTAACTGAGGGCAGTTTTAACTTGTGAGAAAGACCAAAAGCTTTTATAGGGTGTTAGCATAGGCATTCTGTATTCTTGTCAAAACAGAGATAGGCAGCTCTGCTTGTTCACCGCAGAATAAAAATACTATCCAGAATTTATTTAAAATGGTAAACCCTAAATTTGAGATAACTAGGAGTGGAAAGAGATTTTTTAAAATGTCAGTCTTTAAAATTCATCACTTTAACCAATAAAGTATCTCCTTATGACCTGAGTATTTTGTGCACTTTAACTTTTCTGATATGAGCATGCTAACAAGAAAAATCAAAGAGTTTTTAAAAAGCTTTTCATTGAAATTTGGAAAAACAAAAGAAAAATATAAATGTTCTTTGTATTTGGAAAGAAGTAAATATGACTTAAAAAAGTGAAATAGAGAGCTCCTCTAAACAACAGCTTAAATATTTTCCCTTTATTATTGGGCAACCAGTCATTCAGATGACATAAGACGTGATTATAGTGGTGACAAGGCTAAATGTAAGAGAAATTATCGCTCACTATCCAAGCATAAAATGCAGTTGTGCTCAGAGACTTGCTTTTTTGAACATTTTTTTATTGTTGTTCTGTTGTTCTTTTTTGCCTCTTAAGAAAGTTGTTCATTTTTTAATTTAAGACTAAATGGACTGGTGGGGGAATCTCTAAGATCTCTAAGATCTCTTAGGTCTCTAAGTCTCTGTTTAGTTGCCAATTAACTGAGTGTTTTTAACAGAAAAAAAAGAGGGACATTAAGAGAGAGAAAGAAAGAAATTAAGAAAGAGAGAGGAAGGAGGGTTGAGGAAGAAGAGAAAGAGAAGGGGAGGGAGGGAGGGAGAAAAAAGAAAAGGAAAAGTGGGTGGGCTCTCAACTCTGAAACTACAAATCTCTGTTAATAGTTTACATCAACATAACGTACTCAACTCCCACTTACCAAGAGAAGAAAAAAAAAGGCCCTGAAACACAAAAACACAAAAATGTGGGAGGTTTTGTCAAGTTGGAAAGACTTACTTTAGGCATCATTTTATTCTTCGACAGCCGGTCATGAGCATTAAGGGTGTCGTGTGCCAGGTTCTGCCAGGTTGCAGAGATAACCAATGAGTACATTAGTCACTGCCTTTTCTCAGTTTACAGCTGGTTGAGGACTAGAGGTGGGTAAATACAGTTACAATATTGTTTGGTGAGCCCTGTGATGGAGAAAATACAGGGAGCTATGGAGCACCTAGCTTAAATTTAAGAGTGGGCAAAGGCATCTTGGAAAAAGACCTAAGCAGTGATCTCAAACTGGTTTAAGAATTGGCTGCCCATGCAGAGCCAAGATGGTGCCAAAGGCAAGGAGAAAAGACTATTCCAGGTAGAAGTAACCACCGACTTGATGGTGAGAAAGAGTGTGGAGTGGGGCTGATGATAAGGCTGAAGAAGAAAACACAGTCCAGATCATCAGTGGTCTTATGCACCGTGTTAAATTGTGTAGTGTTAATTCTACTGTAAGCAGGACAGCAGTATAATTCAGACTGGTATATAAGAAAATTTTCTCACTGCAATATGGAGAATGGAGTTTGAAATGGCTAAATCTGGAGGGGAGGCAAAAAGAAGTTTTTTGAGGAAGTTGCATATTTTGATGAAAAATGATGATAATAAACAGTGACAAGTTAGAAATGATCAAAACCTCCTCCCTAACTTTCCAGAAGTTTTAAAAACATAATTTAGAAGCACTGACAGAGCTTATGAACATAGGTGAAATATACCATGTAAATTATCAAACACAAGGTCCGATATCTAACTTGAAACTTCAGATTTTATTTTATCAATAAAGACAATAAAAACTAAGAAATTTAGTTTATCAGTTTTGTTGAACCTCATGGTCCTGCGCTGTGCACAAAGTTAAGACTAGAACAGCTCAAGATTCAGCAAATGGGAAAGAAAGGAAAACTGAGTTAAACTAATAAAAAATAGACACATCCTTTGTATATGTCTTCAGATGTCATTACCCAGTATAATTACAGAATGATACTCAAAATGCTTAACTCTCTGGAAGGGGTTTTGACTTCATGAATTCTTCACAGAGTGTGGAGAATCTGGTGGTTGACAGAATGGGGAGCAACTTGGCTGCTATGAGTATATCCATCTCTTTTTGTTTCAAAGAGCTTTATTTTTGATTACCTCATTCAATTTTCATCAAGGGCTGTTCTTCCTCTTTACTTCCACTAACCAATGGCAGCTAGGAAGAAAAAAAGCTTATCTGCAGGCAGCAGCAGTAAGAAGGAGGTTTCTTTCCTTCCGGGTCTCACCAGTCCCTTGCCGTGCCTGCTCATAGAACCCACTGCTATCACCTCACGCCTAAGTCTATGGTTCACAGACTCATCTGTTCTCTCTTCTTCAGTACTGTAGGGCACAGTAACTTACCTACTTTATACCTTCCATTCCTTGCTGGCTCAGCATATCATTCTTAGGCCCAGCTGCTTTCCCTACCTGGCCCTGGGTGGGGATATCTTGCCCCTTGAAAAGAGCCATGGCTCACCACTTCACTACCTGCTGAGTCCTCGCCCAACTGGCACCATGCTGATCCAGGCTCTTCTGAGATGCTTGCATATTTTACAGCCATGCACAAAAGCCACAACTGTCTTAGACTTCCTGTTACTTGTCTGGATGTTCTGTTGCCCATCCCATCTCCTCAGAACTGGGACACTGTCATCTGACCTCCTTACCACACCTCTTCCTTCTTCTGAATCACAGAAGCCTCTCACTTTCTCTTCCTGTCCGTCTGAGGCTTCCCTTGAATCTTACACTGAGTTCTCTTCACCTGTTCTAAGAGGGCAAGACAGTATTTGAATATACACTGGGAATTCATCCAGGGTTTTTGCCAAGAAGGTGAGACTCTCCCTCCATCTCTATGTGACTGGCACTAGTTCCAGGTGATGGTTGGGTGCCAAATGCAAAGCTGTCAAAATTAGATGATAGTGGGCACCTAACAACATTATCAAATACTTATTTTCGATCTAATCTCTGTTTTAACATAGAGGTGGGTTTTGGAAGAATAATTTTGTGATTCATACGGGAAAACTGCATCAGTCTGCTCTACTTGACAAGTGTCTTACATTAAATTAGCTTGTGGTTTGAAGTGAATCATCTTCAAATAATATATTTTCTTAAAGTAATTTACCACTAATTCTTATTAATTTTATTACTGTTCTGTGTGATAAAACTAATAACTCATTTCTACATATCTCTTTACTAATGAATTAGAGTGCCCAAAACATCAATACAATTATGTACAGTCATATACAAGGAACTTAGGAATCATCAGCACATTCCTTCTTTCCAGTCACTTTAAATTTATAACCAACATTTTTGAGGTTGTGCAATATTGTACATGGCATAAGGTAGAACAGTAATATGGATGGCTTGGCATGCTGTAAACAATAGCCTTGACAATGCATACATTTTAATGAAGCAAGAAGTGATTCCCAGACAATTAAATTCAATTAATTGTTCGTGAAGAGAATACACTCAACTGGTATCTAGTAAGTTACAATGAAGCACTGATTTAGTTAGTCACTCTGGTAAAGTAAAAAGGTTGATATTTTTATACAAATAAATTTTCCTATAAAAAGTAATGCGCTTGACATTGAAATGAAAGAGAATGTAATCTAATTTGATAACGATGTGTTTCAGACTATTGTTCATTGGTCTCGTTACTAGGAATATAATTTTTATATATTTTATATATTTTCCAATATAATACTGAAAATATGCTAATGTGCTCCTTTAGTAAATAAATAAGTGCCTAGAATGTATAAGAAACCTCATGTAAGAATGTATATGGAACCTATTAAAGGCCTTCAATGCTGGGAATTTGGAGATACAAAGATAAAAGCATAGAATGGATTTCTTGCTTTTAAGTTCCAGGTGATACAGATGTCAGATATTGTTTGAAACTTAAACATACATTTTGCTTATTCAATCAGCTACATTTGGAGTAGACTGGAGAAACCAGACAGTTTTATTGGATTGTTTGACCATGACAATTTTCCTATAACATTTAAAAAACTATTTCATTTAGTCTTCAATGCTGTTTTCAGCTTTTAAATTAAATATATCCTAATATTCAGACTTGCAAACTGAAATGATATTGAGAAATTTATGTTTGTCTCTAAAACTATATGCTATGTTCCTTGTAAATATCTGATTTCAATAGTTTGTGGAGTTTTTCTAACTTACATTTAAGTTAACTAATGGGTAAAAGAAAATGTAGTAAATGGCCCCAGGTATAAATGCGTGTAAGACTCTTCCCTGGTGTCAGAATCATTCGAACAAGCTAAAAAGTATCATGCCCTGGCCGGGTAGCTCAGCTGGCTAGAGTGTCCTAGTAATGCCAAGGTTGTGGGTTCAATATCCAGTCAGGGCACGTAGAACAAGAAAGCAACCAATGAATGCATAAATAAGTGGAAAAACAAATCGATGTTTCTCTCTCTATCCATCTCTCCCCCCTCCCTTCCTCTCTCTCCAAAATCAATCAATAAAAAAAATTTAAACAACATTATAAAGAGTGTATGTATCATTCTACTTACTTTTTAAAAGCAACAGTTTAATGATAGGATGTTATATTTACCTGATCAGATGAGGTCAAATTTCATCCTATAAAAGATATAAATCAAGTAAATAGAATACTTTGACTTTATAAAATGCAGAGATCTGTGATCATTTATTTTGAGCAGTTTGGAACTCATAAACTTTAAACAACTGAAGTATTCTACAAAAAAGCAAATTGTTTTCATGCCTGAATTAAATCAGCTGCGGGTACTCACGCTGTGATGTAAAAGCAGCAGCATAGCACAGTGGCGCAGAGCACGTGCTCCGGGGCCTGCCGACAGGTCGCGCCGTTGCTGACTTCACCGCTCTGGTTCAGTCTCCTAATGTGTGAAGTGGGCATACTAACTGTACCACTCTCAGAGTTTGTTAAGAGGATTAAATGATTTAATATAAGAACTTTGCCTGGCATAGTACTCACTATCTAGGTGTTTTGTCTAACTTGAATGGCTTTTTCTTTAATAGATGATTAAGGATTCAGAGGATATTTAGATTTTTATCCTACATAAACTCATAAGCAGTAGTAATTTTTAATATTTTATATCGTGTGAAATTCAATAGCATGGTACCCATCAAACTAAATTTTTTTCAGCAAATGAGATTAAGGATGGACTGTTACAAGTGAAAAATAATCACATATAAATCAGTAAAACTACCAGCTTAGCCACAATTCTTCAATGTCTGCACTTGAAACAGTTCCCATTTAAGGCAGATTGGAATAACCGAATCTGTACCCATCCCTCTCCTTCTCCCTCTCCCCAATAAATGATGTTTCATTGAAAAGAAGTATGTAGGAAAAGAAAGAATAATTTTTAAAAATTTTACAACACTTCACAAAACAATAATATTGGAAAATTTATTTGTAAAAGATATACGTTTAAATTATAAATTTAAAATTTTATCCTGTTGGCATTAAAAGACCTCAATATTGTTTATATCTCAAAAAAATTGCTATGAGACCAAAAAATAATGTTCTTATTTTGAGAAATAATATTTTGTGTAGTCCTTCTTCTGACACATGACAGCCTGGAAATGTTAAGTATTCCTTTTTGTTTTTTCAAAACAAAACTTAGATCAGCAAATAAAATATGTTTCAAGGAGAATAAAAAATATCCAACATTAACCATTTTTATCCATTGTATATGGTAATGCATGTAGCACATTTCTTGATTTTGCCAAGTGTATTTTAAATTTCTCTATGACAGATGCCAACTATAATGTATATTCATTGATTTTTCACATTTTAAGATCTCTAAAACCAGGATGCATCTTATAATTCATGTTATATTACAATGCCATCAGCAAAATGAAAGTCATACCCAGTTGTATGAAAACGTTCCCTGAACACCTCCTAGTAGGATCAAAAAACATCCCTAACATTAGTGAATATGGTTTGTCTATATATATTCATTCTTCATTCATAAGATTTCAGTACTTCTAATTCTTTTAATCTGCGTTAATATCAATTCTTATTTGCTTCAGACCAGGAATCAATATGCATGTAAAAGGTATTACAGTTTTTGTTTTATTTGTCAGTTATTTCAGTAGCTACTATGCACTAGGCTTTGTACTAGGGAGTTCTATGTATATTATCTCTAGCACTTACAGTCATCTTTCAATAGAAATAGTGAGTTCCATTTTACAGAAGGAGAAACAGATTCAGAGTAATTCAGAGTAATTCAGAGTAAATTTGTAAAACAATTCCATGCGCTATTGCTCCTTCAAAAAGAAAGGGAGTTTCTGTCACATTTTTCCAAATTAAATTATTTTTCTTGGCATACATATTAAATCTTTTGTAATAGTTTTTATTTGAAAAACTTTTGAAAATTTAAAATAATCAATATTAATAAATGGGCTGCCTGTTTAAGTCTCATCAAACTGAATCAGCTTTAGAATTCTTAATAAAACTGTAAAATACTTCTAGGGGAAAAACTCAATTTTCTGGGGAAACCAAAATAGAAATAGCTCTTCATTCTCAACACCACAGCCTGTGCTGGAATGTTAGATGAAGTATGATGAATGTTTCACCCCCGGAAGTCAAAGTTTCTCTGGTTTGACTCGTAGATTCAGGGTAGTTCCAAATGACTTGGCAAGAACAGCTTCTTTTTTTTTTTCTTTTCTTTTTTTAAGTACTTTTGATTTTTACTGTTGTTCAAGTACAGTTTTCTGCCTTCCTCCCTCCAGAAGTGTTTCTTTTTTTAAAAAAATTATGTTATTGTTGTTCAATTACAGTTGTCTGCATTTCCCCCCACAACTCCCCCAACCCCAGCCAATCAAAGTGTTTCTTAATGGGTAGAAATTTGCAGATAAATTTACATTCTCAATATTTCCATTATTATATTTACTATTCTGCTAAAATTGATGCCTTAATGCCTGTCCTACATCAAAGCTTTCATTCTCTATATTTTAATCCTTATGTATTAGAAAGTTAGGAGAAATAACCATCTTATACTTATCTGAAGCTAAGACAGCTATAGATACCAAATATTTCTGTTGAAATATACTTAAAGCTGTGCCACATGCTGGATGAGGCAAAAATGCAGTACATATCAGATTACTGATAGAATCCATACTTAAACTTTGAAATTAATTCTCCCTTAATTTATTAGAACAGTTTTAGGAGACCTGCACAATAAATGTGTTTCCCTTAAATAAGATTTAAATGTGTCCGATCTGGATGATTTAGAACACAGGAAATGTTTTTACTTGTTAGATTTATATTCATCTTCACAAATTCTACACATTTCCTAATGACTGCAATGCCTCAAAGATATAGCATTCTTACTAAATCATTACAAAGTCATGAAAAATTCATAAAAAAAAAGGAGTAAGGTTAAGAACTTCAATCAATGTCAAAAAATGGTTCACAGGTGGCAAATACAAGGCCCACGGGCCGAATCCGGCCCTCCACCTTGTTTCATCAGGCCAGGCACCTTGCTTCTATCCAGGGGCAGTGCACCGAGCTCTCGCTTAAGTGTTAAGTTACATTTATACAGCCCTAAAGTTACATTCAGCCCTTTGAAGGCAACTGCAAGGCGGATGTAGCCCCTGGTGAAAATGAGTTTGACACCCCTGGGTTAGATCTTCAAGAAAATATTTGTGATTTACAAACAAACCATTTTTTATAAAGTTATTAAGGTTCATAAATGACATGTCACTAACATCATGTAAATTACCACAAAACTTGAGAAATATAGAATCAGGTGAAAATCCATAATTTATGCAATAATATATTCAAACGAAGGGAAATCTATGTAATATCTATATTAGTTTAACCAATAAGTTTTTACATTTAGCTTGGACAAATTTCCAAATGTTGGTGGAAGTATTTGTTGTATTGATTTATTAAAAGATAATTCTCACGTAGAGTATCTAAAACATATAAAACAACAGTAATGTGGCTGATAAAAGGCTAAGGCATACAGGTAAGGACAGAGTTAGCTAGTGAGCTGGAACACCACACCTGCGAGTCACCCCGAGCAGCGAAGCACCAGTTTCCAGCTGTTCCTACTAGCGCTCAAGTACAAGCAGCAAACAAACAGCAGCACTGCACTCGGTTTTAAAAAACAGGTTTGTCACTTCCCCGAAATGTAATGCTTTGTGATCTTAGTAACTGTCTTCCACGCTCTGAACTTCAGTGTCTTCACCTATCAAGCAGAGAATATTTTTAAAAAGAGCTTTGCACTTAAATGGGATAGTTCCTATAGAATTCCTTTGCACACTATATAAAACACTACGCAAGCATAATTTTTCTAAGTAACAAATTCCTAAGTAATTTAGCAATGCTAAATATGCTTAACAGTTAGAACATATATTTTACAATGTAGGTAGATAACATTAATAAATTAATCTTAGTCACCAAATATATGATTTTTAATAACCAAAGACACTGAACTTACTGATGCAGCTATCTATTCGTTTAAAAACCCTAAAACACTATACTTTCCCTACCCGCTCCCCTGCAAAAAAATTAGATCGCTGATCTGGCAAAGAAGCCATGGCCCCTGAGAGAAGGCAGTTTGTACGGAAGCCCACTGGGAGGACGGGATCCCAAGTCCCCGGTGGCCCTTCGGCCTGCTCACTCCCGCGCAGCTCGAGCCGTCCGTCACTGTCCCTGTGGGCTGTACGCTGCAGTGGGAGATGGCTGAGGAGCTGCTTTTTAAAAAATGTGATGTCAAAAATGGCTGTTTGCCCATCCGCATGAATTTTTAGTTTCCTCCTTCCAAATACAGAATCATATTCATGACTATTAAAAGACCTTCATTTTAAAGCAAACTTTAGGACAATAAAACATTTTATATTTAAAGTCTATATATGCTTTACAACAAAAATCTTCTCTAGAGATAACTCAGTAATTATTTTCTGAACAACAAACACAGGGAGGGGCAAAAGTCAGTTTACAATTGTCTATGTGAAAAATAACACAAAAATCAGTAAATAATAACACAAGAATCAACTCTGGGTTTCACCCTGTATGTATCTGCTGTGAGGAAAAGGGCAGAAGTAGAGGTGATCTGAGGACAGGAAGAGGTTATTGTTTGCTCCTAGATTATCTGATTTGGCTATGGAAACGGGGCTGAATTCACCAGATTCTTGTCTAGTGGTTTATCTCACTTTTAATGTGAAGCTACAAAATATATTTTTTCAAGAACTGAGAAAACACTGAACTTACATTCAGAAGCTATCCATACCTCACATTTTCATATTTTCAAAACCTTTTTGCATAGAATTAAATTACATATATCATGTGAAGCTATATTTCTTTAACTTATTGCTGTCCCAAGTTATCTCTACTTAGGAAGGGCTTACATTGAAATTCAGCTGGTGTAGAAAATGTTTATTCTTAATTCTACCTGAATGCATGAGCGCAAGATTATGTACACATAATCCAGAGAAATGTAAATGTCTCTTTTACAAGAGCAGGAAAGTTGTCAAGGCAGGCTAACATCCAGGGGAGGAGACTTCAATGAAAAACCTTGGGTTCCGAGCTACACTCTGAGACTTCTTACTGAACTGGTGCAAATTGCCTACCCTTTCTGAAACTCATTTTCCCTCTCTGAAAAATGAGGGCACATGACATCCATCTAAAAAATGTGGGAAATTGTAGTCTATTCATTTCATTTTAGACTCCTTAACTGTGCCTTTTCTTTATGCGGAAATCTGGACAGCAGTGGTTCAATCTAACTTTAACAGATTTGTATTTAATTTGTGCTATAAATGCTTGTCTTTGTTTAACTCATGGGATTTGAACCTGAGTATTTATAATTTCTGAAAAAATGCAAGAAACATTTAGTCTCTTTTTTATTTCTTACATATCTATTACTAATTTGGAGTAATTTGTGGTATTTCCAAAATTTCCCAAATGCTTTATGCTGGTTTTACCCTTTCAATTATGAAATTGGTAAGCCATAGTTTATAACACTAAAGAATCTTAAAATATTTACACTTTGATTTGTGATATTTTCAAAACTAATTGATTTTTCCTGCATTAAATCCTATTTTTTGTACCCTATTTTCAGTAAATTTTAACTATCTCTTAAAGAGCAATTTGTTTGATATGTAAAAACAACTTTTCTTTGTCTTTCCATCTTCTCTCTACTCATTCTCTTTAATACCACCTTTGGTTCAGAAGAACAAATCATGTTATTCATTATACTTTCTTAAAATTGAATTGTTGACTTTCATTTTAATTTTTCCCAGCTACATTGAGACAGTGCCATGTCTTGTTTTGCTTTGTCCCCACCCCCTGCTCCAACCCCACCCCACCCCGCCACTTTGGTAACCTTTGTGTTTCAAAGGCTTTTCAAAAAAATATGCTTCCGGGGTGACACTTGAGATGTAAGATTTTAATCCAATGGTGACAAAGACAATGCCAACAGTTTTAAACTGCTCAAAAGAATAAGCAAATAACCTTAAACCATTCCCCAAGGATAAGCTGCTTTAAACAAAAATATGAAAGTTCACTCTATTGATTAAACCAAAATTAATTGTGAAATTATTTCAACTGAAGATTTTTACAGTGTGCATGGTAAATGTAAAAATGAATTATTTCAAAGTCAACTTCAAAATATGCATTTCAAATAATGATGTCTTCTGTATTAATTTGAAAGTCATTTATGTTGTAATCTATTCTTTGAATTAATAAATTTTTATATGGCATTTTTGAACTACAAAGAAGAACCCGTACATTTGGAGGATGTATTAATTAATTCATTTTGTAATAAACAGCAATTTATCATTTAAAACATTACTGTTAAAATGCAGTTACTGCTGATATATTTTATTCATTTCTGCATATCAAAGTCATTATTTTTACCATATTTCAAACTCCACAATCTAATATCTAAATTGGTTTCTCTTAGTCAGTTATGTGTTGTTGAAATATCTTATTGCTTATAAGTATTATATGTTTATTCCTTTGAGTGTTTTTTCTGTACACTGTCTAAGCTGTTTTAAAATGAAAATATGGCCATAGGGTCATGGGGACATTAGAATTACACAGACCTCAAAAATCATCTGGTCCATGGGTTGTCTGTGGCCCAAGGACTGGCTTTGAGGCAACTTAAATCCCAACATAGTCTGTATATGATTTTAGTGCCTGTGTGTGCATGTGTCATCCATTGCTTTCATTAACCTCTCAGAAGGGTCAGGAAAAAAACATACGAAGAAACAAGTTGCCCTGGCTGGTGTGGCTGAGTATGTTGCAGGTTTCCCTGGTGGGGAGTGTACAACCCCTGGTCGGGGTGCATACAGGAGGCAACTAATCAATGTTTCTCTCTCACATCGATGTTTCTCTCTCTCCCTTCCTCTTTCTAAAAAGCAATAAAAGAAATGTTCTCAAGCATAGATAAAAAAAATAATAATAAAAATAAACAAATCAATGCCACCACCTTGACTTACAAATAGAGAATCCAAGATTGAAGTGAGCATGCAAGACCTCCAAGGTCATAGAGAGAATGAATGTAAGAGTTCAGTCCAGGCACTGATTTGTAGGTTCACCACAGAACGTTATTGATCAGGTAGAGCTCCCAACGGGAGAATGGGTTTTTCAGCTGACACAGAGGTGGGCAAATTTTGGGTTCCCCTTAAGTTTGTTCACATAGAGCTGAAGTAGCGAAGGTAACCCCCCATGTCAGTTAGCATCACAGTATTATTACACTGCAACTATCATGTAATTAAATTTGTTACCCATATTTTATGCCTTAAAATATGGATTTATGAAAAATTGAACTCTCATATTTCTGCAGATAAAGCTCTTTGGGGGCACAATAAACTTCAAATCATTCTTTTTGCCCAATCAAAAGAAGTATTAGAAGTAGGCATTTCTGCAGCCCCAGTTATGATCTTTAACCTTTTCACTAGTAAATCTTCTCTTTCTTATTCTTTAGGGTTAAGGGGAGACATAATAAAAACCAAACAGAATAAGGTTTAATGCAGAGTTTATCAGTTCTAGAAATTTATATACTATTTCCATATCTAATCACTAATTTGTACAAAACTCAGTGGGATGATTCCAAACGTACAATGAAGAGAGGAATGGTCCCTAGAATATACATTTTGTTTTGAAATATTTCAAAGCAAATTTAGTAGGCTTGGAAGCAAACTGAAGCTGCATTGTCTTTCAAAAGTGATCATGATCTAGGGGAAAAAAAAGATTTAGGTTATCATTTAAATGCTTGATTTGGTGATCATTAAAATCAAATTCTGCTTTAATGAATGAAGACCTAAATTAGGTGAAAATGACGGGAGGAATGAAATAGAAAATATTTCTTTGGACCGAATAATGTCCTAAAAATGACAGAAAGGACTGTCCCTCATTGTCTTCTAAGGCACGGACTGGCACTCCCTGAGCTGCCATGCACCAGCCGAGCACTGACGGGGTTGTATAAGTAGAAGGCCAGGCTCACTCCCCGTCACATCGCGGTATAACTGGAGACGAGCAACGTTGTATACATGAGAAATTCAAGGAAATTTAAGCCATAATATTAATAAATCTTAAATTACAGGCATTAATTCTAGTTTTAGAATTAGAAGAGAAGGGCTAGTGTAGACCAAAGGGGCCCAGTCTGGAGCTGGGTGTGCTGCGGCTGGATTGGTTGACAATAAGGGAAATAGCCAAAGTCACAGCAATAGAGTCTTCATAGGTGCAACGTTCTTCCGACAAAGAGCCAATAAAAATAGAAAACATGCCTATTTGAGAACTTCATATTATTAAGAAAAACTACAGTGGAGTTAATTTAGCAAGAAAGAAGGGGTTTAAGAATCATGGTAGGAAAACTACCATGGTTTATAGCACCATTAAAAAGATGTTAAACAAATGAGAATAATAGGAAATATTGAATGAGAAAAGAAAACTTAGAACTTTAAAACATTAAATAGGTAATATTACATTAAAAATGCCACACTAAGTAAATCCTGTTCCCGTGGTCATCTGCAAGGGCAATCCATTTGTGAATTACTTAATAGATGTTTCTTTCTGAAAACTGTTGCTGCTATTATGACTTATTTTTATGTTTCCTTTCCAAACAAAAATTTCAACATCTGAGGAACTCAAACTACAGTAAATCAACAGAGCAGCGACTCACTTTATGAGGACATCCGACCCAGAGAGGAGAGAGGGAGAAAGAGAGCAAACGCACTAAGGGGTGGGGGCAGTCTCACAGCAGACTGGGTCCCTTATAAGGTCATATTTAATTCACTGCCAGGAACAGCAATTGAAAGAAAATATAACTCAGCTTCTCAATTACATTAACAAAGGTTTTAGCTTCCTATGTACAGTACTTTTAAGTCTTCTCTATGTTCTGAATCTGAAGGTCAGTAAGCATTCCCATGAATCTTTGCATGTTTATATCAAAAGTACAATGTGAACTTTGGCAAAGGAAGTGGCTGGCTTTGGGTTAGCTGGGCTTTTTAGGTTGTACTGTAAATACAATTGAATGCTAGCTAATTTCACAGTATTGCCAAGGAATTAAAGAATGCATTTATAAATGCCACCCAAAGACTCAGATGTGATCCCAGAAGGAGTTGTGAAAGCAAAGATTTATTTCTTCACTGCTTATCTGTGTACTAATCTTCCCTAGGGAATCTGCCCCCTGTCTGCAAGGTCCCTGTGAACTGAGTCCGCCCGGGCTGCACTCGCCTCCCCCAGCCCAGCCTATTTGCCGCACGTGTCCTGTACCTGTCCACACTCACGCCCTGTGAACCCACGCTCAGCGAACTCCCTCTTTAGGAAGTAGCTGATCAATCAATACTCCAAGAAGTAAATAAAAGAATATACCTTCCTGGAACATTTGTCTGTTAAAAGAAAGCATGCTTCACCCATCCATAGGAAATAGTATATTTCTGTTAACAGGCGTGAGCTTTTTAGAATGGTTTGTGGGTGTTAAAGTCTTGGAATGTGGGTTAATAAAGTTTTTTGAAAGGATTATATGTTTGTGGATGACAGTAACTGGCTAGAAGTTGTTCGAGAATGATTAAAATCTGTCTCTCCTATGACAGCTGTAAGAGAAGATACATTGTCCAATGAGACTCAAAGCGTTGCACGTATCGAAGCATCCACATCTGCAGGAAGACCCTGATAACACTTCTACGTAAACTCGTATTTACTCCTTAGAGTTCTGTTTAAGATCTAGAATGAAGAACGAGGCAGCAACTGTGTTTGAGAGCGCACAATTCCTGTTTATTTTTGGAAGTGTCCAAACATCTTACAAATAACAGGCTCTAGGGCAAGAAAAGGCTGAGACCATTCCTCTGTCCTTTGTGTAAAGAATTCAAATCTGTAGTTTTAAAGGAAACCAGTGTGGAACCTTGTCTTTTACCCTTGAGGGGTTTGAGGATGTAATGAGCTGGGTTTTGAAGGTCTGAGTACAGTCCAGGGTGAATCAGTGTGTAGCTCAGAGCTCCATGCGGCGGGCCAGCACCCACCAGCTGCTCTATCCCTGGAGCTTTTGGTGAGCTGTGCTTTTTTTTTTTTCTTCATTCTTCTTAAAGGTCAAAAGGAGGTGCCTCAATTAGAAATGTGCTATTTAAAAGTACCTTAATTCAGCCCTGGCTGGTGTAGCTTAGTGGATTAAGCGCGGGCCTGTGAACCAAGAGATCACGGTTCGATTCCCAGTCAGGGCACATGTCTGGGTTGCAGGCCAGTTCCCAGTAGGGAATGCACAGGAAGCAACCATACATTGATATTTCTCTCCCTCTCTCCTTCCCTTCCCCTCTGAAGATAAATAAAGAAAATCTTTGAAAAAAAAAAAAAAAGAAAAAAAAAAGTACCTTAATTCAAGTAATACTTGCATTTGGCTACATAAAAGTAAGTTTTCATATATATCAATTTCCCATGTGACTGGGTAAATTATACAAATAAGACATACTAAATTAGGTATAATTCTTAAGTTTAAAACAGGAAAAGAGAAATAAGAACAATGAAATCAATGGTAAAAATTTCTTATGTCAGAATACTGATCTATCTATATTTTCCCACTGGCACTTAGTGTGTTCTTCTCTGCTTTGCTACTTGCCTTTTAAATCTTTTTCATCCTTCAAGGATTAAATAAAAATTTCCTTTCCGATGATGACCTTCTTATCCTCACAGCAAGAGATAATCTCCCCTTCCCAGGGAGACCTTTTTAAATGTGGCAGCCAGAGGAAACTGACACAAAAGCCTGGGATGCTAGAGAGACTTTGCTGAGTTCGAGTGAGAAGGAGAGGGCAAACACTACTTGGTCAGTTTGGCTTCTCCCAAATATTGCATGGAATATCTCTTAAGAATGGAAACGTTTTAGCACATAAGATTCTTAGCTTGGGTAAGAACTTTTTCAGTTTAAATAATTTATAATCTAAATATTTAAAGATGTTCCTTCCTACCTCATACTATTTTTTCTACCTGCCTATTAACATTGTATTTGCTATTGGATTACTGTTGCATTTTTAACAACAAGGCACCTTTGGGGTGTAAAGCATCAGAAATAACAAAATAGGCATTAAATTTTACAATGAAATAGAAATAGTAATTCAAATTATGCCCCTGAGTAATGTCTATGGGAATCTTATACAGACAGAATAACAATTTAACTTACTTTGCCTTCTTTGCTGCTTTCAAGCTGGAGCTGAACTGTTAATAACTGTATTTGTATTGATCTCTATCATTTGCAAAGCTTCCACTATCACTAGCTCATGTACATTATCTCATCTGGAAAAGCATCTCCTGCAGAAAGCAGGCATTTATTCCACTGCACTTTTGAAGTGCTGAAATTTAAGCTCAGAGAGATGGAATGTGTTATCAAAAGCCATAGCCCATCTGGCAAGGAAAATGTGGCTTCAGCTGCTCTCCTGGCCCACTTCCCTTCTGTGTTCCACATTTGCTTAGAGGTTACAGCAGCCTCCTTGTTGTTAGAGCAGGTCAGTTTGAGAAACAGTAAATCCTCACTATTCTGAATTGTTAAGGAGTCACTCACTGGCTGGAGTCCCAAGCTCAGACTACAAGAGATTTAACCCATTAAATTGTTTTGTAGAATTTTTTGAAAACAACTGGAAAAGTGTTAACAAATATACATAGTTTTGGAAGTCTGGTATTTGAAACTATGTTTCTTCACCTTTGCCGTCCCACCACAGAAGGTTCTCACTTAATGTTTTTGAGCCTACACCTGGAATGCACACCTATTAAGTGTGTACTTTGAACTGTATCTTTAAACCTAATCAATTGCTACAACCAAGAAACAGCACACCATCAGCCTAGTCTTGGCATCACCATGAACAGGAAAATTATTGTTGTAATGGAAACTCTACTCCTTAACTGGAGCTAAAAGAAGCAACAAAAAATCAGTAATTTCCCAAGAGAGGCACTGGTTCAGAAGAAAAAATAAAGGGATTTTAAGATTATTGTAGTATCCCTTTTTAAAATTTTTATTTATTTATTTATTTATTTGGACAGAGGGGAAGGAAGAAAGAGAGGGAGAGGAACATTGATGTGCGAGAGAAACACCTATCAGTTGCCTATTGCATGCCCCAACCGGGGACCTGGCCCACAACACAGGCATGTGCCCTGACCAGGAACTGAACCAGACCTTCCATTTTGCAAAACGATGCCCAACCCACCAATACTTACCAATCAGGGACTATTGTAGTTTCTTGCTATTGCATTTCTTAAATTGTTTCCACATCTGTAAAATTGAGATAACACCAGTTTTCCAGGATTGATATAAGGAATTATTAATAATATTAATCATAATAATGCCTACTCTTCTTTAAGGACTATTTCATGTTTTGTGTAATACTAACAATCTATGAGGCATCTTATAGTAGCCCCATGTTGCAGTTTAGGATACTGATGTTTAGAAAATCAGGATCAAATCTAGAAAGTGCATCTTCAGAGTTTCACTGACTCTATGTGCCCCCTGTAAGATAATATACTAGTTTAGGGTAAAACCATCAACATAGGGTGGCTCTTGAAAGAGTAAAAAAATAAGAAATGCAAGCAGGAGAATTCTGTGAAAATGTAAAGGTAGAGAAATTCTCATCCAGAGAACAGAAAGTTTCTTTTTCTTCTTTTTTATTATTGAGCTCTCCTATTGTTGTATGAAGAAAGAATTAAGCAGCCTACAGAGCTTCTTCTCTTGAACAGGAAGGGTCCCAGAAATCCACTCACCAGAAATGAAATTCTCACAGGAGACAGACTAGCGCCAGACCTGAGACAGAGTCAGCACCTCCTTCCCTTTGCGGTGACCGCGGCCCGCCCCGTCACTGCTCCCATCCTACTCAGAAACAAGCAATTCCACACCTTGAGGAATTTGGACTTTCAAAGAGGTGATTCTAATAGATTTAATCCATGTTTAGAGAAGCACTTGCAAAATTGTTTGTCAGTATAAATATGTGGCCTTCCTGGTCAGAACAAAGCAATAGCAGAGAAAACTCATGTTGCCCCTGATGGAGATCTGGATTAAACTGTCCAGGCAATAGGATTACGATAAATGTGTTTCATATTCACATGGAACTAATGATACTGACTGCAACTGGTCCTACACCTAAGGATCTCAGACTAAAAGATGCTGGACAGTAAGTAAAGTATTCACGGGTTTGTTTTTTCTCTGAAACCCCAACGAAACTATCTTAGATGACCTCTTTTAAATGTTCACATTCCTGGTTACTTCCTGGCCATACCCAATCACCCTTTCTTCAGACCAGGAGCCAGTATTTCCTTAGCCCACCCATTGTTTCAACAGAATAATGCCAACTTCTCAGCAACTTTAGACTGTGCTGAGCTCCTCTGTTGGTTATCAGCTGTCCCTGTTCAACTCGGTCAGAAAGAAATTTTTTGTTTTGTGAATGGAGGCTGATTACTTGTAAGGTAAATGAGGAAGTTGTGTTGGTGAGAAAAGCCTCAGGCATTTCCAAGTTTCCTCATCAAGAGTACCTATTCTTCAGCCAGAAGAAATGAAAGTTTCCTAAAATTCACTGGAACCCAAAGATTACAAACCGATAGCCCATTAACTACCTACAGAATTGTGTTTGGACCAACAAATCATTTAACACGCTGAAATATTTGCCAACATTTTGAAAGCAAGGGAATACACAGAAACACCCAGATTTCTGGCCTGTTTAAAAATCAGAAATTCTAAGCCTGCATTTTTACATGGCAACAATCGGTTGGAGGTTAGTAACTTTCCGGGCCAGCACTTCTGAAATCATCACAGCCTAACTTGGTCCACTTCCTACCTTTCTATCACCTACCTGGACTAGCAGGCATCTGGATGTAAGAGCCCTGCTAGCCCCCTCTGTCACGGCCACACTGCCATCTGATGTTTCTTTCATCTCTCTAGTTTTGTTGGAAGTACTGTGAGAAGAGCTATACACCATTTTATAAAATGCTTTGCAACCAACTGTATGAGAGGTATTATCTCTATTTTTTGAATGGGAAACTGAGGATTACATATAAGAGTTGCAAAAAATTAAAGAAATAAAGTAAAGCTTAGCCAGGATTCCAACCCGGTTTTCTCACTCCAAGCCCAGCCCATGTCCATTAAATTACAATCCGTGTTAACCAGTGTGAAGTTGTAAGAACAAAATGTCCACAAGAATAAGCATGGTTTATACTTAGATAAGTAGGAGAGACAAGAAAATGCAATTTATACTTAGAAATTAGAAGTTGAAATGGTAAAGCCCATGGGAGATGTACGTCTTCCTCCACAGTGAGTGAGCTGAAGCTTTGCGCAGCTGTAGGGCGCATCACCGCGCTGAGAGCTGGGAGGCAGGCTTCCAGGCCCCTCCGCTGTGCTCAGTCACGTTCCCACTGGAAAAGGTATCCTGTCCATTCTGAGCCCCCGTGTGTGCTCAGTGTTTTATAACAGTGTTTGGTCGTAAGCGGCAGCATTCCCTCTTCAGGGGCTTTCTACAGAGTCCCTCACCTCTGTGCCTCTGCTACCCCTACCTGTTCTTTCTTCCCCCTCATCCCAGTTATCCCCGTCAACCTTGTCCTGTTCCCACATTCCCCTTGGTCTTTCTGTCCAAGAGTCTACCTTGTCTCATGTGGGGAAAGAATTTAGCAATGTACAGAGAAAGAATTTATGATATAAAATTCACTGTATCCAAAAGTTTGCTGTCACGCATAAGTTTTAAAGTATTTTCATTGCATACTCATGCAATCATAAACAAGTCATTATTATGAATAAAATATTCATTTTTAAGGTTAAAAAGTTTCCAAATCTTTAATATATAACTGGATTGGTGATTTTTAAACTCTAAACATGTAAATGGGAAGAAATATTACCCAGTGAAAGTATAAAATGTGTACACTTATACACCGTGTGTGAGATAAATGTACACACACATATGTTGTTGTATCTCACAAGCGTAGACCCGTCTATGTCAGTTTGTGGTTCCTTGAAAGACGTGGGTGAAATTAGCAGTACTCAGCCAGCATGTATGTTAAGTGTGGCATTTCTCCATGATTGATATTCTTTACTTCTGCAAAAGATTTGGTTTAGTAAAATAAGGAGGAGGCAAGTTATCTCACTTGGCGACTGTAACCGAAACTCGGCTACTGAGAGCAACCAAGGATGAGTTTGTTTTCTCGCAAAATAGCACAATTTGGAGTTAGTCAGCCCTGGTTTCACGATGCTACAAATGTCTGTTTCCTTCTTGCTTTCATGTTTAGGGCCACTCAATTGTTGCTCCACTTCCAGCCTTCTATCCATTTTCCCCGGCAGAAAGGTGACAAATAAGAAGGGAGTAATACATGATAAGAAAACTAAACTTTTCACAGAAACTTTCCAGGTATGACTTTTATCTCAGTGGTAGAAACTGTATTGGATAATCTCCATATTGCAAAGGAGTCTGGGGAACATAGTTCTTCAACTGGATATACTGTCACCTTAAACACCATCTAAGTTTCATTAAGGAAGGGGGAAGACCAGATTTGGGATAGGCAACTGATACAGAGCTCCTGTCAGCCCATAGAATATGATTTTATAGAGCCCACAGTCTAGTGGACCACCAACAGGTAGCATACAGACGCAAACTAGGTATTATATGCTTTGATGAAATTATAGGGCAGGATGTGATGCAGACTCCTGAATGGGTAAGAGCCAGAATCCATTGCCTGAATTCAGCACACGCTGAAGTTATATACACTCAGCTGGAGGACCCAGCTCTTCTTCACCTGTGAGGATTACACTTGCTAGTGACTAACTTGCCAAGCTAAGCAGGCAGTCATACCTACTTCCAAGTTACTCCCTTGGCAGCACTTTTGACTTCATGGGGAGCTACTAGGGCAGGCCTTATATCCCTCCTCCTGGGCCTCACTGCTTCCTGATCTGCAGGTCTGCAAAAACCAAATATGTTAGCACACAAATGCAGCCGTGTGTAACAGAGAACAGAGATTTTAAACAAATTATTCATTCTTCTTTCATGTAATAAGCACATGGTCTAGGAGGATGGCAGGTCTAGGAGGAATCCAGACTTCTAATTTGTTACTCCATCAACCCTGCAGAGGGCGCCCGTCTGTGTGGTACAAAGTCTTCCTGGCAGCAGGGCAAAGGAATGAAGCAAAGAAGAGCTTGCCTTTTATCTTTAAGAACCAACAAGGTAGTATGTATTTATTCTCTTTTTCTATTGACTGGAACTTAGTCACATGGCCACATGTGACACCAAAAGAGGCTAGAAAATATAACCTTTATCCTGAGCTCCTATGTCACTGGCTAAAAATTGGGGCTACTTCTCTGCAAAAAAAAGAGAACATTGAGAGCATTGGGAAACAACCAACAATCTTTATTATACTCAGCTACAAACCAGAAGAAATCAGGGATTTCCAATGTTAAGATCCCATAATTATTATTTCAGTTACCTATTGTTACAAACTATGCCAAAATTTGATGGCTTAAAATGATTTACAGTTTTTTGTGATTTTTTTGTGTTATGACTTAGGCAGGCTTATTCTTTGTTTTATTGCTGGTCCTTTCTCAGCATCCGACAGACATCTGAGACACATTTGAAACCCCTTAATTACTCATTCAAAACAGCAGCCATGCCATGTCAATTTGACCTCTGAAATGAGTCACTTCCTTGTTCTGGCCTTGTTCATCGTTTCTAAGGTTGAGGCAACGTTGCCTCCCAGCCCCGCTCTGGCAGTGCCCTACACACACACTCACACTGGAGCACTTATTCCCGCCTCCATTCCAGTCTTCCTAAAGGTGAACCTGACCACATGGTTCCCCTCTCTATACCCTCCCAGGCTCCTCAGACTGGCCCTCACACAATCAATCCTGCTTATTTTTACCTCATCCTCCCCTTCCACAATCTCATGCCAATACATCAGTGCAAATTTTAATCCACGAGAAACCCCATTCAATATTTAGGCTCCAGGTCTTTGCTACATTCATTCTCTTGTGATGTCCTTTCCTTTAAGTTCTACTTAGGATTCCTTTCAGGTGTCAAAGCTTCTGGGAGCCCCACCCCCACCCGCCTTCCTTTTCCCTCTAAACTCTGGGGTTATCGTTATTCCTTTTACACTTTGGGCCTCTATCACACTGACCTCGGTGTCAGCCAGATTGCACTGCTGTGTTTAATCCTTATGTCTGTCTCCCTCATTGAGCTATGATTTCCTCAAGAACAAAAAATATGTTTAGTTCTTATACATAGTTAAATGGCTTTAGTTAAATGGCGAGAAGCTACAAGAGTGCTTGGCACTGTGTTAGCTGAAAGGATGAAAACATGACAAAAGAATTAATGCTGCTCGTCTCATCCCTTCACCACCACACATCTTATCCCTTCCCTCTTCCCATCCCCTCTTAGCCCCCACCTCTGTGCAGGGTGGAGCCCAGCCTGCTGCAGAGAGCCCTGCTCCCTTCAGCCAGACTTGGTTGGATGACGACTTCATCCCCCCGGGTACACGCTCTCATTTCTATCTCTGCATCCAACCTATCTTCTTTTTCATTCTTTCTACCATCTCCTGAATTCAAAATAGTGCTCTTTCTCTGCCCCTCTTTAGCATCTAATACTTACTCTTTTAGCATTTTTATCATATTATGGTACCTTTCATTGACTTTAAATTTTATCTGTTACCCCCCAAAAAACATGGTCCTCTTGAAAGCAAATCTAATTTACTCAGGATCTCCAATGACTTGCACAGGTCCTGACACTCAATAATTGTCTTTTGAGACTTGTCTAAATAGCCATTGAGTTTTTCTATTTCCGCTGTGAAATCCTGACACACAGTCGATCATCCAGACACACATCAAAGCTCCCTGGGATGAAAAGCTGTTTCCTGAGTTCTATTTTTAGAAGACTTGGTGAAAAAATTACTTTTTTAAAACCTTAATCTTAATTTCTGTGACTTCTTCCAAGAGGTCTTATTTTTGGCCTTTAAAATAAGATATAAGTCCTGTCTTTTCTTGCCCTCAGATATCCTCAAAGGTCTGAAAGGTCTGTGCTTTTCAAACTGCATTGTTTATACAAATCATCTTGAATTGTTAAAATGCAGTTTCTGATTCAGAAGTTCTGAGATTCTGCATTTCTAATCAGCTCTTATGTGGTCCAAAGGTCACATCTGGAGTAGCAACATGCTGGTCTAAGACATTTTCACAGGATAGGGCTTCCAGTCTCCTCACCCACGTTCATCTTTCTTCTGGAAAAGCCTGGCTTCCAAGACTTCTTTCAAGTGCGGTGGTACATGAGGCTTTGCCATTCTCCATAGTGTAGGAAAGTTGGTTCATTGCAGGGAGTACTGGGTTTCTCAGCAGTGCACTGGGCTTTAGTCCAACTCTGCCCCGACCAACTATGCGACATTGGGTTAATTTAGAGAAATTAAACTTTCAGTCCATTTTCTTTTCACATCCAGGGACTGTGTCTAACAATTGGGAGGATCAAAGGACTGTGTGGCAGTGTAGGGGAGAACATGAGATTTGTGGTGATGTACCAAAAATTTGGGAGCCATTACTTAACTTCTATTACTGAGATTTAAGGTTTCCCTGATTCTTCTGCCATTTGCATCAGAAAGTAGCAAACTTGACTATAAAACCCCTAAAGTCTTTAATAATAATTGCTACCCAGTAGCATCTACTAGGTAAAAGGCACCAGACTAGATATTTTCTACCTGTTTTTGAAATTTTTCACACACTAAAATAAATCTTGTTTCCTCCTCCTTTAAGAGTCAAGGCTGGCTGAGTCTTACCTTTCGCCTTCCTGCTCCATGTATCCCCATCAAGGGACATGGCCTTCTCAAAAAAAGTCAGACTCTTCAAGGATCAAAGCATATGAGACATTGCCTGCCCTCCCCACAGATTCAAAAAGTCAGTGGTCAAATCACAGCACAGGCAGGGGTCCATGATTCTGCTAAAAATATGTTGATATGACCTCCAGTTTCCTAATTAGCAGAACTGAGTTAGTCATTTCCAAACCTCACTCTTAAAAGCCTAAGGCTTCTATGAAGATGCCATAGAGGCTGTGGGCCCGGACAGAAGGGAGGGCGTTCTCTCACACGCACGTAGGAGCACACACAAGCAGCTTGACTTGTGTTTGTTTAACGTTATTTGTAAGTTCCAAATAACATTTATTTGAATACATGATTGTTCCAGTTGCTCCAAAAATGCTTGAAAGTTTCCAGGGCGACTTATGGCTCATTCTGTGAAAAAACCTGCTTTGCGGTGACTCAGTGAACATTAAAACCTATACGGAGATTGGGAGATAGAGGTTATCATTTTCCTTTTTTGAGGCCGGGCTGACCCTGGGAATCCTTTCAGTGAACTGGCTCCTGGCAATTTGGAGAGGTAGGATGTCTCAGATAACTTATTTCGGTCAATAAGTAGAGTTCTGCTGAATGCCATGCATGGCTCACGTACCCCAAACACCCAGAAACAGCATTTGTAAGCATGTGATTAGTATTTTTGAGATTTGTGTTCCCAAGGGTATTCTATAAAAAGACTTCAAATGTTCTCATTCGCACATTTTTTTTAAATAGCAAAAACTGTGGTATATGAAACTTGGAAAAGATTTTTACTTCTTGATTTTTGGCTGTGCAAAATTTCAATTTTAACAACACAACTACTTTGGCCCAAGAAATTCAGCTGTAAATTTAACATAGCTTGATTTTCAAAAATTAGGATGATTTTATATTTAATGGTTTAGAAAACTGAGTTCTTCAACATCACTCCCAAATCTTCCAGCTTCATCAACCAAGTTTTTATAGGTTTAGCAGTGAGAAGAGCAACTCTGTGTCTAATCTCTAAGAAACGGAATGTTCATGTGTTGCAGGGGGCGGGGCATGTTTTCTCCTTCCACACAGGAACCTCCAGGGTAGAACCGCTCATTAACAATGTAGAAGAATTAATTCACTACTCCCGCACAAGGAGACACAGACACACACACAAAAACACAAGACTGCAACAGCATTCTCTAAATTCTGAAAGGGTTTACAATCATTGTACCTTTGTTAATAAATACACTCATTAGTGAAAGGAGCTGACACTAATATATACCAGCTCTGACTTAGCGCCTGAGACTGAGCAATGACAGGAAGGGGACATACCCGCCCCCACCACAGATCCCGATTTAGTGGCGAAAAAAGTGAAAGTATTTGTCTTGAATAAAAGCAACTTAAGTTTCCCCAAAATGAGATAAGGTGCCCCCAGTTCATGTCACCACCTTTGGCTACTTTTTGTTAATTTTAGATTTTATTTGGACATCACCAGTTTTACCATTTGTTTTCTTTCCTTTCCGGGATCCAATTCAGGGGTCCACATTGTACTTAGGGATTCTGTCTCCCAAGTCTCCTCTGATCTGTGAGTTAGTATTTTCTTATTATTCACGACCTTGGTCGTCTAGAGAAGTACCAGCCTAGTATCTGTCCTATAGAATGTCACCCATCTGGGTGTGTCTGAAGTTTTTCTTATGATTAGACTGGAGTTAGGAGTTTTGGGAAAGAACGACAGAAGTGATGTGCTCTTCTATCTCATCATATTGCGGATTACAAGATAACCACACGGTAACGCGAATGTTAACTTTTCGCCATTTGGTTGTGAGAGCTCCTGCCAAGACTGCTCTTCTGCAAAGTTACAACAGTTTTCACACTCTATTTTTTGAAGTTACTCACTAAGTCTAGCCCATCCTTGAATGGGGAATGGTGAAACTTTACCCCCAAGGGAATGGTCATGAAATTCCAATTATTATTTGGAGTTCTTCTGTAAAGAATATTAGTCTCTTCTCTCCTATTGTACATTTGTTCATATAAAACAAATGAAATTTGTCATTTATATCAGTGTAGATTCATGGATATTTTATAGTTTGGGTTATAATCCATTTAACCACTACTACATCGCTCAAATCATTCCAGCTTTGGCTGTTGGGAGCTAGTTTGTTTTTATTATTTCTAAAATATCAGTTATAAGGGGTTTCATCTAGGTCAATTCCTTCTAACCCAACATTCTCAAACAGTATGCTCCACACAAATCTCTAACACATCCTAACAGTCCTTTCCTACTTAATCATACTGCAAATTATTCACATTAACCTTATTTCAACAGGTTTTGTGCCATAGTATTTACATAACTTTTTATTTTTCAAGTCCAGTTGATGTACAATATTATATTATAGGTCTATAACCACAATGATCAGACATTATATAACTAAGTGATCACCCCAATATTTCCAGTACCCATCTGATACCACATATAGTTAATATATTGACTATACTTCCTATGCTATACTTCATATCCTATGACTATTCTGTAAATACCAATTTGTACTTCTTTCTTTTTCTCCATTTCCCCACCACCACCTTCCCCTGTCCTGCCCACACCCACCTCCCACCCTCAATCCTACCCCACTTTGGCTTTGTCCGTGGCTCCTTTACACCTGTTCCTTGATGACCCTTTCCCTTCTTTCCCGTTATTTCCCTTGCCCCTCCCCTCTGAGTACTGTCAGCTTGTTCTTAATTTCAGTGTCTCTGGTTATATTTTGCTTGTTTGTTTTGTTGATTAGGTTCCACTTATAGGTGACATCATATGGTATTTGTCTTTCACTGCCTGGTTTATTTCACTTAGCATAATGCTCTCCAGTCCCACCCATGCCGTCTCAAAGGGTAGGAGCTCCTTCTTTCTCTCTGCTGCGAAGTACTTCTTAATCCCTTCACCTTTTCACCCATCTTCCTAATCCCCTCCCATCTGGCAACCATCAAAATTTTCTCTATATCCATGCATGTTTCTGTTCTACTTGTTTTGTTTTCTAGGTCTCTTTTGTCTGGCGTAAGTATTGCTACCCCACCTTTTGTTTCTTTCCATTTTCATGAAATATTTTTTCCATCCCTTTGCTTTCATTCTGTGTGTCTTTCAATCTGAAGTGAGTCTCTTGTAAATAGCATAGGTAAGGGTTTTGTTTTGTTATCCATTCCGCCTCCATATTCAGTTTTTTGATTAAAACATTTAATCTTTTGCACTTAAATTGTTGATAAATGTGCAGTTGTTGCCATTTTATTACTCATATTTTTTCTTTTCCTATTTCTTTTCATCTTTATCTTTAAAGATAAAAGATGACCCTTTTATCTCTAAAGAAAACCCTTTAATACTTCTTGTAAGACTGGTTTGGTGGTGATAAACTCCTTTAACTTTCCCTTGCCTGGAAAGCCCTTTATCTGTTCTTTGATTCTAAATTGAGCTTTGCTGGATAATCTTGGTTGCAGGTCCTTGTTTCTCATTACTTTGAATATTTCCGGCCAATTACATCTGGCCTGCAAAGTTTATGTTGAAAAATGAGCTGACAGTCTTATGGGAGCTCCTATATAGATAACTGCTTTGCTCATGCTTGATTTAAGATTCTGTCTTCAACCTTTGGCATTTTAATTATGATGTGCCTTGGTGTGGGCTTCTTTGGGTTCCTCTTGTTTGGGATTCTGCACTTTCTGGACTTACATGTCTATGTCCTTCACCAGGTTGTTTTTCATCATTACTTTTTTCCCATAGGTTTTCAATTCCTTACTTTGTCTCCCCCTTCCATGTCCCCCATCATGCAAATATTGGTAGGCCTGAGGTTGCCTCAGAGGCTTCTTATCAATTTTCGGATTTTTATTTTTGTTGTTCTTATTGGGTGTTTCCTGCTATCTTCTGTTTGTTTTTTCTCTCTTCATTTCAGTTCTAAGTTCATCTACTCTTCCCTTAAGTTCACTGATCATCCTTATTACCCATGTTTTGATCTCTGCATCTAGGTGATTGTCTTAATATTGTTTAGCTCTCTTTCTAAAGTTTTGTACTGTTCTTTCATTTGGGACATGTTTGTCTACTCATTTCAGCTGTTCCCCTGTGCTTGTTTCTATGTATTAGAGGTAGAGCTGCTCTGTCTCCCAGGCTTGGCAGAGTGTCCTTTTAAGTAGGTTTCCTATAGGGTCCAGTGGCACAGCCTCCTCTGTCACCTGAGCTGGGCACTTTGGGTGCTCATGTGGGCTGTGTATACCCTCGTGTTGTAGTTGAGGCTTGTTCACTATTGGCACCTCAATAGGAGGAATTTACTCCCAGGGCAATTGGCTGCATCCACTGTGGAGGACAAGCAGTGCAGGGGTGGGCAACATGGAGCGGGACTTACTGGTGCCTGCTGAGTTCACCCCTTGGGTGTATTGCTTATGGAGGATGTGCTTCAATGTGGTTTGAAGTTGTCCACCAGGTGTGTTTGCTCTAGGGCCTCCTGGGATGGGCAAGCCAGGTCAGCTGCCACCTGTGCCCTGCCTAGAACCATCCAGCATGAGCTACAAAGTAATCTGCAGATGGCTGCTACTCTAGGGAAGGCTATGCTACAAACCAAGGCCTGTTGATGCTAATGTAAGGCCTGGGGCCACCTAACCAGATACATGACACACTGAGGATAGATGCTTCTTGTTTCAGAGATTTTAGGAAAATCTGAAGCAGGAGCCATTTCCATTTGTATGAATAAGTCACTGGAAAAGACTTGGGTGGGCCCACAAGTTGGGTGGGGCGGGCCTCAGGGAATCACCAGGGCAGGGCTAGCAGTGTTAGCCAGGATGATGGAGACTCAGGTATGGTGCCCACTTGCTGGCTCTCTGTGGGGAGGGTTCAGCAAAGGAATAATGGCCTCTGCCAGCATTTATGCCTTGGAGAAAGCTGCCCTTCTGGCTGTCACCCTGATGGCAGACAGCTCAGTTTCTTCACATATGTCCCTGGTGCCTGTCAAGCTGCTGCTCCAGCACTGTAACTGAGGGCAAGTAAATCCATATGCAGGCCCTTTAAGAGGAACACCTGGACTCCAGAAGACCTCTGCCTCACTCAGCCATAATCCCTGCTGGTTTTCGCAGCCAAAAGTTATGAGGACTTCTCTTCCCAACACTGGAATCTTGGCTGCAGAGCCTGGCATGGGGCTGGGACCCTGGCCTCATCAGGGTGTGCCTCTGCATCTGAGATACCCCTCCTAATTTTTACCTGACACTTCGATGTGGGATCAGCCTGATTTCAGTCTCTGCCAGTGCTACCAGTCTCCATGTGGCTTCTTTTTTTTATATCCTTTGTTGTAGGATTTCTCTTCAGCTAGACTTAAGGTGGTTCTGAATGATAGTTTTTCTGTAGTTTAGTTGTGATTTTGGTGTGGTTGTGGGGCATTCAAATACTGCATTTATCTACGCTGCCACCCTGATAAGACCACATCCTTGTGCCATGATTTTATTACTTCTCTTCTGATGACCAAAACTACAATCCATTCCAGAAAATCAGGCTGTATCCCCAATGGCCCTGTTATTAACCTGTCAGGCCTAGTTTTTGCTAGGTGACTTCCTGCACTCTAACAATCAATTTAGCAAATTGATACAAATTGCATACCCAATTCTTGTTTTTTTGTTTTTTATTTTTCTAATGTATTTTATCGATTATGCTATTACACTTGTCCTATTATCCCCCCTTCATTTCCCTCCACCCTGAACACCCTCCCACCCACATTCCCCCCCTTTAGTTCATGTCCATGTGTCATAAGTTCTTTAGCTTCTACATTTCCCCTACTATTCTTGCCCTCCCCCTGTCTATTTTCTATCTACCATCCATGCTACCAATTCTTGTTTTTTTTTTTACACAGAAAGGCAAAATTTAGCCAGAAGTCAAATAGTGACGAAGAGCATCATAAAATTAATAAAAATCCAAAGGGGTATTTGTATGTTGCTTCTTCTTCCATAGCACATTTTTCAACTTTTGCAGCCATATTTTCAGGTAAACCTGTAAATCTACTATATTTGATACTTTGTTTATGGCCCGGTTACTTCTTTCTCCTGTAGAAAACTGCATTATTAATAGGTACCAACATTAACATTTTCCTGATCTTTCATAGTGTCAATTTCTCAAGAAATGGTTCAACTGTTAAGAAAACCCTATCAATTCCGCTGCGATTTTGCACTCACCACACCCAAAATGACCATTCACAGTACCTGGAACTTTGGTTTTTCTCCTTATGAATCCAAGACAGCTATTCTCCAACACAGTAGGTCTTCAAGCACAAAGATTAAATTAAAATGTGCTTACATTGTTTATTTTTAAAGTAATTTAAAACACAGTGTAAATATACATCAAAGATATTGTGGCAATTTAGATTAGGAATAACATGAGGTTATTTACATGTTTGTGTATGTATGTGTGTGTATGTCTATACACACACACAAAGTGCAGATAAATACAGAAACACTACAAAATAAATAAAAATTTCAATATGATAATTTACTGACAATCATTTTCATCATATTTATTACTTTATTTGTCATGTTAATGGCTGCAAAGAAATTCCTAGTACTGAAATATGGTATCTAAATATTAAACTTTTACATAAACTATAGTACCTCAAACTTTAACAGTATATAAATAGAATTCTGATTTTAAAAAACAGTCGTCTTCCCTGACAAACTCCCTATTTATTTGTACAGGTTTCAGCCCAGAGTTCAAGACTCTTGAAATCACAGCTCTCAATATGTGGTATTGTCTCCAACTTTAAGCATAACTCACATGTAGGCAGTGGGCTCTGTAGAAAAAGACGTGACTGAGGATACCAGAGGCAGATATAAAAACTGTAACAATGCTGCCATGTTCAGAACAATGCACATTCTAATCTAAGAGACCGAGTGGATTCATGGCAAACCTAGGTTGCTCTCAACCCTGGGAGGGTAAAGACCATGGGAAATACTGCTGAAAAGAGGCAGATAACAGAAAAAGGGAGATGGTTTCTAATTAGGGTGGTCTTGGCACCTTCGGCCCCACCCACCTCCAACACTTCAGCTCCTCATGTAGCCTGAACACCAGCATCCAGGATGATGGAGGGTTAGCTACACTGTAATAATTGCAAATGGCCCCTGCCTTTTGGGACTCCTCAGTAAACTCACAGACTCCATCTCTCCCACTAACACCAAGAAATATTCAGCTCTGAGCTTGGCGTCTCTCTCATGAGAGCCAGAGGGAGAAGTGATGACCCGCCTATGGGACCCCCTACCTCATACAACGGCTTCTCAACATTGGTCTAGAATGTGCAGGTCAGTTTTCTGCCAATGGCTTGTTCTGAGGGCTGTCAACGTTCTCATTTGAGATTCCTTATTTAAAACAGTGGATTCAGCTGCCCTAAAAAAATGAATATTCCCATTTACTGATCTGATCCTCTAAAAGTCCATGCCCTTCATAAGCCTGAGTTTGTACAAGGTCACTACCAAGCAGAACCTGCACAGCTGAAGCAGGAAGATATTACTGACAATGGATGGATCCCATGACTGTGTTTAGGAGCGTGAGACTAGTTGATTTAAGCCTGACTAAGTCTGAAATCAAACACTTGATTTAAGTCTGTGGCTCAACAGGAAACAGCCAGGATGTGTACTATTCAAAAGAGTTAACCTCATTTGTAAAATGTGTTTGATTTTGGAAGGTAACCAAAAAAGGTAGGAGACAAAATTAGAGAGCAATTTCTACCCTACGTGAAAAACATTAGTCAAGAGCAAAATAACTTCTGAGCAATTGTCAAGTTTCTGTTTTATTTTTCTTTACCAGGAGATATGTTTTTTGGGGTCCCATCCAGTGTTTCTAGCGCAGAGTAACAGCTGCAAATTATAAATATATTGTAAAACCAAAGAACAAAATCTGTTCCTGAATCGCTCTGCCTCTAACTTCAGTCAATGAAGCATAAACCAAATTGGGGTCCTAAATGCTAGTGAAAGCATCCTGAACACATAATTAGGGGGTTCACTACAAACTGACACTGTTGGAAGAGAGGCTCTACAGGACTCCGCTGCAGCAGCATCCATGCGGATGGTATCCCTTCTCCCATGAGACACAGACCTGAAGAATGAGGTGGGAGTGAGGTTAACAGGGTGTTCGCTTCATGGGATTAAGGTGCCAGGATTATTTTCCTTACGACACAGTGGAAATTCAGAAAGCATGCCACAACAGGTAAAAAACCAACTAGCTAGAATAAGAATAAAAGTCATTATGTATCTTTGTTTTTCCTGTTTGGGAACCTGGATTGTTAGGATTGTAAGGTACCTTTTTTTGTTTCTCCACCACCCCTGAAAGAGCCAGCGATCAAGCCATTGTTGAGAAACCTGGTTACGCTCATTCATATTTGAAAGCAGAGTGCCGATGCAATTAGCAAAAGCACTCACATCAAACGAGGAGAAAGCACTTCCTCATACTTCATGGACTTTACAGGAATACAAACACTATTTCACTGTTCAGACATATATATTCACATAGCATAAGAGAAAAAGCCCTCAGATGACAGACTACTTCCATTAAACTTGGTAGTTATGGCACAAGAGTCACCTGTTAAATACATAGTGTTTTGTTCTTAGGGATACTTTCACATAACACAAGACAATGACTCAGCAATCTCATCTTCATACTGATTATACTGCAACCAAAGATTAGGGTGTCCATATTGGATGTTTGCAGGGTGTGGATGTAGCAATTCTAACGTAACTTCATGTCTCTGGAAAGCTAAGATTTCATTAATTGAAATGCTGTTACAATTTTGAATGTGACCTTCCAATAACTGGCATTACTTTCTTGTGTAATTAATATTGTGATTCAGAGCACATACCTCGATTTTCCCAATGCTCATAAATACTTTGTCTGCAGGAAATTTATTTCTTGAGAAAAGCAGCTTTAGTCTATCTCCAATACATGACCATGACTTGCTTATATGTGTAATTGGTATGAAGAACAAAGCACCATTCTCACAAATCTTATAGATTAAAACTTCAATCAAAAACACAGTTTGAAGAAGCACTTTTGTAGCTTGTTTAAAAAAAGAAGGACTACAGCAAGTACTGCCACAAGACATGCCTCACCAGGAGAAAGACAGCTTCCCACCCACATGGTACACAGCAAAAGCTTGAATTCCTGACTGAGCATCAGGGGAATTAGCTCACAGACAACTCAGAGGCAGGAACACTCTGGTCTGTGTTAAAATAAAATGAAAGGTGAGATTTCCTTATGCGGCAGCAAGGAAAGTAGAATTCTGAATCTCCTTTTGGAGTCAAGTTGGTCTTTGACAGAAAATCAATGCGCTTTAAGAGGTTCTAATCTGGTAGGATGCCAGACAATGGCAGGGTGCTTAAACGGAGCGTTGTGTAGACTAAGGAACTGGTACACTGGAAAGACAACCTTCTGTTCCAGCAGAAGGTAGTCAATTGAAGGTGTCAGCAGTGCTCATATCACTAGAATGGCCACCAAGGATCCAGAGATCAACAAGCTCTAGTGACACCCCATTGTCATGTACAGAAATGAACAGCAGGAGGCGAAGAAAAAAAATTATCAGAGTTTTTCATTATATTACTAATTTTTATAACATTAAATATTTTTCATTCCAATGCACTGATACTTGTTTCTGGTTGTGACTTCACCTATTGTTATTCCCTTTATTTTTAAATGCTACACTATTATTACATGTTGAATTTTAAAAGCGTAAATGCTCCAAGGCAGAGCTGTGTACACACGTGTATGAGAGTGTATAATCTATTAACTCTAAAAACATGAATTTAAAGTAGAAGAGATTGAGATTACAGATTATAATATCACATAGAAAGAGTTTGATACAGTCAATACCTGAGTGTCTGCACAGTGGAGAACTCGGAAGTAGCAAGTGAAATAGAGCCTAGTGGGCCGGCGCGGGGGCTGTGACAGCGCAGGTCACCTGCTTTTTGGAATCTCTAGGAGAAAGGCTCTCTGCCACATGCAAATAGTTATAGAAATAACATATCAGAATTATGGAAATAATACAAATAGAGGTTGGTGCATGACCAGATGTTGATGATATATATTAATGGGCAGTAGATTTCTATGCTCTACAAACTCAGTGAAATTCCTAATAAAGGCTGTAAATGGAATGGCATTTAAAAAAATCATGTACATATTATACTCCTGCTAAAAATGATAAAACCATTTTAAAATTTTGTGGTTTAAATAATTTAAGAATCCTGTGCCTTTATGTTTAAATTCTGTTTCACTAAACATAGACTTTAGAAGGCAAAGCTTCTCTACCAGTGTCTTAAAACTTCTTTATCATTTGTAAAGAATTTCTCATTAGCCAAAATTAGGTATTAATAAAATTCTTTGACACTGCAGTGTTACAAGTAGAATTTAAGTTCTATGCCTTGATATTACACTTTTACATTGTTTTCCTCTTACGGTAACTATACTTTTGTGATGCCATTATAATGCTACTAGCAGAGGATATGTGCCTGTGATTCATCAGTATTTATATGTTCATGTAGTAAAATTTCATAAAACCCCAAAGACATAAGGGTACTTTTACACATCCTCTGAACCAGGGGTCAGCAAAAACAAGCCCCATGAGTCACACTCGAACTGCTGCTGCCTGGTGTTGTATGATCCATCAGCTGAAATGGCTTTTACATTTTAAAATGGATTTTAAAAAGTCCAAGAAGACTATTTCACGTCTCACGATAACGATAAGATCTTCAGATTTCAGGGTCCCTACAGAAAGCTGCATTGGCACGTAGGCACACCCATCTATTTGTTTGTGTCTATGGCTGCTCCCCGCATGATGGCAGGGATAAGGACTGCGATGGGACTATGAGGCCTTCACAGAAACAGTGTGCTGATCCCTGCTCAAAGCCAATGGCAGGGGTCTGGAACTCTGGATGGAGTGCTTAAAGTGGACTCAGTGTGTGACTTAATTTGGTTTCATTTACAGACATCATACATCATATACATCATTGCCTTTGAATATTACCATCTACTTGGTAAACAAAAATAAAGTTACATTAAAAAAAACTTATTCCCTTGAAATGTTTAGGACCAGCAAAATAATCATATATAAGAATAGTATACTTTTAAGAAAAAAATAATAAATGAACAGTTTAAATACATTTTTAAGTAATGATTTCAAGATTCCTCAGAGAATGCCAGATAGCTAAGGACAGATTCCAAAATCCTTATATCAGATTTCTAGTTTTCAAATTTCTGGGATATAGTATTTCTACAGTATTTGAGATTCTCAATTCTTATGGAGGAGACAATGTGGAGAGTTACTTATCAAAAAGAAAGACATTTTAAAGTAAGAAACCAGCCAAAAAATAAAAAGAATGGCAAACAATTTAAACTTCTCTCCTCAGTTTCCATTAATAGGGAGCTACATAGTCTGCTGGTGTGGGACTTGATAGAAATGGTCTGTTTTCATTTAGTGGGCTGATCCCCATATCTGTGTCAGATAAAATCATAGCACTTCTTATTTGTTACCATGGATACCATGAAGATACTGCCATCCACTAAATAATATTAGAGGAAGACAACATAATTTTCTGGGACTAGTCCTGTTTTGCCTTCATAAGTTGCCTTCAACCATCCTGGTTCCACTGATGGGTACACTGGCAGAAAAATTAAAAGTTAATGTCACTCAAAGAACATTAGCTTCAAATAATTATATACACAAATGAGTAAGAATCCACATCAGATTGCATGCATCCACTCATCTAGACAATGTCACAGCATCTTTAAAGCCGGAAATGTCCTTTACATTCATATAATCAATCAATCAGCCACTTTCTCACATCCTCCCTGCACCCTCGATTCTGCCCCACCCTGGCCCCGCCCCATACACAAGGAGGAAACTGGAGGCCAGAGGAATTTGATGTGTTCACTTGTAGAGATCAGGGGAGGCAGGGCCTGAACTGGGTTCTCAGTCCCCTGGTTTCCACTTTAGACTCTCATGTACACACTGTTCCTTCAGAGGAGGCAGTGGGTGCACCTACCGTTGGAAAATATTGCCCCCTGAGGGAAGGAGAGCTCGTGACTGTGCTCGGCTTTACAGGAGTACATGGCTTTGGCTTGGCTGAAAGGGCAAAAGACAGTTTGTAAAAACCACAACATTCAAAAGAAATACATTTATATTCAAATTATTCTTAAAAATGACATGTTTTTACTTGTAATTGGAGTATAATATAAAGTGCAAATTTAAGTCTGTAAAGTGCATGTCTCACGAACTGCACACACGTGGGCAATCAGACGACACCAGCAGCAACCCAAAAGCCCATCTCACGTTTCCAGGCAGTGCCTGCAAGGGTAACTGCCTGGCTTATAGCAAATAGCCTGAGTTGGTTTTAAAGGATGCTATTACTTAATTGTTGGTAGATATGCTGTTTTTGCAGCACATATTGAGGGTCATAGGTACCATAAAACATGTTTTTCTACTTTCATTTCAGACTACCAGAGGTGAGATCCCCAAATTAAAAGGTCTACAAGGTACAGTAAATGAGCTAAGTAAGCATGATGGGTAAGTTGATGATAGGTGGCGACCAATAACAGCCTCACTGTCAGGAGGAAGATGGCACATACAGAGGCTTTGGAAGCCAGGGCTCACATCTATTTCTTAGAAAGGGAAGCTAACACTCAGCTCTGGCATGTGTACCATTTGGGAATTCAGGCTCGATATAGCCAGATAGGCTGGTTTTCTAAGAGAAGCCAGAATCTCAGAGTTTTATAGGAGTTCTATTAAAAACATTTGAGCTAACACTGAAAGGCCATCATCTGAGGCTGCCAATCAAGTCATCAGTCAAGTCACCTTTACTCTGCCACAGCCACATACTTTGGTGAGATGTGGAACTCCTCTTGACTCTGCCTACTTCTCACCATCTCTACCACCACCAGAGTGCAAGCCAAAACACCATTGCTGGTATGACTCACTGAATGGTTTCCTACCATCCTAAATCCTCTAGGCTTCCCTTTTTTGTCCGCTTGTGATCCATTCTTTACAAAGCAGCCAGGACAGTTTGAAAAAGGTTCTGATGATCATGTTATTTCCCTGATAACAAGCCTTTCACTGGTTTCCAACTCTAGCTCCAACCCCCACACAGTCAGGTGCCTGTTGGCACCCCTGCTTCCGTTGTGCCTGCCTCTGCCCACCTGCTGTACCCCAGTCCCACCTGCCCTCCTTCTCCTCCTCAAACACACCAAACTCATTCCCACCTCAGGGCCAGCTGAGGCCTTGCTCTGAGATGCTTTCCTCTTGAACCTCACATGGCTCTGCACATCTAGTCCATCTTAAATTTCCTGAGCTTTGCAGAAGGTCATGTCTTCCCTGACCACACACTCTAAAATAGCTGCCCGGGCATTTATCACACCCTCCTAAGTCTGTGTGGTACTGATATCTGTTATTTTTTTGTTATTGTTGCTATTTCCGTTTTCTTCTCTCCTAATCAAAATGGATCCTCCATGAATGATGCTTGATGCCTAGTAGTAACTCAGTTCAGTATTTTCCGAATAAGTGAGTAGAAAAAAAA
>CM052543.1:58558858-58843465 GCA_028533065.1 Trachops cirrhosus
GGAGCTGGACCCTATGTCTGACTTCCACACTTCCAGAACGAGGCGAGGTCACTTGAACCAGGGTCCTCAAATGTCATCTGAAGACTGGAAAGCTAACGGAGGAACATTCTGGCCCCATCTCCAGAGTCTGCTCCTATACTCTCAGAAAGGTGGCTAGGGGAGCCTGCAGTAGTCGGGTTTGGGAATGTCCACTAGCCCGCTTGCCAATGAAACATGGTTTAAGGAAGAAGTGCAGGAAAGGAAGCACCCACAGAAAGACGGGGCTTTACACTACAGAAGAGCTGCGTGGGTGTGTCTGTGTGTGCACGCCCATGTGCACCTGGGTGTGTTGGTTGACATGGGTGGGAGGTGGGGGACGAGGATGCCACCAAGTTCTGAATACTTCTAAGAATCAGATGGCAGTATTCTTAAGTAGAAGAAAAATAGTAGTTTTTTCTTATAAATCTTCTAGTTAAGTGTAATAATTTAATCCAGTATCTGGTATGACTGACAGCTGCATGGCTGTTTCTCTAAAAATATGTAAAGATTTATTTTAAAGATTTTATTTATTTATTTTTAGAGAGAGGGGAAGGGAAGAAGAAAGAGAGGGAGAGAAACATCAATGTGCGGCTGCCTGTCACCCGCCCGCCCCAAACTGGGGGGCTGGCCCTCAACCCAGGCATGTGCACTGACTGGGAATCAAACTGGCGACCTTCTGGTTTGTAGACTTGCGCTCAATCCACTGAGCTACACTAGCCAGGGACTAAAGTTTTTTAAGAATTCACATTTCCAGCCCTTGCTGGTGTGGCTCAGTGGATTGAGTACCGGCCTGCAAACCAAAGAGTCACTGGTTCGATTCCCAGTCAGGGTACATGCCTGGGTTGTGGGTCAGGTCCCTGGTGGAGGGCACATGAGAGACAACCACACATTTGATGTTTCTCTCCCTCTTTCTCTCCTTCCCTTCCTCTAAAAATAAATAAATAAAATAAAATAACAGAATTCTCATTTCCTAACAGCAACAATTTCCTCCAATAAACATTGTTTTATTGCTTTGAGTCCTTAAAATAAAGAGATACATAAGGAAACAATTTCCAGAGTTACAGAAGTGATTAAGATATCATCGTTCTTACAATGATATGATTCTTGAAATTGCACTAAGGCAATTAAACTAATTTTATTAATATTTCAGACATGAAGTTCTCTTTATAGTATTTTATAAGATTACATGACGAGAGGAGGCAAGTAGAATAATCATATCATTATATAAATAGATATCATTAAAAGTGTCAAAAATACACAGCAAAAAAAAAATCTGTCATAACTTTTCAGTTGTCTAGAGCGGTATAATTTTCTTCTGCTGCGCTCTGTAAGTACAGGTGTTAACTCAGCAGAGCGCCTGGACGATTTAATGCAGACTTCTGTGGCTTCCTGGTTTCCTCTCCAGGTGCTAATGCTTCCTCTTTGACTGCCTTGGTGTGCTGAGGATGTGAAAATTACACTGACACCTATTGAGCCTCTCTTTAGAAGATTCTAATATGCTTTGAAAAGGATTTTGAAAATCCTGCTTCGCACTGCATGTGAGAGTAAGGTGATAACATTTACTGTCCTGAGAGTCATTTCTCCCCTTACATATGGAAGATGATGTGATCACAAGCCCCATTCCCATGCTAAATGCTGCCTGATACTGACGAGTAGACTTACAAAGGTTTCATAGGGTTGGTGTGCAAAATCTGCAATAGTTAAGCATAAGCAAAATGAAAAAGTCACTGGATCAAAATTGACTCAATGTTTTCTGGAGAGCCACTTAATGATAAACACACGCACACACATACACTCTCTCACACTTTCTGTGTGCCCAGAATTTCACTGCTGAAGGGAGTAGAAAAGCACACAGATAACATTTTTTAAAATCCAAAGAAGTAGTGTATATCTCGAGGCTAAAACCGCTGTTCTCCTCTAACGGCCTCCTTGACGTTTCGGCAGCTTCTGCATGTTGACTACGCCTGTTCCTTCTGATCATCCCTTCACTTTGTCCTTTGACAGAACCTTAAACGAAACCATGCTCCAAAGACCAATCAATGCTCAATCGTTTTTCCTTTTCAATCAAAAACCCCACCTTCATCGATGCAGAGTAACTGTTGTAAACAAGTTTCTCAAGTGGTAAACTTCACGCTGTCTCCTGGTAGAGCTGTCTCTCAATGTCCTCTGGCTCACTCAAACGTTATGGCCCAAACCCTCCTTCCCCCCTTGTACTCACAAGCCAAGAACAGAAACTAAGCTGCCACTCTTTCTCCCACTCAGACTCAGACTTGGAATCTTCTTCATCTGTCATTCACTCCCAGTATCAAAGCAGTTGCCCAGTCCTGATTCTGTCTATAAAATTCTCCTTATTGCTTCTCATTTCTTTGTTACTGCCCTCATTATGGTCCTTTAAATCTCACCAATTCCATCCTGAATGGTTGACTGTACTCTTGCTTTCCCAACTCTCTAGAAAGACCACGTGAAAGGATCTGTTCAAGTGCATCACCGATTAGATCACTCCTTTACTCAATGGCTCCCAGAGCTGGCATTAACTCTCGGAGATGTTACTTTTCCTGCTCAAGGTCATCCACTAGAATCTCCTAATTAGTCTCTTTTACAAACATAGCTAGTCTTCCTACTACTCACTACCTGTTCTATCATTCTTCAAAGACTAATTCAAGGGTAGCCCTGAGTTCCCTAGCAGGAATATGAAATAAGCACTATAGGAGATTAGTAAGGAAAATGCTTTCAACTTCTTTCTATTGTTCAGTTGTATTTAATGCTACCAGAAAATACCAGGTGGGGCTGTTAAGAGTTCATGTTTATAGATTATTAAAATATATTAATGAGCGTCTCAAATATCCCAAGAAAGTAGTTTTAATAAAAATTATCACAATAGTAACAGTTGTTATCGTAAAGACCATCTGTGGAGAACTTACCAAATAGATTGCTGTGTATTTGAAATTTACAACAATATGGCAAAACCAGAATTACAACCTTCACTTTGTCTTCATATTGTCTTCATAAAGACAATAGATTTCTTAAATATGTGACTGCAAGGTTATACATGAACTAAGGATGTGACCATGAGGCCCACTGTGTGCCTCTGTCCCTGTCTCTGGGTGGAGAGTTATGACACAGTCCACAGTGCTGTGCACCAGTTGAAAAAGACAGCAATGTTCAACGCACCAGTTAGTAAGCTCTGAGTTTATGCTGACAGCCATTAGAAGTTGACTTAGAGTAGTATTTTGAATATAAAAGAACATTAAAAATGAACAGACTGTCGAACATTTGAGTATATATTTATGACATGACAGCATTCTGATGTATTTCAACAGCTGGCTTTTTTCAAGCTCTGTGCGATTATCTCTTTGATTACAGTACTTGAGTTCTTAACATATTTAGAGCTTCCTAATAAAAGGGCTCCATCTAGTGGAGCAATTCAATCACATAGCTGGGCAGACAGAAGTAACAAGATTAAATCCCTTCCACTAAGGCCTAAAACAGATGACAGTTTCAGAGATGCGTGATGTTTGCTCTGAGGCACACAGAGCCTAATCGTCATCGTGTCTGATAAAAAGGAAGAAGGCAAAGATTCTACAGCAGAGGTGGGATCATGCAAATACTTTGGAATCTGCTATATGAATGCAACACACTGACCAATGTCTAGAAAGATACCAACACTGGACTTAGAAACACTAACACGTGAGGGCCTAACTAGGTGATTTGGGGGGGTGGGGGGGAATGTTCTTCCAGAAAAAGTTCTATAAAAGTTTCAAAGTCAAGAATATACCTTTGAAAAATTTCCTCCGTTACCAAAGGACTTTTTGTTGTGCAAAGGTTGCAGCAACTGTGTCTTCCAGGAAACCTATCTGTTTAGAACCCTTCTTTGAGAAGATCTTAGCAAACCAAGCATCACCTGGACAGTCTAAGACACTATGTGCGGTTTATGGACATGACTTCTTCCCCGTGAATGGGGAGTGAGTCTGCATTTGACCGTCTGTGGAATGGAGGGACAGAGCTATTAAAGATGACCCACCATGTCAACACAAGGCAACAGCGTCACCACTATTTTGTTTACTTTTTACTTTGTTTTGGAAACTTACCGCCCAGAAGAAACTGGCTTAACTGAACCAACATTTTCAAACAGTTGGGCTTTCGCTGCCACACTGAAAAATAATTTAACAATGCAAGCTTCATTAAATCAATTAGAAAAATCATTTGTGTTAAAATGAAATTCAGAGTTAGCAATTAATTAACCGAAACAATGACAATTAGTAGTTAAGAACTGTCCCCAAAATTTAACTTTACTTTTAATTGTTTTAAGATTTAAAGAAAGAAAAAAAAAGATTTAATGTGGAAGAAAGTTTAAGCTTTAGTCTCCAGTTCATGGAGTATCAAATGGTAATAAACCTACGGATACCTCCTTTGGGGAGTTTTCTGCCCTTATTTTTTCTACCGCAGAAAACTGGGAGCAGCAAAAGGGAACACTTGCTCCCTGCTTTGCTCCCGCAGCAGCGTTATTGACTCCTGTGAAGCCGCAAGAGAAAAATCAAGTCAACATGACTCAAGAGTTGTTCATTTTGGCAGCTAAGACAAAACTAATTATAACATTGTTTCATGTACCCTTTAATATTTGAACACAGTTTCTATAATATGGCAAGAGACAACTGTGAAAATATGGCCAATAAATAAATCTGCAGATTCAAATCTTGTTTCAAGTCATGGAGTGGGGGCATGGTCTGTAAAGAGGTGAGAAAATTAGGTAGAGAGTGAAAAGAATGAAAACTAAGGTCACCTCAGTAAGTGGAGAGGTTTCTATATTTACTAGAAGAGACATCAAATTCCTTAAATGATATTCTGAACTAGATTTTTAAAATCTATCTTACTCATTTCTTTGACAAACTTCTCCTAGAACAGAACCATTTGATAATCTCAAGTTTATTTATGACTAACACAGAACATACACTCTCTCATTAATTTCTTCTTGTACTATCAGTAAAATCACAAAATGGAAGCTCTTCTCTTTCCCTCAAAAAGGATGGAGTTTTATTCTCCCTTGACACATTGACTTAAAATTTAATTTCCTTCATTGGCTACAACTATACACACTGGGAAGTAGACAGATTTGCAAATATATTTCTGTATATCATGGTAGCTGAATTTCTCACCAAGAGAGATAATGTATGTTAAACACACTGAAATCAAAAGGTTTGTATCAAAGAAAGGGAGGAACAAATGAATTAAAACACTCTGTATGGAAATAAGCTTAGTAAAATGTCTTACTGAACTTTTTTTTTTCTTTAAGTGTATTCAGTACAGTTTCTATCCTTTATTCCCATTGCAGCCCACCCACCCATCCCTCCTCTTGTCCCTCCCATTTCCAACCCCCCTAGTTTTGTCCATGTGTCCTCTATATTTGTTCCTGTAAACCCTCCCCTCTCCCCTCTGGGCCCTGACAACCTGTCCTCTATTTCAGTGTCTTTTGTTATATTTTACTTGTTTCTTTGTTTTGTTGTTTAGGTTCCTGTTAAAGGTGAGATCATATGGTATTTGTCTTTCACTGCCTGGCTTATTTCGCTTAGCATAATGCTTTCCAGCTCCATCCATGCTGTCACAAAGGGTAGGAGCTCCTTCTTTCTTTCTGCTGCATAGAATTCCATTGTGTAAATGTACCATAGTTTTTTGATCCATTCATTTACTGATGGGCACCTAGGTTGCTTCCAGCACTTAGCTATTGTAAATTGTGCTGCTATGAACAGTGGGGTGCATAGGTTCTTTTGGATTGGTGTTTCAAGGTTCTTAGGATATAGTCCAACAATGGAATTGCTAGATCAAAGGGCAGGTCCATTTTTAGTTTTCTGAGGAAGTTCCATACTGTTTTCCACAGTGGTTGTACCAGTCTGCAATCCCACCAACAGTGCACTAGGGTCCTTTTTCTCCACAACCTCTCCAACACTTGTTGTCTGTTGTTTTATTTATGATGGCCATTCTGATTGGTGTGAGGTAGTATCTCACTGTGGTTTTAATTTGCATATCTCTGATAACTAGTGATATTGAACATCTTTTCATGTGTTTCTGTATCCTCTGCGTGTCCTCCTTGGAGTGTCTGACTGAACTTTTGAGGAATGATTTAAATGTCGAGAATATCACCATATTAAAAATGGGCACAGTATAAAAGAGCACAGAGTCAAGCTACAGAACCCTGGACTGGAATACCAGCTCTGCCCTTACTAGCTGAATATATGTAGACTGGTTCATTAAACTCTTCTTTTTAAATTTTATTATTATTTTAATAGAATTAATTTGATAGGTAACATTTTGCAATCCTTAAATTTTCTGAGTATCAATTCCCATCATCTCTAAAATGAGGTTTATACTACCAACTGCACAAGGATATCATGGAGCTTGTAAGAGACAATGTAAGCAAAGATGCCTAGTAATAGCAACATAGCGTTTGGAATGCTCAGCAAAAGTCAGCAGATAAACAGAAAAGGAGAAAAACTTTTCCTCTTTGATTTTGCTTAGTTGTTTATCCAGTTCTCATTTCTCCTCTTTGACCCCCTTCTGTTCATGTCTGTGTACCCTGCCTTATCAACCTTTGCACGTCCAGGTCATTTCTTTTGATTAGAGGGACCAGCTCCCTTTTGCCTATCACGTTCCTTGTTCTCTATAAGCTTGTTTAAATCCGTGAGTTCTCAGGTGGGGAGATATATGATGGTCAACCTTCACAGCTAGAAAGCAGTTGCATTTGTAACAGAGGTGGGGGGGCCTGGGAGCTGGGCCTGGCACAGCAGTCTCCACAGCTGAGAAGTTGATGTTTAGCTTTCACAGGAAGGTTTCTGGCTTCAAAGCCCATAACTACTGTATTATACATCTATTTTCATGTCCTTAAACTAAGCCATAGTTCTGCTTGTAAGGAAAGTACCTGAAGCACCTGCCCATGATTGTTTCTATGTCCTAAGCTTACTCTAACTTCCACATCACTTTTAGAAGAGGACAGGGCCCTACAGAAGTGGACTGTACCCACTCTACAGATGAGGCATCGGCTGTGGAAGCCCTAAGGGCTCCTTTGGCCACCTCCAACTCCACGGGTCCCCTGGCAGACACAGCGAACACAAACCTCACTTACATGGAGCCAGGCCGCTGGTAGCCGTTGCTCGAGGCAGTGTCCAGCCTTAACCTCCTGCACATTTTTGGAGGCAGGTCTGGGTGCGGTGAGCCTTTCGGCGTCTCTTTGGAACCTATGGAAGTTAAGCTTTGAATGGAACCACTGTAGCTCTTGTTTCCTAAAAAGAAAGCCCAAGAAAACAGGCAGGGTGTTATTAGACAAAATAATAGCAATAACGCAGTACATGTGCCTAACAAAAGGAAGCATTCTTCTCTGAAACCAAATGAGAAGGTACAGAATGTTCTTTTAGCACTGCAGCCCATCACTCAGGGAGATCAGAATCTACAGCAATTACAAACACATCACCTCACAGAGACAGAAAGAGCCAGGAAAAAAGTCACAGTGCAGAGGAGTCTGAAAAATCTTAGCTCCCAAGGAACAAACTAGATAAGCATCGTTAGTCCCTCTCCCATTTTTCCCTTGCTTAATCATGCTGAATAATCTGGCAAGTGAAACGGAGTTAATGACATCTTGCATAAGCTAAACTCTGGCTTACCTTCAGCTGCAGAGATGGATTTGAGAAAGGTAGCTGAGGCTCTTTTCTGCCCTGAAACCCCATGCAGCCCTTTCTTGGTCAGGTCTATGGGTGGGGAAACATCCCCCGGGCTAGTGACGGAGGCAACACTCTGGCAATCTGATTCTGCATCCGTTTTGGTTGCATCTTCTCTAGAACTGGATTCAGGACTAGTTGTCCAGAGACCAAGACTTTTCTGTCCATTGGAAGGTGATGGGGATGCAATCCAAGGAATCCCTCCAGATTTCTCCCTGGGCTGGCAGGAAGCAGGCTTTGTGTTGCTGTTTTGTTCAGAGGAGTGAGAGGAGAGGGACTCAATGCTCCCCATGGGTGTGCTGGCTGGGCTGCTGCTGTAGGAGTCACCTGAGCAGGAGCAGGAAAGAGAGAAACAGTGGTGCTCTGCTGAAAACAGCACCACCAAAACCTGTTCATTCTCCAACTCACACACGTTCTGTGGCCACCTGATCCCACTGAAGTGATGGGCCTTTACCTGGCATGGCGAACTATCCTCAGTACTGGAGAAAGGCTTTAAATATGCACTTGAACTTGGGGAATGCATTTTTCAATACTATTCAAGGGAGATCTTATATGCAATATGTACCTTGCCCTAGGAAATTATGTTACTTGTTGAAGCATGAGTGGGCAGACTTGAATTCAGAAAAAATTCTAAAACAGGACTCACAAGGGAAATGATTCCATAATTATATTATAAAAAAGAAAGAAAGAAAGAAAGAGGTAATGTTAAAGATATATTCTGCCTTTTTAATTTATTTTTATTTTTCTGATCTTAGGTGATTCTGAGTTATGATGCACCTGAATCTTCCTCCATTCAAAGGCACCATTAAATATCAGCTGCAAATTACAAGCTGCTCTCTATTTCTAAAGAGGGGACCTTTCCCTTTTCCTGCTAAGAATCTAGCAGCATAAGTAACTGGCTGTTTTACTAGGTGTATTTTTTTAATGTTCCTAAAAGTAAGGTATAAGAAAACAAGCAGAGAAGCTGTAACAGAATGTTTAACTATGTATAAATTAAAAAAAAGTATTTTCTATTAAATATTGATTGTGAAAAAATTGGGAGGCTTAAGGGTATGAAATAAAATTGAAAAGGCCATAGTTTCACACACATCACAGGCTCAAGATGCCACCCACTTATTTTTGGGGCATGGCTAAGAACAGTAAGTTAGTGATAATGTATGGTGTGGTTTCTCTTATTTCTTTTCTTTCTCTCTTTGAAATACTTTGATACCCAAGAGATGATGCTTTAAGAACATAATGTGAAAAGAAGAAAGAAAATGACTGCTTCAGCCAGACTTTCTTTTGCTTTCTTCTCTATCCACTTTCACAATAGGACAAAGCCTTCCACAAAATAGCACCTCATGTACTTAATCACAGCTGCAGAAAAAAGGGGATGGGGGGAGCATAGAGCAAACTAATTATTTCCTTTGTGGCAGTAATGAATTTGCTTGTCTAAGGTACCTTGTAACTGTACTGACAGAGAACATATAAATGTTAGAGGTGGAGGAGGTATTGGGGTGATAGCGTCAGTAAAAACAACTTATTTCTACCTAACTGGAGGTAGAAAGGCTGAATTAAAGAATGGAGAAAGCCTCTCCCTAAATCAGGCACACTTACTATCAGGCTCTGCCAAGCATGGAGTGTATCTCCCTCTGGGCTTCCGGGAGCCTGTCGAGAGGCAGATCGCGCGCGCCCTTCGGGATCCAGATCGGGACTGAGGCTGAGGAAGAGGAATGCTTGGGTCTGGGGCAGTATGAAAAATCTGTAGAAGAACAATGAACCCAGGTCAAACAAAGGGTGAAATTGCCACTTTCATCATAAAAGCAGCTTTGAGAGTTATTACATAATCTTAGAACTATGTTCTGCTTAATCAGTTGCATGGCAAGAGATGCTTGATACAAAAAAAAAAAAAGAAAAACAACCCAAGAATAATTACAACTTTCTCGTCCATTTATACCGAGTAATGCTTCTTCTCTGGGTTTCCTTTTTGCGCTCCTGCATTCCCCAACTTCAGGTTTCTCAGTCATTTTAAGAAACCTTTCAAATAGGAACAGATGTCTATGTCAAGACACCTGGATTTTTTTCATTATGATAGTCTCTGTCCCTCTTCACACTGAACGTGGCCCTCGGGGAAGAGGATCCTTCTGTATCGTTTCCCCAGCAGAATGTGCCCCTTGTTTCTTAGGAGAAGGTACTGCCGTGCTGTTGCCTCTGAACTGTCAAGAAGTGTGACGACTGCAGGGAGAGGTCTGAGCGCAGCCCTGGGAGGCGGCCCTGTGCGCTCTGGCTGTGAGGAAGAGGGCAGCCATGGGCAGGCACTAAGGCTGTTCTTCCACAGGCACTGGGAAGGGACCCAGGGAAGGAGAGAGGCACAGTTACTCTATCACAAGGACTAGATCAGACACAAATGTATCACAAAATGTTTAGGGCTTCAATGGCCAAATTTCTTAACTACCCAATCAATTTGGCTTTCCCAACTTCCAATTTCCATAGTTGTTCTAAGATCGCACTCTTATGAAGAAACTCTTAGGGTTTGGATATAGAAAAGGCTTCAAGATTCTGTTCCTTGAATTTTTTCTTTGATTTTATTTAGAGTATCACTTCTACTGTATTGCTAAAAATGTAATCCCAGAGAAATTAGATCAAAATAGATTTAACCACAGAGTAATTCTAAAGTGTTCTCTGAATATGAGCAAAAAAACTGATTATATAAATGCTACAGAAGAAAATCTTGAAAGGTAAATGATGGAGAAAGAGAGGAAACCATCTGTTTGCTCAGAGGGTTTAGAGGAGAACGTAAAAACTGAACTTGGAAAAAAAAATCACAGTCCTCACAAAGAACTAATTTATTTAACACCAGACTGACAGAACTACAGGAACCTGAGGTCCCAATGCAAAGCTCACAGATGATGCAAATGGACAATCAAGCAGATACAAATGCCAAGATAAGAAATGTGATGCTTCCACATGAAAATGCAGCTTACCTTTTCATAGTGCTCTATCAGAATTTCAACCACAATATTCTGAAATTTAATATTCATCATCGCAGCCACGGTTTCTTCCTGTGCCCTCATTAGAGTTGGGCCAAATATGACACCAAGGTTTGAGACAGTCATGAGATTTTGTTGGCTGTGGAGTGATACTCTGCAAATAAGAGCAATAAAACATAAGTTAAATGTTTAGTAATTATAAAATGTTGTCATCTACCAAATTTGTGACACTATAGGCTAATTTTTCCACATAGTCAACTTCAGTCATTCCCAATTGCCATTAGTGAGCATAGCCTAAAAGGATATAATAAATTAACCTAGACAAAGTAAGACATAATTACAAAGGTTAATATATTGAAGTAAAAAATTCTGACTTCCTAAAGTGAGTGCATTCACCCTACAGAGGGAGATTATTAGCTCTTCAGTGTTTGCTCAGTACTATATTTCTTTTAGAACAGATGGCTTAGCACAGACTGGTTGTAATTTTATTTGGATTCACCAAACATATTATTGAAAACCTACTGCCAGGCACTTTCAGTTATTATAGCATTTAATCCTCCCAGGAAGTCAGGTTTTCTTATTGTATGGGCAAAAAACCAAAGCTCCTAAAGTAGAAATGATGCACTTGAGGTCACAGAAAATTAGGGTCAGATGCTGTTTCAGTCAGGTCTCTTGAATCTAAGTCATGGGTTTCCTTGAGCTCCCCACACGAGACAACTGGCCAACGCATGTTTCCATCCTTCCCAACCTTCCATCCAAACTTCTCTGGTGCTTCCCTGGTGCTGGGCACTGTGCTAGGCAGTGACATTAGGACATGCAAACGCATCAGTGGTGGCTTGAAAATGGAAATGAAACAAAAAGAGCCAATGGTATTATTAGCCTTAGCAGAGTAATCTCAGTAACTAACAAAAATGAATGTGACCAATGAACTAATTTGGAAACTGGACATATTCTTTTGAGGAAACCTCATTCATTTGACCAGTCTCATGGGTTAACCACCACCTTTCCTGTGTCACTCCCAGCCAGGATTTTAGAATGTGAAGTTCTAGGAAGGAGCACAACACTAGATTTTGGTTACATCTGAGTATGTATCACTAACTGCATTCTGAAACCAAAAGTCGAATGCACGGGAAATCCAGGGTTTGGGGTTGTCCATGCAGCTCCTAGCACAGGACAGGAAGTGCCAACTGTCCAAACGACTGAAATGCTCCCTGTGCTCACGAGGGCGCTGTCTAAGAAGGCTCTTGGTTAGGATAAGGAGCGCTTCATTCCAAGTTCCCTTCTTATGAAATGTTTAATATGTATTAGAGAATGTATGCTAAGAAAGTAGTGTGTAAAGACAGTGAGTCTATCTGGAAAGAAAGCTTCGAACCATCCGACCTGGAGGTGGGGTGTAGTCAGCCCAGTTATTTCATAGGCTTCAGTTTCCTCACCTGTTAAGTAGAACAACCCTTCTAGGGTTGAGAAAATTAAATAATGAGTTAAATTAAGTTAAATATGATCTCAAAATAATATTCTTCCTGTAATTAAATTGGCTTTAGACACTCTTGCTAAAATGTAAAGTTCTTTATAGTGTTAGGTAAACTGGAAAATAATTGCTATCAAGATCACTGGGGAATAGATTTAGAAATCCTAAAAAAATTAGTCTGTTTTAAAAAGGAGAATTGATGACTTTGCTGCTCAAGAAATAAAAGATTTTGATGACCGATGTTTTCTTCATTGAAGTTTCCTTCTGCTGGGCTACTGAGTTATTATAGACTACTATCACCCACATTTCACCCATTTCTGCACCCACTCCCCCTCAACTCCTATAGGTAACAGACACCCAGTTGCACTTTTGAATATTTAAAGTTAGAGTTAAAGAAGATGCCACAGATGGCCTTGTTTTAAGACAAAAGGATCCTCAGAAAGGAAGCAATGATTTATATCATGTCTCAGAGCTAATTAATGAAAATTTGGAATTAGTCATCGAGTCATTGGTTCTTTAGACCAGTGGCCAATCCAGGTCACAGGTCCTAAATTCTCTCTCTTTTTTAACCATATAAAGTTGCCAGAGGCCAAGATTGTTATTAGTTGCCTATAGTTAACTTAAGTCATTAGTGATGTGGGCATATATTTCACTCTGCAAACACTAACTTGAAAAGGTACATGCACCCTCCTGTTCATTGCACTTTATTTACAGTAACCACGACATGAAAACAACCTAAGTGTCCACTGATGGATGAATGAATAAAGGGACCGTGCTATGTATAAACAATGGATATTATTCAGACATTAAAAAATGAAATGTCATTTGTGATGATATGGAGGGACCTCAAGGGCATCACACTAAAAATGAAGTAAGTCAGAGAAAGACAAATATCACACGACCTCCTTTATAAGTGGAACTTAGAGAACAGACACAGAAAGCGCATGGACACAGAGAACACACTGGTGGCTGTAAGAGGATGCGTGGTCAGGGTGGGGAAGACAGGAGAACTGTTTCTTTTTTTCACCCGTCTTCCCCACCCCTGACCACGCATCCTCTTACAGCCACCAATGTGTTCTCCATGTCCACGCGCTTTTTGTGTCTGCTCTCCAAGTTTGACACATAAGGGGGGTCATAGAGAGACTTTACAAAATTTGTTTCAAGAAGTCAGTAAACAAACAAAAGAGAAAAAAAAAGAAAAGAGCCGGGAACGGTGGTGAAAGATAAGCAAGAGATCTTTAGGCACTCTTCCACGGCCAGACACTGGGTCCTGCTATTCTGTGTACCAGAACAACATACATTACAATTAAGGGTGAAGCTCGTGTTCACCTAATACTCTACAATTAAGCAAGAAAATTTTATGTGACATTCATGTCGCTGTTAAAAGCACTGTAAAAAACTTCACTACAAAACTAGCTCGAATACAGCAAAAGAATGCCTTATAAATACAGTGTGGTTAAATTTCATAAAGAGGTTATACACAATGCCAAAACATAATTCAAAACTAATTCAGACCAAGGATGAGTCCTTGTTTATTGGCTGAAAGAAGTATTGCCATGTGCAATAATTAACAATGAACTTGAAAGGATGTCATTTTGAGTAAATTCCTATGAGGGAAACTCATATTATCTCAAAGCCTGCAACTTGAGAGTTCTTAATATGTTATGTAGCAGTATTTCAATGGTGCAAGGCTAAAATTAAGACAAGTTAGGTTACTACTCTAGTAAACAAGGAAGGGATTCATCACTTGATTATGAATCATGGTACTCATTAAGATGAAAAATGTCTTTTTTAAGGAGATGGTAAGGGAGTTCTGAAGAAAGTTTAGAATCTGAATTTGGACTTTTGCTTCCAGCAGCATGGCAAACAGACTTCTGGACTGAGAGTATGAGTGTCTTTGTGTGCGTGTCTCCATTTCTAGATACATAGATATGTGATGGTTAATTTTATGGTCAAATCTGCTACACCGCAGTACACACTTGGTCAAACATAATTCTATATGTTTCTGAGAAGGTATTTTTTTGAAACATGAGATTAACATTTAAATCAGTAGGCTTGGAGTAGAGCAGATTTCCCTCCACAGTTTGGGTGGGCCTAATCCAATCAATTGAAGGTCTTAAGAGAAAAAGACTAGGGTGGCCTGAGGAAGAGGGAATTCTGTCTCCGGGCTGCCTTGGATTCAAGCTGCAACATCAACTTTTCCCTGGGTCTCCAGCCTACGAGGTTGCCCTGTAAGCCAATTCCTCATAATCTATCAACCTCTCTCATATACAGGTATATCTGTATTCACAAATACACACTCACACATATATGCATATTTGTGTGTATATATAAGTGTGTATACACACACACAAACATACTATTCATTCTGTTTCTCGGGAGAAACTTTACTCCTAAAAAAATCAACCTATCGAGATTTTAAAATACATCAGTGAATTTAACAGCAGTCAAAAAAGTCTTCAGAGAGCAAGAGATACTATGAATCCAAAGAAAGAAGCAAACATTAGAGAGGACGTTTTGTCCTGGCAGAACCTGAGGACCCTAGTCATATGGAGAACTAATCTTCAAACTTATGGCTTACAATGTACTTAAAAGTATTGAGGGAAAAAGGCTACATACTTCTACATATATTTTTAAGTTGACACAAAAGTTTTTCATCATTAGTTTCACAGCTGCAAATAATATAATTATTTGCATAACGTAGATATACACAGGTACATACACAAGGGCATATAGATATATCTTTAAAATAAATTGCCACTCTCTTTTTAAAGCACATTCTATGGACTCGCAGCACCATCAAACACTTTAAAAGGACATAAGCAAGGTTAACTTTTATAGCTGAACAGTAGCCAAGTGAAGGATATAGTCAGAGAATTACTTGACCAGGTGCTTTATTAAGATGTCCAGCATCTCTCTGTTCTTCTCTGGCAATTTGTGCACCAATGCATGTACAGCCTCCACCCGGTAGTTTTGGTCATCAGATTCTGTAACATAAAAAGGTTGCAAATGTCAAGTTTTAATTACATTCAGATGTGTACATAACATTAATAATCATTATAATCACACCCGCCCCTCACGCCTTAAAAGTGCTATTTCATTGGTGATATCACATATCATTCCCTAAGGCTGGGAAGGGCTCAGTAACTTGTCCATAGCCATGAAGTCAGTGAGTAAAGAAGTTAACAAACTCACACCTATCTAACCTAAACCTGTGCTCTTAGCCACTGAACTATATACTTCCCTACAACCAGAGCTCAGCAACACCTGCTTTGGTTTCACTACACAAGGAGAATGTGAGCGATCACTGCGACTGTTACAGACTAACACGTTGGGCACTGCAACACTTCATCACACAGAAACCTCTGGTGACTCCATCAGACCAGAGAAGCAGGCATTCCTTTCCCAATTTTACACATTCAGAAACAACCAGGAGTTATTTTTCTGAGGGATCAGAATTATTACGCAAACGAACAGAAGCCTAGCCAATTGTAAGCCCATGCTAACAATAGGAAATCTGAAAAGTGAAAAATCATCTATAGCACGTCTAGTCTGCCAGGCAAAGGTCAAGATGGGGACATGTCTGCTAGAGAAACTTCTAACGCTTCAGAATAAGGAATACATTTAACATTCTTTTACTGCAGTGCACAAATTCTGGGGTGTCTGCCCACCCTACCAAGCCCTTTCTCTGGAAAATACCTGACCAAACAGGGCTTATATTATGCAACCACCATTTCTTCTAGGCACACGTATCTGGAGTGAGGAAAGGCTGGGCCAAACACAACCCTTCTCCCAGGAGTTGAAATGAGGTCACCAAAACTCATCTGTCTGTCAGATGTGGGAGAAGGCTGACCACGGAAAACCAGGGCTGCCATGAACATACGTGTTCCAACCCAAGAAAATCTGACTGGACAGGGAGACGAGAATGAGGCAGACATGCAGCAAACAAGAGAGACAAGAAACCCTCCAAACAGAGTGGGGATGGGGAAACGTCAGTTCCCAGCTTCGCAGTTCCTGGTTGCAGACCCCTCCTCCGTCAAGGAGCTCTGCGAGATACCTCTCCATCTCTGAGTAACTTCCCCTTTTCACTGAGCTGGATTTCTGTGGCTTGAAACCAAAGCATACCTAATTTTATTAACTTAATATCTAGAAAATGGGATTATCCTTGACCTAGACAAAAGCTGAATTCTTACAGATAAGAAAGTATTTTAATGATTTCGGTAGTAAATAATACGATCATGATTTGCCAGAGAATAAGTGTAGGGAAAAAAATCTTGAAATCAAATGTTTGTATCAAAATCACCAGCTCATTGAGTCATTTTAGCTAAGTGCTTCAAACACCATTTGCTATAAAACTAATTTTTTTATAAGAAAGAGTTCTAGACTAAGCATCTAACAAACTGGCCTGTAACCCTGGTATTGCCATGAATTTACTAGTGTCCTCAGACAACGTCCTTTGCCCACTCTGGATCCTCACTTCTTAATCAGTGAAATGAGAGGTTGGATTATGTATTTCCTAAGGTCGGGTCCATCTCACAAAACCAGACTTTTATGAAGAGGATGCACAGTGGAGAGCGTTCGGGAGAAATCTCAGCAGGACAGCAGGACAGCAGTACATAACGACAAGATCACGCGGTCGGTCACACACGCTGGATTAAAGACCAGGGCCAGTCGTCTTTATCTGAGACTTTCTCAGTTTCCTGTGGTGGTGCAATGTGTGGTAAAAAAATAAGCAACTGAGTTCTTTCTCAGATTGTGAAAAATACTCTTGTTGCCGTCACGCCTCATACACTTTAACAATGAAACGCCAGCTCCTAATTGTTACTATTCATGTGATGGGCTCAGATGGCCTCCTGGCACTCTGGTCCCAGTGTTTCAAAGGTATGTATTTCTAACTTCTCAGGTTACATGCTTCTCACAGACCCCGACCTCCCCTGGAGTTTTGAATTAAACCTCTCTATTCACATCATGTTTTAACAGTCAAAGATCTAAAGAAATGACACAGATATGTGATCATCAAAACTATAAATATAATATGGGACAAAGGACATTGATGGACGTGCCTGTTGCCTGCCAAAAATATTGGATTCTTCTCTCCAGATCTGGGAATACAGCATGTGATTATGTGTACAGCAGGAGTATAACTGACTGTACACATTTGTAGTCATCCATTTAACCATCAAGTTGCTCTTATAAAAAACTGACACCCATCAATCAAGTAAAATGTAATTAGAATAATCCCTCACAGCTCTTTCTAATCACACCAGACTGTCATCCCACTAAAGTCTTATTAAATCTCGAAATATTTTAGTTCATTCTGCCGTTTCTTACTTGTTAATAAACCATATTGTAAACTATTAAGTATCTGACCGATAATATCTTAAGCAATATGTAGGGAAGTCTTAGCTAGCCAATTTAAACTTATACCTCAAAATCATACAGCATAAAACTACATCAGTGGAAGCATACTTACTAACAGCAACAATAAAATCTTTGTGTAACTTGTAAGTCATCAGTGGTTCTGCAAGGCACCTAAAACAGAGAATGAAGCACACTTCAGAATGGCCGGATCTTTTCAGTTCCCGATCCTCCAGTGCTTCTTAAGAGCTGGGTGATGGGCTGCATGATAATGTCCTAGCAGGGGCTCCAGGCAGTGCTGGGACTCAGCCATCAGAGACACCCAGGCCCTTAGCACTTCTCGCTGCAACTGTACTACAAAGGGAGGCCAGAGACAATTTTTTTTTCATTTTGTGAGCAAAACTCCTCTCAGATATGGGGATAATAGTTTTAGAAAAATAACTTCCAATTTCAACTTATTTAAAAAAAAATACCTGGGATCCCCACATTCAAATTTAGTATGAAACAGAAATTATTTAGTATTCATAAAGGACAGCAGCCTTTTTCAGTTTATTTTTTGAGACAGCAAGGCTAAGTTCCAGAACACTAAACAGAACATTACTGCCTTGGCCCTTTCAGTGTCAGTGAAGGGACCGCAGTAAGAAGCGTAGCTCACATGCACACAGAATGGCCAGGCGACTGCTGGAGCCAGGGAGCGAGGGGCCACAAGCGGCGTGCCAGGGTGAACCCTCCTCACCTGAGGTAGTTTTTCAGTCCGCTTGTTATTGTCTTATTATCCCATAGTTCAATATCAATGTCCATATCAGGAGGGGATTTGGGAGCTAAAGAGAATGTTTAAAAAGTTTAAATTGTTCACTTCAAAATATCACCAGCACCATTAAGAAAACCAATACAAAAAATAAGTAGGTCAAAGAAAGAGGCACTAAACCACAACAGAGGCTGAAGACGGGCTACTCGGAATCTCAGAATTTGAGTAAGGGTTTCCTAAATCAAATCATTGCCAACTGCTAATATCACAGAGCCTGTGCCATGTGTTGTGCATGCCTCTACATACCTTATATGGAGTAAAATGCAGTCTGCACAGTCCTTATAATCCTTCATGAGGCAGGCACTATTGTTATCCCCACTTTATAAATGAAGAGGCTGAGGCACAGGGTGGTTAATCGAATTACCCAAGATCACAAAGCTTTTAAGTGGCTAATTTAGGATGCCAAGCCAGGCAATCTAAATCCAGCATCCATAAACCCCACGGTGCCTCTAGCTAAACACAGAACACTTGAAAAAAAGTCCAAGGTTACAGAAAGGCCCCCTCTCAAATTCTGGCTGTTGTTCATCGAATATAACTGAATATTGAAAGTTGAATACAAATATTACTTTTGTAATTGAAAATACTCAAGGACAAACAATAGTCTATATCTCAAAAAAAAAACATAAAACAAAAAAACCCAAACCCTATGGTTTAGAATAAATGGTAATGGAAAAGAGACACAATAAAAAATGAACTATTAAAAATACAAAAATTAGCTAAGTAACCGCTTCATCCCAAACTTACAAAATGTGGTGTTCATGAGTTTCTGAACTTTGGAGTTCACACCTCCTATTCGGTAGAGGCCTAAAATCGTGATGCCTAATGGGAAGGAAAAATCACAAGAAAACAGCTTGAGATACAACTTCCCAAGTACAGAATGTTAAAAACTCAGACATATTCCTATAAAGAATTTGAACGCTACTTATCCAATTTTGTAGTCTAACTTTAGCTAACCTACCCTGGAAATGCCCACCAGACATACATTCCTCAAAGCAGACACTGAACAGCAATTTGAGAGTCTTTGAAGATCCTGTAAGTTGCAAAGTACGCCTGCCTATTCACCACCATTTGAATATAAAAAAAGCGTTAAAGATGAAAAGGGGTGATCAGCATTGCTCCTCTATTTCTTCAGTCATGGAGTTCTGCATGTTGAACAGTTTTGTGGCATTCATATCTTCATTTTAAAAGTGAAGAAACAGATTCAAAGAATTTAAGAAACCTTCTTAACTTCTCTAAACTTCTAAGTGGTAGCACCAACATTTGAATCCAAGTTTAAAGAATTCCAAAGCCCAGTATGAGTTTGGCTTCAGACCCAGTTTCCTGGAAGTGCACTTGTCTGACAGTTGGAGTGCGCTTCAGGAGAGAGGTCACGGCTGGGGTGAGGAAGGCACTGAAATGCGGCAGTGACTGAAACCACTGAAGGAAATCATGCAGCAAGGGAGAGGCTCAAGACGGGCTACTCGGAATCTCACTGACCGTAAAGCTTGAATCAAAACTGAAGGGGCACTTACAATAATAAATAATAAGAGTCCATCAGTAAGAAGTAAACTGAGGGCATTTTGGGAAACTCACTAAGAGAAGTACATTTATCGGATGACTTTTGGTAAGCTGAAGTTCAAAGTATAGCTATTTATGTATTTATAAATTGACATATTCATATAATTCTTAAAATTAATATCATGTTACTGGCTACAGACATCCTCACTTTCCAAGCATTTTTATGGAAGAATGGACCGTGCTACAGCAACAACACACCTGTCAGGCTGTACTGACCTCTTGTTTCCACGGCCTGAATGCATTTTCTCACAAAGTTGAACCCCGCTTCATTTAAGTACACTGAAAACAGAAGGAAATCAGAGTAAGTGTTCATGCCGAATTTACATTCCGCCTTCACTTGGCTCTGTTGTTCTATGACTTAATGGTGGTTCTGGACGGAGTCTGAATTGTTACATGTGATAGAAGGGGAGGACGGTGATTCACATTCACCAGTGCTATTACATAAACTTGCTTCATTAGACACACAAAATCCTTTCCAAAAGTAAATATGTTACATGGATTCTATCCATTTTTCCTAAAATCAGCAATACCCTTCACTACACGTTTTTACAGATAATAAAAGCAAATACAATAAGAATAAACTTTTATTGTGTGTTAATGACTATATCACAAAGCTATTCACAAATTCTTTCCCATGTGATTCTCAAAACAACATTGTGACGTAGAGAGAAAGCTTTGCACTCTTAAGATGACTCACTGGGATGCTGAAAGTTCATTTTCATTGTTCTAAGCCCAGAGCCAGGGCTCTGACTTAGGCCTCTTGATTCCAAGCCCAACTTTCTCTCTATTGCATTTTGTATCATATTCAAAGTAAACTTAGTCACTAAAAATCCCACAAAGATTATTATTACATTATGAAATAGCAATTTATTTTGGTTGCTTTATGCCAGATTTTCTTTAAATCAGTTCTTATTTTATTTAAAGTTTTGGGACCTGACCAAAATAGATTACTTGTTTTAAGAGAAGGGGTTTAAGAATAACAAGTGACACTCAGAAGAAAAACTCAAAAATGTTTTGTGCTATAATTAAATTTCTCATCACATGTGGTAGAGATGTGGTATCTTAATATTCCCAAACAATAATATATTAAGAAAATTGAAACTAATAAAAAATTAAAACTGGCTTCTATTTAAAGATGATAAACACATTCATGTAGCTCAACATGGATCCAAGACAAAATATATACATCAAAAATTATGCTAAAAAAATCAAGGGGTATCAGCAACAGATGAAAACCTTAAAGAAATCCTACACATAGAAAACTACTATAAACCACATTAACTGAAAGGTCTGAGAAATCTGTGGCCCCCAAAACTAGAGGTACTGACATGAAAGGATGATTATTATGTGCAGTCACGTGAAAAAAATAATTTATAGGATATGACCCAATTTCTTACAATGTAATAATTTGAGGGTATTTTTTCCTAGGGAAAAAACTCTAACTTTTTTACATGCAAACTGCAAGTAAAAAAGAAGAGAACAAAGGTAGAAATCATCATTTTTATTCATCGGGCTTTAGAACTATTTAATACTTTTTTTTAAACCCTCACTGGAGGACATTTATTCATTGCTTTTTGAGAGAGGGGGAGGGAGACAGGGAAACACTGATGCAAGAGAGAAGCATCGATTGGTTGAGAGAAGCATCAACTGGTTGCAAGAGAGAGGCATCGATGGGTGGATTGGGGATTGAACCAGCAACCTAGGTACCTGCCCTGAGCAAGAACTGAACTGGCAACCTCTTGGTTATGGGACAATGCTACAACCCACTGAGCCTCAACAGCCAGGGCTGAACTATTTCATACTTTAAAAAAAAAAAGCTAGTTCTTAAGAAAATTTTTAAAAAATTTCTAATAAATTAAAAAATATAACAATACTGAAACTGAAATATGTGTCATTGCTAATATGAACTGGCTCATTTACTTACGTGTCCCCAGGGCCTAGGTCAAGTGACCAGAACTCAGCGAATGCTCTGATGCTCTCAATATACAAGAAGGAATGGCCATGGAACAAGCATCTGATGAGAGCTGACTACCTACGTGAGAGCGGAGCTCCCTTTGGACTCCAAGAAGTAATTATTTGTTTCCAGTAACCAAACATGCTAAGCATTTTATACACTATACATTCAGAAAATTTTTAAGTAGTTATTGGACACAGAAAAACAAGTGAGTGGAGAGGTGAGGAACCATTATAAAATTAACAAAGAAACAAGGAATCAGTGATTTACATTTTTAACAACAAAAACTGAGCCCCAAAATGTAACCCTACGTAAAACCAATACACTAGCATTTTTGTATCAATTAAAAAGTGCCATTTCCTGACATTTACAGTGTTTGGTTCTTCAGGTCACATTGTTCAACTTTTCAATAAAGAAGTTTAAAAGAGAAAATCATTTTTGAAAAATTTCAATGAAACTTGCCCATGGCAAAATGTGTGAAGATAATTGTGATATAGGAAAACAGAAATTAAGTATGTTTTGAGAAAAGTAAGTGATAGCAAGGCTATATATATTGAAGGTATACAGGACATCTGGCAGCAATACCCCAGTCTGTTCTTTTTTTTTTTTTTTTTTTTTAAGATTTTATTTCTTTTTAGACAGAGGGGAAGGGAGGGAGAATGAAAGGGAGAGAAACATCAGTGTGCAGCTGCCTCTCGCATGGAGACCTGGCCTGACCCAGGCATGTGCCCGGACTGGGAATTGGTTCCAGGCTGGCGCTCAGTCCACTGAGCCACATCAGCCAGGGCATCCCAGACTGTTCTAAACACACCGATACGACACAGGTTCTTTATGAGGAACACAACCTTACAGACATCCACTCCAACTGCCAGGTCATTCCATGGGTGCCGCTGTCCTAGTAAGTCCCATGGATCTTGTACTTTAGCTCTATTCATTTGAGTAAATGAAACACTATCAATCAGTTTAGAGATGTGGAAAGATATCATGTTGGCAAAAATAACCATGCCTTTTTTTGTTTCCTCTGAACAATCTTTGTTATTGCCTGAGAGTATAGGGAGGTTCCATGTTGTAGAGATAGCGCTCTGCTTTGTTTGGAGCAGACAAACCTGGGGTTGGATCTCAGCTCTAGTTTACCGTATCAATGGGAATGAGCCTAGACTTCTATGAACTCAAGTCTTTCATTTATAAAGTGAGGAAAATAATAATACATGTTAAATGTTTGTAGTAAGATAAAACCACTAAAGAGTTCTTACCAAAGGAACTAACCTAATTAAATGCTAGTTTCCTTCTCCATGTGCACCTGTCCACACAGCACTGCTGTATGAATGAAAACAGAAGAAACAATGGAAGATGTCAGTCATTAGTTCTACCCAGATGAAAGGGACAGTAGTTACTCTCCCACTTGTTAGTTGTGTTACTAGGCATAGTTTTAATCTCTCTGTATCTCAGTTTCTTCTTCAATACAGTAAGAATAATAGCAGGGTCTTTTTCAGAGGGTGATTTACAGATGAAATGCATCAACACTTGCAAATCTCCTAGAATAGTGCTTGGAATATAGTAAGTGCTACAGAAGTATCGGCTATTGTCATCACCATCAGTATTGGCTATGGGAGAATACAACTCTTGTACATACGTGATTTACACGAACAAGGTATTTTCTGGGCCTGGCTACAGTCACGGGGCTTAAGGAATTGTCTGCCTGGACTGTGATTTTTACAAAGAGGCATATACATTACTTATTTTAAAAATATTTTGGGCTAGGGCAATGATCTGATTCTTTGAACAAACACAGATCAGACATAATCCATTCGGGCTCTGTGAAACTAGGTGGCCACTGAAAAAATAAGTTGTATCCTAGTAAGTGTCGCTATATTCTCATTATACTTCAACAAACCACAATGAACAAGCACATCCTCTCACTGGAACTGAACAGACTGAAGTAGTCTGGAATTACTGTTCACCCAAATGTGTTGCCCCTCTCTACAAATTATGTTTGTCAGCTCCCTCAAAGAGCTTGGCCATGTGATATGCACTAGCCAATGAAATATGGACGGAAGTGACAAATGTCATTATCCAGCAGACACTTAGAACCAGTATGTACCTGGCCCGGTTCTTTTTCCCTCTGGCACAAGATCAAGAATGATACAGAGAGAGGCTATTCCATGAGCTTGAGTTCCACAGTGAACACTACATCTAAGATCTTGAGCCACAGCGGACCTGAGTGGGCAGGTGTCATGGTCAGGAGATGAACCTTGACTGTGGGAAGCCTCTGAAGGCTCATCCATTATAGCAGCATAGCCTAACCCCTTCTGATGTAAGATAATGTGAGTTTGCTGTGACAAAAAGGCCTAAATTAAATAAAGTCAATAGCACACAGGTAACTTTTCCTTGCTTAACTGGGATGCATCCATTTTTTTTGGCTACTGACTCACCAATTCATACAGAAAGGCAACAAAGGGCAGTGTGGCAGTGCCATTCATGGCTGCCATCACTCAAGGACCCAGAAGTTTCTGCTGAGGTCTAAGGAGAAGAAGGAGAAGTGGCTTAAACAGGCTACAGAGCACTCCATCTCCCAGTGACTGATATAAAGGCAGTGGCATTGAGTGGTGTTTCTGAGGGAAGTCAGAGGCAAACACAAATTCTGTAAAGGAAAACGAGCAACCTTGCAAAGCCGTGAAGGGGTTACTGGACTTAATGTCAGTGCTAATGAGAACCAAACAAAAATACATTCTCTAGAGCTTAAAAAAGAAAAACTAGGAACTCCTTAACTTAGTGTTCAAATGAAATGTCAACGGAAGGTGTTCTTAATAAATCAAATCACACCTCATACCATTGAAGGCTTATAATTTATCGTGATTCTCCTTTAGTGGAGGACAAGGTACTCCTGCTACAACAGCAGAGGACAGAGAGGCACAGATTGCTGAATCAAGGCAGCCAGTAAATGCTTAGGTGGCTTGGTAGTCACTGGTTTGTACCTGGCTTGCTCAAGTACCCTCTCTGATGGCTTCCATGAAGGTTAGAGCTCATCAACACCTCACCAGGGCCCCTACCGCAGCCCTGTGTCTCCCTGTTACAGAAAGGCCCAGAGGGATACACAGAATACAACAACCACCAAATTCCTACAATATTAATGATACTGGACCTTCAGGTGTAGAAGCAGAAGGCAGGCCAACTAAAGAAACTTTACTTAGTCAATCAAAGTTAAGTGTAAACACTGCTTTTTTTTTCCTCTGGAAACTATTCAGGACTAAAGCTTTTATGGAAACCAAATAAAGTTTCTTTTCCATAGGCAGCCTGGCAGCACAAAAGCTATTAATCTCAACAGAATTCAAACAGCCATGAGGAAAAGAAAAAGAATAGTCTTCCATTCAACTAACAAAGCAAAAGTCCTTGTACCTTCAATTTCCCAGTAATTAAAAACCCAGCATGTCCTTACTGATGTAATCTACTTGGCCATACAGTACATTCTCAGGGTTGACAAAACAAAGCAACACTTGTCTTTAATTTCTAATTCAATTTTCTATCTGCCATTTCAGATTAAAAGGACCCTTATCACAGGCAATCATGCTCTGTGTTGCTTAAAAGAAAGAAAAGAGCGAAATGAGTGCATTTACTGGTGTTTGCAACAACCATAGGGTGCTTTCTCTTCTCCCAAAGGATGAGCAGGTGATTCATCCCCACAGCCCTGGCCCAGACTGTTCCTTCTCCCTGCTCTGCTCATGAAGGGCACCTGCGATCTGACCCTCTTCCTGGGTCTCAGTGATGGAAACAAAACTGTATGTGATTGGCAGCCTGGAGGAGGATGTGGTGAAGGAGGAGGCTATAACCAAGGGATGTCTCAGAACTTTCGACTACACTATCTAAACAGAAGAATGAAACTCAATAACGTTTGCAACAGGTGTCAGCTGCCTAAGATATGAAGAAAGAGCTTCATCTTTCCGTTTATCACTGGGAATACACTCCCGAGGCACCCGGGGGGAAGGCACTGAAACACACAATGGCAGACACTTAGAGCTGTTGAGAAATTCTGCAAGTGTCTTCTGGTCCAATCCCTTAGGTTTTTGTACATGAGGACTGAGTGTTAGGCAGCTGTCATTACATTTTTATAATGACTTTTATTAAAAGAAACCTCATTTGAAAGGAATTCCTTTCTCCTACTCACACTACCTGGAATGAAGCAGGTACACAATGGAATATGGTTGAACTGAATTGTATGAGAGAAAGAGAACCTTTCTTTCACAATTTTCACTTTTTTCAGACGTGGGGCAGAAGGACCAGCTAAAAAGCCATCGTACAGAACTGACTTCTGAGTGGGGTCAAGGCTCAGGGCACCGACAGAGAGTGTCCGAGAGAGAAAGCCTGCCAAAAAATGACCACTGCCTCTCCCCCTGTTAACAATTAGTCCGCAGATCAAGTATTGGGACACAAATGTGTGTCAATAATGATTATTTGCTCCTTTAACAGATGGGCTCAAATACAGAATAATGAAGAACTATTGGTAAGCTAACCTTTAACAAAGTATCCCCAACTGCATGGCTTCAGGAACAGTTTAGTTCTAATCTTAATTTAACAGCATCTGCTTAATATCGAGGATAGCCACTGCTGTTCTTAAAATGAATTAATTCTCAAAGGCTTATAATTACAAGAAAAAAAATATGGTGACATAGTTTACAACCTGAAAAATATTTGTGGATTCTACATCCTATAAATGACCAATATCTTTAGGGGTTTTTTTTCTTCATGCATTTTTTTTTCATTAAGATGAGTCAAACTTTCCTTCTCCATTAAATTACACTAATTTTATGTATGGCACCTTTTCTCTGAAAACAGTAAATTAAGAGTAACCAGAAAGTAGAGAGACTTTTTCATGTTAGGCTTGTAAAGAGAGTCTCATTCCTCTAGAATCACAGCACAATTTTATTCTTCACTTCATGGCGTATGTTCTCTGTATATTCACAGAATGGCCCTATTTTAGGACACTGGATAGCTCTTACTCTGTTGCTTATAGGGTTTCAGCACAGGCATTAAGACAACTTTTAATGGTTAATGTTCAAAACAAACTTTTACCTGAGTTTTATATTTTACCATTCTAAACTCCATTATTATCTCCAGCAGTTCAAAACACATGCAAAACTGAGTTTCCAAAGGAAAGACAACATTATTTTAAGACAAACAGAATTCAACTGAAAGACCAGTACTATATAAAAGCACTTCTCAAGGTGGCAAATGAATCAAGGCCAGTACTGGTTTCAAATACCAACTGTGAGATAAGTTACATATGGAAATTGACATAATGCCACTTTTGAGGGGTCAGATGTGAAAAGGGGAAATAGAGATCAATCTCAATAAATAGGAAAAGTACGTGTGAAATGATGTGTGGAAGGGGCAAACATAAAGATAAAAGTTGCTCTGAACTCTGAACATGATGAGCTTGCACGATTTATTCAAGACTTAGAAAGAGGTCTGAGAACCTTTCCATCACTGGAATATAATTTTGAACGGAAACAAATAATATTCTGGATACGTCACTGGGAAGAAAACATAATTCTGCTCTTAATTTAACAGGACCATGTTCTTGAATCTGAAATACCACCTGCTGCATGTACAGAAAATCCAAGGAGTCATTAACTCACTAGAAAAATAGCAACCACTCTAAGACATGTGATAAAAGAGAAAAGGAGTAAAATTAAACTTTGAGAGATTCAGTGTCATTAATAAATTTTAGGCCTTGATGTAGTAGACTATTCACAATTACATGCAAAAAGAAAGTAAATTCTGAGAACCTGGAAAGCCCCCTGACCAGTCTGAGAGCCAGGTCGTTTTAGTGGAAGGTTCTTCAGGGCCTGCTGGACGGAAAAATGCTTAGAAAGCCTTGCACATGCAGGCAGGCAGCACCAAAAGTCCAACCCGGCTACAGGAAACCTGGTTTTAGACGGTGCATTCAACCCTGTGCCTCCAGTACACAGTGTCTTTAACTGGGGGCACACGCCATAGTCCTCCTGATTTTTCAACTGAGTGGTGGCAATCCTGTTTGGGTGATTCTGTTTGAATCTCCAAGAATGTGTGAAAACAACTAAAAACAAATGCAATTTTGAATAAGTTGGCTTTATGTCATGTAGTAAAACATTTTGAAATTACTACATAATGTTGTGTGTAATTATATTTAGAATGCTTAAAAGAATATTAATCTCTGTATTTATCAGGCAATTTACTAGATCACAGAAGTTGCCAGGTGTTTAGGAAGATTGTATTAGCCAGAACCACAAATTTGTCTGATTAGGGTCTTGCATTTAGAGAATGAAATTTACTAGTTTTTTAATTGTAGTATGATCTAAAGATGCTTAACTGATTAAATTTGAATTCTCTTAAATGCATGAAAATAAACGAAAACAACTTATTTTTCAAAATTAGTATATTTATATAAAATAAGATCTGCATGGTGATTAAAAACAAGCTTAATGAAAAAATACAGCTTAAGATAAGTAATAAGAAACTTTAACTAAGGTTAAGATTTATAAGTTCAAGCCCTATGTATTAATAAAGCAAAGGGAACTGTAATATTCCTTTCAATGATCAAAATCTCCCATTGGGCAATAAAAGTCTACTGGCACCAAGAGTAAGAATAAGACCAGTTATGTGCTGAGCACACAACCCACTGACAGCGCGTGTCGAGTATGGTAACGAGAAGGAGGGAGGGTCCCGTCACAGCTCAGAGAACTGGGTGGGACATTAACACATTATACAAAACGCCAGAATGCAAGAAATGACACAAACACATGGACTCCAGGACAGCTGTTCTGAAAAAACACCCATTTTTATAATTACACATGGTGGCATAGTGATGTTTCAGGTGCCTAAGACTATAGAAAAGTTGATTTCAAGAAGACAAAGTTTTTATGGCAGGAAGAAGTAATTCTTCCTCCATCACAGAATGAGGACATTTGATAACTTCCAAATTTCCTACTTATGACAGAAACATTGCTTCCAAGGTGCATTAAGTACCAAAGGTATTCTGACTGATGTGACCACGTCCCTGTTCAAAAGCCAGATTTGACACCAAATGTACATTCAGTTATTTTCCAAGAAGGTCCCACTCTTCAGCCAGTCATGTGCATTTGAAAGGACTGTCTTTATAATGGATATGTAATAAAACCAATGTTAGAAAACACATTTCAAACTCTACTCAAATGCAAATTATACAACAGATTTTTAGGTAATTTATTAAAATAAACATTCAGTACTTACAAAACTCTTAATCCACTTGTTAATATTTCTGTGATTAGATACAAGTGGGTGGCCAAAGATTCTATACTAATCACTTTCCTTGATTAGCAATAAAGGAAGAAATGTAAGAATAAACACCAGGAGTATTTTTTAAACCTTTAATATTAAAGGTATTTTCATGCATTTTCTTAGGATAATTTTTGAAATTAACCACTAGGAAGAATTTCATTCCATTAAAATGATGTTTTTTTCATACACTCAATATTTATGACTTTCAAATGAGTGATTTCCCACCCAGTTTTTATCTTTACTCAGCTCTTACCTTGCATGTTAACAGAAAATTAAGTCACAGTTATTATTTATTTTAAAAATAAATTTAGACATCATGAGAGAAGTCAATTGAGTTAAATAAAGCTTAAAATTGCTTTAAAATATATACACACAAACTTGGAAACAAATACACAAACTAGCTTTAAATGTCAAATAATCTAACAACATAAAGTACATATAAAATATATACTAAAATAGTCAAGGGTAAAGGGTGGCACAAGGTAACAGATAACCAGTGAGGATTTAGAATGTAATGGAAAACAAAAAAAGTGCATTTACAGAGAATGGTCTGAGGCTAAAGATTCAGTAGTAATACAGTGACAATGTGTTCCCACACATCCCATGTGTCATGACGATGTCCTTGTATTTCACATTCCTGGGCATAATCTCCTAAAACCAGCACAAAGTATTCAGGTCTTCAGTCTTATAAACTGGAGCAGAGAAAATAAGGTAAAGAAGCCTTCTACTGCCATTTAAAAAAATCAAATAAATATCAATTGTGTCAAATTGCTTTCTGGAATAAAGCAAAATATATACCTGTAAGTAAAGATCAAAAAAAAGAAGAAGAAAAGAAAACTTAATTTTGGTCACTATAGCATCAGTAGTTAATGGTTTTAACATGAGAAACTTCTTTGAATGAAAACTTCAAGTTTCATGAACCATCCAATACCAATGTGTTAATATCATTTTTCTATTAAATAATAAATATAAGTAATATTTCTCCTAATATTAATGAACTCTAAATATCACATAATAGCTTTGCGATGAAAATAACTGATACAACTTTAAATAATTATTAAAATGACTTACTTTCTTCTTTCTTGCTCATAATGGCAGGCAGGGTATAAATCTAAAAAACAAGGGAAGTCAATCAGTTACTTGCAGTTAACGACCTGCTGCAGCTTGCCAGGTGATACTGATATAATGATACGCTGCCGGAGGGTCTTGATTTCAAGGTCCTACTACTGCTGCACCCACAGTGCCGTCTCCCTACCCTGTAACAGCCTTGCCTCCCATTCTCTTCTGTCCTTGCTGTCCTGGGCTGAGTTCTACCTCTCTCCATCTGATTTACAAATCTCAGTCTATTCTGTAACACAATGCATAATGGACCTTCTTGAGGAAATATCTCATGATGTATTTTACCTGATTGCTCTTTACTGCAATTATCTGCTTAGTGTTTTCTTCCCAGCATGTACAATCCTAACTAGTACTTGCTGAGCTATCACTCTGCCTTCTAAATCTGCACTAGTTCAGGTCTTGCCTTTTGATTAGTGGTGAAAAGTCAAGTTGTTTTTTTAATTTTCAAATCTGTCATTGACTATTTTTATAAATTACAATAAAATTAAAATATCATAAACAAATAAACAAAAAAAAGAATGGATGCACATTCCAAGTTTTTGTTAAGTTCAACAAATAGACAATGACTTCTTCAAATTGCTACAAAATTTTCCAGATATTTAATCATAACTTCTGCATTCATCTCATCGTGGCCTGGTAACCATGTGAGGGATGGTCTCGAAGTCTGGAGACCACATTCTGTGGAGCTCCATTGTCACACAGGTACTTTGCACAAGGCTGTTTGCCATCAAGGTTCTTTGCCATCTAAAGGTCGGCTCTCAAACGACAGAATGGGGCCCCATATTTGCTCTGTGTGCTCATCCCCCGAAACCATCCAAGGGCATGTTCTCCATGAAGAAAAAAGACGGCAATTAATAATTTACTCCTTTTTACATAAGCCCCCCTAATAATTGTAATGTAAGTTATCAGGCAGGCACCAAAATAACTATTAGAAAAATAAGGATGTGCATGAGGACAAAGTGTCGGCCCACAGGGGGTTCATCAAGTGAGACTGCGGGGTTAGCTCCTACCCTGAAACCTGTCTGTCATGCTGGTCACGAGGCCTAGCACAGGCCTTGCAAATAGTGGACGTTCAATAATTATTAACTGAATAGAATAACCCAATCAGTACAGCCAAATTAATGATTAGAAATAACTAAAAAATAATTTTAGTGTTTTCAATGAGTCCTAAAAGTCCTCCTGAGAAACAGACTGTAAAGTTGGTGTCATGTGTCAGTGAACGAGACAGCACTAGAAATACAGTGAGCTTCTCCTCTCATCTGCTATTTTAACTTATCAAATCCACTACAGACACACAACAAAATTCGGATGTGCTTGGTTGTTTATTTTTTTCAGGTGTACTTTGTAACTATCAGAACAATAAAACTAAGTGAAATGCGTTATATGCTTACTGGTTCTTTCCCATCCATGGCTTCGAGCCAGAGTTTCCGATTAGCTTCGGAGAAGGCCTGCAGTGTGATGATGCCATGCCTAGCGAAACAAATATTTTATATGGTCCATTTATTCCTGTTATTTCTTTACACACTTATAATTTTTAAAAGTTTTATTTAGCTATAAAAGTAAGTCTGAAGAAAAACCAGGAAAGAGGAAAATGAACTAGAAAACAGAGAAAGGAAAAAGGCAGAAAAGAGAAGGAAAGAAAAATAAAAAAATTGACCTACAAGTATCTCTCAGAAAAATCATTGTAGACCCCAACACACACACAAATGATCACAGGTAGTAAAACCACTTAGTGTTCTGGGTACAGGACTGCCTGAAAGAGGTAGCTTCAAATTATTTTCTCTGAAATGACCAAAAAGGAGGATAGCTACATTCATCCAAGTTTAAAACCACCTAAACATTCTACAATACAAGAATAATTCGGATTATGACTCAAATGTGGCACAGTATAGTCACTAAAAATTACAATTAGTTTTTAGCAATATGAAAAGCCTCATACCATAACTAATTATTAAGATATTAAAACCAAAGTGTTTATTATACAATGATCTTGACAATATTAAAATTACTACATTTAAAAACAATGACCTCCCATGTACCCACTCTGAAATAGTTACTCGAGGATATATTTCAAGAGAAGGAGCGAGCAAAGGGAAAAAAGGAAACTGATATAAATAAGGGAGAAAAAGATATGAATCCAAAAACTGGAATTAACCTGTTAACAGTGGAGTTAACAGTGCAGGTTGTTCAGAAAATACATTTAAACAGGAAATCAGAGGGCTTTGTGAAGAGGCACATCAAGGAGGAAATCTCATTTAAATATTGTATGTTTAAAAACATGGAATGATTTCAAACTGTTATAAAGGGATATAGCTCTTCTGTAAACAGGGCAATAGATCATTAGAAAAAGAAAAAATATTCAATATATAAAAATTAAGATAACTTTATCTTTGAATTAGTGTGATAGCACCAGTAATAAAATAACAACGATCAATACTTTCTGGCTCTTTTTTACATGCCAGGCCCTGTGTTGTTTCATTTGAGGTGGGTACTTATTGCCCTTATCTTACAAATGAGACCACTAAGGCAGAGTTTAAAAATGTGCCCAAAGATCACATAACTAGAAAAGGCTGAAAAAAATAAGAAGAAATCACTAACATGCTGGTGTTTGCCTACATAGAAAATCAAGAAGTTCCTACCACAAAACTGTTAAAATCAGTAAGAAGTTCAAAAACTATGCTGGATATAGATTGACATACAAAAGTAAATAATAGCCCTGGCCGGTCTAGCTCAGTGGATTGAGCGCTGGCCTGCGAACCAAGGGATCGAGGTTCAATTCCCACTCAGAGCACATGCCTGGGTTGCAGGCCAGTTCCCAGCGGAGGACGCATGAGAAGCAACCACACATTGATATTTCTCTCCCTCTCTCCTTCCTTTCGCCTCTAAAGATAAATAAAAATTTTTTAAAGAAGTAAATAATAACTTTTCTATACACTAGTCTCAACCATTTAGAAAAGAAAAAGTTTCTACTCATGAAAAGAATTCTAGAATTGTAATAAGAAGAAAATACCCTGGAGGAAATCTAAAATAAATATATATCTTCAAGGAGAGTTCAATTCTCCATCAATTACTTAATAACTTTAATGTAACTCCAGTCAGAAATCCAAAAGGATTTTTTTGAAGAGGAAGAGAAACTTAGTAGTTGGATCCATAACATGTAAGAACACAGGGCCAAAGTAGGTAACAATTTTAAAGAAGCATAAGAATGGGGGCCTTGCCCTACTAGATAGTTACAAGCTACAGTACACATACACTGCAGTGTATCTAATATGTGAGACTACATACATTATGTCTTAGTGTATACAGAGCCCACATATAAAGCTAGAGTATTGAGAAAACGTAGTAGTAAGCAGGGGGAGAAAAACAGACCATGGACTAGAACAAAAATCAAGAAGCACACCCCTTTTCATTTTGTTTCTATTCTGCCTGTACTGATACAAGAGAGAAGAAGAGCTAAATATTCCCACTAGGTTATAAACTCGGGTGCACAACATTTATGGGTGTTCAATATCCTGTGGCTAAGAATGTCCACGATAGTGCTTTGCACAGGGCACACACTGAACTTCACTGGCTGAAGGAGCGGATGACATTCCCAGCTGTGTCCTATTATCCCTTGGAAGCAGGACCCTTAGGCTTCGCAAAAGTCCAAGCAGGCTGACCCAGGAGCAATGCTATCACGCTCCTTGTGTGGGTACCCCAAGTCCACAACATGCACTTCACCCGATGCAGTCATTTCTACTGATTTTCCAGATTCTTCTCTGAGTGGTTACTTTTTGCTAGCATTCTGTGTCTGATTTATTTTTCTGAAAGCATCATGCAATATTTATCTGTTGAATATGTAAAAGAATGAAATAAACATGCACACTTTTTAAAAAGAGATTGGAAAACAAGCACTTGTATGCTGTTTCATATTTATATTTAAACATAGAAATAACTAAATATAAAGTAAAAAGAAAAGCTCAAACCTTTCCACTACTTCTATGTCAAAGCAGAATCGTTTGTCAATTGAATCTGTCTTCCGTCGGATACAAGATTTTAACTTGAACATTTCTGGAGAGCTGGTAACAAGGCCATTCTGAAACCAGAAGGGACACGTATTGACACAATGACAAGGTGAACTGAAGTGTATTCGACCTTCCACCTGGAAGTGCTGCACTGAAATGCAAACTTAGAGCACAGGTTATGCATCAAGGTCATATAAACAAGACCTTTGCCCAGTTATAATACACCAAACTGTTCATTAATAAGTTAATTGCATTTATGTGTTTTATCAAAAACTTCTGTGACATGCCTGCCCAGCTCACTTCAACATATTGACTTACAATGTTAACTTGCACTCTAGTATATACAGGCCTTAGGTCTCCAGATTTAGAAAAGGTATGAAATTACAGTTACGGTAATGTCACAATTAGATATCCAGAATGTCTGTCAGGACACAACACAGCTGTTCTGAATCAGAATTTCCTAGATGTGTGTGTTTGTGTGTCTCTGCACTACAGCCTCTCGGCATTAAATGACAGTTGCCTGAAAACCTCAACAGTCACCAAAGTCAGTCAAGTTCTAGTGCAGCATTGCTATGGGGCCAGTGCTCTCCCGAGTAACCAACTGCTGCCTCGCTGCTGACACTGACACTCTGGACAGGATTCAACATAGGCTCGATAGATAAAATTTTCTTCCATACCTGAGATGCCAATTTTAAGGGGAAGGTTTGCCTAATGTCTGATTAATTCTATTGTTTGTGGTTGCAAGTATCACAGACTTGTAAACAGCACTTTGGCTGGGCCTATTCGATATTAGCTCACTGACTGTCACATAAGCTAACTTTCTGGCAATATCTTTTCTTATGAAACTGTTAGAGTAAAACCTAGGTGTGGTTATAGCATTTAATGACTTTTCATGATGGTGGCAATCTAAGGCTTCCTTTCCTCTGGTATGCCATGCTTTATTTTATGTCTCTCCATTTCAATTATTAGACTAATGAATGCCCCAGCATAGTGCATTTCAACTGCTGTGCACGAGCGTGTGTCTAAGGACCAACATTTACCTGTCACAATCTATGCCACAAATTAGCTGGGTGTGTCACTTACTTTTACTACCATGATTTTTTAATCTGTTAAAAGAAGACCAGATGAAGTCATTTCAAGTGCACTGTGTTTCGTCCTGCTCACTAGCCATGCAAGACATCCAGTGACCAATTTATATTTGGGGTAAGTGAGCATTGGCCGATTTCTTCTGAGAAACTTTGTTGGCCAGCATTTCAGTAAACAGTATACAATTCAGAAGGGGCAAAGGCTTGCAGGGACAAAGGCAGTCTCCCAGAGAGGCCACCTGGGGCCAGACAGAGAATCCTTGGGCCTGTTCCAGCCTCTGACAGGAGTCCCTCCTGGGCTACTGGCCAAGCAACAGCAGAGGAACAATGTGCTTCCAGGGCCAGGAGATGACACCTCAGTAATCCACTGAAGGATCCCTACCATTAACTCAGCCGCTGCTAAACATTCCATGGCCGTGGACAAAGGAAATCCTAGTCACCCTTTTTAAGTTATCAAGGTCACTAAAATGAGAGAGACTTTTTTGACTTTTTAATTCATAAAAATTGCATGCATATTTATTAGAAAAGCAAGCACATGTGATTTTTTTGTTTGTTTTACTTCCATTTCTTAAATAAAAACGAGGGTTAAAAATAAAAACAAAAGACAAACACTCACCATTTTCCCACTGGATTTCATTTCTGAGACACTCATTGTGAATGTTTTACTTCCTTTATCATATGTACAGTAATGCTTAGTCCATGTAAAACCAAGTGGTCCTAATGTAAGGAGACAAACATTATGGGCTGTTAAGAAATGATGGGTGTCCAAGTTTGCACAGTTTTGATGCTGTGATACACAACTGAGGATTTCCACAGACCATGTACGTCTGAAACTTGTACTGAATGGGAGTGAGAAAGGCAAGAATGGACGGAGTGGTGCAGGGCAGAGTGCCTCGGCCTCAAACAACTGGGCTTTACCCACAGCTCCGACACTCGGTGAACTCAAGGGTTACCTTAGATCTGAACTTCAGTGATCTTATCTGTAAAAGGGGGTATACCTATATCCCACAGAAGTAGGAAGAATGAGAAATAACAGTCTGAGTGACCATCACTGTTCTCCTTCTTATCCTCTATTCTTAAAACTGCCAGAAATACCCTACTAAAAATTGAGCAAGGTCATTTCACCCCTTTGTGCAAAGCTCTCCAATAGCTGCCTATATCACTCCTGATAAATACCGAAGTAAATATTCACAAGGCCCCTCGTTATGCATCTCACCTCACTTACACTCTGCTCCAGCTACACTGGCCCCCTTGCTGGTCCTTGAAAACAGTAACTGTATTTCGAGCCCAGGGCATTTGAACTTGCTGTCCCCCAACCTGTATTACTCTTCCTTCAGGTATCTGCACTGTCACTTCCTTCAGGCCTTTTCTTAAATGTCACCTTCCTGATATCGCCTTTCCGGTAGAGAGAGCTACATAGCAACACCCTACCTTGATATTTCTTGCTTTACTTTTCTGTTTTATTTTCTTCTGAGCGGTTATCACTATCTAAACGATAATTGATTTTACTGATTTAACCTATTTATTGCTTGTCTCTGCCACTAGACTCTAAGTCTCTAACAGCAGGAAAGTGTGTTGTCCTAATGACTGGTACATTCTTAAGCCTTAGACCATGGCCAGATACAAAGCTGTCGCTCAATAAATATTTGACAGACAAATAAAGGAACACATCAGTCATCTTTCTCTAAGACTTAATTGAGCTTGGAGTTATTTCTTCTTACCACTCATCAGAGAAAAAGTGAATTCAAACAACTTCTTAAAATGAAAATGTGTCACTACTTACAGCACAAGAAAGTTTTATCTGTATAATGCTCACTTTTTCTCCCCATAAATACCATGCTACCCTCCCCCGAGGCAGACCATGCTATTGTCCTCCATTCTCCTTAAGGAACGGGGAGCTGCTGCTTCACCACAGGGTAGGGATGCATCGAGAGTTCAATTTTCCCACGACCAGGGTGGGGAGCTTCAGGTTCACACAGGGCAGCCAATTATCCTCTATCCAAATGTCACAGTGGCTCAGCGGGTTGAAAACAGAGCTTGTTTTTGATGTCGTTTCTCTATCAAGGGCCCCATTCTGCTTAACATCTGGATCTTTCTAGCAACAATTATGTACAATATTATTGCTGCCTTGGTTTTATAACCATATATTTAAAAGTAAGAAATGGAAATGTAGAGGTGCGCCTCTTGAGGAAAGCGTTTCGTGAGCCATCTGAAATTTTTTTCCTGTACTAACAGTGCCCTTGGTGTCATGGCTTGAATACTTAAGCCACCCCAGATTTTAAAATTATGGGGTTCAGCTGTACACTTTGTAATCACGAAGGATTATTGCATTTAACTTCAGTTCTGTTTGGGGAACATGTTACACTATAATACTTAACAACGCTTGTTGATAATTCAGTTATATGTGGTATAAAATACTTTAAAGGCTTAGAGCTGATTAGTGGGAAGAGACTGTGTGGAAATCCTTCCAGTGACTTCACCACTTAACGATTTATGCAGCAATGTTAGCCATAATTTTGAAGTAAGGTTGCCGCCACGCTCTGATGACATTTTAGACCTCGCTTGTTTTTTTCCTGCCTCCATCGTAAGTTCAGAATCTCAAGCATTTAATCTTCAAGACTGCTGCACACACATGCTGCTTTCTTTAAAGTCTGCCTGGCGCTAGGCCAGGGCAGATGTTCTCTGCCCTAGCAAATCTGAAGTCTTAAAAAAAAAAACTTGGAAAATAAAAATTTATTATAGCTCTAAAGCTGCAAAATAAAGCACGTTTAATTATCTTATCCAGTAATCATCTAAGGTTGCTGAGATGATGTTTACAAATTTGAAGGAAACAAACATTCATGGAATACCTACTAAGTGCCAAAATTTTATCTAAGAACTTTTTAAGTCACATTACATATATCATTTTACATATAAGCAAATAGATCATAAGAGCTGCAGATGGTACTATGTCCTTTATCAATAAGGCATGTGATTGGAGTTCTTTTTTAGGGAATAATATTTCTTAAGAGTGGTTTTAAGAATCAAATGAGATAAATATAAATTGCACAGAGTAGTAAAAGCTCATGGTAATCATGGTAGTATTATTATGCTACTAAGCATACTCATAGTATTATTACCACTACTAAGGATAGATAGAGACATTTTACATACACCCTCTCTAGTTCTTGCAACCTCATTATAAGATAGGCATAAATCTGCTTCTTTTATAAATGAGGAGACTGAGTTCAGAAAGTTGCAACCAGAATCACCTAGTTAATGGATGGCAGGCAGGAAATTCCAGCATAGTTCTGTCCGACTTTTTGGGACCCATGCTCTTCCTGATTAAACTCAGCCCATTAGCACACACTTTATTGTGTGCCAAGAGGTGGGCAACAGAAACCACCCTGCCAGATCAAGTGCAGCCCTGTGTCCAAACTGCAATGACCTGCCCCCTCCCGGCCATCTCTATTTGTCACAATTTACAGCTCTGATAGTCACTACTTATCACTGGTCGGTGACTGAATGAGTTTGACTCATGTCTTCTACTATGGAATAAACACCCTAAAGCCATGCTCTTCATCTCCTTTTCTGTTTCCCAGAGAACTGACTCTCAGTGACAGCAACAGCACAGTCGATATGTCTTACTGGGCTGATCAAATTTTTGTATTATACAAATGCTTTCAAAGATCCCCAGTAGAAAGGGGCTTTGAATATTTGTCCCTTGTGTAAGAACAATTCCAAAGACATACACAACCATTACTTTTTCTTTTTAAACCCCCAGAAAAGGAGAAGGGTGAAGGATGGTAGATGGGAAAAGGAAGGAGGGAGGGATTATATCGGGAAACGAGAACTCTTCGGAAGGTGAGGAATACATTCCTTACGTTGATTGTGAAGATGGCATCACAGGTTCATACTTACGGCAATGCTTTTCAAACTGTACATTTTAAACATGTGCAATTTATTGTATGGCAGTTGTACCTCACTAAAGCTGTAAAAATAATGCAGGGGGATACAGAGAAAATTGAGATAGAAAGTGTCTTGAGACCAAGAACGCAACATAAAAGAAAAAAGAGGATGCTAAAAAGAGAAGGAGAATCTGACCGAGGGCCTCTAATGCATGTACTGTTAAGAGGCCACCACAAGAGGCGCACGAAAGCTATTATTTTAACATCTGGAAACAGACTTGTCAAGGTAGACAGTTATGAAGGAAGAATCCCGGAACCCAGATCTCCCGAGCCAGCAGCCCTCCACCATCCAGTCCATGTCTGCCAAGTCTGTTGGGTAAAATTGTTATTTGCTTGCGTGCAACCAACCAATAAATGAGCATCGACTGAGCATGTCAAATATAAAATGGGTTGCATTTTAGCAATCATGTCATTCTATGTGAAAAATTCTTACAGCTGACCTGTTATCTCCAGCTTCTGCATCCCAAACCCTTTAACTATGATATCTTACCAATCAAAACAATTTTATTACTCTATTATCTACTGACTGACAGGGAAACTTTAGAGCAGTGCTATTTCATGTGGTTGGTGGATCTTAATAAATGAGAAAAGTGAAGTGTAAATAAGCATTTCAAATCTTTCACAGCAATTTGACATTACTGCAAAATGCAAGCACATGCTTTTGTGTCCATAACAGATTGGAAAGAAAAAAATCATTCCTCCACCACAAAGAGTGTGAGAATGATGCTGTAGGGCATATCTGGTTCGAACTAGAGAGTGAATTTAGTCAGACTGGTTCCACTTAGTGACAGGCACCATGCAGAGAGAACCCTGCTTAAACAATTTTGAATGGCATTTTATTTTTGTGAGAAAAATTTTCTAAGCAGGAGGCAGTTATAATAGTGCTCTACTGGGTCTGATGCTTATTTCCTAACCTCAAACAGTGAAGGGTGCCAATCTGACATCACACAATGCCAGGTTTACACCTGAAAACTGACGAAACACAGAAGTCAGTGAAATAACACCGCTGGAGGGCACAGTATTATCACAGTCACCCGGATGGTTCATCCCAAAAAGGCTTTGACTTTTAATTTTCCATCAAACTTTAAACTGGGATTAGATATCCCAGTTAAATTATAAAACTGAACTCATGTTACCATATCATCAGAAAAAGGCCATAAGTTCCAAGCTCAACAATATACCAACTTAGAGATTCCGATGGTGAAATAGGAACAAACTCCCTGGCTTTGGTGGTGATGGTGGCAGAACAGACTAAATACGATAAAGCCATAAGGGATTTCAGTCTTTGTACTTGAAGGAAAAATACTAACCAAGTCACTTCTCATGGAAACAGAACGTAATGGAAAGAGACATTAAGTCATGTCTTTGTGACTCACGTTTCTCCTGGACATAAAGATAGCCTTCCATCGTCCACTGACTAGGCGGTCTGTAATCTTGGTTCGCAGATTTCATCCTTTGCATCAACCGCTCTACCTCTTGTCGAGTGCTTTCAAAATTATTCCTTGTCTTTAATAAATAAAAATAACAATTTTATTCATTCTTTCCTACCTGTTTTAAGGAACTTAGAGCCTCAAGTTTCAAAACTGCAAATTATGCAAAAGATGACCTTGATTATTTCAGCACTACTCACCCATACCCATGACCCTCGATGTTGAGTCCTACAGCTGATTTTGAATGGCTTTAGTGAAACTTCTGCATGTTTCTCTCTGAATCTCTCAACCTCAATCCCAATTTGTGTGTGTATGTGTGTAAATTGTATGTTTTTTCCTGTTACACTAACATTATTATTTAGTGGCCAATTATAGCATTTAAAAATATGTAATATTTATTAAACAGAATTTTATAATCACTAATAACTAAGGTAAAAAGGCAGATTCATAAGCACTTACATTTCTTTTGGGGGATAAAAACAAACCAAATTCACATATTTTTATACATGTAGCATTCATTTAAAAAAAGTTCACTGTTCTTATTCCAAACACTTTTGAAGAAACTTCACTTAGTTTGGTTTCCAGAAATCCTAACATAATTATTAAGAGGTCAGTATATAAACTAACTTGGAAAATGAATAGGTTTTGAAGTTCTAACTTCTATTGCAACAATCAGGTTACAGCAAAAATACTTGGGATAAAACATAAAAAGCATAAGGCTTTTCTCTATACAATCTTTTGCATTCAAGCCACGTTATCTCAACAATATACAAAAATCATCACCACCCAAATCTAAGACTTTGTAGGGGTCCATAATAAAAAAACTGAATGTCCCTAATTGCCACTTTTGCTACTTTTCTCTTTTCAGTGTAAGAATCTGAATTTTTTCCTATTCCTTACCTTTTGTCAAATCCCAGGAATCTCAAGATAATTGTGTTTAATAGGAAGATAAACCATAAAATATTTTAACTTTTATATTTTTCTTTTAATATTTACTAAAAAGCCCATATGCACTCCATACTGAAAAACAATGGAATGACTTTCATGCAAAATAGATTCTGCAAGACAATCTAGGTTAATTAAAAGGTAAAATGCAAAACACAGGTAGAATAAATCCAATTACATACTGCTCATGGGACACCAGAATGCCATAGCTGTTTACTGGACATCTTCACGATGACAAAAATCAGAAACACGGTGAAAGCCAAGCTTTTTATTGAAAATTAAGTTAGAGCTTTCCAAATTTCTTTGGCTAAAGAGTATTACACAGGGTTTCAGAAATAACTTCATCTATACAAAACCCTGAACAATTAGAACTTCATTATTTCTCAGGCTTGATAATAAGGAATGGGTTGGTTAAGGTTTTTTTTAATATGGTATTCAGCAGATACAAATCAGAATTTATATAACTATGTAAACAGATATAAAAAGGATTGATTAGGCAACTTTAGAAAATAAACCCTAACAGAAGTACAAAGGATGCTTGTAAATAACCCTCACTTAAGGCTTTGAAATAGTCAAAGCTTAATATTTTCATATAAAAATATTTATGAATATTTCAAACCATGTTCAAATTTATTATTAGAAAATAATAAATATCAGATTATATGCAATTTCATACAGAGATGGAAGCTTAGAGTGCTAAAGTACAACCTCCATTTCATAAATATAGAAATGCTGCCCTCTCAGAAAGCAAAGGTTACCTAAGGTCACCTCAGTAATGGGAACACTGGGTAAAGGCAAAAGTTTCCAAACTTCCAGGTGTCCATTCCTTAGCAGTATTTATTTTTGTGATATTTTCTAATATACATTTTTAAACATTAAGATTGGCTATTTCCTGATGTACTTTCCAGCAGGAGCTAGAAATCAACACATTTTAAAATGGCTTTTCTAAATTAGTGAGGCTTTACTGTACTTGGACGAGTTCTGGAAAGACTCCAAGGTTCGGCTTGGTTGTAACCCAGTTGCGCTGTGACCATCTGGTTCACTAAGAGGAGGCAGTGAGAACAGGTAGAGTCTTACATTCTGCAAGTTGAACTGCAGCTGTTGCTTATATGGTGCAAATTCCTGGGCGAGTTCATATCCCTCGTGGTAAAAAGTAAACAAACCCTGAAGGAATGACAAAAGCTGCAAAAATAGAGATAAAAAAGAAAATGTGTTTAATAAAGATCATCAAATATAATAAAATGGGGAAATGACACTGCATTCTAATTCCTTAGCTAATAAATTTTCAATCTGTTTGGCAAAGCTGGCACTAAAATTATGGATATGAAACAGAAAACACAAAAGCTAATTTCTACTTCCTTTTTCAAAGACAGTGATTTAATTTTTGAGTCTTGTCATGGACAGCTGTCACATTAACTACTCGAATATTCAAACGCATTAAATGTCGAGGAGAGACCTTTAATGGGGATAAAGACCAAAGAGACATATGTACTGTTCTAGAAGAGCTTCTAACCAAAACAGGGAGATAAGCGTGCAGACGTGAAGAAGCCTGGAACAGTAAGTTAGGGATAAGAAGTACCCAACAGAAGGAACGAGGGTTTGGGCAGATGAAATTAAGGAACATATCACAAGGGGGCAGTACTGACTTGGGAATTGAACAGACATTTCCCTACGAAGCAGAAAGAAGGCAAAGCAGGTAAGAGTTGAGCAAAAACAAGGAGACAGATACAGATTATTCATACAAGAATAAAAGTAAAATCTTCTTTAGAAAACCATAATTTCTATAATCCTGGCCTGTCTATGTGCGTATTTATGACATTCTTATTCACACAGTACCAGTGGCTCTCCACACAGTTATAGGACAAAACTGTTGCTAAATTCTAATTGAAAAATTATCTAATTTTTTTCTCATTTTATTCACTGGGATTTTATTCTGCAGACTTGTCTACCAACTCAATCTCTTCCTCAACCTCTTCAAACAATAAAATTAAAAATATTTGTTATTAGTGGCTAATGATTTTCTAATTCAAATAGCATGATACATCTGTAAGCTAATATTTTTTATTTTTTAAATTTATTGTTTCTATTATAATTTTCTTTTTTAATTGTTGTAAGCTATTATTTTAAATTAAGGAAGAAACCATGTAAAACCTTTATATCTGGGGAAGCAAGGGAATTTAGCTAAATATTGACTAGGCTGTGTGTTAGGGTTCCCAACAGGCAAGTGCTGTTTCTATATGAAAACAATCTAATGCTTTTCTTCCTATAATAAGTCAACTTACAATATCACGTTCATTTCTGAAAGCAATTTGAATGCATTCAAATTGCTTTCAGAATTCGCTTTTCAAAAAACCAAATTCAAATTGGTCTTTTATATTCTAAAAGTTGTGCATCTCTTGTTGAACCGTTCCTGATAATGTGTCAAGATATCAAGATACATTGTTTGTCAATTTTAGAACTATTTTACATTGTCAATTTTACATCAAGTGAAAATTATTATCAAAACAAGGTAGTCAACAGATTATCCTTTACTAAAGTGATGCTATATTTGTCAAATTAACCAATAACTTAAAACATATAATCTACATATAGTGGCCCAATTAAAAAGAACTGTAGCTTATAAAATGGGATTAGAAAATACCTTTAATTAATTGGTGCTTTGATATCCAGATTTAGAGGTTTACAGAGACTAAATAAGAAAATACTTTTAAAATATAAAGAGAACATTGGTGTTCTAAATAGCTGAATAATTATAGGTTATGAAGTTGTTAAAAGGAGTACTGTTTCATGTTTTATTAATCCAAACTTAAACTGTCTGATGACCTGGATGCACTAGGGAAGACACTATTCTTATACCATTGTAAGGACAAAGAACTCAATTACACATATAAAAGATACTTCAAAAATATCTGTAATAAATCTTCCTACAGAACACCCAATTCCCTGAGATCCATCTAAATAAATAACTATTAGCGTCTTCTACAGAATTTAGATACACTAAGTAGCAGACAAATACATTGTAATCTTACAATACATGCAGCGCATTCATTCACTAGAGAATGTACAATTCTTTGGAAGGCACAGAAAAACTATATTCAAAGAACCACCCACCTTTTCCTTTTGTTCCACATCTACTTTGGAAACAGGTTTTGGGACGTTTGATAAAGACAGAATGCATGAAATAATTGCCTTTAGATGGTAGCAAAATTAAATGTTTCTTAGGTTTGAATAAATATATACTAGTTCATTTTATCCACAACAAATTCTGTGTTGCTAAATTTAGGGAACTTAATAAGACAGCCTGAATCTTTAAGAATTGCATTTCCTGCATGTCATTTTCATGTTCAATCTGCCTGGGTGGGTACAGTGGTGAGGAAAAGACTACTGTGTCCCAGCTTACCTTAAACTAATCCTGCCCCTTAATATAATAATAACAACTATAAGCTACTAGATAGATTAGGTTTTAATATTAAGAAAGTCACTTTTATCGTCAGGAAACAGTCATATAGTACTTTATTATTCCCAAGGGTTTTAGAATCAAATTACATTTTGTCACTCCAATAAGATGACCAAATGTGAAAACTGATACCGCATTTATAGATAAGTGATCATTTAGAAAAAGACATTACAACTCAGCAAAGGAACAAATGTTCACAATTTCCTAGCCCGTTAATCACCAGGTTTCATCCCTTAAGGGCTCACAGATGACTATTGCCCAAACTGAGCAGAATAAGAGGGATGTAAAGGCTCTTATACTAGCTGTGATCATTCATCTCCTAAGAAATTAACCACTGAAAATCCTGACAAATCCACTAAAACACACACACACATACAAAACTAGAGTAAACAAGTTCAGCAAGTTTGTGGGACACAAAACCAATATACAAAAATAAATAGTATTTCTATACACTTGCAAAGAGCAACCTGAAAATGCAATTTAAAAACAATTCCGTTTACAACAGCTTCGAAAAGAACAAAATACTTAGGAATAAATTCTTTAAAAAGAAGTATGAAATTTGTAATTTGTAAAGTACAAAACTGCTGAAAGAAATTGAAGAAGGTTTAATGAAAGGAAACTATTTCAGATTCATGGATTGGAAGACAATATTGTTAAGATGGCAATACTACTGCATGCAATGAGATCCTATCAGAAGCCCAGGTGACTTCTTCATAATAATTGACAAGCTGATTCTAAAATTCACATGGAATAGCAATGCACCTAAACCAGTCAAAATAATCTTGAAAAAGATGAACAAAGTAGTTAGACTCACACATCTTGACTTCAGAACTTAATACAATGCAGTGGTAATCAACAGTGAAACTAGCTCAGTGACAGTCCTATAAAACAATGAAAGAGAATTGAAAGAGTCTAGAAATAAAGCCACATATCTAGGGTCAACTTATTTTCAATGAGGGTACCAAGACAATAAGATGGATAATTAATAGTCTTTCCTTTATTTTTTTAAGATTATTTATTTATTTATTTTTAGAGAGCGGGGAAGGGAAGGAGAAAGAGAGGTAGGAAACATCAAGTGTGTTTACCTCTCACACGCCCCCTACTGGGGTCCTGGCCTGCAGCCCAGGCATGCACCCAGACTGGAAATCAGAACTGGCAACCCTTGGGTTTGCAGGCCCGCGCTCAATCCACTGAACTACACCAGCCAAGGCAATAGTCTTTTCAACTAATGATTCTTGAACCACTGGATAGCCACATGCAAAAGAATGAAGCTGGACCCCCTACTCCAACATCATAGAAAAAAATTAACTAGAAATGGCTGAGATTGTATGATACGCGAATTGACGCCCCAATAAGACTGTTCTAAATAAAATAAAAATAAACGCTTCCCACACACAGAGCACCAGAGTGCCCTAGAAGAAATCAAGTCTTATGTAGGCCTTTACATATGGCCACTGAACCCTTAAGAAGAGTGGGAAAAGAGGGCCAAGGCAAGGCATCTCTTCTCACAAGTGTCAGGCCTGCGAGTTAACCCTGTAGTCTTTACTGCTCCTGACTTGGAGGAAACTTAAGAGATAAATATCTTTAGAGGATGGCCTCAAAATTACTATGAAGTACTTTAAGTCTAATACACAGATGTTCAGACGAGTTACTGAGTGGAAATGAGTGGGTATCAAAACCCAACCAAATAAGTGAGGAATCTGAAAAGAGGGCCAAGGGCAGAAAGAGGCTGTCAGCGCGACCTGGGCTGACAACTGTTAAAGCAGGACCATCAGAGAAGGATGAAAGAACAAAGGAATGAAGAGACAGACATGTACATAGATTCAATTAATTTACAAAGTCAAAACTTTTTGAAGTTGTGGCTATATCATATTGCCTCAGTAGTGAAGAATCACTGCCGAGTTCCTGAAGGCATATTTCTAAGCATTCAAAGGGATGAAATTCAGGTTAAGTGGCTAGACATAAACTTCTGTGGTAAAGGAACAGAAGCAATGAACAATAATAAAGTCAGCTTATCTTTTTAGCTCAATAGGAATGACAAAGGTAATGTAGCCAGCAAGGCAATTACAGTCCAGCAGAAGCTACATTTAGACCAAGCTGTTCCATGATTGATTTCTAAAATGAAGTTCCAGGGGATGAGTCGGCCAAACAAAGAGAATGCCTTTTTCTTACTTTTCCAATATTTTATTAACTATCTAACACTTACTGCAAATTTCAGGTTTTTAAATAACAGTACCTATGCCAATACAGATTTTATTGTAAGGTATATGACCTGAAGAGAGATTTTTTGTTTCATTTTTATAGAATGATTGCCCTTAAGGCTTTTAGAAGGATAAACAGTTAAAGATTAGCCCTACTAAACATTTTAAACAATGACCTGTCTTATTTGCTCACTTTGATGTACCTTAAATTAAATTTTCTATAGTAGAGCTTACCAATCATATTGAAAAAGAACACAAAAGGTTTAACTTTCAAGACCTACAGGTCAAATACTATTTGATAGACTTTTTTTTTCTAACTTAGCAAGTAGCTTTGACTCAGTTTCATTACTATTTAACCATTTTCAGAGAGCCCCAAAAGTATTTTATAGTATTCTTCATGATACACTAAGCTAAAGAGCTTATTATAACATAATAAGCAAATTAAGTGAAATTTTCTTTAGAAAATGATTTAAAAGTAAACCTAGCAGACTAAGGGATGACTATCAAAAGCAGTATATTTCAGTTTCTATATAATGGTTTAATTTTTGTATTCATTTTAAACATAATACATAAAGATCAAAATAAAGGCTATAAGGAATACTCCATGAAAATGCTCTTACAGAATTTACATGTGTATTTTAAAATACATTAAAAATTAAAATTGTTTTTGAAGGCTACATCTGGCTTTGAAGCCACACTAATAAATGTATTCTGCCTTACCTAAGGATAATGGTCCACAGGAGACCTCACACAGCTAACACCTTACTGATACCAACAATGCAGCAAGCACTTGCTCTGTTACCTGCATTGGTTGAGCCTCACCACAATCCTGGAAACTATGTACAGTTTTTACCCCCTACTAGCAAATAAAAACCTGAGGCATACAGAGTTTGAAAAATGTGCCCAAACCATACAGCCATTGGATTGGAGCCAGACTCCAGAGCACTCCCACTCAGCCAGTGCACTGCTCTGTGTCTGCCTGGAGAGTGGCTGGTCACCTGAGGCCTGGAGAGACAACTTTAACAACAGGAAAACAAAAGGAGGGAAGAACAAATGAATGAAGGGGCAGATTCGATGACCTTTACCAAAGCAAAGGTCAACCTCTTCTTTTTCTAATTAAAAAAATTAAAATATAGCTTTACAGTACAATTTAAGAGGTCATCTATTTTATTTGGTCAGAGCAAATATTACAAAGGACTAGTTCTTGTAATTAAGCAGCCAATAAATACACTAAACAGTGATTCAGATTTGGGCTCTAGAGTTTTGGCTTTTCCCCTCTTTATGTTTGTGACCTCAGACAACTATACTTCTGTGACTTGACATTTCTATCTGAAAGGATAACAACTACACAATAATAAAGTGTCATGGGTTTATGTGAGATACACGTGAAGAGAACACACAGCACACAGTAGCTACACACAAAACGTTAGTCCCCGCTGAGTACGCTCGAAGGGCAGAATGAACATATACACAAACTGTAGCTGAAGGAGCCGTAAGTGAGTTCACTCACAAAAACATTCTTTTAGTTTTCTGAGCCACAAAACTTCATGTGCAATAATATACTTCTGATACACTAGGGCTCCATTCTCTCCTGTAAGCTGCTTCTCAAGCCTTCTCCCATAATTCCTCAAAATTGTCATAAACTCCAGGCAACTCTGGGAAGTAGCAGGATGGTACAATTAAGAAGTCAGGAGATGATGTTTCTTCCTCTCTGATCTTTCCCCCCAGTAGAAACCTGAATTCATACATATTGTTCGCAAGTCTGGGTGCATGAGGTCTAGTTCTGTTCAACAGAGACATAATGTGAACCACAAATATTCGATTTTAAATTTTCTAGAGGCCACATTAAAAAAAAATAAACCAAATGAAATTAACTTGGTATTTTATTCAATACAAGATATCCAAAATACTATTTTACCATGTGATCAATATAAAAGAGGTACTAGTGAGATAACTTCTTTTTGTACTAAACTTTGCAATCTAACAGTATTTCACACTTACGGTGCATCTTAGTCTACACCAGCCTCATTTCAAATGCTCTATCCATATGTGGATAGTTGCTGCCACAATGAGTAGTACAGGTCTAGAGGTCACCAGACATCTATGATCCCTTTTTATATAATATGTTATAAACTGGAATAAAAGATTGCCCTTAAAATTATACACTTAATGGAGAACTGAATTTAAAAAGCTGATTTACTGTGTCTTTTAAAAATATGTTAATGTACCCTTCCCCCCATGTTCCAGCTTTTTCCCCCAGCTTTTCCTTGAAATAATAACAGTGTAGGAATATTTATTTCTAATACCACCTAAATATTCTATAAAAGTTTTATCACAAGTGGCAGGATCTTGATGTAATTGAACCAATGTAATGTAAAATAATCTCAAATGCTTATCATGAAGAATGCTATTTAATGTGAATCACCAGGACTATTTTACACTTGTATTATCTACTTGATATCTCATAACCTCTATGAGATAAGTCACATCCCTGGGGTACTTTGCTTTACTTAAATCTGGGCTAAACAGAATAGACTGCTAGCTTTCTGCAATGTGAAACAGTAATGCGACAGGAATTGGATTTCTGTAGGATAAAAATTGCAAAGATATTAAAGTATCCTCATGTGTTTTCATGGTTATAGCTCCTGGGAGCTTTGTTTTTGAAATTTTAAAAACTTTTTCCCTCCAAATTAATTTGTAAATGCGTAATTTAAAGAGCAAATGCTCATGTTTCATGGCTCCCATTTCTATTCTTCTCATTATTGAAATGTAAATTAAGTAAACCCCACAGAAGAGATTTTGCAGCTAGAAATAAAAAACGAGACTAAACTGACAGCACTATTTGGTTTGGCCAGACATACTAATAGGAAAAATATAGCAGCCAAGAAAATATTTTGGAAGAAAGACAAATTTAAACATCAATTTTGATTGTGGTGTCACAAGAAAGGCATGCATTACAGAAGATTTTTCAGACCATCTCAGTTTGGGATGCGGTAGAGAGAAGAAAGAAAACACATTTCAATTGAAGGACAGCTCCCACTTTCCATATGTATCATCACAGGAATTCATAAATTCTTACCATTCCTTCTGTCACCTGTGAGGAAACGATTTTACAGGTTTCTCCTTATATACCTGACAGTTACATGACAGATTGATCTAGTTAACTGTTCCCAGACAGGATGGGCCATGAAAAGAGGCTTACATGGGAAAACGGGTATCTGCATGGCCCTCAGAAGCAGGAGGGGTAATGCATGTGTAAAAGAATTATTACAGGTGTAAAAGGGTCATTCCCCGTGTGAGAAGAACAGAGCAGCAAATGAGCACAGTGTCTGAAGGGACTAGGAACCGGAAAGTGAAAAGTATGAAGGAAAACTGTCAGAATTAATGGCGATACTTCAACAGTTTAGAGCCGTTTAGTATCAAAAAGAGCTAAATTCCAGAAATTCCAAGAGGCAGGCTCTCAGGAGGAAGTTTGCCAGCAAGGAGAGCGGCTTCAAAACCCCAGGTAGGATTCAGAGGCAGAACTTAGTCCACGAGAAAGAGAGCAGTAATTCTAAGCAGTACTGCTGTCTTCCCAGACTAGGGATTGTTAGGCTGACCAGCTATCCACGAACCCCAGATGAGCCTCAGAAGGCCGCCTAAGAACTGTTTAATCAGCTCCTCAAAGCGTCTACTAAATAGAGGTTAGCAATTCATTCTAAGGGGTTTAAGGACTTAGCTGTTTGGCAACCAGAACTTGAAGCTAAGGCTGCAATGCCAAATAAAAGGTAGACGTTAATTCCCTGAGCCTGCGTGTGACTTTCAGTTCCTTAAATCCCTCTAGCTGAAGGGCTGGTCTAGTAAACTGGCCAGGTGCCTGGTTTATAGGAGGAAGTCAGGTAGCTCCAGCTGGAGGGAGAGGAGAGAAGCAGAGGTCTTGTGAGCCAGGCGGGGACTGAAAACTCAGACCACCCTCCACTCTGTCTCAGTTGCCCATCATCTTTAGGGAATCACTGAAGGGTGTTTATCAAGAAATAAACTTGGTCAAATATATTTTAAAACAAGGTTTTTCCCATCACTTCCACTAAAATAGGAAGACGGTATTTTTTTTACTATAAATAGATTTTTCTTTTACAAACTGAGATAGGAAGAAAATATGGCTTAAATTATATATTTGGTTACCTGTGTATTTTACTATCACTGTCCTGTCGTGGGAACTAAGCATTATATATCCCAATGGAAGATTATCTTGACTATGGAACTTACCTTTATTCATCACAGCTGATGCCTCATGAATATGCCTACTTAGCCAATATTGGTAACATATTAGGGTACTACTTGGGAGGAAAATGCTAAGAAAATGAAGTAATAAGCTTATAAAGACCAGCCACCTGTTCTTTTCTGTAATGCGGTTTACTTTGGGGAACCCATTACTTTTTACACTGACTTAGGAAAATAAATGACTTCATTGGAAAGTCAGACAGGCCCCAGCCTTGCAAGGAAGTGGAGTGGAACAAAGGAAAAAATACAGCCTTACGTTTTCTCCCTTCACCTAAAGCTTGGGTACGTGGGTCACTTTAGTGCTGAGGTATGTTTGCTTAGGTATATGTAACATACATCCTTTTATTTTTATTTTTTGAAACCAATAGGGTATTTTTAAAAACAGTTTTAGGTTTACAGAAAAACTGAGCAGAAATCACATAGCTCCTATATACCTACCCCCTGGCCCCCACCTAACACAGTCTTCCCTGTTATTAACATCTTGCATTAGTGAGATATATTTGTTATGAGTGATAGTCCAATACTGATCCATCATTATTAAAATCCACAGTTTACATTAGGATTCATGCTTTGTGTTTTAACATTCTATGGGTTCTCCCAAATGTATAATGACATTTATCCACCATTACCACCAGTATCATATATAATAGTTTTATTACACTAAAACTGTCCTGTGCTTCATCTATTTGCCCCTTCCCCACTACCCCTCCCTTTTTGTTTTTAAAAATTATAATTTTTGACAGAATAACACAGCCATTTTTCCCCTCACAGGATATACTGATCTTACTATTTTACAGGGAAATTAAAACTTACCGGTTCAACAAATTCAAACTTCTTCTTTTCTTGAACTTCTTGAATTTTAAAGACATATTCCAGTGATGCTTCATAGAAGTTCTGATGTTCCCGGTCAATCTGTGTATCTGCCTGAAGGGCACAGGAAGGCAAACCATGACACAGGGAGCAGTTACTGGTGCTCCCTCATTAGAGTGGGACTCAAATCCTGTTCCACTCTGAAATCTTGATTAAAAATTAAGTCCTGCCAAAAGTTTTTTTTAAGAACTCTTTTTTATTTTTATTTTAAAAAATATTTTATTTATTTATTTTTGAGCGAGGGGAAGGGAGAGGGAAAGAGAGGGAGAGAAACATCAATGCGTGGTTTCCTCGCACATGGCCCCCACTGGGGGCCTGGCCTACAACCCAACCATGTGCCCTGACTGGATATCGAAACAGCGACCCTTCGGTTCACAGGCCACACTCACTCCACTGAGCTACACCAGCCAGGGCCCGCCAAAACTTTTAATATAGCAATATTATTATGTCCCTGGAATAAAGAGACTAGGAAAACACCGTCCTTGCCCACAAGAGCTCATAGTATGTGGGGTGGGAGGAAAGAAAAAACACAGAGTAAGCATACAACATTCAGCTCATTTAAACGAAAATATTACAGAAGAGGTTTATAAATGTATTTGAAAATCTATGGGATAATAGAAAAAGATACTTAAGTTCTGGGAGAAAATGACAGTGGTTTGAGTGGAATTTTAAGATGAACAACTGGCAGTGACGAGTCAAAGCTAAAAAAAAGGGTCACTCTCATAAAAAAAGTAAAGAGGCATGAAAGAGTTTGACAGTTTGTCAACAGCGTAAATAAGTGGAGGGAAGGAGTGAGAACTAAGATCAGCATCACACTATAAAAGATCTTAAACACCAAATGGCAAATTTGGATTTTAACTGAAGAAGAATTACTTGACAATATTGAGCAGCAAGCCACATCATTAGGTAACCTCTTAGAAAGATAAGGCTGCTGGTAGCAGAGCCAAAAATTTTCAATGGTTCTAACCTAGCACTTCATGCTCCACCAATGCCGAGCATATTTATTCTTCATGACTGCAGTAAGGTTCTATTGATCAAGTATGACACAAGTGTTATTGAAATAATTGCATTTTCTTTTTGATATTGTCTCTCTCCCCTCTTCTATGCCCAATACCATTCTCAGATGCCCTCTTTTAAACTGACTTCGATTTAACAGAGAGGCATGATTTCACTTTTCTTGCCCAGTTATACACTCCTCACTGCCAGCTGAGATTACTAAAAGCAGATGAAAAAAATGGGCTCTCCGGAATACTAAGTGTCTGCCAATAACAATTTGGGAATAGAATATTGCTTTAGAGCCATTTTACTATGATAATTTCACAAGCAGAAGCCTTAAAAAAAGATAAAATTAGGTTTGCTGGCTTGGACACCATAGCATTTTAAAACTTCATATGAAACACCTTTAAAAATAATTATATATATTTCCTATGCATTTATTCATAAAATTAAAAATAACCCAATATGATAAGCAAGTCAATAGGAATTTTTTAAAGTTGAAAATTCCAAGTTTCTATACTAATATACAAAAAGAACATGTAAATCAGGTAGGAAATGTGAACCAGAAGCTTCTCGGCTCCCAAAGACAATTTCTAAAGAAGAAAAGATATAAATATCCACAAAAAGACAATTGTATTCTATACAAATCACATATTTTTTCTTACCACTATTAGGACAGCACACTGTCAACAGAAGGAATGGTAAGAAGGTATAGTTAGTGGTACGCGAACACATGTTTAACAATGGGCTCTCGCGGGGGCAAAGCCAGATTTGTAGTGTTTGCTGGTTTCTGTGGTATCAATATTCCCAAAACAGCCAGTTCTGAACCACAACCCAACATCAGTGAATGAGGAAGTTAGAAAGAGATGAGAAAACTGGCCTGCAGGCCAGAACGCCAGAGTGCCAGAACACCACTGCATGTAAAGGACACGCGAATACTTTTAGTCTTGGAGATAACATTCTATTCCCCAAGTTATTTCTGAAGGTCTTCTTTACTATAAAAGATAATGTCACTGACTGTTGACTAGCATGCGGGAACAAACTAGAATTCTGAGCCACCTTTATAACACACATGATTATTTCTGGTCAACCAAGTTGTGCAGAGAAGAGCATAGCAGGCGTGAACGCTATCCACTGACAGGCCTGCTTACAGGGCTGGCCCGTGGTTGCATCTGGGAATGTTGGTTCTGGGAGAGTTCCCACCACTCCAATTGATAAGCATAGTTACTGTGCCAAAACTATTTGTGCAAACAATATGGTTTATTTTGAATACCTGCTTTCATCACGGGAGTCTGGAATGTGGGCACATGACAAGCAGAAGGTGCCTATCTGACCAGCTCCCAGTAAAAATCATGGGCACTTAGTCTATAACTCAGTGTCTAATGGACAACATTTCACATATTTTTCTGACGATTTATTCCTGGGGCAATTAAGTGTGTCCAGTGTGTTTATACTGGAAAAGGATTCTTGGAAGCTTAAGGCTGGTTTCCCCCAGGTTTCACCCTATGCATCCTTTGCTTATTTTTCTTTATATCTTCTCACTGTAAAAAATCATAGCGATGTGTCCTAGCAAATTAGCATGCACAATCCTATCTGTGGGGTGGTGGGGACACAAAGAAGGATAAGAGAGAAATGATGGTTCTTCCCATTTGCAAGTTACAGATATTTCCCATCACCTCTAATCTAGATGAATCTGCTAAACCAAATCTGCTTTGAAAGGTCATCTATGCCTCAGTAAGAGACACTTCCAGTCTGACACGAGAGTCCATTGGAAAGTACGCTAGAGACAAGCAGGCGAGCTGCACTGTTCCCTCTCCAGCCCCTCCCCTACAAGCAGTGCAGCAAAGAGGGTTGCCCTGCCTGGGTGAATACCTAAGGCCCGGCCCCCTTACAACCTATCAGCTGCGCCAAGACAAAGAAATGTGGCCCAATGAAAGAACACAGCAAAACCTCAGAAAGAGAACTAAGTGATGAGGAGACTGTCAACCTACCTGATGGAGAATTTAAAGCCCTGGCAATCAAAATGCTCACAGAACTGATTGAACTTGGTCAAAAAATGAAAAAACAAATGAAAGATACCCAAAATGAAATAAAGCAAAATATTCAGGGAACCAACAGTGACAAGAAGGAAACCAGGATTTAAAGCAATGATTTGGAACAAAAGGAGGAAATAAACATCCAACTAGATCAGAATGAAGAAACAAGAATCCAAAAAAAAATGAAGAGGCTGAGGATTCTCTGGGACAACCTGAAACGTTCCAATATCCAAATTATAGGGGTTCCAGAAGGAGAAGAACAGCAGCAAGAAATTGAAAACTTATTTGAACAAATAATGAAGGAAAACTTCCCCAATCTGGCAAAGAAAAGAGACTTCCAGGAAGTCCAACAAGCCCAGAGAGTCCCAAAGCAGTTGCACCCAAAGAGGAACACACCAAGGCACAACATCATTAAGTTACTCAAGATTAAAGACAAAGAGAAAATCCTAAAAGCAGCAAGAGATAAGGAGACAGTTACCTACAAAGGAATTCCCATAAGACTATCAGCTGATTTCTCAAAAGAAACCTTACAGGCAAGAAAGGGCTGGAAAGAAGTATTCCAAGTCATGAAAGGCAAGGACCTACATCCAAGATTACTCTATCCGAGTAAAGCTATCATTTAGAAAGGAAGGGCAGATAAAGTGCTTCCCAGATAAGGTCAAATTAAAGGAGTTCATCATCACCAAGCCCTTATTAAATGAAACATTAAAAGGACTTATCTAAGAAAAAGAAGATCAAAATTATTCACAATAAAATGACAACAAACTCTCAACTACCAACAAATGAACCTAAAAGAAAAGAAAAACAATGAAAACAAAAACTAAGCAAAGAACCAGAACAGGAACAGAACCAGAGAAATGGACATCACACAGAGGGAGTTCAACTGGGAGGGGAAGGGAGGAATAGGGGGGAAACGGTACAGGGAAGAAGAAGCATAATTAATAGGCATAAAATAGAGGGGGGGATAAAAAATGATACAGGAAACAGAAGATTCAAAGAACTTATATGTACAACCCATGGACATGAACTAAGGGGGAGAGAATGCTGGAAGGTTGAGGGGGCAGGATGGAGGGGGGATAAAGAGAAAAAATTGGGAGAACTGTAATAGCATAACTAATAAAAAATACTTTAAAAAAAGGTCATCTAGAATGTACTTGTAGTCTAAAAGACTACAAGAGCTTAATTTACTTTCAGTACATGATTTTTTTAAAGGCATTCTTTACTTGAGATGAAGCTCGTTGGTACTTCTGCTCATAGAGTGTGTTGTTCACTAACAGACAGTTGCTTATGTACCCCTAGCAACTGCTGCTCTGTATTTTGAACTGGGTAAGTAAAATAACCATATAATTTACTGTCTAAACTTTTCAAACTGAAACAGAGCACCAGTGATAATTAGGCTAGAACAACAGGTATAAACCATTGTTTACATGGTAAAAGGGACTCTGTAAAGTCATCCTAGTAAGAAACCAAGTTCATTACAGAAGAAAACTAGATAGTTCTGCAGAAACTTAAATTATTCCTCACCTACAATAAGCTATGTCAATTCAAAAGACAGAAAAAACCCTCAATCCCAGAGGAGAGAAAGATTTAAGCTGGACTGAAGAAGGGGAGGGTTTAGAGCAGGTGGAAATGCAAGGAGAAGAGTCTGAGAGAGGGAACAGAGTCCAGACAAGGTACGACTGGTAAATCAAAAGGTTCTGTCTGAAACAGTCAGAGATGAGAGTAAGGGCAGCAAAGAGAGAATGAGTGTAAACTTCATTCTACAGACACTGCAAAAGCTTGAGGAAGGTATTGACGAGAGCAAAGCAGAATTTCAAGAAGATTAACACGAGGGTGCTGTAGAATATAGTGATTCAGTGGTGTGGCCAGGTATGTGTGAACATAAGGAGACCTCTTCGTTAGCAAGGTTGAAAATGTTTGGTATATCTCAGCAAGAAAGAAAAGCTTCAGGATGTGAGAAACAAGGGGAAAAGTCAAAGGCAATTTTGATATGAAAAATACCAGTCTTAACATAATTAAAGAAATGAGAAGTGGGAGTAAATTGAGAAAATGGTGACATGTGAGATTTCAGTGTGTCACTAAGGAGCGGTCAAGTCTAGGGCATGGAAACGTGGTCAGGCATGATGAAATCACGACCTGAGAGACACTCAGCAGGATGTTATAGACAGTATAAATAGAAGAGATGCCGGGGACACAAACTTAAGGATAGGAAGAGAGGTATAAGGGTAGAAACTGAGGGATTTCCTTCTTTTAGAAGGTAGGGATAAGAGGAACCTGTTCACAGTATATTTAGTGACACGTGGAAACCCGAAATCTGGGTTTCTAAAAGGATTTCTTTTCTCCTAATTATAAAAATATTACATATTCATTATTATAAGTTTATACATTACTCGTTACCATAAAGAGAAATATAAAGATAATAATTTTCATTCCCACTTCATTTCATTTAGGATCTCTTCCTTTTGTTTTATACTTAGAAAGAAATCACCCACTCCCATATTAAATGTTACTTCTCTCCATGTATTGTAAAGTCTATAATCTTGACAAGTCTGTTTATTGCCACGATCCATCTGACTGATGGTCCTGGAGCTGTACTAACAAGGTGATCCCTAGTTCTGTCCTGGAAATGGGCAGCCACTTATTTTCCATGACACAAATGATCAAGGATGCAGATGAGAAGGCACACAGGGGTCTTTCTGAGAGCAACTTAAAATAAATTTGGTGTTGACAGAAGGACAAGAGATGCTCTGGAAAGAAACAGATGATTTTTAATATCATGTTACAAAACTATAGACATGGTGTGGCAGCATCTCCCTATAAGAGATTTGATTCCTGGAAGTGTAGAGAAAACAAAAGACCCAAGCTGAATTTCTCCTTATTACATTATGTGTTCTGAGGCACTGCTATGGTACAACTGTGTTGTGTTGTGGGCTGTGTCTCCTGGAAAAGAAGTATGTGTGACTGCGTTTGTGGAACGGGACAAGGTGGGGCAAGTGGAGGTTGTATTAACCATGTTACAGGTTTTTCCAGCCTCCAACTAAATACAGAACCAGAATGGATATTCTATCCTACCACAGCCTAAGGAACTGAGGGCCACTAAAAAGCAAAGTATTAAATATTTAATGAGGTTGTCAGGGAAAATTAAAGTATATCCTCTAGAGAATACTAAAATTGATCAAGTTAGTACTTGCTAGATGATTTAAGCAATATCTTGTCAAAGGATAGCCTTGCATATTCACCAAGAACCTCATGAACTTATAGTCCTTTAGAGACTGTAAAAACCACAGTGGATTCTGTTACAGTCAATTTTTATAATAGTACCTGGCCATGGCACCTGGCGCAGCATATGGTGCACAGGTGGAAATTACAGAAGCCTTTCTTTACATGACTTCATCTACATACTGCATTCTCTCTTAGGTTTATTCTAGTGCAATGTTTAGAGAAATATGAGCATTTAAGAAGTTTGGAACAGGTGAATTAACACTAAATTTGTATGGAGGCACACACACAAAAAAATTTCAAATAGCCAAAGCAATCTTGAGATAGAACAAAGCTAGAAGTATCATGCCTCCAGATTTCAAACTATGTTACAAAGCTATAGTATATAAAACAGTATGGTATTGGCATAAAAACAGACAAATAGACCAATGGAACAAAATAGAGAGCCCTGAAATAAACCTATGTCTAAACAGTCAATAAATTTATGACAAAGGAGCCAAGGATATACAATGGGGAAAGAACAGTGTTTTCAATAAATTATACTGGAAAAATGAACATCCAGATTTAAAAAAAAATTACACTCTCCCACTATCTTACATCACATCAAAAAGTAAAATGGATTAAAAACTCCAACATAAGACCTGAAGCCATAAAATGCCTAGAAGAAAATGTAGGTGATAAGCTCCTTAACGCAGGTCTTGGCAATGATTTTCTAAATCTCAAACCAAAAGCAAAAGCAACAGCAAAAATAAACAAATGGGACTACATCAAACTAAAAAGCTTCTGCATAACAAAGGAAACAATCAATAAAATGAAAAAGTGACATATTGAATGGAAGAAAATATTTGGAAATCATTTATCTGATAAGGAGGGGGCTAATATCTAAAACATAAAGATCTCATATAACTCAATAACAAAAACAAACAATCCTATTAAAAATGGACGGAAGATCTGAATAGACATTTTACCAAAGAAACATACAGATGGCCAACAGGTACATGAAAAGATGCTCAACATCATTAATTACTGAGGAAATGCAAGTCAAAACCACAGTGAGATATCACCTCACACTTGTCAGAATGGCTCTCATCAAAAAGAGAAGAGATAACAAGTGTTGGTAACAATGTAAATTTGTGCAGCCACCATGAAAAACAGTATGGAAGTTCCTCAAAAAATTAAAAATAGAACTACCATGTGATCCAGCAAATTTCACTTCTAGGTATTTATCTGAGAAAAACAACAACACCAACTCAAAAAGAAGTATATGCCCTGGCTGGGTGGCTCGGTTGGTTGGAGCATCTTCCCACACACCAAAAGGTTGAGGGTTTGATCCCGAGGCAGGACATATACAGGAGGCATCCAATTAATGTTTTTCACATTGATGTTTCTCTCTCTTTCTCTCTCCCCCTTCCTCTCTCTCTAACAAAAATTGATAAAAACATATCCTTAGGTGAGGATTAAAAAAAAAGAGGTATGCACCTCTTTTTACTGCAAAATTATTCACAATAGCCAAGATATAAAGACAAATTAAATGTCCATAGCTGGATGGTAATTAAATAAATTATGACATATATAAAATTATATTACATATATTATTTTATATATGGAATATTTTTCAGCCAAAAAAGTATAACATCTTGCCATTTTGAAAGCCTGGATGGACGTTGAGAGCATTATGATAAATGCAAAGTCAGATAAATGAAGACAAATACCATACAATCTCTCTTATATGTGGAACCTAAAAATAAGTTAGTAAATAAATAAATAAATGAATACTCATAGATGAAGAGAACAGGCTGGTTGTTGCCAGAGTCAGGAGGCAGGGCCTGGGGGATAAAATTTAAAAAAAAGAAAAGGGACTGATGATAAAATGATGCAAGCATAATAACAGCTTTCCAGGTAGAACAAACGGTAAGTGCAAAGGCCTTGAAGTATGCACAGTCTTGGCTAATTTGGGTAAGACCAAAGGTTAATATAACCAAAACATAAAGAGTCAGGAAAGAGAAAAGGGGGGAGAGGAACAGAAGGAACAATAGTAGTTGTATGGAACATGTCACCATAATAGTAAATTATAGCATAGTAATTCATAAGATTAAGTATGTCCTTGAAAATTAAAAATTTTTTTTTTTTAATGAAAGATTTTTTTTCCATTTCACTTAGCCACAAAACCTTTCCATAGGCAAACAACTATACATTCAATTATCCTGTTTTAATAGCGGGCATCAATAACAAAATATAAGTTATAATGAACTCATGTTTAAATAACATTTCCCAATATTAAATATATTTAAATGAAAAAATTCAATTCCTCCAATGACAATATGAGAATGTAGAAAAAAGGAATCAGAGCCAAAAATAACCCTCCCATGGCTTTTGATGCAGTGGAACTCTAGTCATTCTCTAACTCATCCAGCAGCAGCCCTGTAGCTGAATGTGGAGGTAAGAGAAATAAGAGAAAGAATACAGAGAGCAGACGACCAGGTTGAATTGGAAAAGTAGCTAACTGGCTTTGCTGGATCTGGCGTGTTTCTTTTACTTTTTTGAAAGATTTGATTTATTTATTTATTTTTAGAGAGAGGGAGGGAGAGAGAAACATCAATGTGTGGTTGACTCCATGTACCCCCTACTGGGGTCCTGGCCCGCAACCCAGGCATGAGCCCTGACTGGGAATCAAACCAGCAGCCCTTTGGTTTGCAGGCCAGCACTCAGTCCACTGAGCCACACCAGCCAGGGCAGGATGAGGCATTTAAAAGAGGTTCTGGACTGTGATACCTACAAGTACAGAGAGAGGAGGAAGAAGAGACTAAAGGAGACTCAGCATTATACAGGGTTCCCTAGCAAGGTCTGGAGAGCAGTAATGACCCCAGGGTGAAACAACTAACTCCCATCTTGAAGCTGTGAGACAACCACAGTAGATTTGGGGAAAAGTGTGGATGGAATGTTAAGATATTTTTGCTCTTAGGCTGAAAATGACAAGACAGTCCGTTTTTAAAAAACATATTCTCATCACTGGAACTAGAACTGTATTATTCCTTAGTAAAAGGACTACAGGATTTTCCTTATTATAAACACTACCAATGAAAAGGACAGATATTTCAGAAAGAAGGAAGAACTGAACTGCTTTTATGCATACATGGTAGTGAAATAATCGTTGCCCTGTTCTTTAAGAAAACTGATGTAAAATAATTGACATTTTAAAATGTGTAACTTTATACCTTTTTTCTCCTATTGTTAAGGCAATGCCTTAAAAACAGATATTTTCAACTTAACATAAAAGCTGTAACATGAATTTGATAGGTCCTATTGTTTAAAATATGCCCAACAGAAGAAAATGAAAAGTTTTACTTCATTCTTTCACATTGTTGAAGGAAATACTATTTTTTCATTTGGAACTGCTAATATTAAATGTCGTAAGACAGTTAAAATGTTCAGCGCCATGCCTGTCCATAGTAAATGCTTGATTAACTTAAGTATTTTGTCCTCCTTCCCCCCTTCCCCTGCACTCCCCTCCCCTGTCTTCCTCTCCCTTTCCCATTTTTCTTTCTTTTTTGTTTATTAAAGAGTAGCAAATTCTGAGCTACTGCTACCTTTGGAAATCTGAACTTCACACGTCTTAACGCTAATTAATGCCCTCTCCACATTCCAATTGGAAAAGCTTACCTCTTGCAAATGAGACTCCTTTTTCTTCGCAGACAAATTTAAATGTTTGTCAAGAATAGAATAATATTTTTCACTCTCTTTGTCAAACTTCTTCTTTCCATCCTAGGAGATAACAATAACAACAAAACATTCAAATTAGAGCCTCAAGGAAGATATTCACCATTCCCATCAAACATCAAAGAAAATTATTTAAGGTTCAGTGAGCTCCGACTAGTGTGTGCAAAGCTATATGAAGCAGATTAGAAAGAAGGGCATGAAACACAAACCACTCAATATGCATTCTCCTAAAGAAGCTCATGAAACTATTGTATAGAAGGAGCTAGACTGGCTACAGTAGAATCCCTTTGAGTCTTTATAATTGATTCTAAATGAGAGATGCTCATCTAGTCCATCTAGACCAAGAGAAAATGTCTCCTTTAGGCCTCATGGTAATTCAGATGAGATAACATGTAACCACTTTACAGAACCGCTGGCACAGAGTCTTTTCGAGAAATTGTCATTTCCATCCACAAAAAGACACTTGATCATTCAAAGCAGCTCATTCTTGACAGGGAGGACAAAAGACTTTTAAAAGCATAAAATCATTAAATCACACAATTTAAACTCAAATCAAAAGTATTAGCAACAACTGAAATCATTTAGTCAACATAATATTAACTCACCTTTGCTTACCCCTAATATTATGTTTTTGTTTTGAAGGGATAGCTGTAACCAGTATAGTCTTTTGTGGAGAAGAAGAATATACCTTTCATCCTATCACATGCTTCTCTAGAAATGCAAATGGAATAAAGTCTAAAAGGAATAGGACATGCCTGGCCATATAATCTTCTACAACTATAAATATGTACATTTTTCCATTTATGAGTCCATATGAAATAAATATTAGGTAACCACACTCAAATTTCATTGGCCAAAGTAGTACTATTTTTTGCTTTTATCTCAGTGTTTCTGGAAGGACAATGTCTGAACCACTTTAATCAGATTCAAGCATTTTTAAGCCTATTCAAAATGCAGATTCCTATTTCTCCCATCCATAGATTCATGCACTGTTATTTTTAACATGCTTTACGGTGTTGTACACCTTAAACTAATATACACTTGTATGTCAACTGTAATGGAAAAATAATAAAAATAAGCTCTATGATTATTATGCACAATGTTTTGCTTCATTATTTGCATAAGTATTTGGAAGAAGTTAATTAAAAACAGTGGATGGATGGATGGTTGGGTGGATGGGTGGATGTAAGGACTGAAGGATGGGCAGATGGGGCAAGGAAGGGAAGAAGGGAGGGAAAGACAGGCAGAACTCTGGTCTATCTTTCCCACTATTCTGAGGTCATCAGATCCAGGTTAATATATCCAGGTAATTCTATCTTGATGAATTTGATACCTCAATTATATCTGCAGGAATTCAGGATGATCTAGTTCCTAATAAGGGACTACAGAAAGCTAATTGTTAAAACTGCACTGAATGTAAAGAGCAAGTAGGCTTCTGCTGTAAAAGTTCAAATCACTTTTAGACCACTTACGAAGTACTGACACGTTTGCACTTTACAACCTGTAAATGAGGGGGGGAAAGTCAAAATCCTCAAAGGATTTCCATTACCTAAGGAGAAAACGTGGTCCTACTAGGAGAAAGACAATTGAAAAATAAATCCCAAAAAGGGCTGCTGAGGAACTCACACAACACAATACGCAGACCCAAAAGGAAGCTGAAGGCTCTGGATGGCAGGAGCTTGACCTCGCCACTTCCAGAACACACCTGGGGTGAACCTTTCATCTTCTGCTGAGTGATGTTACTCTTAAACTGGCGTTCATGGCCACAACTCACCTGCACAATTTACCTCTCCAAAATCTCTCTCACCAGCTCCTTTGACCTCCTATTCTTTGCTTAATTCTCTCCAAGCCATCTTCCTTTGACATAAACGCTCATTTCTTCCAATTTCAACATACTCAAGTTTAGCATCCAGCTCCAATAGACCTCATTCACAAGTCCCCTCCACCAACTCTCTCTCCCTTGTGAAAGCTGATATAGTTTTACATACGGGTTTCTTACGGTGTTCATGTTTTATTGTACATTGTAGCAGAGAAATTATGTATACCCTATCCTCCTTAAAACTGAATTTCTCAGCGAGTGCTCAATAAACAGTTAATGAAAAAATAAAATTCTTCCTCTTCTAACACTGACCACTATAATCCCTCATTGATATTTCATTTGTTCAAAAAGCCAATGTCCATGTTACAAGGGACAATTCTGCACAAATGGCCTTAACTCAAACCCAATGGCACAAACGCATTTGGGGGGCAACCATCAGTATAGCACATAAAAGTGAATCACTTTCATCTTACAGTGGGCGCTTAACGTTTCTCACTGTGCAAAGAGACTGGCTGAAGAAGAGAACACAGCTGTGGTGACAACACTCGAATCTTTGTTTTCAGTCAGTGCTTGATGGCATTTTGGGAAATGTTAATTCAGGGCCAACATCAGCGTTCCTGGCAATACAAAAATTATTCCCAGAAGCACTTCCTGGACTATCATACAAACCCAGGCCCTTCACACCATGGGGCCAGCAAAGAAAGATCTACTCAAAGGTTCCAATGCTGTAGACAACAAAGACACACTCAATTCTAGCATAAAATTAAAGAGCTGAGTTGGAAGAGTGGGCCACATGAAGGGCAACGATAATCTAGAGAAGCATGTTCCTGAAAACAAACACACTTCTTGCAATTCACACCTCCCCTGAAAAGCCATGATTTACTGTGCTCGTAAGCCAAGTCTACTTGGACTCAGTGACTTAACAGCATACATCTACCCATTGTCTCCATTTACTTGTGGATATCATGCTAAGAATTTTCTCTTAAACCACAGCTGCAGAGAGAAAGGAAAAAATAACCCATGAATCTTTACTAAATGCTGCACACGATCAGTCTTCTTATTGTCATGACTCTTTTTATTGACATGATTCATAAAATACTACATTATAATGACACATTTTCTATCAATGAACAGTGAGTGCATTTGAATTACATAATCATTAAAAATGAAGACATATATGTATGTATGTGTGATAAGTGTACATACAATAAAATATGTAAAAACAGTTCATTGAAAACAGCAAATTAGTGCCCAGACCTGATTAGAGTTGGAGAAAGTATAAGACAAGCTCTGGGTCTACAATCTGTTTTCCAAACCACACTGCATTTATTCTCAGCACAGTGATCAGACCTTCACTGAGCTTCCAAGCTTAGCAACCGCAGTCACGCCGCACCTTCCTTCCTTCCACACACTGAAGTGAGGAATAGGAGGCAATCCTCACAGCACAAATTCCTAGTGTCGGTTTTACTCCTAAATGAAACATTTATTCCTATTATTATTTATTTTTTTCAATTTTTTTTATTTTAGTTTTTCAGTACAGTTTCTATCCTTTATTCCCATTCCAGCCCGCCCACCCATCCCTCCCCTCCTCCCTACCCTTTCCAGCCCCCTAGTTTTGTCCATGTGTCCTCTATATTTGTTCCTGTAAACCCATCCCTTCTCCCCTGAAATTCCCTCCCCTCTCCCCTCTGGTCACTGACTACCTGTCCTCTATTTCAGTGCCTTTTGTTATATTTTACTTGTTTCTTTGTTTTGTTGTTTAGGTTCCTGTTAATGGCGAGATCATATGGTATTTGTCTTTCACTGCCTGGCTTATTTTGCTTAGCATAATGCTTTCCAGCTCCATCCATGCTGTTGCAAAGGGAATGAGCTCCTTCTTTCTTTCAGTTGCATAGAATTCCATTGTGTAGATGTACCATAGTTTTTTGATCCATTCACTTACTGATGGGCACCTAGGTTGTTTCCAGCACGTAGCTATTGTAAATTGTGCTGCTATGAACATTGGGATGCACAGGTTCTTTTGGAATGGAGTTACAGGGTTCTTAGGATATAGTCCCAGCAGTGGAATTGTTGGGTCAAAAGGCAGATTATTCCTATTATTATAACTGTAGGAATATCATGGAGATAAAAATATTAAATTGTACATAATGGTTAAAAACAAGACCAAACCAATGCCTCCCACTGACCACAAGAGGGTACCAAAGATAAAGAATAGACTCAACCACAACGTTTAGAAAAGCACAAATAGATACTCTCAGTGTTATCCAATTGCATTTCTTTCTATAAAAGACTACTGAAAAGTTTTATTTAAATAACTGCCTTAGCAACCTTTGTTTTAATGTTACCATGCTGTAAATTTTTAAAATAAAGGAAGTGAAAAAGTATTTTCTACTTTTCTTTTAGAAAATGGATTTATGCATCGGATTGTTAAGACAATCCCATTATTGTAACTGCCGCACAGGATATTGCAAAATTTCCCATGCAAATATGTCATCGTGTTTGGGTAACTAATAGCTAAATAAGCACTATGTGTATATTTTGAAAAATCCTTCAAGAGATTGCACAGTAGTAGAAAAAGGAATATAGAAAGTAATAAATACCAAGAGCTAAATTTCTATTTCAAAAACATCTGGAATTCTTGTAAGTTGGCACTGCGGTGGGCACTGAGAGGATACGACATAGCCCTGACCACACCAGCCCTGGCTAGACTTCTTCCTTTTCTGATGGTGGGGTTTTCTTGCTGCCTAGAATGGTGGCCCAGGGCAACGTCTGAGTCCCAGAAGGACCAGATGCTCGAATATTCCAAATACATACTCTGTCGAGTGCCCTACTGCCCAACAGATTCTTGGTATCTGGAAACCCGAGTTATTGAGAATCTTAGTATAGCTTACACAGCAATGTCACCCTGAGGGTAACTGCACCCAACCATCCCAGTCTCCCCAACCCATTTTCCCTGCATCCCCCTTCCTCAATCTGCTGAAAAATAGATGTTACAAAAGGACTCCTTCCAGGGTTAGGTTAGTTGCACCAGCATAATTCACCACATCTGTCCCATTCCCAATTACCTCATCACTCCCACCACCAGGTGATCAGATTCATAAGAACCAAAGGTTTCACATTTGCCTTTATAAGGATCTCCCACAAACTAGAGAGACAGATAAATGAAGGGAAATATGTGTGAAGGATATGCAGGAATAATATAGACAAGGAAAGCCAAAAGGGTAACAAACATAAAGAGTTCTTCAAACTCATAAGTAGTAAGAGAAAAGCAAATTAAAATATTAAGATATCACATCACATCTATCAGATACTGGCAAGAGTTAGAAGGTTGAATCACACTACATGTTGAGTGCACGTGGAGACACAGGACCCCTTGGGTACCACGGGTGGGATGGCAGCAGATTGTAGCAGGGTGCAGTCTTTCTAAAGGTAAACGCTACACTACTAAGTAGCAAAATGTGTGCCCTAAGAGCCAGTTTCTGCGTGTACATTCCAAACAGACCCTTACAGAAAAGTCCATAGGAAGACAGGAACGAGGAGGATATGCATCTGGGGGAAGAAGATAGCCGGGTGTTCAGTGGACAAAAAGTTAATTAGACATATACTGTGGAGTGCTATACAAAAGTCAGAAGAAAGTATTACAAGTGGGTGGATCTCAAAACACAATTATGAGCGAAAAATAAAAAACAGAAAATTCTTCATGTAAGTTAAAAAGCCGTGCATACAACATGCCAATTTTATAAGAACATAAAACAAAAAGATACACATTAAACTCATAAGAATGGTTGTTATATGAGAAAAACGTGAATGAGATATGAGTGAATTAATAAAACACAAAGAAAACAGATTTAAAAAGATAAAGCAATTAGGAGATTAATCAGAAAGCCCAACATCTGACTAATAGAACTACCGAAAAAGAAAATGTCATGAAGGAACTATCTAAAAAATACATAAGAATTTCCAGAACTGATTAAAAAAAATTCTATATTAAAATGCAAAATATGTGCAAGGCACAATAAATGAGAAAATACTCCAAAGATATAAAATATTATAAAACCATGGATAAAAATGAAAATCTAAAAGCAGAAGTCAAATAAAAGTCATCAGAAATTAAAACAGTAATGAATCTACAACAAATCCACAGGAAGTTAGTTATAAAACAAAGGTGCATGATTTTCTATATTCTAAAGAATAATCATTTCCAACCCCAATTTCCATATACAGTCAAACTGTGAATCTGTATTGAGGACAGAATAAAAATATTTATAAACATAGAGGGTCTCAAAAGTTTTACCAGCTATGTATTTATTTCTCATGAAGATACTGAGTGTGCTCCATGAAAATGAAGAAATAAACCAAAAAAAGTAAGACATAGGTTCTAGGAAAACAGTGGTTACAAGAGGCAAAGGGAATTCCCAGGATGTCCAGCCACATACTGTGTGATAGAAACCTTCATGAAAACAGATGGACTAGTAGGCTTATCACCTTCAAAGAAACCAGTTAAGATGAGATTTCTGGAAGGAATGTCTCTTAAAAAAAAATAAAAATAAAATGGAGACCATATCTAATGTGTTTGAGCACATTAAAATGTGTTTGTAGTTATATCTATGCATTGAGAAACAGAGTATTTTATGAAAATTTTAAAAGTAAGGCACTCTCGGAAAAACAAACGCAAAAAATGCAATCACAGAACTTAGCATGGCTCATCTATGAACAATAATTATATGATGTAAACACTGACCAGTGATTTTTAAAAATGTGACTTAACTGTACAGTTAACAGGTAGGTGGAGGGGAACTATACACAACAGTGGTGGTTGTTCTGTGGTAAGGGTGCTGGATATCCATGTTCTATAGAAGGCAAGTTAATTTATAATGCCTAACATTGAAGAAAGAACAATGAGAATGAGCATATTACTTAGCAAATTGGAGGAAAATCTCGAACAGCTTCAGGAAACACAAAGTGGTTGCTTGGTGTGCAGAACTCTGAGGGGAGAGATGGAACAGGGAGCGAACTTGTTTTACAGCTGATAAACACTTCATATTATTGTATTTTTAAAAACTATATGTCTTCAATAAAACTTAAATTCAGTCAAAAATGGGAAAGGAAAACAGGAATTACTTAAAGACTTGAGCTACATATAGAGAAAAGGAGAAATACGAAATTTGGAAGGATACCAAGAAGAGAACAGAAATCAGATTACAGAAAGAAGAAGGTTTTCTAAGGGTATACTGACAGCTTACCCACAAATTAGTTTTTTATGAGTCCTTTCATTAATTCCAGCCTTTATTAAATGACAATTTTTTGACTAGTACTGCTGTTGGGGTAACCAAGACTGCAGGGTAACCAACCCTTCTTAAGTGGCTACAAAGTATCTTGTATTATCAGATCTCTACACACAAACCCTACAAGGTAAGAATAATCACCCCCATTTTTACAAACATAAAGTAGTGGCAAAGAAGAAAAGTAAGTAATCTGAATAAAAGCACAGAATTTATCATGGACAAAGTGGATAGCCAAAATCAGCTGCCTTGTTTCAAAGCTCAAGCTATTTGGACAATAAAATGCCGCCTAAAGAAGCCTGAAAACTAAAACTACGGCCATTCATTCTAACTTCCCTCCACCTAGAAAACAAAACAACAAAGGAGCAGGAGTGAGGAGCACAGAGGAAATAAAGAGAACAAAGGGGACTTCTGGTTTCTGGCTGCCCCGTTCTTACAAGAAGTAAAAAGCTGAACAAACTGAAAAATTAACAAAGATCCATCAGAGTACTGAGGTCACAGGGCAAGCCACTGCCCCTCAGATTAGAGAGCCAGTCAGGCAGAGGCACAGAATCCTAACTTCCTGGAGCAGAAATCCCCTTTGCGGATCTGCACTGGGGCAGGAAAACCTGACCTGTCACTGGAGAATTGCAGGAGGCTGAGTGTGGTAGATCTGAGTGATAAAAATCTCCAGGGGGCCCCTAATACACAGCCCCCCTAATGATTGTGTTAGTTCTACCTCCAGTAGCTCTACTAAACTCACACAGTGAAGATTAAAGAAAAATCCCCTCCTGTTTCCTGCAGTTGTGTAGGAGAAAAAGTAACCATTTTGAAAAGTAACCAGTTTGAAATATGTCAGAGTATTTTGTTTTTCTGTCCCCAGAACAAACATGGAGATAAAAAAGACAACATCTGACGGAGACTGCCTATGACGACTCTGGTATCTCACTGAAACAGAGGAGGTATTTTTTCCTTACCCCCTAGGGTGAAAGCAAAACCAAGTGAAAATTAATTTTATGTATTATTTAAATATAATACATTAGTCCAAAGTTCCTGGAAACCAGCCTGAGGCAAGGCTTCCCTGCTGAAGTTTGCTTACGATCCTTCAATACTTCAGGAGCAAAAGTGAGGGAAAACGGGAAGAGAGACAAGGAAAAAAGGAAAATACAAGTCTTTATTATTGATCTGACCACAGAAGTAGGAGGAAAGACAGCCAGTCACTCAGACATTATAACACATCTCCATTCAGGTTTTACAAAACCAACACACCTGAGGACTTTACCTGGCTAAGCAAGCAGGAAGCAAGATTTATCTGCCAAGAGTTGGTCCAACTTCGCTCCATGGGATACCAACTCTCTGGCACTTCAGACTGTCACATCGCCCCTTGGGAGCTGTGGGAAAGGAGAACTCCGGGTGCTGCTCCATCAAGAGTCCAGCAGTGTGCCTGTGACCAAGAGCAGCTGTAACCCCTGGAGAATTCCCACTGCAATTCCAGGGAAAAACTTACCCTTTCAGGTTTTCTAAATTCTAATTTGCACAACCATAGTGAAGGGCTCCCCACGATAAAGATGATAAAGACAGAGTATATGTGTGCCAGAGAGAGAGAAAGAGACAGTGATTTAGACTGAGTGATTCAACCCAACACGGTAACAGCGCAGAGGTTGAGAAATCCTGGACTAGGCTAGACGTTAAATGGTACTTCCCACATTAAAAAAAAAAGGCTTGATGTATAAATGCTGAATGAATGAATTATAATTAGCTAATTCTATAAACATTGTCAAACAGTCATACCTATCCCTATTTAATGATAAAACTCAGAAGTTTTATCATTAGTTGCACTACCTGGGAAACTTAAGCACTCTGCAGCCATGGTCACCTCATCTGTCATATAACAGGTGGATTCAATGACTTCACCTTAGAAGTTCTGGAAGCAAGCAGAGTACAAAGAAGTAGCAGATTACGTAGGGCACAAATAAGGTTATCTCTCCAGCATTACTATACGTACAGTTTTCCTAGGTACACCTACCATGAGAAATACCTCAGGCTGACAGTGTGGTGCTGTGGCAGACAGGCCTGATACAATAAGGTAGTAATATTAACAGTTAAGAAGGTGGGCATCATGAGAAACACCTACTCTTGCACAGTCAGGTACCACTATCTTACCGCACCTTTGCCTTACTTAACTTTGGGACTTTAGACCCCACCGACGAGATCCCGTCCTCAGAATGCCATATTAACTGAAGAGAACAATAAAGAGCTCAAAGTAAGGAAATAAAGTGTCAATAGCTGCTGCCATTGAAAACTGCCATTTTAGCAGTTAAATGTGGAGGCGCAGTGGTAATGCTGCCACTTGGCTACTTTCAAGACATATGGCTTAGGCCACAAATAAGAACAAATCTTAATTTTCTTTCACAAAAATATACTTTTTCTTGGACTTTCGGCATTCACTGCTGTTTGTACCAGAAGTTTAAATAGCTACATATCACTGTGCTTTATAATTAAGACCTTTGTTGTACCACATAAACATGGTGAGAATGCTTGGGAAACGTCATTTGCGTAGTCTAGAGTCAGCATCTGGTCTCTTGTGAATGTCACCGTTACTGCAGGTCACTGAAGTCTAGTCTGTGCTTGTAACCACGCCCACCAAGGAGGGCTGCTCACACTGAACCCTATTATCCTGAATCACCCTGAAAAGCTATTTGGTAGCATACATCTAGACACATCTTCAGCGTGTAAGAGAAGTGTAGATAACTGGAAAAAAATGCCCTTAGTTCCACTGTTATATAACCATTCTAACATTCAAAACTGTCACTCTCAAGCAATGCTGAATTCTTTCTTGTATTATCAAATACCAGAGAAAAACAGACTTTGGTTAGTAAAATGTGGGCTTCAATTGTAGACATGGAGTGATTCTCTATTTTTCAAGGAACACTTAAAAATATTTTTTGACAGTCTAATCAAGTTTTAAGACTGAAAGCAACCAGCTTATGAAAGCGAACAATGGAGAGAAGCTAAAATAAATGTTTCCATCAAGTGTGTACACCGCTGAAGAAATAGGGTTATTCTCTACCAGGGAATTTACCAACAAGAATTACTAAAAGTAATTCCTAGAAGCTTAGTTCTGTGGTCACAAAAATTCAAAATTAGTTATTATTAACAATTTGTATTATTCTTTCTTCCAACTATTAACACACCAATCAATGTAGATATTTATTGTGATTTTCAGATTTAATTAATCCTCCCAAACACTGGTTTTTCAATTGTAGTGAAATTTCATAAAAAAGATATATTAAGTTTATTTCAGTTAATGAAACTGAATAAAGTAGCCATTTATACTGTTTGTCAATCATTTGTGATTCCAAGTTTTTCCTCACTTTCATTCTTATGTGTGGCCTTTTGGTCATTAATTGTGGTTACTTCAAATAACTGAAAAAAATGTTTTGGTCCAATTTAAATCTATTTTGTATATTATCAATAATACACTAGAGTTAATTTGAAAGTTCATTTTAATGCAAAGGCTAACAGGAGTTACCTGTTTCTTCTTTTTTATAGGTCAGATAGTCTCTTTCCATATCACCAAGTATAACTTCAACCACAGAAGAGGAACATCTGAATAAATAACACAGGCGACATTTAAAACCCTAGGACTCAAAAGTTCTAATTCAACCCCATAAACACATTCAGCCTAAATATTCCTCTAAAGAGGTGTGTTGGATGAATAAAAATTCTGTTATTTGTCACAATGTAATCCCTGGATTCTCCATGGAAATCACATTATTCAAATGCGCCAGGAATTCTGATGAACACATGATAAGCACCAGAAGGGAAATCTGAGGTGAAAGAAATAACTTACAAGTTCTTTTAGTTGATTGTAAAACCCAAGATGTCACATGGTGCCCACCTGTTCTCCATCTCCACTTGAGGAAATAGGAGAAGGAAATGGACTGAATCTGAGATATTTAGATTAGTCAGAGGGAAGAATTTTTTTAACTACCTGGTATACCTAACTATGTTAGTAGACATGATGTAATAACAGTTAAGGAATGTGGCCAAGTGAACCAGGAATCTTTTCTTCCGAGACCTCGGTCACAGGGTGTATGTGGAAAACCAGAAGTAAAATGTGCTTCTGTTTTAAGGGTAGACAGAAATCAATTGCTAACTTGACAGTGTTTGGGAATTATAATGACTAGAAACTTGACATTTTAAGACTTTCTAGAGACATCTAAAAGGCCTTTTTCGTGAATGTCATTTTCTACTGTATTTGGTTTTAGACGGATATCATGTATACTCAGTTCAATTTGTATTTATAAGGATGACTTCTCTTTATCACACTTTCTAAACACAATCCTAAAACAGTGGATTTTACATTGTCAATTAGAGATAAACCTACAGCACCACTTTTTTAGGATTTGTATCAATGTAATCCAGCTAATTAATTAGCAAACAGAATATTCAAGAAGCAGACTGCCATTGGTGGTAATGTGACACAGATCAGGAGTCCCCAAAGTACAACAGGTCCTTGAATAACATCGTTTCATTATAACACAGACAAGACGCTGTAGGAACTTAATTCTTCTGTGTATCGGTTAGGCTGTGGAAAAACAGGTTTCCTTGTATGTCTTTCTGTCAAAGTTTGAAGAACCTATCCAGGATGTTTGGTGAAGACTTACTGTATTTGTTTTCTGAACGACAGACTACTCCCAGGACACCAGTGCTGCCCCAACAATACCGGCTCCGCAATAAATAATGTGAAAGGCCCAGCTTTCAGGTGCTCAGATTGCTGCAAATTACCCAGGTGGCTGCCCATATTGCACAGGACTTTTGGTTCAGGGCATTTTAGCACATATGTTTTCTTTAGTGCTTTTCTCTGGGGGTGATCTAAGAAAGGCTACCCTCTCCTCCCAAATGCCCTGGTTTATTCATTCAGTGAATACTGAACACTCTGAATATTAAGGCAAGGGCATGAAGAAGACACGCTGCCTACACTTGAGGCCCTCTCAGCCCAGGGGGGAAAGAAACAAAACAAGGCAAAGACAATAAAATGCTTCAGTTGGGCAGCAGTGATCAGCTTGTGATCAATGTAATGAAGACAAGGGCCAGGACCAAACCTTTAATTAGACTATTTCTTAGTGCAAAAAGGCAATATGGGAGATGAATTTTTGTTGTGAAAGAATAACATTTCTGTGTATCCTGAAAAGTTTAAGGCCCCACGCCCTATATGATATGCTTAGTTCATTCAGAGGTTCTTTTTTTACTGGGAGGAAGGTTGAGGAATAGAGAAAGATCAGACTTATGTTAATGGAGATTCCTGTGGAAACAAAAGGAGGAAAGTGTCTGAGAAGGGGTACAGGCAAGAGACCATTGAGTCCTGAGTTCAAAAAATACAAGAGTAAGTACAAAGGTGCCAATTCATGAAATCTTACATGACTTGGTGACTACATAGGCATGAGGAGGAACAGCATGTGTGAAGGGTGACAGAGGTTTCTAGCTAGAAAAAAAAACAGGAATATTTTTATGGTTCTTCTATGAACTAAGATAGGGAAACCTGTCACTCAGACTCTTCCCTTTCCCCAAACATGCACATCCATGGGTTCTATCTAAAACTTTTGCTCCCAAAATGTTTCTCAAATCTTTTTTCCACTTCTATTCTTCAAAACTCACTGAAATAATTCAGGACTTTGAGGTCTCTCAGCCAAACTACTTTGACTGACAATGACCCGGTCCTCCTGCAGGTGCTGTTCTCCCCGAATTCGCCGTCCATACTTCAGCTGGAATAATCTAACGGAGTTCTTACTACCATGTTCTCCTGTGGAAACGGCTTCCCAGAGCTACAGAAGGAAGTCCAAGCATCTCAGCAGAGCAAACAAGGCCTTCAGCAGTGCAGCCCCCTTCCCTATCTCTTTGGTCTCATCTCCAGTGCCTACAACTTCATATTTTATGCTCTAGTAATGCCAACATACGTGAAGTTCTTGCCACATATTACAATCTCTTGTCTGCTTTACCTGTGTTGTCTGTCCTGCCAGAAAGATCACTCTTCCCCACTAACCAGTCAATGTTTACCTCAGGCATTATGTTTTCAGAGGCTGGTCTTCCATGTTAGATTGAGTACCCCTTTGTACCCCCAAAGCACTTTGCACCTACCTGTAGCCCAGCATTTATCACGGCATATACATAAACTGCCTGTATTTCACCTATCGATAGCTGTTACTTCCTATGACTTGCTCATCATAGTAAGTCATACCTGCCAGGTAGAAGGTTAATAAATGATTTCAGACCAAATGTTCTGAAGACTATATATAAACAGGAGCAATGGGGGTCAGGGGGAGGCGAGAGACAAGGACAGGAAGAGGTAAGGAACTTACTATTGGCCGCACAGACCTTTGTTCCAGAGTCTTCTCCAAATAAAGGGCCTATGAAATAATTACTGGGGACTAAGATAAAGCCATGCTTCCTTTTTTGAGGGTTGAAAGTGCTCCCTCTTCTCATCTGTCACACATGCCTCAGAAGAGCTGGCTACCCAATTCATCCAGAACACAACCTAAAATCCAGGAACTGTGTGCGGATAAGGGACAACATCCCACCACTCATGTCCCTTGTCTGCTCTGAGATGCTGAGTGGCCTCTCATTGTCGATCAACTCCAACTCCCCTTTGGAGAGTGCCTCGGCGATGTCATGAAATGGCTGTGCACCAGGTGCAGCCGCCCGTACATGAAATTCTTCTTCAAAAAGGTGCCCTCCACCCATCTCCAGGATACATCTAGATACTAGATGATTGTAGCTAGTATCCTTGGCCACAGAGTATCCCATTCCTCATCTATGAGGTGCATGTGAGAATAAAATCCACCTACAATCAATAAACTATTAGTCCTTGTTACAGACACAGAGCACAGGTTAGTTCAAGCAGCATTTTAGCCAAATTTTTATTTTAAAAACCTCATTCTGCCTCATTAATTCAGAAAATAAAATTTTGCTTAAAATAGTAAGTTGTATCTATATTACATAATGCAATAGATTATATATAACCACCTTCAATGATAATCAAATAGTCTAATTCCAAATCCTCATCCCACTACTTATAACCCTAGGGCCCTTCACAGGTTGTTTTACTTTTCAGTTTTCTTCATCTGTGTAACAGGAATGGCAACAGTGTTACCTAATGAAGTCAGTCAAAGGAATAAGTGAAGTAATCTCTTGTAAATTATTTGTGACAGTTCTTACCACAAAATAAATACTCAATCCTCATGGAACTTATAATATAGAAAACGATCAAAAACTACTAAGCCATTAACAGCTGGACTATTAAACTGTGAAAGGAAACAAACACAATACAACTTTCAAAAGACCAGTCCCTGCAACAGCTCTGGGAGGCCAAACCCAAAGAGTCAGGGGCTGGCTGCACAGACTGAGTGTCAGCCCATGAAGGGACAGCGACGGAGGCACTGATGTGGACCTTCAGAAGATGTGGCTGCAGAGGAGAAGTCCACGCCCAGTTTCAGGAGGACCATCATCCGGACGCCGGCTCTGTTCCTGAGGTCTTCTGAAGCTGAGCCTTTGACGTTCCCTTCGATTTTGTGTCCTATTTCTGTGCACTTGTTCTTCAATCCCATTCCTTTCCTGACTACTTCCGACAGAGCACACCATCCCTTTAGCCTGGTAAAGTCATAAACAGCTGGCCTTGGCTAGCTGCCACTTGACCCAGATCCAAGAAAATGGACTTTAAGGAATGGGTAGGACACAGAAAGATGGAAAAAGAGGGCCAAGAACTAAGTCAAGGCAATAGGGAAAGCAGCGTGAGTACGTGAATTAACATGGCATACCACCAGAAGGGTGAGGACATGGAAGAGAACATCACAGTTCCGTCAGGGCTGGTCTGACTTTCCTCTTCCAGAGAAAAGTCGTTTCCCATGTTTAAACATCTACTGAGAACCTCTAATAGAAAAAGAGCATGGGATTAAATCAGAAAACCAGGGTGCAGAACAGACCAATTATTAAACATGCTAATTAAATGAAGGACAACTTCTTTGATCATTTTCCTCACTTGTAACCACGCTGCCCAACACAGTCAACCACCTCAGTGATTCATTAAATATTTACTGAACACTTGCTGTGTCCTCCAATCGTGCTATTTAAAATATGGTTTTTGTTGTAAGATGTTACTATTAGAGAGAATATAGTACATAAATATCCACAATGCTAAGCATAAATTACCATAGTAAATGCCATTAAGAAGAATTTCGATAAAGTATTTTGGAAGTAGGGTGAGATTGGCTTCCACTGTGGTGATGCTGAAAGTCTAATTAGAAAAAAACAAAAAAAGAAAAACACATGAAAACAGCACACCCAACTGATTCTAATACAAAAGAGAATCTGTTGGGCGATGTCGGAAGCACACCACCAAGGCTGCCATGCCCATCACCACTGTTATTTTACCAGCACCTGCCCACCTGTCAGGGAGAACTGCTCTTGCTTCTTGTACAATGTTACACATTCTTCAAGAACTACACCAAACCCTTCCTCCCCTATAAAGAACACTGGAATCAATAACTTTGACAACTGTGGGAGATAAATGACCTGGAATAACTTATTTGAAGCTTTTGTATGATAAAAACAGTAAAGTGGTTACTTTTGGTCAACGGAGTCATTTTAAATGCCATGACATGAATGGCAATTTACTTATTTCTACATGTACTGAGTATATCTTAGTAACTAACCAAAGAATTTTACAGCTGAAAGGAAAACGAGCATATGCGAGCACGCATACACACACATCTCTGCACACACTCCTGCACCCCCTACTTTGTTTTAGGACAATTATTTATTCTTCCCCACGTAGCACTTTACAAAACCATACTTTGTTCTAAAATAAAAGTCAATTCTCATTTTAAAGGCACTTTACCAGGAACAAAATTATCATTTACTGATAAGCAGTTTGGGGCCTGGAGATACATGTCGAATTCAATTATGGAAAAGCGTTTATTTAATAAAGAAAGGCTAGTTTTCATGGCAGTCAAAGTTGCTGAAGTTGCTCTAAGTGATGTTTTAGGCTTTAAGCTCATGGCCACATGCACCTTCTTATCTGACATGCTTGCACGTCTCATCGTATTTACCCTTTTCACTGTGAGAAAGGTTCTACTAGTCTGAACATAGCCTTTAAAACATACAGTTTTTAATAAAATACAGGGCTTGAGGGGGTCACAAAGCTTTTTTATAAACCATGTTGCTGTCACATGGTTTCTCCAGAATCAGGATTGGATAGAGGGAGACCCGGAACTATGATGCTGGGGGGCGGTGCAAAGCCTAGACTCACGCGGGGGCACTCTGGAGCTAGACTCGTCTGAGAGAACTGTCTGGTAATGAATCTAGAAGACGGCACATTTTGAGCCCTGCCCCCATCAGCCCCTGGAGATGGGCTGCCTGAATCAAGGCCTGCGCCAGGGCAGGTACGCAAACCCAGGAGGAGCTGCCAGCTGCTGGCTCTCCGCTGACTACAGCGCTCCTATAGCAGGAGCAGAGAGCCCTCCCTGAAGGGGGAGCTGGCTGGTGCACCTCTGTGTGCATCAGGCAATTATATTGCATCCTAGCTCATATCTCGGTCAAACAAATGCTTCCAATGAAAAAGTTAAGATTACCACTTAGGAGTTTTGAGATACGCCCAGAGAAATAACCTAACCTCCTCATTTCAAAAAGAAGAATAGAAGATAAAGACGAAAGGTGTCAAAGACTTCAAATAAAGGTTAGAAGAGGAAATCTACAAACAGGACATTTTGGACAACAGCATTAAGCTTTATCAGTTCTAAGTGAGCTGAACTTTGTATAAGCTGGACTGGACAGAAGAATGAGGACAATCACAATGCACGTTATCATCAACACATGTCCAATACTGGGCACAATACTGGGTCTGTAATAGGGATGAAAAGATCAACAAGGAAGAACTTGAACACCGGCTGTGAATGGGTGGAATAGATGGTGTCAGAGGTAGTTTCTGGCTCGCTGGTCTAAGTATAAAACAGGTCAAGTGTAAGTGGAGGGTGTGGAAAGGGCTTTCAATGTCAGACAGGTAGTTGCACTGCAAAGTTAATGACCCCCATTTGGGTGATATTGTGACTCAAAATCGCAGGCATCTTTATCTCTACTTGGTGCTTTTCTTTTAAACTCTTCAATTTATCACAGCACAGATAGAGATCACCTTCACCATAAATCAAGGATGGTCAACATAAAGCCCAAACCTAATTCATTGTTCTGTCCACTATTTTTTATTTCTTCTTAAGTTAAACCATCATTGCAATCTTGCAAATATTGACAAGTTCTTGTTAATTTGGCTTCAGGTGGGTCATCTGGTGAAGACACGCACTGATGAATAGTCATTTTGTATGGTTAAACTTCACACATAATGCATCAATTATTGCAATAGCATGTAATCTCCAAGTAGTACCATGGGTTTAATTGTGCTAAGTAAAATTAGTCCAGATACAAAAGGGAATTCTTTGTGATTATCATTAAAAATTGTAAGGAATAAAGAGCTAATTCCAGAAGTCTTCTGATAATTTTTAAAACAAGAAATAGCAAAAGGAAGGATCTTTCTAAATAACTAAAAAGTAAGCCAACAGAGAATCCTAGAGTTTAAAGAAAACTAAGAGGTCATCTGGTCCAACTCTATGAAGAAATGTATTGTCCCACACTCCCTATGGATACTACTCAGCCCCTACAGGAACTTTTTCCTCACCACTTTTCAAGGAAGCCCATTCCCTGTAGGGTAGCTATGTTTCTTAAATGAAAACAAATCCAAAAAATTCTTGTTTTGAAAAAAGACAAGCTGGAAATAGGTTCACTATAATGGAAATGTATAACAACTAATCATTGGATAGCACTTCAGATTTCACAAAACATTTCACATTAGAAGTTTCATTGAATTCTCTCAAAATGCAAACAGATGGCTTTGAACTGTATCATTTAATACTGACTTGTCCAAGGTTACCAAGTATAAAGTCTTAGCACGGAAAATGCAAAACTCAGCCTCCTAAGGATCTGAACCCATGCAGGAGATGCCAACCACTGAAGAGGTAAATAAAAGGCAAGGTGTCCCCTTGGATTTAAACTTATTCCAATGAGAGCAAGTTTAATACACATGCTTTTAGAGAGAAACAGAGCACTTACTTTCCCAAAGCATTTGCTTCATTCCTTTTGTAGAATTTAAAAAGGTTTGTATTTTGTAATTCAAACTCTCTACAGACTATTTATAATTTAATTTTGGTTCTAGTCATCTTATCTTATTTTTAAATAGTTTATTAATTATCTCAGTTGCATTTATGCATGTGCAACAAAATTATTAAAAAATCAATCTAAAATTGGTGATGACAGCGTTTATACAATGAGACTTTCTTGTTTCTTAAAAATGACTCATATGTATGTCAACAACAAAAACGTGTTAAAGAAGCTTTTAGAAATGCAATTATGCCAAAAAATTTTATGAATTGGACTTTAGAGTCAATTTCAACTCTAAATAGACAAAGGTTCAAAAATAAATAAAAGGATTTTTTAATAAGTGAAAAAAAAAGGAAAGAAAGTGGAAGACAGAACAAAAGTACCTGATAATGCAATGAAAATAATGAGATTGATTTAAACTGATTTCATGGTAAATGGAATTTGACTCTTGCTTTGCACAAGTTTCAGGCAGCAGGTCAAGTGCTATGTAAATAACCTAAGGAAGTTCTTGTCATTAAAGGTTCTGTGAGACTCTGCAGGAAATCAACTCAGTATAACATAACGAATATATTTAGCTCCCTAAACCCTGGTGGCAATCAAGGTAATGAAACAAGATGACCCAATCTTTGGGCTCTTTGCCTTGATTTGTCCCATGCCCTGTCAGACACAAAGGAAAATGGCTCTTCACTTTCCGAAAGCTATTGCCACAGGGCAGACCAGAGAGCAAAGGCCCCATCCACTGTTTGATAAATTCTCCCTCATCTGTGACCGAACCAAGCCATCTTTCAGTGCTGCCAGATCTCATGGCAACCGGGTGTGTGCCACACACTCAATGAGGAATGAAGCATTTTTCAAGGTAAGTGACACCTGCACGCACATCTCAGGCTCATGGTCAGGGGGGAGCGGACAGGAAGGACTTGAATCTGCAATGACACTTGCCCATATAATACACAATCCACAAATTCCTTATTTTTCACAGTCATGACCACCCATGCTTTCCATCTATTTTGGCATTTTCAGGATTTCCTATTTTTTAGCATTCTTTCTGGGATGGGCCTTGCAGTTGAATTCTACTCCCTTTGCATCATAAGAAAACTCTGTTATCTCTCCTGAAACCAAAAATTGTTTTGTGCCATTATTAGTTCTGTAGAGGAGAATGCCCAGGAAGGATCTGGAAACATTCTGAACTGTGAACAATAAATTTCACTGTAGTAAAGTCATAATGAAAAAAAACTGAGAGAGGGTGGACAGGGGGCAGAACCTGCAGGAAGTAGCAGGCAGAGGGCAACAGCTCGGCTTCGTTTCACCAGCAACAGTTTCAGGGTTGTGACTTCATCACCAAGCCATTCCATTCTGGCTCCTATGCAACATTTTTGCAACAATTTGCTAGCCACTATTAAATTATTCCTTTCAATGTCTTATGAGTTTATTAGGTTTATTGTATTGTTTATGAAAATGAATTCCTAGGTTCGAAATGTTGATTTCTTAAAAATAAACATGACAGAGTAAAAGAGAGAATGCTACACCGAAGGCCTGGAAGGGATTTGGGGATATTTAGAGTGAAAGAACTGATGTGGCTTATATTAAACCACTACCCTTAACCACAAAAACCTTACTGCTTTAAAAGCAAGTTTTAAGTTTTAATTACTATTGTTAACATTCAGACAAAAAAGAATGGTAATACCAGATTCTGCTATATATTTTCCTGAATTGGTAACTTGAACAATTTATAGTAACTAGAGAAAATCAACTAATACCAATCCCAAGCTGGATGGTTTTGTGTTTTGATCAAGGACCTCATCCACTATTAACGAGGATGTAGTGAAAAGGCCGCATTGGATGGCATCACCACACAGTGCAAGCGAATACCGTGAAAGGGCAAGTGCAGGAATGAAATATCTATCATCCAAGTTCTCGCTCTAACTGTACCTGAGGGCATAAGATGAATTTAAGAATGAAAACCATGTACAAATTGTCACAGATTAAATTATTAGAACGTTTAGTATTGTACAGACATGACACACTATCCTGGATATTATCTTCTAAACATACACTGCACTAACCTCTGGGGTCATTCAAGCAACCCATGAAGACCCACAGGGGTCCTACCCTTCCTTCTCATAGATCCCAATGACTAAGCCTGCCCCTCCTTCTAGTCTGAATAAGTATTTTTATTAACAATTTTTTCTATGCAGTTTCCTAAATCAAGCATCCAGCCTTTTCAGTCTTCAGAATTTTGCTATTAATGAGTAGACATGAAGTGTCAATTCCAACATTTAGACTGTATTGCTCTGTGCTAGGCAACCAAAATGAATAAAAAACCTGTCTTCCTAGAGCTCAGCTGAGAAATGAAAGTGGGCATGTAGAAAGGTAAATGAGAGTCCAGCTCAGAGACTGTGAACTTGGGGAGAAGTGTAGTCAGTGGCTGCGGCAGCCCACAGATCCGGTGCTGTGAAGTGGTCTTATCAATTAAGCCCAAAGATTTTTGTTTTAGATTTTAATCCTTTGCCAAATGACTTTCTAACCTAAAAACCATGAGATCTAAGAGGAAATGATAAAAGAGAAAGGAAAAAGGAAGGAAACACAGAATGGAGAAGCTAGAAGAGAGGAGAAAGAGGTGATTACCAACAGTTAAAGGCAGTGAGTAAAAGCTCCTGCAGTATATAGAGCCTTGGCATGACGAGAGAAATTAATATCCACCAGAAGGCACCAGCTCAAAGCTGATGAGGGTATGAGAGGCCAAGAAGACAATGAAAACTGGGGACCTGCCGGGGAGGAGGGGAATCAGACAAAAAGGAAGGTAATGCCAGATTCTGCCACTCTCCGTCCCAGGACAAAGCCCACAGCAACACTGATGAGCACCCACTATCTTCACCAAAACAAAACAGAACACAATGCCCTTCTCTGGAGGAGCTCACAACTGCAATCCAGTCAGAGAAGATGGTGGCAGAGGCACAGAAGTTCACACACGTGGGGAACTGCCTGGACTTAAGCACAGAAGAAGAGAGAAATAATTCTTTCACAGTTCCCTCCTGAGTCACCTTTGTGAAGTCATCCAAGTACTTCACGTCCCAGGGACAATCCCCAACATGAAGAGAACCACATTCCTCATCAGAGCTGTGAATCCTGACTAAGTGATACAGAGCAGCCGTTTCTGCTTATTTTTCTTTTGATTCCCTTGCCTGAGGAGATATACCAAAAATACATATATATGTATTTACAGATATATAAATATATATACATATAGATATATAGATAAAAGCAATGTCCGAGATTTTACTGCCTATGCTTTCTTCTAGGATTTTTATGGTTTGAGGTCTAAAATTTAAATCTTTAATCCATTTTGAATTTATTCTTGTATGTGGTATAAATTGTGGGTCTAGTTACATTTTCTAGCACTTTTCCCAACACCACTTATTGAATAAACTATCTTTAGCCCATTATATGTGCCTGCTTCCTCTGTTGAACCTTAATTGACTGTAAAGGTGTGGGTTTATTTCTAGGCTCTCTATTCTGTCTATTATTTATGTGTCTGTTTTTATATCAGTATCATGCTGTTTTGATTACAATGGCCTTATAGTATAGTTTGATATTAGGTAGTGTGATTCCTCCAGCTATGTTCTTTCTCAGGATGGCTGTTGCTGTGTGGAGCCTTTGGTGGTTCCATATAAATTTTTGAAATATTTTCTCTAGTTCTGTGAAATATGCCATTGGAATCTTGGTAGGAATTATGTTGCATCTATAGAGTGCTTTGAGTAGCATGAACATTTTAATGACATCAAACTAAAAAGTCTTTGCACAGCACAGGAAACCATCAGCAAAATAAAAAGACAGCCCACTGAATAGGAGAACATATTCACTGATACATCTGATAAGGGGTTAATATCCAAAATTTATAAAGAAGTTATAACACTCAACATCAAAAAGACAAACAATCCAATTAAAAAATGGGCAAAGGATATGAATAGACGCTTCCCCAAAGAGGACATACAGAGGGCCTATTAGACATAGGAAAAGATGTTCAACATCACTAATAATCAGAGAAATGTAAATAAAAACCACAATGATACTATCTCACATCTGTCAGAATGGTTCTCATCCATAAATCAACAAATAACAAGTGCTGGCAAAGGTGTGAAAAAAAGGGAATCCCTTTTGCACTGTTGGCAGGAGTGCATATTGGTGTAGCCACTGTGGAAAGCAGTTTGGAGATACCTCAAAAAATTAAAAATGGAACTGCCTTTTGACCCAGCAATCCCACTTCTGTAATATATCCAAATAAACCCAAAACACTAATTCAAAAGAACATAAGCTCCCCTATGTTCACTACAGCAGTATTTACAATTGCCAACCAAGTGTCCATCAGTAGATGAGTGGATAAAACAACAATGGGATATTTACACAATGGAATACTACTCGGCTGTAAAAAGAAATTTTATTCTTTATGTCAGCATGGATGGACCTAGAGAATATTATGCTAAGTAAAATAAGCCAGTCAGAGAAAGACAAATACCATATAATTTCATTCATATGTGGAGTCTAATGAACAAACTGAACAAGCAAAATAGAGACAGAATCATTGAGAGATGACAGCTAAAGGTGGGGGGAGGTTAGGGAGTGAAGGGATTCAGCAAAAAGGAAAAAGTGCTCGTGGGCAAGGACAACAGTTTGGTGATTGCGGATGGGAGGGAGTATAAGGGGAATAAATGATAATGGAAAAATATAATAAACAGATAAACAAACATTAAAAAAACTTTATTGTGCATCTAAATTAACTAGAGATGTGGTAAAAATGAAGATAATTGGGTTGGCCAAAAAGTTAGTTTGGTTTTAAAGTAAAAATAAGGTATTTTTTATTTTCACCACTAACTTTATTGAACAATGTATTCACCATTTTGTTCCACTACCTTGTGCCGTCTTTCAGGCAACTTCAAGGTTCCACCTTCCCTAAACTTTTTATCTTTTTGAGCAAAGAACCGTTCTAGGTACTTATGTACTCTTCCAGGGAATTGAAATTTTTCCCATTAAGTGAATTTTGGAAAGACCAAAAATAAATGGAAATGCAAAGGTGCAATGCCTCGTGAATACAGCGGATGTATCAGAACTTCCCAGCCAAGCTGTTAACAGTTTTTGCCTGGTCATCAATGAAACGTGTGGTCTTGGCATTACCCTGATGAAAGATTATGCATTTTCTATTGATTGATTCTAGATGCTTTTCACTGAGTGCTGCTTTCAGTTGGTCTAATTGGGAACAGTATCTGTCGGAGTTAATCATTTGGATTTCAGGAAGGAACTCATAATAGAGGACTCCCTTGCAATTCACCCTATACACAACATCACCTTCTTTGGACAAGACTGGCCTTTGGTGTGGTTAGTGGTGGTTCATTTCGCTTGCCCCACGATCTCTTCTGTTAGGATCTCTTCAGAAGAGATCCAGTTTTCATCATCCATCACAATTTGTTTTAAAAATGGAATGTTTTTGTTACGTTTAGGCAGAGAATCACATTTGGAAATATAGTCACGAAGGTTTTTTTTTTTTGGCTTAATTTATGTGGAACCCAAACATCAAAGTGATTAACATAACCAAGCTGCTGCAAATGATTTTCAACTTTTGATTTGGATATTTTGAGTATGTCAGCTATCTTCTGCACAGTATAACGTTGATCATTCTCATTGACTCAATTTGATCACTATCAACTTCAGTGGGTCTACCCACCCATGGAGCATCACCCAACAAGAAATCTCCGGCATGAAACTTCACAAAGCACTTCTGACAAATTCACTTAGTCACAGCACCTTCTCCATACACTGCATGAATCTTTTTTTGCATTTCAGTTGCATTTTTACCTTTCTTAAAAAAATAAAGCATAATATACCAGAAACTTTGCTTATTTTCTTCCATCTCCAATATTAAAATGGCTATACAAAAATTCACCAATTTTGATAAGTTTTTTTTAAGTGCACCCTATATGACAGCTAAAACAATACAATCTAACAAAATGGTTTCAAATGAAGTTACACTAAATACTACTAGAGCCACTTTACAGGGGGAAAAATATGAACAAACTTTTTGGCCAACCCCAAAATTCAGACTTACTAATTTAGTAAGTCTGGGGTGGGACCAAAAACCCTGCATTTCTAATAAGCTCCTAGTTGATTCTGCTGGAATTCATTCTGAATAGAATATGGGACCCCCCTTTCTCCTGCTACCAGCAGAAAAACTGATGACAGGGATAGAAAGGATCAATCAGGTTATATAAATATAATCCAAAAGGAGACAGCTGAAAGTGAGGCCAAGGAAAAGCTGGAGTATGTCCCAGTGGTGGAACAGAACAAATGGAAAATTGACATTTATTAACTATCAGTTTTGTACTAGGCACCTTCACACTTATATTAAGTCTCACAAATCCTGGGAAGGATACATCTCACCTTTCACTATATGGGAAGTTAAGGAACTACCCCGATATCATTGAGTTCACACATGGCAGAGCCAAGAGTCAAACCAAGTTCTGTCTGACTCAAAACTCTGTGCTTTTTCTTCAGAAACAACTGACTCTCTGAAAAGCCAAACCTGTGACAGGGATAATAAGGAGAAGCCATGAGAAGTTAGTATTTTCTAACATTGTAAACAAAAACAGAGCTATACAGTTGACCTGACAAGCTCAGTAACCACAGAGCATGGTCTGATCATAAATTCCTAACAGGGCAGATCATGGCAGATAGTCAGGTCCCAGGCCTACAGCTTCCTTAGCAAAGGTCAATCTTTGCTAAGTGAACTCTGTCTATTCATTCTTTGTTCTTCCTCATCAAGGACAACATACCTTTCAAATGTCAGAGGAATTTTCTCTTCCAGACCTCTTGGAGGCACAACCACCAGCACAAGATCTCCAGAACGTGAGACCACAGAACTCTTCACTGTATCTTACTGTCCACAAACCAACTTTATTTACTGTAAATGTTAACTATCCTGTGCACAATAATGTAAAAGAAGTATCTCAGCCCTGGCTGGTGTGGCTCAGAGGATTGAGTGCCAGCCTGCAAACCAAAGGATTGCTGGTTCAATTCCCAGTCAGGGCACATACCTGGGTTGCAGGCCAGGTCCCCAGTAGGGGGTGTGCAAGAGGCAAACACACAGTGATGTTTATCACCCTCTCTGTCTCCCTCCCTTCCCCTCTCTTTAAAAATAAATAAATAAAATCTTTAAAAAATAAAAAAATAAAAGAAGTGTCTCTCCATTTTGCTTTTTATCCAATCCTATAGATTTCCCCAGTTTGCTTTCTCCCCATCTCCTTATTCTACCAACAGAGCATTTCATGGATCTTCCTTATGTTTTCATCTTTGATTCTAAATGTGTAAAATAAACTGCAAAACTGCCATTCTCTGGTGCATTTTCTCAATTCATGAGATCTTACCTCCAGGTGTGTCGTCAAAATTTGGCTCATATAAACTCATAAAAGTTTTCTATAGGTTTGGACATTCTTTCATCAACAACAGGAAGTGCTACTTGGTAATAAAAGGAAGTGCAATTAACAAATTCCATCCTAAATTTCTAACACACTGAGTAAACTCATAAAAGCACATGTTAAACTGCAAAGCCAAAAAGTAAGCATGAGTTTGTTTCCCAAAGGGGTCTTGTTCTTCAAGGCATAAATTCAACCAAAATTCCCCAAAGGTTAAATAGGGTAAACCACATAATAAACTAGAAAATACAAATAGGATGTGTGTCAGTACATTTGAGCTTTAATTTTCAAAATGGAACACTGTTCTTTCAGATTTGGTTTAGTTGATGACACATCAAGAAAATCTGAATGAATACCATTTAATATTAATTCTAATGATAAAAAAATTCTATTGTGTCTTAAAGAGACAATACATCTCACAGTGAACTCGCCAGCATTATTACCAGCTGGGACCAGTTAACCACATTTACCAAATAAGGCAAGTTTTTCAATGCTTGAAATCTTTCTACAGTGAGCTCACTTCACTTCTCACTGTGTTTTCTACAGTAATTGTAGAGGTCATCTCTCTGATTCAGAGTCAGTAAATCACCAGACACTCAACGCAAACGTGGGCTGCACGGTCTCCAGAAAACAGTCAGTTGGGCTTCATATTTTTACTGAGCATATAGAAGAGAAAGATGCAAAATATACTCTAATTGCAGAATGGCCAGAAGCTATATTAAGCAAAACCTATTAATAAAGTCAATGAGAGATGTTTACAATTGGGAATTAAAAATGGCAGACCCGACCTTATTTCTCAATATATATTTCAAACATACTTCTTGTTATCTAGCACTGAGTCTACACAAACATATCCACAAATTTCAATAATGTTGGCTAAGAAATGAGTTATCTACACATTCCCAAAAAATGAAAATAAGTTTTTCCATTATTAATGGAATGCTTTGTTTTATAGTGTAGAAACAATGCATACAGACAAAACAAAGTGAAATCTATGATGAGATTTATCACATTCTTACCTAAAGCCACACTGTTGGGTTGCCCACCATATTTGAGTTTCTGTTGCAATTTGAAATTGAAACAAAAGCATGCAACCGTAAAGTGTTGTTACATGGCCTTCTCTTAAATACTTAAATACATTCTACAGAAGAGGTAAAAAATATTCATCATCTTCTAAACCTTTTTCAAGATTTGTTTATTTATTTTTAGGGAGAGGGTAAGGGAGGGAGAAAGAGAGGAAGAGAAATATCACTGTATAGTTGCCTCTTGCACGCTCCCAACTGGGGACCTGGCCCGCAACCCAGGCATGTGCCCTGATTGGGAATCAAACCAGTGGCCCTTTTAGTCACAGGCCAGCACTCGATCCACTGAGCCACACTAGCCAGAGCTAAACTTTAAAAAAATATTTTTATTTTACTGGTTTTAGAGAAAGAGAGAGAAACATTGATTTTCTGGTCCACTTTATTTCCACATTCATTGGTTGATTCTTGTATGTGCCCTCACCAGGGATTGAACTGCAACCTTGGCATATTGGGATGATACTCTAACCAACTGAGCTACACAGCCAGGGCCTTCTTCTAAACTTCTTGTGTGCAAAACCATAGCCCTAAATTGAGAATATATATTTGGCTTCAAATGCAAAAGATTTGCATGAAGGTAAAAACATTTGAAATAAAAAATTTTGGTGTTTATATTACAAATATGACTTTGAACTACTAATCTGTTTGAGGTCATGGCCAATTTAATCTTACTATAAATTATGTGGTTTCCCAAAGTAGGAAGGCACATCATTAAATGTACATTACTAAATCTATAATACCAGAGAAGGCCCTATTTGCATGAAGACCTAAAAGACTGCAAGAGGTTGAAAAGTGAAATTTGTTTTAGGCCTTAGACCAGGAGTTTGCAAAACGTTTTCTTCAAGGGTCAAGATAGTAAATATTTAATGTTTTGAGGGCCACATGGTCTCCAATATAACCACCCAACCCTGCTTTTGTAACATTAGAGCCACCATTGAAAATATATACATGGATGAGCAACACTGTATTCTGATAAAACTTTATTTACAGTCACTAACATTGGAATTTAACATTAATTCTCACATGTCATAAAATTATTATTCTTTTGATTTTTTAAAAACTATTTAAAACTGTAATAACCATTCATAGTTCATGGGCCACACAAAAGCAAGCAAATGGCCACATCTGGCCTGCAGTTTGCCAATTCTGGTCTTAAAACAGAGAAATTAACATTCTCAGGTCAGGAAACAAGGGACCCCCTTCCACTGCAGGGTGGAGTCACCCTGGTCAGTCTTTACTGAGGTGCACATGGAGCTGGAGCATAACTGTTAAGAAAACCACACAGGATGGTGGACTCAATCTCTCCTTTGCCATCCTTCCTTTGGAAACTTGGTGACAGAGGAATTCACAAAGGAGAGATAAGCTTCTCCTGCCCAAAGGGAAGGGCAGAAGTAAGTTTTTAAGAAGAAAAGATGCAGTATACTGGAGAACTCATACTAACTCAGTAGAAAAGCATTCCAATGGCAGGTGCTGCTCAATGAAAGCAGAGAATGAGAAAGATGGTGCCCTTGAGGAAAACTAAGGACTAATGATGATAAGGCTTTAAGCTCACAGAAAAGAGCAGGTTTATAATTCACCAGAAGGTAACTGGTGCAAACTCAGAGTCAAAGACCTTTGTGATCTAACACAGGCCTGGGGCTGTCTCCCCTCACCCTCCAGCTGGTGGGGTTTTCTAGTTAGCAGCCTTGCGTGGCCAGCAGGAACGTAAACATGATTGCATCCCTGGTGGTGGAACAAAATTTATCATGAGCATTCTAATGCAAACAGTGAAGAATCCTTGGCTGGTAGTTGGTCTCTCCCACTCCAGCTTTCATAATGCTCACAAACCATCTCCTTGAAATGCAGGTTTGAGACTCAACTGCCACATGAGTGTAGTACTGTGATTAGGAACATGTGCCTCAGAGCCAAACTGCCTGGGTTCAGTCCCTGCTTTGTCACTCACTTGCTGCTTAATCCTAGACCGATTACACTGCACTCTCTGTGGCTCAGTTTACTTGCTGGTAAAAAGAGAGTGAAAATAACCCCTCCTTTACAGGGTTGTTGTAAAGATTAACAAATACATGTGAGCTACCTAGAATACTATCTGGCACATATGCTGTCTATTAATATGATTTCTGTTAACCAAAGCAAAACAAAACAAAAATAAACAGAAACTCCTTGGCGCAGCACAAAACTCTTCATCATTTTGCCCCAGCTGGATTTTTCCCGCCTCATTTCTCAGTAATTTGACTTCACTTCCATTGAATTGCACATGCTAACCATGGCCCAGGATTTATTCACACTATGGGTTATGAGATATAGGTGGATTATATGATCAGTTTCATGGGTTATAACCAACATTTGTTTTAATGAAGTGGATTAGAGTACAATGGAAAACATCATATTATATCACATGTAGAAACAAAATTATATTAGCAAATATAATAACTCAATTATGATATAAAAAGCATTTCTTAATGTGGCTCATGGTTTTAAAAATAGCTCTGAAAATCACACCAGACTATATCAAGTTTCTAAACCAGATCACAATATTTTTATGCCAGTGTTTGCCTGGGATAGTGTTTTCCCTTGTACTGACTAAAAAATTTCTGCCAGCCTTTAAATTGCACCTGCTGAATACTACAACTTCACAGAAGTCTTTGCCAGCTTCCCCTGGTTAAGCAGAGTGAATTGCTCCTTCTACTGCACTCACCAACTATTATGTGTATATTTCAGATACATCACTGATCCCATTCCATGGCAATTATTTGCTTCTCTGGAGCTTCTTCTGTTATACTGTGAGCTCCATAAAGGCAAGCATCACATTTTATTTTTGCATCCCAAAACTTAGCACTATGTCTGATACAAAGCAGATCATCACTGTCTAGTTGAAAACTTTTGTATTAATGACTTCAAACAAGATGGATGAAGGCATGCTAATCAAATTTCTAGTAACTTAGGGCTGGGAAAAGAGGATGAGGCAGTAGAGGAGAACATGTCAGTACATTAGATGGTAACATCTAGATGCCAAAAGACCTCATTACTTTGGAATGAAGTAACTGAAACACTGGAAGTCTCACCATCAAATCCAAAAAGACTATGAGGGAACTATGGAATCAAAGAGCTCTACTTAACAACTGCTGAGATTGTATTTAGATCTGAATAAACAATGAGGAATAAACAGTGACAAGGGAGATAATTTTATTCTTCAATATTGATGCTTCTTTTGATGTTATAGTAACCAGACACTCTGGGGCTTCATGTTCAGTTTCACTACTAAATTTAACAAGACCAATGAAAAAATCGAAGCTGTTTATAGAAAACAAGATTTCAGTAAGTTGAAACAATATCATAGTAAGAATAACCAAATGTAACAGATGTTCAGCAAATGTGGAAGCTTCCTAACAAATACTGACTCTGGCAACTTGGACATTGGGTGCTCCATACATTTTTTTTGGTGAACATTAAAATATGTATATTTCATATGTAATGAAAAGTTTTAGCTAATTTTATAGGGGAAGTAGTCTGAGGTTCTTCACAATTTAGCTTTTAAATCTATAGAAGTTTCCTAAATTTCTAATTCACTGATTTACAAGTTTTATAGGGTTTCCAGATACTTCAAAGTGTATTACAAAGTTTTATTTCAAATTTGATATACATAAAATATAGGTGAGGGCAACACAAACAGCCCAATAAAATACCATTAAAATCAAATGTGGGCATAATACACTTGCAACAACTGCAAAGAATAGATAATAAGGTGCAGAAATTAGTATTGTATAAAAAGGATTTGGAAATCTTTCATCTCTTCTTCTTTCCTAGATTACCCTAATTTTTTTTGCATACTAATATTTTGTATCCTAATATTTTAGCTGCTTGTGTGTTTTCTCAACAAACAAGCAACTATTAAAGTATACATTTAAAACACACAATGGCTGAACTCACTGATGACAGTCATTTTATCAAAGCTCCACAGTAAACGTCAAATGATGCATACTATAACCCACCTTTACTCGATGCCTGTAATGCACCCTATTTGTACCTGCAACTTGCTTTGAGGCCTAAAATGTAAATGTAAAATAAAATGTTCCCAATTTTCTTGTGGTGGTTTTGAGTTTTCCACAGAAGTCAACAAGAAGTCTCCTAAGTATTATGGAATATTTCTAAATATATAAATTTGAAAGAAAGAAAACACTGATAACATTCCCAACTACTTCAAGGACCAATGAAAAGACCGTGAGCAAAGAAGGTGCCGGTAAAAATAGCAATGCGTGTATAGCAAGGCTCAGGACCAAAGCACGTATCATGAAATGATTTTAGAAGCATAAACTATCATGTAGAAAATTCTTCTACAGTAGGGCAGCCAGCAGATGTGGTAGAGGAAAGAATGTGTCTGCAACACGTTCTCAATAAAACACTAGCTCTTAAACCAAGGAAACTGCCTTATTTCCTAGAGCAGATACGGTGTTCACAGGGGAAATCTGCTCTGCGGACATTCTCCAAGTGGAGCTTCTGAGCTCACTGCTGTCCCTACTGAAAGAAAGAGACCTAGAAAACTTTCCTTAGTTAACTGGAGCATCTCCTTCCACCAGGTTAACTGTAAGAGCCTAAATTTGCTACAGAGAAGACTTTATTACAAGGAAAAAAGCTTGATTCTCATCCAAGAAAGCTGACCTCTGAAGAGCAAAAATAATCTTAGTGTATGGCAAGGTTTCATTCTCAAGTATTAAATTCAACAATGACATAGTAAGATTCCACAACATTTCATTAATTATGATTTATGTATGACATTGTACATTGCATTAATCTTTTTAAAAACTGTATATTTGACCTCAAATTAGCACAAAACTCCTTTGTAAAAATACAATTTGTGAAGAAGCTTAAAATGTTTCCTAAGTATTAGTCATCATGCATCAGCATAAGAATAATTAGGAGGTAAAATAGTGATGATCTTCTCTATAATTTATTATAATCAAATGAGAACATAAGAGCTTATTCTCCTATCTGAGCACATAGTAGCCATTTAGTAAAGTTATAATAATCTATATATGTATGCAAACACACATACACATTTAACACATAATAATATAATATAATAAGTTGACTTAGTATGTTCAGCAGAATGGCTTTTGGGTTATACCCTACCCAGATTTCTAACTCAATGGGAGGGTCAGCTTTTCCCTATGACTGGCAAGCTTTGAGACGTACATAAAAACATGACAGCTCAACAGACTTTGTAATACACAGAGACACAGAAGGGTGCCACCTGTCAAGTACACAGACCACTGCCAACATCCTGTCTCCAGGAAATGTGATCCGGTTTGTTTTTCTACTGATGGCAATGAGTTCAAACAGGGCTGATATTTGCCTCATACAGATGTTGTAAGGATGGTAAAAACACACTATTAACTACAAAGAAGTTTACATGGAGGAAGGTAGGGCACGGTGCCAAAATTACTGAGGCATCAGGAGGCTTGAATTTGAATCCCAGCTAGGGGGACAAAGGCACCCCTGTGCAGTTAGCAATGCTACATGATTTTTCTGGGTCTCAGGTGAGTTACGTGAACATGATGACACTTCCTGCTTTGTAATAGTGTTGTAAGAACTAGTGATCCTTAACTTGTATAGTATTATTAATTATGAGTAATGGCCTTCTAAAGCCTCTTGTGTGGTAGCCTTGTGAACCACACTTTATCAATATTTAACTGCAAGTCAGATTTGTCTTTCTCTGTGCATGAAACAAAATAAGGCAAACTAACCTACATGATGAACAATGACCTTATTGTTGTTGCAATACTTTGATAAATATTGACAGAAAATATATAATAACAATAATAATTATTAATTATAAAACAAAAGCAATTAATAGCTTAGTGCTCACTATGTAAAAGAATTATGTCAGGAAATTTACATCAAATGTCAAATCATGCTATCATAGCAATTTTATGAAGATGGTTATTTTACTTTCTCCATTTTTCAGATGGGGAAATTAAGGCTTAAAAGAGGGAATTATTTTACCAAGTTCATAATCCCTACAAGTTTTGAGGGCCAAGTTTTGATCTCAAGTTTGTATGACTCTACAGAACTTACCCTTAAATAATTATAAGATGTGATCTTACTCTCCAAAAGAGCTAACCAACAAATTTTCCTTGTTCAAGATTTCTTTTTAAAGGAATCACCGAACAGGTGGTGGTGCTACTAAAGAACTGTACAGGCTTTATTTCATTTCTGATTAAAATCTGACTCTACACCTCACTGGTTAGGTGACCTCAGCCCATTTACTTAGCTTTCCTGCACCTTAGTTTCTTTATCTACAAAATGAATATAAGTTTTCTTACCTAATATGTTGGTTGTGAGGGTTAAATGAGTTTACATGTAAAGTGCTTAGAGCAGTACATGGTTAACTATTATAAAGGGTAACACTATTATTGTTTAAAAAGACCAAATAACAAAAATCAGTAATTCTGCAACCCAGTATAACATAATAGGGCCTACTAACTAGATGTACAATAAAGGGAATTACAAATAGTTTCAAAACAACTATTAAATGGCTCAGAGTTTGCCCAGAGAATTCAGTCCCAAAGACAGTCCTTGCCACAGAACACGTGTCCAGGAGACAGGCACTCAGCTCAGCAGCCGTCAGCAGCACACGAAAAACCAACCCTCACTACTCTCTTAGGGCTCACTGAGAGTAGGAGAAAAAGTACGCTGACCTCATCCACATCTGACCCTGTATAAACGATGCCATTTCGGATGTTCTCATCATGAGTCAACAGTATTGTCTGTTAAATTAGGTAAATAATTCAGTTCAGTGACCAAAACTTTATAATTTGGAATAAGTAAAGCATCTGTAATCCTTCTAGAGTCTCTCTAAGCCACTTGTACATTTCAAACAACAAATTAGAGCACAGGCATATTCCACATGAAGGACAGAAATCTGAGGCTATAACAGGAATTAATCATGACAATTCTCTATAGATTTTTTAGATACCAAATGCTAAAATAATTGCAATTTTCAAAATAATAAACAAATGTTCAGAGACAGAATCAAACTCTACTACAGACAGAACAAAGGGACGAGAATCATCAGGTTCCATCACAGTCTTCAATATGAAATCAATGTAAAGAGAAAGAAGTTCTATAATGAAATGACTAATATGATATTATTTATTTTTGTATTTAAACCACAGGGGAATGTTCATGAGTTCTATTAAGATCTAATTAAAAATGAAAGACAGCCTTTTTAAAATTACATATTTATTGTTTATGCTATTACAGTTGTCCCAGTTTTTCCCCATGGGTCCCTCCGTACCCAGCCCACTCCCTCCCCCAGGCAATCCCCACATTGTTGTCCACATCCATGGGTCACACATGTACGTTCTTTGTCTACTCGATTCCTGTGCTGTACTTTATATCCCTATGACTATTCTGTAATCACCAATCTGTACTTCTTAGTCCCTTCACCTCTTCTGCCCACCGCCCCGGCCCCCTCCCACTGGCAAACATCAAAATGTTCTCCGTATCTATGATTCTGTTTTTGTTCTGCTTGTTTACTTTGGTTTTTAGACTCAATTGTTGATTGATATGTATTTATTGCCATTTTATTGTTTATATTTTTGACCATCTTCTGAAAGAAGACTCCCCCTTTTTAAGTATTTCATTTATTTATTTCTAGAGAGAGAGGAAGGGAGGGAGAAAGTGAGAGAGAGAAACATCAAAGTGTGGTGGTTGCCTCTCACCTGCCCCCTTCTGGGGACCTGGCCTGCAACCCAGGATTGTGCCCTGACTGGGAATCTAACTAGTGGACCCTTTGGTTCACAGACGGGTGCTCAATCCACTCCAGCCCAGGCAAAGAAGACCCTGTGACAGGGTCTGGTGATAATGGTTTGGTAATGATGAATTCTTTTACCTTTTCTGGGGGGATGTCTGGGACATTCTTTATCTGTTCTTCAATTCTAAATGACAGATTTGCTGGATAGAGTAATCTTGGGTTTAGGTCCTTGCTTTTCATAACTTTGAATATTTCTTGCTAATCCCTTCTAGCCTGTTTCTTTTGAAAAATCAGCCTTGAAAAACATTTCCCATATAAATAAAAAAGTACCTTTTAGCTTTTATAGGCAGTACTTCTCAAGCCTCTCTTATCCCTAATGAAACCAGTCAGCATTAATTCCCATGATGTGGTGGAAATTTTTAAATCAAGGGAAATATATTAACTTCACCTGATTCAAAGTAGGCAAGTTTGGACATATTCAAAACATGTTTATAATTAAGATACTTCACACTAAATCATTTGTTTGCTAAAGGTAAAGGAAATAAAATATCTCGCAAAAGAGTATTCTAAGGAACAGCCTGGAGGAATGAGACTGCTGGTGTGGATGAAAAGGGTACCTTAATAAATCTCGCCAGAAGCAACCTCACTGGATGATCTGATCATAAATTCCAGACTAGGCAGGTCACTGCAGGTAGTCAGGGCCCGAGCCAATAAAAATGTTATCTTTGCCTTAAGCAAGCCTTGTCCATTGTTTCTGCGCCTCTAGGTTAATAGGCCTTTGAAATACTTCTTTTTCCTACCATTCAGAAGTATAACCACCCTCAAAAAGAGCACATAATCCTGTTGCCTACCCTGTAATCCAACCATAGAGATGTACCTGCTTTGCTTTTACCGGTGTTCATGTAATCTGCCTTACGTTCCAGCCTTAATTGTAAATGTGTAAAAGAAACTGCAAACTGTCATTCTGGGAAGCATTTGAGATACTGCCTCCCGGCAGCAGATTGACACTGGTCTGAGGAACGACATTCTATCCCTCATGGTGTCACAAACGAGATGGCCAGTCTGTTTATATGAGGAATATGAGAAATGGCCTCTCGAAAGTCAGTTCTATCTCTTAAAATATCTAACAATCTGGTCTGTATATATGTTTGCACACACATACACAGAAACACACACACACACTGCCCCATAATGTATTTGTCTTTTACTGGGAAGAGTCAGTTTGCACAGAAACAAGTGTGAAAAGTGCAGGTATGACTTACAATTGATTCTTTCTGGGGACAAGGAGGATATTTCCAGTAATACCAATGAAATACAGCCGCCGATTTATACGAAAGTGTGGAAACAAATTATAATTCATCCTGCTTTGTTATAATGCTGTTCTAGATGCATTCATATTGTGAAAATTCCTGTGGGTATTAATAGTTCTGAATGCCTACTTTCACTCATTTCTAAAGTGCAGATTGGCAGAGTATCAGAAGACATATTAAAGAAACCAAACATTCAACACTACTACATTCTGACACATGTAACAGGACAGGCCTGCAATACCATCTCGTTCTGTGAATATCAGTAGATTAAGAACCTTTAAATAAATACTCTCTTGACAACTGTTCGTAGATAATTTTTCTAATCTTTAGCCACTCAAAAAGCAGGACCCATCTCCTCTGTTCCTGAGTTCAACAACCCCATCGTTAACCTTTCCTAATGCCTCTCACAGATACGTGGTGCTTCTTTCCCACAACTGTAATTCATTCAGGACTGCACTTTCCACAGCAAAGTATCAGGTGTCTCAAAGCTCCATAGAACACAATACAAAGGAAATGTTTGTGGTCCATGAACTTTATCCACTCCAGTTAAATAAGATCATCTGGTTGTGAGGAGAGGGCCACTTTGACTCAATGTTTTCCACTAGGACCAAGCTACAGAGGTTTGCTGCCTGCAGGGGAAGATTCTACACTTAATAGACACTCTCACCTTCCTACTGGCTCATCAGTCTAAGCACGCTTGTGGGAAACCTCCACTCTGTGAAAAGCAGCAGAGTGTCATTTCTAGAATCAACTTTATTTACCAAGTAAGGAAATACCTAAGTGGAACAGTGAATAAAGCATTAAAAAAAGATAAACACTTTGAAGGATTTCTATTCCTACCATGATGTTTTTGCAATACCAAAAGAAAACTGAAATAATATTCAAATGTATATTTCAGAAGAAAATAACTGCTTTTTATTCACTTTACTAAAAAACAAAAAAAACTACTTAGCAGCTTAGAATCAATTTAGTATTACGAGCATCAGGCAAATAAAACAATCACCACCCAAAGACCAACTGCTAATCTTTATGCTCAGCATTCTATTTGATTCCATTTAGCCACAGGTTTAACTTTCTGGTAAAGGAGGCAAAGGCACAGTCTACTACTGTGTGCTCTCAGTGGGTTCGTCCATCAATTAAGATGTTTAAAAAATAAAATGGGTGTAATTGCTCGTGCTACCACAGCTGTAGCTAATCGAAACCTTCAAATAGGAATAATCCATACGTGCACAAAATTTACTATTTTCAATGGGACAGAAAACTTAGAATGTCCCGCATTTTAAAAAAAAGAATTTTTCACAAAGCTTTTGACTTGATAAAAATTGATGAAGTGGAATACTGTAAATCAGGGCTGCGAAGTAAAACGTCTTCATTTTACCTCCATCATCTGACTTCCCAGCTCTGTGACCTGGTGCCGCTCACTCATCACTGTCCGCATTATAACACAGGTGTAACACTTTTACTCACAGCACAGGTGGCTTAAGGATTGAATCAGGGCACAGATGTAAGAGTTCAGTGAGAACCCCTACCATACAGATGTCAATAAACACCAGCTAGTTGTATTCTTGAAAAGACTCTTCCTTGCTCTGGAATACCACATTCTTGGTATTTTCTTCCTTCTTCTGCCCCTTCCTTCTCAGTCTTTTTATCCGTCCTCTTTTTCTTTCCCAAACATCAAATGTTGAGAGTTCTCAGATTATAACTCAGTCCTCTCCTCCATTCTTTCCCAGTGGGACCTAATCTACCTCCCATGATTTGAGTTGCCTCCCAGAGAACAATAATTCCCTAAGGTATGTTTCTAATTCAGATCTGGTTACACACCTCCACTTGGAGGAACACTGAACTCATTACGTCTAAAAGCCAGAATCACCATCCTTGCCATCCAAACAAAAACACTGCCTATCTCAGTAAGTGGCTTCAAAACCACCCAATCACGCATCCCAGACCCCTGGGAGTCATCTCTGAAATGTCCTGTTCCTCACTTCTCAATGTGTAACCCATTTCCTATCTATCCTTTTCCATTTTTGTCTGAAATATACACCTTGGTCTCCACAGCCACCATCACCTAAGAATCGAAAGGCCCTATCCAATAGCTCCAAACTGGTTTGCACAAGAGCGAGCAGTCTTGCATCCACTCATGACATGCAAATAGAATAATACCTAAAAATGCAAATATAATATCATGTCTCTACCTGCAACTTCTCTTTGGCTCACCAGTGCCATTAGAATGAGAAATAAAATACCGTGACCCATTTGTGCACATGTGCTCTATCCCCATGGTCCTCTATATCCCTACACACTGGGTCTTTTTCCTTTAAAATGCCAGCCTCTTCCCTCCTTCAAGGCCTTGATTCACACTCACTTTGTTTCTTCTTCAGGAATGTATAAAAGGTTCTCCCCTTCCCACCCTCATATGCCCATGTCTAGCTATTTCTTTTTCATCCTTTATTTTTCTGCTTAACCAACAATTCCTCCAGAAGGCATTTCCTGGTTCTGAGGACAAGGTCAGTTCCATTAATTAGACTCTCATGAAGCACCCTGCACTTTGCATCATAACCCTCAGTGCATTTGCAATAACATTAGTGTCTGTTTCCCACAAAAGATAGGAAGGGACACAAGTGCAGGGATCCCAGCTGTCTTGTTTATAGTTGGTTCCCTTCATTTTAAACACCATGACTGCCACAAGTAGGCCAACCATGACACTGATAAATGTCTGCTGCTTTAATTAACACAGACATGGTTCTGGCTTAGTCCCTGACTTGATAATTGTTCATAATTGGTGGAGAAATGTACGTAAAACTAATTCAAGGCACACTGTGATAGCTTTCTACAGGAAATAAGGAATAAGGACTACTGGATTATATGAGGGGGGAAAAATCCATTCTGGAAGAGAAGCAAATGAGGAAAGGTCTATGTAAGGGAGGCTTCTTTCTGGTGCTGGGTGATAAGCCGTGGAGAGCTAACAAGACTTCAACAAGGGAAGGGTAAGGAATGATTCAGGGAGAGAAAAGAGAGTGGGCAAAGCCACGGACAGAGAGAGGCATACTGAAATGCAGCAAATGGCACAGTGTGGAAAGCTTCCAGGATCAGGGTTAAGCTGTCTCTCACAGAGAAAGATTGAAGGTTTCACCACTGAAGAAGGACAAAGATGGGGAAATCTGCTAACAGATTAGGATAAGAGTACGCAGGCTATTTCATTCAATATTTCAGACAGAAGAGACGGAGGAAAGAAGGAAAAGCAAATCTGCAGTAGAATGGGTAGCACTGCTTGAATGGGGAAGGGGGACGTCACTGACCAAACAGAAAACCAAAACAGAGAAAGGATCAGGGAAGGATGGGAGATGATGAGTTCTGTTTTGAAAACCCTAAGTTCTATGTCCTTACATAATGGTGTTCAGGTTAAAATGCAGATCTAAGAAAAAAGATGCAAGTAAATTTCAGAAAATATTACACCCAGGGAAATTTTAATTGGTATATAATCAACTAAACATTAATGCAAAGGCTTGACAAACATGCCTAAGGTTTTTCCTCAAGCACATGTTTTCATTAATAATGAAAAAATACAATAAATAATAAACGCTCTTTTTAAAATAACTGCCCAAATTTTTAATATATCCTGTGCCTAATTTTTACTTTATAGGTGTTAGGAACAAAGCTCATTATGTCACCAAAATTATACAACTGTATTTAATTTCCTGCAATTGTGGGGATGGAAGGAACTCACTTATGCTGACTTTTTCTCTTCAGTAGAAGACTAACATCTTTTATGTTTAAAAGAATTCCAGTCCTTGTAATAGGCTCAGTGCAAAAGTTAAAAATGACATACAGAATTTTAAAAAGTCACTCTAATTTCAAAAATGTTAACATCTGAAATTATGTCATCTTTAATTACCAGGGGAACATCTGAAGAAAAGTAAAATGTAACACTTACTTTTGCTGCACCTATTTGTTCTTTGCGAAATTTCTCAAGTGGCGCAATTAATACATCATTAGCGTTTTGAATCTGAAATTAAAAATGCAAATACATTAAATTCTGTATAATTTCATGCAAATATAATAAAAGATGACTCCTTTATTTACCTTATTTAAATAAACAGCTTTTTTCTTGTTTGCTTCTATAAATGAAATAAAAATACCTCACATATTATAATCTTTTTCTGTTTTATAATTAAGTTGTTCTTGCAAATTATTTCACTTAATCCTAACAAAATGTGAAAATAAGTACACGTGTAGTATCTTAGTTTAAATATTTAAATTTCTTATTCTAAGATATAACTAAGAAATAGCATATTGGATATTAAATTTATAAATACATTTAATTACACTGTTTTAATGTAGTCAATTCAAGCATCATTTCTAAATTCAACCACATAAAAGCCTCTTCCATTTTGCCACTAGACTGTCATAATTATACAACTGCAAAATAAAATAAGGCTCACTTTTTTTCCTATTTCATTAGAATCCTTACACTTGGGATTCTCCTGAATGTTCTCATATTTCCAACCACACTAAAGTAGTATCTGATCACTTCTCAATGAACAGTATTTTAGCCCCAAACTCCAAACTGGGAGTTCCCAACACTTTAAAACATAAACCTTTTAATATTGATCTGTGAAAATACACGGAGTGGGTTCAAGGCACAGGGCGCAGGCACTGAATGCAAGGAAACAAACATTTCTAAGAGTAACATCATGCTGGAAGGAAATCTGGATTTAAAAAATCCTTTAAAGAGCGCTAAAGTTAAACATAGGATCTTAAACGTCTGACCGCAAAAAGAAATGGTGATCGTGTGACAGGATGGAGGTGTTAGCTGACACCATGGTGGCGATCCTTCTGCAATACATAGATGTATCAAATCAAGAGGTGCGCCTTAGGTTCGCACGCTGTTATATGTCAATGAGATCTCAGTGAAGCGTGGTGGGGCAGGGGGAGCAGGCCGAGTTAACAAAATTTATTCTACCACTGTGATAACATGAGCTAGTATATAATTAACAAATGCTAATGAAAAAAATGTTTTAATATATTACTTTATTTTAAAGTAGGTTACAGTGTGTATAGGATTTCCTTATATTATTCTTATAACTTTTCTGCAAGTCTGAAATTCTACCAAAATTTTAAAATTCCAATACAAGGGTTTGACTTTCACTTATTTTCATGAAACTGGTTATTTTCTAGTCAAGTTTTATTCCTTAAATTCCAGAGTCTAAATGCACTGAGAAAGCATACACAAAAATAAAAATCTAGAGTGGCCATGCCTTCCAAGATTCTGTCATTCTCCATACTGCAGAAAAATGAGATGACAGATCTTAAAAAGACACCTAAAATCCTGTGCACAGAAAGTAGATCAATACTCAAGATTCTTTCTAAGACATCGAGGGTCTAAATGCCTCGGTGGAGGCATCTGTGGCCACCTCGGACATCCATTGCCTAACTCCCACTGGTGAGCGCAGATGGACATCCTTCCACACAGGCCTCTGACTAGGCAGGGGTGACTGGGAACAGTAGCAAAGTAGCTCACTCTTCATTCTCACTCCCTAAATCCTCTTTGCTTTCATGGAAACCCAAATACATATAAACACACACATAAATGTCCAGATTTCACAGACACAAATAGCTGATTGTGCCTTTAAAGATAAGTTTGCATGAGGGGACACAACAATGAAGTGTCATGAACACTTCAGCGTAATTTGGAAAAAGAGCAAAAATAAAGGCTAACATTTACTGAACGTTTTTGCTGGAAACAAGCGTGATCTAATGCATTTGAAGTTAGAGAACTTCAACAGGGAGATATTTCTCAAAGGGTGAAAACTCCAAAAATGAAGCTGAATAAGGTGATAGGCAGTTAGCACACGTATTCAAAATAGACTGGCTTCTGCTGCTCCCAGGCTGTTACGTAACCCTGCTGAGCACAGCTGCGTCATGTGCCCGAGGACTTGGCTCTAAGAACTAAGATGATGAGTGTAAAACACTTACTGTAGCTCAGGGCCTTACACACAGTAAGTGCTCAAAACGGACATCTTTTAATACTGCCAAATAAACAGAGATAATAGATCTCATTCTGTATTTACTTACTTCTATCTCTGAATCTACTGTATTGCCCTTTTTGGTTGAAGTGTATCTATGCGCACAGTATAAGATGGCATTTTCCCATGAAAGTTCCACAAGACAGATGGCTTGGCCTCTCCCACACCCAATCACTAGGTATTTACATATATGCCAAGCTCATTGCTGAGATCTGTGGGGATGGGAAAAAATGAACACATGGGCTAAACCTTCCAGAAACTTAATGTTTATTTGAGAAGAGAGGAATGTATTCATTCAAAAAGTATTTGACGCTCATAAAGCACTGTTAAAAATTTTGGAAAAAAGTGAAAGTCAACATTGATTACATTGAAGGGAGTTACATGGTAAACTATGCCAAACTCCTTATAAATATATTAGGATTCTGACAATAGGAAAGATCCATGAGAACCAAATGAGTTGATGTAGTCTTTTGGTAGTGGATATGAACTGGATACACCAAAAGGAAAAAAAATATTCTAGGAAAAAAGAACCCCATGGATAAAGGCAAAAGGGCAGAAGCAAGCACAGCACGTGGGAAGGGCGGCGCAGCACGGGAGAAGAGAGCATCCCTAAGCCCTCATTCAGAGTGCATCCGAATAGTGAGTGCACCCACCACGCTGCAGGCCCTCGTTTAACTTTTTAAAACTGGGAATAGTGGAGTGAATGTGAAGCGTGTCCAACAGTTCTGCCACACAGCAGGCTCCAAAGAATTAATGTTACTATTATTAATTAATATGAACACTGCTCTAACTGGATAAAAGAGTGTACATTATTAGTAGTTAACTCAATTGGGATAAGTAAAGAAAGGGTGAGTTATACCCATAATCAGGTGAAGCAGCCTGAACATGAAATGAATGTTGGTTTCTGAACAGAGGATTTTTTTAATGTTATAAAAACTTGCTCTAGGAAGCCAGTAATATGTAGGACATTTTGAAAGTGAAGAGATGAATAGATAATATGCCAACTGGAAGGCTGGGGGAGGAACTCAAGTTAGAAGTGATGAGGAACCAGATCAGGTACCCTCAGAGCTGACAGGTGAGCAGCAGGGGATTGCAGAGACAGTTTGGGTTTTCTTTGGAAAAACAAAGGTGGATGAATTAAAAGTGACACTAATGTTTCTACCTCAGGCACTGGAACATTGGTATCACATTAAGAACTAGAGTAAAAGTGGCCCTTGGACAGGTAACTTAGTTGGTTAGAGCATCATCCCAATACACCAAGGTCATGGGTTCAATTCCCCATCAGGGCACATAAAAGAACTAGGTTGAAAGGTAGGGAGTATGTTTGGTGGAGAAAGAATTAAGACAATGAATTTAACTTAAGAACTATTAGTGTGATGCCACAGGAAGACTCAAAGAACTACTTTGGTGGATATCCCACCTCAAAAATGGTAGAACTAATCAATATGAATAAAATGTTGTTTTTTTTAATTGGGACGGGAAGGATTAGGGAAGGGAGTGCACAGGTGTACTAAGACATTGGCACCCACATTCATATCCAGTAGTTTAAATCTTTGACAAACCCCTTATGTTGCTATTATCTAAATATGACCTGAGAATAAAACAAAACCTGACATATACCAATTTAAATATGGTAACAACCACCCTATGATCACGTATTATTTCCTATCTCTATTCTGTATTTCTTCATTTTTTCTTGTTTTTGGATTTGCTCATTTTTTCTCTTTCTCCTTTTCTTATTCTATTAATATAAAGCCGAAAGAATAAAAAAAATAAGCTCCAGAGATAATAAACAGAAAAAAGTGAGGGAGAGAAAACATCCAAAAGTGATAGATAACAATAGATAGGATTTACTGAGTGTTTACTATATACCAAGTAATATGCAAAGCTCTTCCCAATGCTGAATTAAAGTCCATTTTATGTCATAACATGCAAGATCTAACAATCATCTGGAATGCATTAAGAATGTGAGCATGCGAGTTATCCCCAGTTCCATTTGAATCTCGGCACCAAAACAACTAAGATTCAGGTCTTCATCCCTATACCTCTAAGGCTTCTATAAAATTGTGTGTGTGTGTGTGTGTGTGTGTGTGTGTGTATTTTACAAATAGCAAGCATAGACTTGGCATGTGACAGACTTTCAATAAATGTTTGCTGCTTCACAGAATTCATAATGTACTATGTGTTCAGAATTATTGTAAGCAGTCTTAGAACTTCCCAAGGTGACTTAAAACGTCAAGGGTAGTAAATAAGATACAAATTAATTTACCAGAACTGTGCCTGTCCAGAGTACCCATTTACAACAGTAGATTACCAGGAACCTAATTTTTCATAAATGATTATAACATATATGTGGTTTTACAACTGAAATATGATGCTTCTTTTGTGTGCAGTCAGTGGGCTGCTGTTCACAATGTGTGATCTACATTTAAGAGATCAAAATGGAAATGCCAACACTCGAAGAACACAGCGTGGATTTACAACCCAGTGCGGCTGCGTCTGACCCCATATTTGTGCATCCCTGGGGGAATGCGCGCCTTTCACCCCTACGCACTGCTCCACCACATGGGTGGAATTCTTCAATTCTGAAGTAATCCACATGTGACGTAAAGAAGGCATTTTAAGTTTTGGTAGATTTAAAAGGCTTATTGTTGCTACTGAATAATAAAGGAAAAAAACATACCAAATGGTGGAAAACCATAATTAAAAATGTGAATCAGGGTGCAACTCTGGTGATTTAAATTTCACAATTTTTTTGTTTGTTTTTTTGTTTAATCTAGAGAGATGCAATTTTGGCTTTTGTAAAACTCATTCTTCCCAGATTTATGCAAGAAGCTTGATGAAATTCCTTCCAGAAGGTAACACTAGGGGGAAAATCAAGTCACAGAGTTCATGAGATTCAAGATCCCATAATATTTGTGGAATGTGTTACTTTGCATGACCCTTACTAAGAGGCTTTAGGAAAAATACAAAAGCAACTTTAGTACTACTCTCCCATATCGATCATGTAAATTCCTGAAAGGGTCTTATTTTAATAATTAAGACAAAATTCACTTATTAACTATTTTATAATTTTTAACCATTACCTAACCTTGGGTTTAAACAACTTATTTTTTATAGATATTGGCCCATTTTAGAATTCAAAAATAATTACCAGCTATTGCAGTTATTTTTCTGTAGCACAGAAGCAAGTCTGATATTGGACCGTGGTTGATAACACCGTGTTACCTGGTGGACACACACTGTCACTGGGGCTGAGTCGCACTGAGCCAGGCAACTCAGTTTCCTGTCAATTTTCTTGTGCTATTTCAGGAGGTTCTAATAACCAGCAACATGGAAATGTCCATAAATCACTGAAAAGTAATGGTTAGAAATGTTTTTAAGTAGTTAGATGAATGATTCTCCAAACATGTTTGTTTGTTTTTTCTCTCTAAGTAAACAGACCCTGGATTTCCGAGTGCTATCCTACAGGAATTTTCAGTGCTTGCTGGTCACTCCTGGGAACCTTACCACAATGTGTTTGTCCAACGAAGGCAGTGGCGACGCACTAAAAGAAATCTGAAAGGGAACTAACTCACCTTACACCTCTGCTTTCTCGCCCCTTTCCAGGTGTTGGTTCAGTGTTGATGCCAGTCACAGATCATCACTATTCAATCACGACAGTGTCCCATTACCAGGCTACAAACTCTATAGCATCAAGATGTTGAGATTACTACTCTGTACCTCAAACTTTCAAAGTACTAAAAGACTATAAGTTTTGAAGAGAATACTTAATGATATTCTGGAGTACTATCTAAAGGAACTGTTTAAGAGGGCTACAAGACACCATGTAATTTACAGAGCTATACGGATGGTATAGCTCATTTAAAAAGAATAATTTCTTGTTGAGAGGCCTTTGTAGCCAATTCACAAAGTGAAAAGATCAAAATGGTTTGTAATGAGTGAGTTGAATCTAATCAATACAGAAGATACCTATAAACAGTCTCTGAGGTAAGAACAGATAATTTTCCCATTGTCTTTTGCAACTGGGAAAATCAGATCATAGTGCTAATGTGAGGATTATAGGCAAGTATCTCTCCTCTGTCTTGTCCAAACCCCAGCCCTGTTCCTTCCCACCGAACAGCTTCCCAGGATGAAGCTCTGGCAAGTGGTCTAGGGCTAGCCTAAGGCTCATTTCAGGATACTGGTCAAGTTAACACTCCAGAGCTATGCAAGTGACAGTCCCTCTCTAGTTCAGTAAAGTCAGTTTTTCTAAACTAACACTCAAAAGCCAAAACTCACATAAGCTGTGGATGATGGGCATATGAACAAGACCTTCATATAATAAGTTATACAAAGTCAAAGACTAAGTACATTATATTTTAGATCATTCAATACGAGCAAATCACTCTAAAATACCACGTCTTTATCCAAAAATTAAAAAGTGCCATGTAAGGTTATGTGGGTGCCACAGTGATCGATTTAATTTCTACTTTAAAGGTCACTTACTTCTGTATTGGATGGTGTGATTCTACTGAGAAAGCCAGTGCTCCATTATGAGCCCCCACCCGTTGGATCTCATAGATTTAGATCCAACTCTTACTTACATTTAATATTTCTTTTGTCTTTATTTTTACCAGTAATAATACTTTTATTATAGGAATATATCAGGAAAAGAAATGTAAGGTTTTGAAGAATGGTGCTATGAATCCCCCCTTTTATTTCAGGAAATAAATATAAGTAGTACACTGTCCATAGAGGGCACTAGTTTGTATTTAATTCTTGGTTTATGCCCTGACAACAGTGCAATCTTGGTAGTTATTCAAACTCTCCAAGTCTCAGTTTCCCTTTCTGAATAATGAAGGTGATAATAGGCCTTTCTCTCGTAGCCTGTTTACAAAGATTAAATTTTACGGTTTTATGTACAATGATTGTAAGAGCTTATTATTATAAAGTTGTACTTGCTTCCTACTAAATTAATTGTTTTGAGAAGAAAAAGAAAGACTCATGGAAACAGACCACAGTATGGTGATTGCCAGAGGGAAGCGGGGAGGTAGAAGAAGGTAAAGGGGGATAAATGGTGATGGAAGGAGACTTGGGGTGGTGAACGGACAATACAACATACAGATGATGTGTTGTAGAATTGTACACTTGAAACCTATATAATCTTATTAACCAATGTCACCCCAGTAAATTCAATTTAAGAAATTTAAAAAAATAATAAATCCATTCTTTTCTTTTGAGCAGGTCAATTTTAATACAAATATTTTAAAAAGTGAACCACGAAGTTGCCAATGGAATTGCGCAGTAGAAGAGGGTGAGATCTCACCAGCACTCACTTGACATCAAGCTTCTTTAATGGAACAGAGTGGTTTCCAGGGCAAACAGCAAGCAACCCTCTGCTCCTGGAGCTTATGACCACCCCGAATAAAAGTCTGCTATTTTGTAATGAAACCATCTACACACATAAGAGTACACAGTAAAAAAGCATTCATCCAAGAAGGAACTGACCATTTCCACAGAATGTACCTCAGAAATAAAGGAGGGGGGTAAACTGCAAAATTTCATATAATCCACTGTGATCTAATAATGTCATAACTCTAGGATGCACGAAATGAGATTCTCTGAATAGTGTTGTTTGAACCTGAGAGGTACGTTATTTATTTTAGCTTGTTTGTTGTTTTGAAACGACTTTTCCTTCATTCCTCCTAACAGGAGGTTAAGCTAAGAATATCTGGAAAGCATTCAAGCATTGTGGAAAACATTTATGAACACCAGCTATAACCATAACACACTGCCTCCTCACAAATTTGTGTCTACTTATTGCCATTCTGATTACCCCTTTTCATTTATACTTTAAAATAAGGAAGTCTTTTTAAAAATCAGAGGGAAAAAAAGGTCAAACTGTTTTCAGCCATAAACAACAAGATATGTAAAGAGTCGAATTAGAATTGACATCTTAAAAGCTACTGAAATTACTCCCCAACATCCTGCACATACATTCCTGTAACAAATACTTTTCTATCGATTTTGACCAAAAAGTATATATTTAGCAAAGCACTTTTATAGAATATGTGGCTGCGTTACCACTAAGGTTATACAAGGAAGATGGTCAGGTTAAATCGACCTTTGAGAATACAGGCTCCCAAAGGTACAATAAATGCTACAAGCTCAGTTCTTCCAACAGGTTAATCCGTCACTCCTGCATTTTTCAATGATACCAGTGAGGTTACTTCATCCAGGCCTCTCTCTACCTTTGGACATTCTCATGAACCCCCAGAACTGATGAACTTGTGCACTTCTGTGGCATTGCTATTAGGTTCCAATGATGCTCTCATGTTTGTCAACACTGTAAGGGATGGCAAAGATTTTCCCGTCACAGCTGTCCCATGTACATCAATGCCCTCATTCTGTTAAAAATATAACTCCTCTCCCTCTTCCCAAACCTCAAAAATCAGAAACATTATATATCCTGGGCTTAGCCAATTATGGCCTCAAGAAGATTTTTTTCCACATGTTACCTCCTAGCTTAGAGGGGTCAAAGCGGCTGTATGTGTGAGGACAGGTGGAGGCAGCTTCAACAAACTGATAATTTATGTAATTTAATATTTATCTCCCCCCACCTTTTAATGGTAGTTCTTCCTGCCAATATCCCTCCACCCTTCTTAGTACTCAGTACTAAGAATATCTTTGGAGAGAAATTAAAATCACTCATGTGTTTTAAATTCTTCATTTATGAATTTAAGCAAACATGTAATAGTCTCAGCAAATTCATAAAAGAAATGAAAACTCATTAAATTCCTAGAGTTCCTCAGTCATTTTATAGCCATTACATTTCAGTTGCTGAATGTTAATGTATTTTAATCATAACTACTCAATATTTATGCCATGCGGATTGTTAAAACCTTAAGAAAGATTTAAGATAACCCAAAGTATATGCATTTCTTAAATTGCTTATTGCAATTTTACAATGATGGGGACAAGATGGAAGGAAAGAGGGAGAGAGGGGAGGGACAGAAGGGAGGAAGGGATGATGCAGGATGGAGAGGGACCTAACACAGGAAGTGACTGAGAATGATTACGAAGATGGGCTGGGGTCTGGCAGTGTGCTGGAGCAGGCTCGCAGCAGCTCCGGAGCCACTGGTGCGTCTCTTCCCAACCTGCCTTCAGTGACCTGGGGTGGAAATCAGCTGAGGTGGGCGGGAATATTTACACCACGGAAATCAGCAAGCATTACAAATCAGAGTTACACACAACACCCGAGTGCCTGAAGGCAGTTAACTTTTACCAGCATATCACTGCTTGGAGACTTAAACATGTACTTGGAAGACAAATATTAAACTATAAACTATAGTAAAAGTGCTAACTTGACAAGATTCCTTTTATCCAGTTATTAAAGCATTTCTTTAAAAATGTGGACTTATAACATTTCCAATTTATTATGTCTTTCCTAATACCCAAAAAGTGAAACTCATTTCCACTTTTTACACTGAAACTTACTTTTTTTAAAATCCTCATCAAAGAACATTTTTTTTTCATTGCTTTTAGAGGGAGAGGGAGGAGGAGCCAGGGGGAGAGAGAGAGAAAGAGAGATCAATGTGAGAGAGAAACATCAACTGGTTGCCTTCTCATAGGAGCCCCAAATGGGAATGGAACCTGCAACCTGGGTATTTGCCCTGACTGGGATTCAAACCCACAGCTTTTCAGTCTATGGGAATGACACTCCAACTAACTGAGCCATACTGACCAGGGCAGAAACTCACTTTTACACAAAGCAAGGATTCTGGATTTCTGGTCTTCTGCAGCAACACCCTAAACAAACTTGTACTATGTCACTGATAACAGTGTTAGTCTTACAAGTCTATCTGAGTAACAGCAGGTTTCTGTGGTGCTGGGCTGAGGATTCTGAAGCTAAATTTGGACATTGAAGGAAGATCACAAAATGCTGGCTACACACATTTCTTGCTAACAAGAGTGACAGTACTCATGTTACATGTTATTTATTTATATATACATACAAATACATATATATACATATACATACATATATATATACCCTTCCAGCCCTGTAAAGATGGAGATAATGTCTTACTGATTTGTTTTAATAGTCACTGCCTAGCAAAGTGTCTCCCCATACATATATCAACATACTGGGTTGGTCAAAGAGTCCATTTAGTTTTTTCCATAAAATAAAAGACACATATTTCATTTCACCAATAACTTTATTGATTTGCATATTTTGAGCATGTCATCTATCTCCTGCTACTGGCTTCTAGTGAGTCGAGGCCAGGGGTGCTGCTAAACATCTATCTTCCAATGCATAAGACAGCCCCATAGTAAAGAATTATTTGGCCAAAATGTCAGTAGTCCCAAGAAACTTTGCAAACCTCTTTTGACATGTTCAATCAGTCTCAGCACCTTCTCCATACACTGCACACATCTTTTTTTTGCATTTCAGTTACATTTTTACCTTTCTTTTAATAATAAAACCCTAATATGACAAATATATTGCTTATTTTCTTCCATCATCAATATTAAAATAGATACACAAAAATTCACCAATTCTGATAAGTTTTTTTTTAAAACAACACTATGACAGCTGTCACAATACAATCTAACAAAATTGTTTCAAATGAAGTTAAAGACAACTAAGCATTACTAGAGCCATCATAAGAAAACACTGAACGAACTTTTTGCCCAACACATAACATTGCTAAATTGATGAATAAGCTGATTTCTGATAGCCATAATTGGTACCTGCAATGAGTTACTGTAGTAAAAACTGTTGTTCATAACATTACTGAGGATGGCAACCCACCTATAGGAAACAATATCTTTGAAAATAAGAAAAGTATTTCTATAACATGTACTCTGATATATGTGGGATAATATAGGTAGCAATCTATATCTATATCAGCAGCAATATGAAGCTAAGCTTTAGGAAAAAATGTAGCTGTAAAAAACAATAACTGATTTATGACTTTTTAAATAAAGATTTTATTTATTTATTTTTAGAGAGGGGAAGGGAGGGAGAAAGAGAGGGAGAGAAACATCAATGTGTGGTTGCCTCTTAAGCGTCTCCTACTGGGGACCTGGCTTACAAACCAAGCATGTGCCCTGATTAGGAATTGAACCTGTGACCCTTTGGTTTACAGGCTGGCACTCAATCCACTAAGCCACACCAGTCAGGGTTAATTATCACTTTTAATATTCACATAATGTTCTTTACTTATAAAGTGGTTTTCAAAAAATATATATACATATACTATTACACTTCAAATCAGACTTCACAGAGGGCTGACCATTATCACACAAATGGCCATTAAAATGGAAAGAGAAGTAAGACCTCATTCACCTTGCAAATTCTTCCTACTCCTTTTTTAAGGCTGATTTCACTGCTCTGACAAACTGAAAACTTGAAGAAAAAAAACCAATGTGGTTCTGTTAGATTTCAGATGGAAACCAGGAAAGGGGTTTAGGGTAGGAGAGTAAATTACAGAATAACGGGCCTGACAGCAAGGAGGAGGAAAGTAAATGCGTCACTCCCACCAGGTCAGTGCAAAAAGTGATTACAGAGTAGCAGCCACATGACAACAATTACATGAAACACCTACTATGGGCCAAGGGCATTCTCCTTCAATCCCTACAACAGCTCTATGAAAAAAGCGCTATTATTATGCCTATTTTTTGGTAAAGAAAGGAGACCCAAAGAGGCTCTGTAATTGGCCCCGGGTCACAAACATGATCTCAGGCAGCCCAACTTAAAGTCCATATTCCACCACTCTCAGATAATAAAGATTACACTGAAGGACCAAAAATAAGACTTGCTCCCAAATAAAGTTATATGAAATGTGAATATGACTATCAAAAAAATGCTGAGTTGGAGTGATGAGATTATTTTTTACTTTCTAATTTCTAAACCTTGAAATGTAGATATTTTCCCTATTACAAATTTTTCTGAGGAATGATATGCACCTTTTTAAGACTGACTTTGGAGAGAGAGGGGAAGGAGGAGAAAGACAGAAACACTGACTTGTTCTTCCACTTATTTATGCCTCCATTGGTTGATTCCTGTATATGCCCTGACAAGAGATCAAACCCCAATCTTGGTGTATTGGGAGGATACTCTAACCAACTGAGATACCCAGCCAGGGTGAAAAAGTGATATGCACTTCTGATCGCATCCCCAAAAGAGTTGCACTATTGTACTGTTCCCATATTTATGTGTAATAAAAAGTCAAGCTGAGTTGAAAAACAACGATTTTTTTTGGCTTATGAAATGCTTAGTTGTAGTATTGTAATGGTTAAGTAAAAATCAGCATGGACACAGAGAAATTTAGGAAGAGATTACTGCAATTATTAACTTAAAATAGTAGCATTTCCCCCACATATCGTAACTCTGCCCAATTAAAGTTTGGGAAATGAAAAACAGGGGTATTCTTTCTGAAACATAACCATAGTAGTACTGCTCTTCCTAGTTAACTTTCCTGGTCCAACACTCAGTTGTTTATGTCACATACTTTGATATAAATAAACACAGGAAACATTGTAATTGGAACATGTACAGTTAAAAAAAAGGTACCAGAAGCTAATACACACACACACAGTATATCTTTCCTGACTACTCACTGTGAATATTTTAAGGACTTCTGAGGGCTAAAGGAAGAGAAAATAATCTTTTGAAAGAAATAATCTCTTAATTGAATAAACCAACAAAGTGAATCACAGTGTTGTTAAAAATAACACCAGGAAAAATTAATTAAAGGAGACAACTTCAGAGCTTTAATACAGAATTACAGAAGTCCATGAGTATCCCAAATTATCTAAGTCCTACAATTTAGCAAACAAGAGATATGATTTATTTTGCAAAGATTTTCTTTTAAACTTTCCCAGGCATTTGAGCACAGGCTCTTAGTCATAGCTAGAAATTACTTCTCAAATAAGTTCCATATGTTCTAATTCTTGTCCTTGGTCTCTTCCAAAGCCAGGTCTGGTCATAAACTATGGGCCCCATTTCCACACTGTACTGCTGTCAAAAACTTTTCATAACCAGCAAAGTCAAGAACTTCTTTCAGCCCTTTCTGTGAGGTCTTGTATCATGTGAAATGAGTGATGTCAATACTGGAGAAATTCTCGTTACAACACATGGCAAACAACACACACACACAGCAGTACAATTTTCCTTATCTATGAAAAGTATGTCCCAACAGAAAATACAATAATTTAATAAATCATTAACCTCTGACCTCTTTGGTCTTACACTGAGGGTATGGCTTGAATTACTCTCATTTCCTAGAACTGGCTAAAAGAATCTTTAAGATGCTTCCCCAGAAAATGAAGTTTGGGAACTCCTTTCCTCCTCACAGCAGCAGAGAGCCTGAGACATTCAGCCTCTGGCACATTTGTGATGATGCACACAACCTGACAGTAATGCTTTGCTGTGGGACACCCAAGTCATCCCATGTAATTATGAAAATGTACGGAGAAACAACTCTTTCTATATGTTCATGCTTCCCTCTTTGAAAATTAAGAGATACTAATTTAGTGGAGAAGAAAAGTCAGCTCCTCAGATGCCCAGTTTACACAACCACGAAGACTTTGCCGGGAAATCCTGCTTGTTATCTTGACGTTTCCCCGTGGCCTTTTGATCTGATTAGTTTTCAAGAATTATTTTGCAGAGTAAAAGAGGCAAAGACAAACTCAACTAACTTACCTTTATGTTACACTTCAAGATAAAAGAAAACTCTACACCCCATCCATGGGTGACCTAATGTAGCTTCACACTTCAAATATCAGGTGAAGTGATGACTTACAAATATCGTCTCCAGCCCAGACATTTCTGCTAAACTCCCAGGCCATAAACCAAGTGTTTGTCCCATTCCCACAGGCCTTTTATAAACACGTCCCTGAGGCAAGTCCCTGTTTTCTCCAATCTCTCAGTTCCTCTCCTCTTAGTAAACGAGGTCAAATTTAGCCAACTGCCCTATATCCTAGACTATAAACTCTCCATCTTTCACAAACCAATTCATGATCTACTCACTGCCTACCCATGCACCCCATCACGTCGCCCCAGGATTATGGCAATACCCACCTTACACAACTCTCAGCACCCAGTTTCCTAACCCACCTGTTAATTTGCCACAGAGCTCCCAGAATGTTTTCTATTAAAAAAAAAAAAAAAAAAAAAGAGTAGGTCGCTTCCCAGATTTTAATCATCTCTTCACAAACTTCAACATAAAAAGCCTTCCCTTAGCCCAGTATCCCAAGATCCTTAATGAAGGGACCCCTCCCTACCTCCCACTAACTGTTCCGATTGTCATTCCCACACGAAGTCTTCTCTTTGACTATGTAACAGGACTGATAGACCTTAGGTCACTCTGTGACCTTTTCCATAGTTGTCCTCACCTGGTTCACTTGTTCCATTTCCCATCTAAATGCCTCTTAGTTAACCTTTAAACCTCAGCCCAAGTGTCACCTTTCCTAACACTCCCAGTGCAGGTTCTAAAGGTTCTTCTTCAAATGCCCACAGGACTGCAATCAGACCACTATCACAGCAGATCACAGAACTCTGCAGGCCACACTGGGCCAGTCTGTCTTCCCAATCAAATAATGAGTGTTTCTGAGGAAATGCCTATGCTTCCAGCTTGCATTTCTCTATCCCCTGGGGCTTAGAGCAGTAATTGAGGCAAATAGTTATGGGTCAAAAAAAATGTCTTGACACTAGTCCATTGGCTAGAAGTAGGGATAGCGGGTACACACAGGAAGAGAAGTTAGAGAATAAAAAAATGTCAAAATCAAACTGAAATAAAATGGTCAATGCTGGACTCTGCATTTATGCAAATTAAATATCATTTTCCTATTCATATACTGGTTTCAGTGTCAAACAGTAGTCCATTCATTCATGTACTAGTTGAATGTTAAATGTTTTAAAACCACTGAGGAAGAGCCTGGACCAGTATGGCTCAGTTGGTTGGGCATCATCCTGCAAAGCTAAAAGGTCATGAGTTCAATTCCCTTTCAAGGTACATGAGTGGGTTGTAGTTTGTGTACCCAGTCAGGGTGCCAACTGATGTTTCTCTCCCTCTCTTTCTCCCTCCTTTCCCTCTCTTTAAAAATAAATAAATAAATCTAAAAAAAAAAAAGCAGTGAGGAAGAGAAAAACCAAAGTGTGTGGATTTCAATATTAAGACCCTTCCCCTTACCTCTTTTGGGGAAAGTGAGGATTTTAACATAAAATGTACATAGACCATCTTCTACTTGGGCATGCTAGGGTATAGGTCTTCACTATCCATGCAAACAAAAGGTTAATAGTGTCACTAAGTTTTCAATTTCCACTTTTTAAAAGGTAAATGGATGAGATTAACTTCTGGAACTTATTAGGATTCTTTATCAACTCCAGTTACCATTTTGGAAACGAATCTTGAGTAAGCAATGGGACTAGGGTAGGGAGAATAGGCAAGCTAAGTGCTATTTGGCAAAACAACGTATCCCTAGATATTTACTAGGAATGAATAAGCAATAGCTTGCTGCCTTATCACTGGAAGATGCCTTGCTATCCTCTGCCAAAACTTCAATTAGGCTTATAAACACTCTTGAAAGAATGAACAATGAAAAAAACAGCTTCTCTGGATCTTTGAGCTTACCAGCCAGGGGACATACTATCTACATTACTAAGGTACTAAATTACATTACTGTGTAACAACAAGAGTACCTGGACCAAAAGGCAAAAAAAAGAAAAGAAAAGAAAAGAAAAAAAGGCAAGCCTAGGTCAAATTATAAAACAGATATTTGTTTTCAGAAATTTCTACCTCTTCATTTATCCCTAAGCAGGCTCTGTTTGGCCTTTGTCTCCCCAGTGCCTTTATTTAGGCCACGTGCTACCATCGCCCTTCCTCTCCCATTAGAGCCCCTCACCAAGGACTATGATCCCAGGGGACCCGAATCCTAAATATTTTCAACTACTACCATGGTCTTTGGTCCACAAATAAAATATTACTTTTAAGGTTTCCTTCATCAAGTTCTTTCTCCACGTTTCCTAACTAGTAAATGTGATTTACAACCACTGATCTGCTTCTTGCAATCTGCAAGCTATGTGCCCTTGGGACATGTACAACAGCCTGACAATCCAACGATGGGAAGATCAGTGCCATGGATGGTCCAATGAGAGAGAATTAGGCATGTGAAAAAATAGTTGCCTGTTGTATCTACATGTGTGCGGTACAATGTGAATAGGTTCTTGTCTAATGACGACTTCACTGCAGTTCAGGTTCAAATCAAGATAACATGGTAATATAGTGTTCATTCTCAGTGTACATATATGGATGATAGTGAATGTGGGATTAATGGGCACATATCCAATGAAAGTCACTGTCCAACCAGAAGCAACATAGTCTACTATTCATAATTTTCAGTTGAAAATTTAAAACTAATCATAAATGAATTGCTTATAAACCAAACCTAGAAGTTTCCAATTTTTTAGTTTGCAATACTTCAACAACTGGGCTATAACTAATAAGTTAAGTATAGCCTAATGGTTTTCAAGCAAATATGTGCTGTGGAATACAAAGACCCTACTCTGATAACACTATTATAACTCATAAATAAGCAAAAAATAAACAAGATAATATCAGATAATGACAAGAGCCATGAAGAAAACAAAAGTGACCAAAAATGACGGCAGTGGGGACACTGATTTAAATTGGGTGGTAAGCAAATGGTTCAATGTAGAGGTACCTTGGAACTGAGGCATGAATTATGAAGAACCCCCCACCACTTCCCCCAAACTCCACTCAAAGATCTAGAAGATTTTCCGGCAGAGAGAAGAGCAAATGCAAGCATCCTATGACAGACAGATGCTTGACATGTTGATGGCAGGGAAAGAAGACCAGCATGACTAAAACATAGTGCAGGCAATGGAGAATGGGCTGAGGTTAAAGAAGAGTCCTTAGAGCATGGAAAGCCTTGAAAAGCATGCTACAAAATTTAGATTTTATTCTATATTCACTACCACAGAAATATACAATGTGATGATGACAAAGCAATGCAAATTATATTGTAAACAGACTCATATTTGCACTACATGCCATTACTATTCATGAAAGTGGTGTAACTCTTGAGGTTTTTATAGCCACAGTCACTGAGAAGAAGAGTGAAGTCCACTGAGAGTTGAAGGGAAATTCTGCCCCTGAACTGAACTCAACTGCTGCACAAACTAAGAAACAACAATAAAAAGAACTGTGGAAAAACCCGTTGGTGTTAACTGCCAAGAACTTCCTATCAAATAAACCCAAATACTCACAGCTTTTATCTGGGATTCTATACAGACAAGAGCTTACAAGGCTGAAGCAACTACTCTCTCGGGTGAAAGAATGGGGATTTTTGTATCTGTATTAACCTTAGTGCTGACCTCCATTAATCACATTCAGTGTCATCTAATTAGACAGTAAATGTATACACAAAAGTGTATATGTCCTGCCTTGTCAAGAGACTATTTTATGGCATATCTACAAATTGAGTCTATTTTTCACACGTCAATATTAAACTAGATGGAAAATAACCTAGAGCTAAGGGGCAGCACCGAGATAATCATACCTAATACTGTCCCTTCTAGAAGTAAGGAGATTAAAGCCCAAAGGTGTTAAAATTGGCCAAATATATACTAGCAGAACCAACACTAATACAGTGCCTTGTGTCTAGCTGAATTGTAATGAACATGTTTCTCCTCAATCAGTGATTATTTATTAACATTTAATACAAATTTGGGAACAATGTTAAACACTCTTCCATGTTATCGAGAAGCTATTAGGCACCTCATCCAGAGATAGATAGCTTTACACAAATTCTACCACACACACAGAAAATTACACTCCCCAAAGATAAACGCCTCAGCTACTCTGCTTTAAAATAACCTTCCTTCCTTCTGGAAAAGCCCTTCCAAGTGGCAGTATATGGGGGTTGGGGGGGTTGGTGTAATCCTGGTCAAATTTCCTCTTCTTCAAATGTTTTAAATTCCACTTATATAGTCAAAAAATTATAAAAATAGCATCAAATACTAAATATTAAATTGTTTTTCAAAAGGTTAAAATTTTTAAATAATATCTAATGAAAATATGAGAACCCTAAAACCAAAAATATTTCTAGAACCAATTACTTAGTCTTGATATATCTATCTCCAGAGAACAGAAAATAGCAATCAGTATCATTGGAGCTATACACAAGGGAGAGGTTAAAATAATGGCAAAGTGTCCCAAAAGCTATATAATTCAGCAGGTTTTTAAAAATGTACGTATAATTTGAGTCTTTCATTTAGTTGAAGTTAAAAGAAAACTTACATGTCTCACTCAGGTTTTATATTTAAAAGAGAACTGGAACCATTTTACAACAAACAATAGAAGCATAAACACAAAGTTTTTACAAAGCAGCATTTACAGCAAAGTTTATCTGTAGGTTTAAATTACTGGGAAAGGCAGAGTGAAAAATGAAACATAAATTCCTACTAATTTAGACATGATATTTTCCAACTACTCATTTATCCTTTAATTCAGACGTCTCCTAACATCGTAAATATTGCACAGAGAATTTCAGACCTAAAAATTGACATTTAACCTAGCAAAGGGCTGAGAGTCCATGATGGAAAGTTTTGTGTTTGACCTATAAAAGGTCTGCATAACATAGAATTCTTGTTATTGGTTTCTCAGGAACCAATAACAAGGTTCGATCCACTGCTTTATACTACCTATAAAATTTGATTAGCATTGAAACCTAAAAGATGATCTGTGAACATTTCAGGAAAAAATTCTGGACTATGAAATTAGAAGATTAAATACTACTGATAACTGGCTGAATGATCTTCGGCAAGTCACTAGACTTTTCTGAGGCTTGGCTTCTTCATCTATAAAAAAGTGAGAGTTGACTGATTTCTCACAAGTCATTTTAAAGTTCTAACAACTTGTTACTCTTTAAGTATGCTCTTATCTGCTATTTTGCTTGGTTTTCATAAATGGTCCAAAATCTCAAAATAAGATTTCCTATTCTTGCTACATTCACATCACACTAACTATATAATTGTAGGTGTGGGGCGAACCTGAAACTCCCTAATTAAATATATCATGAAAAACATTCAAACACGATAGTGAAATTCAAAGTCAGATTTATTTTTGGCAAATGCTGGCTTAAACCAAGGAGGACAATAGCAGGAAATCAGCACTTGCTATCAACTGGAAATTCAATTGAATATATATAAATAATATAGAATATGTATAAATATACTCCATATTACTTATAACTGAATGAAAATTAAATATTTAATTGGGATAAAAAGAAATGTATGAATATAAGCAAATCAGTAAGATAGAGATTATCTAAACCACATCCCTTCTGGGATATTCTCTCTCAATGCATTCAGTATCACGTGCACCACTCATATGCTTGTGGTAGGTACTGCTGCCAGGAGATTCCCGATCAGCATCTTCACTGTATCTGAGAACCTTATGTTCATCTGTTCCGACCTCCATGAAATAAACCTAGCCACAAAGAAAAAGTGATCTTAGAGAAAGTAACAATGCAAAGCAGTAACTCATGTAAGCATATGAGGCACAAAGTGAAGATCACCGTAGCCTTAGCAAGGTGTGGTAAAAGGAATCTTTAGGATTGAATTCGATTACAGTGTCCACATATAACTATGAATAAAGGAAGTGTACACACAGAATATAAGATGGTGGAAATTCATTTCAACTCTTTTGAAACTCAAAGACAAATGCAAAGCTGGAGGTCTCCTGAGGAACAGGAAGCTGGAGTGGCATGTTATGGAAGAGGAGGGACTTCACAGTGGGATTTCCTTACTTTTCTGTCCAAACACCTTAGAGACAGGAGCTTTCCATGAAAACAGTATAAAATATGTAGATATAAAGATGAACCTCTATATCAGTTGAATCACTGCAGACTTTTCATGAAAAAGGCAATCTACTGTAAAATAATATTTCACTCAGAGAAAGCATTGTGTTTGTGAAACTGGGTAAATGAAGTCATCCCTAAATAAATTTACAAATCTTTTGAAAGTTACAAGCTAAAATCTCTACACAGGAAAGCCTACCCAAGAGTCTAAAATAATCACTTCTGTGTACTGGATCCGGCACACAAAAAAGTACTGAGAAGCAACCTGTCCAAACAGAGGGGTGGTCCCCCACCCAGTCACGGCCTCCTTCCTTTTGTCCTTCTCCTCCATCACTCTGTTCACATCTTGGTCATAGAAATTTTATCATCTTCTATTTTAGTTTGTTTGGCACCAGTTTATCTGAATCCCTGTCCAATTCCTTCTATTACTAATGGTGTCTCCAGTACTAATGGGTGTCTCTCTATGCTATGATTTTGAAGTTCTGGTCCCCAAACATTACCTTAGCCTTCAGTATTAAGTCCTGCTATCTTTCCAACTTGCTGTTCAGGTCTATAGGGTTAACTGGTATCTAATGAGAACTTCTGCTCTCCCAGGTTTGATTCCTGTAGCTGTTCCACTCTGAAGCTATACCCTAGCCCAGACACTGTGATCCTACCCTGGACTTGACATCTATACCCCAATTTACACTGTATGGATCAAAAGAGCATACATAGGTAGAATAAGTTTTGATCCATATGAAGAAAAAAACCTAATAACCTCAGACGACCCATAAAAGAAATACTCTGGCTCTAGAGAACATAACACACCGGCTGGGAGAGCTTATTCTGGAATGGACAGAGCCGGGTCCAAACCCAGCTCCTCTCCTATCTACCTAAGACTGCAATTTAACCTCTCTAAGTCTAAATTTTCTCAGCTGTAGAATGGGAATACTAATATCCTTAACAAAAACTTATCTCACATAGCTGTAGATGATGACTTGAGAGGTATACATGAGATTAAATTGTAAAGTGCTAAGACAGTACCCACTATACAGAAAGCACTGGTGTGGTCAATTATTAGAAATTGAATGTTTGATTTTATTTTTCCAAGCCTAAGATGTTATTCTGAGCCCTTAAAATAACACCATATGCAAGAAACTGTTTACAAATTCCTGATGACAGTTAATGTAATTTTTTAAATCTACCTACCTCATTTTAAAACATATCTTCAAATTCATTAACACTCCTCCCATCAAAAGGTGGCAGCCACAGCCACATGCAAATGAATGACACTGGAACATTTATACCCTACACAAATATCAGTCAAAATGGATTAAAATACTTGAACATAAGAAATGAAACTCCTACAAAAAACATTCAGGGTAAGCTCCTTGACATCAGCCTTAGTAATAATTTTTTGAATTTGATACCAAAAGCAAAAAATAAACAAGTGGAACTATATCACACTAAAAAAAAAAAAGCTTCTGTACAGCAAAGGAAACCATTAACAAAATGAAAAGACAACCTACAAAATGGGGGAAAATATTTATAAATCATGTATCTGACAAAGAGTGAGTAATCAAAATATATAAGGAACTTATATAATGCAACAGCAGAAAAACAATCCTATTAAAAAACTGGCCGGGGATCTGAATTTCCTCTGTTCCAAAGAAAACAAAAGGGTGGCCAAGGAGTGCATGCAAAGGTGCTCAAAATCCATAGTCATCACGGAATGGAAATCATAGCCACCATGAACTGTCACCTCACACCTGTTCAAAATGGCTATTATCAAAAAAGACAAGAAATAACAAGCGTTGGAGAGGATGTGGAGATGTGGGGACGCTGTGTGCACATTTGGTGGGAATGCAAATTGGTGCAGCCACTATGGAAAACAGAATGAAGGTTTCTCAAAAACTTTTTAAATAGAACTACTGTAAGATCCAGCAATCCCACTTCTGTGTATTTATCCAAGGAAAAGAAAAGAAAAGACTAACTTGAAAAAATATCTACACCCTCATGTTCACTGCAGCATTATTTACAATCGCTAAGATATGTAAACAACTGAAGTGTCCACCAATCGATGAATCAATAAAGATAATGTGATTCTATCCACAAAAAAGAAAATCCTGATATTTGCAACATGGATGGACCTTGAAGGCATTATGCTAAGTGAAGTAATTCAGACAGAGAGAACAAATAAAATATAAAAGCACTTGTCTGTGAAATCTTAAAAAATAAAAACTGATAGATACAGAGAACAGACTAGTGATTGTCAGAGGCGGAGGTGTGAGAATGAATAAGGGAATCAAAAATGATTTTATAACTTCCAGTTAAAAAATAAGTAAGTCCTGTAATGTACAGCATGGTGACTATAGCCAATAATATTACATTGTAAATTTGAAAGTTGCTGAAGGACATCTTAACAATTCTCATTACAAGAAAAAAATTGTGATTATGTGCAGTAATGGATGTTAACTAGACTTACTGTGATCATTTCACAATATATGCAAATATCAAATCATGTTATATACCTCTAGTATAATGTTATATGTCAATTATCTCAAATTTAAAAGAAAACCTAAATTACCCCCTTCCAAAAATCATCAACAGCAACAAAAATGATACAGTGATTGTTAACAGGATAAAGGATGAGGTGTCTCTCTTTCCCTTCATTTAATTTTTTCTTCCTTTCCTGCTTTAGCTTCTTGTTAAAGTGGCCACACTCACCCACCCGTTCCCTGATCTCACAAGAGATGTGCTTGCCCACAAACTAAATTCTTTCACAAATCTGCTCTCATTTGACCCAGAGACACCTTCAAAGCATTTTTAAAAACATTTATTTCAACATGAACTTTTATAAGCTGATGGTAGAAATGAAAATCATGGACACACTTTTAAAAAGTTAGGCCATCTTCTTAAAAAGTTACATGTGTTTTCCACACAACCCAGAAACCTCACACCTAGGTGTCCACCTAGTAAAAATGAACCCATAACTCTACACACAAACTTGTACACAACTGTTCACAGCAATATTATTCCTAACGGCCAAAATGTGCAAATTAACTCCAATGTCCAGCAACTGGTAAATGGTTAAATAATATTGGTTTGTCCACACAGTGGAACACTATTCAGCAATAAAAAAGGAATAAAGTACTGATATATGCTACGACACAGGGGAACATCAAAAACATTATGCTAAGTAAAAACAGCCAAAAACAAAATACATAATGTATGATTCTATTTATATAAAAGAGTCCAAAAAAGCAAACCTAGAAAGACAGAATGTAGACTAGTCGTTGTTGGGGCTGCAGATTAACGGTCAACGGGCATGAGGAATTTACTGTGATAATGAGAATGTTCTAAAACTAAACTGTGCTGATGCCTATGCAACTCTGTAAATTCACTAATATCCACTGAGTTACCTATTTAAAATGAATGAATTTTATGGTATGTAAATGATGCCCCAATAAAGATGTAAGAAAAAGTGTACAATACAGAGACTATCTAAAAACAAAGTTTATCCTACTCCTACTGCATTCAAAGTCTGGCTAAGCGCTGTGACATACCCCTATACCCAAACTTAAAATACAATGGAATATTAACATTTAAAATTAAAAAACAGAGAAGCTTAAAAACAAAATGGACAAACAAAAAAATGAAACGATGGAACCCAGTTCCCCAGCTCTTGAACATGAGCTGGTCGAAGTGACTCGCCTCCACCATGTAGGGAGCAGCAGTAGTGTGACTGCAGAGACCAGGTCAGACAAGGCCGTGCAGCTCCTGCCCCGCTCTCTCTTCACTTGGGACATGCATTCTGGAAGTCCTCCCCTGTACATAAGAAATCTGACTAGTGTAAAGGCCAATGCTGAAGAGGACACAGAGAGAAAAATGCCCAAAGAACCCAATGCTAGTCTTTTTTTGTGTCTTTCTAGCATGAGAAACCAGACTGGAGTTAGCAGCAATATTCAATAAAAGTTTGTCAGTCAGAGATTCTAGTAAACATAACTTTTAACTGAACTTTCCATTGATATAAAAATTCACAACTCTTATATATGACAAGATCCTAAAAGATTTTGTCCATGCATTGTGTCCAATCTTGTATGTTAGGGCGTTTTAATGGCAAGAAGTAGAAAACCCAATTTATAGTAGCTTAAATGAGACAGAAACACTTGATCCACGTAACAGGAGAATTAGGAGGAGCCTAAGCTTTGGGTTTGGCTGATCTAGAAATTCAAAGATATCATTAAAAATAATGATAATGAAACAGTTCTTTCCATCTCCACCCACTGCCCAGAGTGTCAGCTTCACCCTGGAGTTCCCTGAGCAGAGCCATCAGAAGTCTACGTCCTTCGTAGCCTCGTTCTGACACAGTAAAGAGAATTACTGAGCCCGCACAGTGACCCCTAAATCCTTACTGTTTCCCTCCTTATGCCAGCTGAGCCGTGTGCCTACCAGAGGAGCTGCATATGCTGAATGGGTTGGACGTGGACTCACAAAGCCAGCGGTGACCAGAAGGCCCGATTACCATGCAGGGCTTCGAGTGTGAGCTGCAGAAGGGGAAATGCACCTAATGGAGGCAAGAGACCAATTTCTAAATCCACTAAAATGCAAATCATCTATTAAATGGTCTATTTAGTTCATTAGAAAAAGAAATTCCTCATTTCTAAAAGTTCTCCCCTGTCAGTTTTGATCTAAAAGTATAATTAGAGGATAGGGGACATACAGTGCATTTTTCCATTGAAGAAATATATTTGCCAGGTGCCCAAACTAGCTCTTGGTACATTTAAACTATTTATAGTTGAAGTATTTAAGCTGAGAATGTCTCTTCCCATCCTTTCCCAGTGGGTCAGAAAAAGTAAAAACCACCTACAGGCTGCCCAGCCCTGGTACCACGGGGCAGAGACAGAATTCCTCCCAGGCAGTGAGAGCAGCGCGGGCGGGAGGAACGGGGTCTCCCACCGGCAGCGTGCGCACGGCAGGGGCGCGAGCTTGCCCAAGGCCACCTGTGCTTATGAAATGCTCCTGAGTCACTCACTCAAAATGCTCATGAGTCACTTTATCTGGTATTTCCTTGACATAAATAAATAAATAAATAAATAAATAAATAAATAAATAGACCCCAATACCTAGGTTTTTTAATACAATACTCTAATGTTCTAATGACGTGGATGATTCCTTTTAAATTAAGACAATTCTCTGTTTTTTTTTAACTAATTTTTATGTACATTCTCCTTGAATGGTCAAATTTCTTTCGGGAACTCATAAATCCATAATGGAATTAAAACTTTCCTGAATAACCGAGCGACTGTTGTGAGAACACACCAATGACAGTAAACAGAACGACTCCTGAGAGGGCACACTCCATTTAATCCCCATAACGACGCTGCAGGGTATGGGTGTTACCTCAGTTCACACGCGTGGAAACTCAGGCTTCCGGTCGTCCACACTGTACCCAAGTTCTCGTGATTAGAAGGCAATGGGAAAAGGATTCCACTGTAGCAGACACGATTACAAACACAAGCACAGAAAATCCCAACTAATGGAACTTAAAAACACTTTTTAAAATAGGTCCTCCCACATTTCCCTTGCCCCATACATATTTCCCTTGCCCCATACATTACTCATGGTATTTTGAGAAGGGGAAAAAAAATTATGTTCCAAGAAAAATGTTTCCCTCTGCTGTTTCCCTTTGGTTCTGAAATAGTAACCTGTGGTGGCCTCTGAGGTTGTTCTAAGCAGGATGTTGACCTTGCTAGAGCTGACAAATTGTCTGCCTGTACACCATTTCCCAACAATGCCAGATGACAGTTCACTGCATGACATCATTATTATAGTTGGCACGAAGCCAAGGAGATAATTAGTTCATTCTCTCTTCACCAGAAGCTGAAATTCTACCCAAGGAACAATGTGACAAGAGTGTTGGTATCAGGGATGACTTGGGATGTTATCTCCAGACCAGGGCTTCCCAGACTGTAACATGCACAGGACAGACCTGGGTCTTCTTTAAATGTGGCTTCTCATGCAGGACTGGGTCAAGCCTGCAACTCTGCGTTTCTAAAAAGTGATTGGTTGACTCTGGGGCTGCGGCTCCACAGTCCACACTTTCAGTAACAACCACTCAGTTCATGGCAAAACAAGGAAAACGTGTGTTCTTCAATTACAGCAGCAAATAAAACACTCAAATTATAGCCATAGGTTGTCAATATTAATCTTACATGCCTGGTATCCTTTTCTAAACTGCTACTATCAAATTGGTATTTTTACTTACCACCCTCCTGAATGTGTTGCTGCCTCACAGAAAGTGTTATCCTCAGAATAATGAAAAGTAACTTACTCTCTACTTCTCTAGGAGAGACAGAGTGCACACCCACATTCAAAACTGAGGTGTAGTGTACTCCAGTACCACAAAAGTTTGTATGAGCACAGGCTCTATGACAGCAATTTTTCAGATCTGTCCCTGGCTCAGCTTGCAGGGCCTGAAATAGAAAAAGCTCTAAGTAAAACCTACAAAAACTCTTCCATTGAACTTTGCAAAGCACTGAAGAAATGTTTTTAAAAATCCTTTGGAATCCTTTTAGAGAGTGTCACACAAAGGGAGACAGTATCACCCTCATATTTTGCCACTGATTACATGTCAGCTTGGGTCAAGTAAGAAAGAGTGTCAAATACAATAGGTGCCTGAGCAGCAGGACTCCTGGAATGTTTCGTGAAGACTGAGTGGACTTTTACCTCCCATTGTCCCCCTAAATCTGCCCAATGGGAACAGTCCTTCGGCTGCGCTCAGGATAAGACAGTAGGCAGTTTCCATGACTTTCCTGGCATTCAGGAAAGGAAAGCCTCTGAATCCCCGACCCACCCACTCCCTCCTCATGTATGGGAGAATAAACTAAACTAACAAGCAAAAAGAGACAGCCTCATAGATAGAGAAAAGACTGACAGCTAAGGGGGAGAGGGTGGTGTGGATAGGAAGGAGGGATTCAGCAAAAGGAGAAAGGACTTACGGACTCGGACAACAGGGTGGTGATTACAGGGGGGAGGGGAGTATAATGGCACTAAATGATAAGAGAAAAATATACAATAAAATCATTTAAAATATATATATAAGAAAAAAAGTCTATGTTCTGCCAAAGGTAGGCCCTAGCTGACTTCTTTTCTTTCCATAAACCACATTTCCCATTTCTTCTTTTTGCTACTAAACATTTCCAGAATGACTGGAGTAGTGTGTAAAAAAGCTCTTGTTTGACACTTAACAACAAAGTATTCTTATTCTCTGACCATGGAGATGACTAAAGTCACCCCTCTCTTATGGGTATTTTCACAGGTTCCTTAGAGATGCAGCTTCCTAGAGGGTCCCCCCATCTATGGCTTCCCCAGTGTGGGCAGTGTCTCTTCTTTGGCTAGCCACTCCTGACCTCATGGCCTCTTACTCATGGTCCTCCCTTCCCTCCGGGCATGACCCCTTTTTTAAATGGCTCCAAGCAAACATTTCCACCCTGGGTTGCCCAACCAGTCTTTGGTATCCATACGCCTTTGTCATGTCCAGTTAGGAATGCATTCACTGCCCGAGGAGTTCAGCTGTCTGTTCTTCATGTCACAGGGTCCATCAGCTTCCAGAAGCACAAGCTGGGAACCATACTACTATGTCTCATAACAGCAGGAAAATTATACCAAGACCCAGTGGTTCCACTGGAGGCCCAGTCAAGCTATATAAACATGTAAGACAGCAAAGCTCATGCAAAGAATCCTTCTCACAACATTACTCCATAACCACTGTTGCTTATCCATGTAAAATACGAGAACTGTATAATGAGTTTTTGCTAACATCCTTTGAAAATCTGTAGAATGTTCCGGCACCTCACTTCTGTACAGCCAATGGAAAAGTATTTTTCCCAGCTGAGGAGTAAAAAGAACTCATGCTCCAGAAAGGCAGAGGTGACATCGGCAAGAGGGATATTCCCGGGAGGGCACGAGACAGTCCCTGAGGATTTCCAGAAATGACTAGGTATGAACAGGGACGTTATGGGTCTGGACATCATGTAATCTGAGGATTAGAGCAGTAAACCAGCAAAACATGAGCTACTACTGTTAATACAAATTCATTTATACTCAAGGGCTGGTAAGAGCTATATAAATTCAGTTTACTGAAACATAAAAATATTCAATTGTGCACATCAATGAAGGCCACAAATTGTTCCAAGGTATATATATTTGGTCCTGAAATGTATTAAGTGATTCAGCATAATTATCACTTACTTTCTAATGGTACTGTCCTTAGGAAAACAGTGAGGTTACTTTGGATATCCAGAGTCTACTTCTCTAAGTGGGAGGCACAGGAGTTGGGAGGGTGTAAATATATTCAGAAGCATCCTGAGTTGCATCAGGGTGGTCAGTTTAGGATTTCAAAATCAAACTATAGAAAGGCCACAAAATGAATACCATACATATTTAATAACCATCTGATTCATGTGTTTCCCCAACAGGAAATTATAGGATGTTTTCTACACCAAGCCACAAAATTTACTTAAAATGCTTTGCACAGAATCAGCAAAACCTTGACAAAAATGTTAGATGGATTCCTTCAACATTATATCCTCAAGAATACAAAGGAAAGGAGCAAGGGAGGGAGGGAGGGAAGGAGGAGGGAAGGAAGGGAAAGAGGAAGGCAGGCAGGGAGGGAGGGAGGGAAGAAAGGAGTAAGGGAGGAAGGAAGGGAGGAAGGAAGGAAGGAAAGAGAGGGGAGAGAGAGAGAGAGAGAAGAAGAAAAACAGCACTTTACCCGCTAGAATAAAAAGGAATTCACCCATCACTTGGACTCATTGACAGCTAATGTAAGCTCCTATGGTAGAGATCAAAGATGCTAGTGAAGTGAAACATCTGACAAAAACAGAATCTCAGTCACCACATGGTTTTCCTCATCTTATTATCCGCAGAGTTCTCTAGCGACGTTGAGCATTTCAAAACAAATAAATAAATATACTCAAAAGACTATGCTTTCAAAAATAGCTGCCTAAATTGAAGCCACAAGACACATGCACACTGAATGTGGGTACGTGCCCACACAAGCCGGCTTGTAAAGACTGCAACCAAAGAATGAAAAACAGAAGAAGAAATGTGGGAGGGGCACGTCCAGAAAGATTTAGACTTTAGGACCCTGCTCTATAATAGACACACAGCGTCCTCATCTCATCCCCACAGAGAGACCTCACAGGCAGCCAGCAGAGATTACAGCAGAGGAAGCACCCATTCATATCTTCTCTATCCTGAAATAACACAAGCCAGATGCCAAGATCCAAAGCTCTTTACATACAAATTAGGCATTAAAGGAAGAGAATTAAAGTGCTTTTTCTGATATAATAAAAATTTTGTTGTTTTTATTTGAATAGCTAATATGAACAATACACTTTAATACCATTATACTTAATGGTTTTACTTAGCATTTCCAAATACTAAAATGGGATATTTTCAATTGCCCTATAAAGTTAAATTACAGCTGTGTTAACCCTTTATATTATTAAATGGGCATGCCCTCTTCCAATAACAGTTACAATCAACAGCTCACTGGATTAGAAACAAAGTATGTGTGAGAAACAGCATACAAACTGTCTGAAATCTGTGTTTATAAATCTTTAACAATTATTAAATCAGAGTACCTAGTCTATAACAGTTGATTAATTTGAAATTATTTCAAGTTTCCAGGAGCTATCCATTTTTAATTTTATCAATGAAAACAATGCTCCAAAATTTTTCCAACGAGCACTTCGATTACTATTATCCTCAGAGTTATGACATTATTTCTCATGATCAATGAGCAATACCCCCAATCCTATCAACTGGTTTGCTTTGTTTCTCTATAAGTTCATTTATACAAACATTCACTCATAATAATGATTAAACCCAGCTGTGCTGTATTCTAAGGATTCTGAAACAAGCCATACAGCCAAGGAGCCTACAGCTTAGAACAGGAAGCAAAAAGCAATGACTGCAAAACATGGCAGAATATGCAATTGAGGAACAGGTTATTCAAAACTCGTATTTCAGGTTTATTTCAAAGACACTTTAAGTTTACACATAACTGATGGAGTAGGGAAAACTTTTATTTAAAATCCCAATATTATAAGCATGGACTCCCAAATTAAATCCATCATCCAAAATTATATAGCAAATTAACAGGCAGAGCCTCAGTTAAAATAACATAAGCCCATATTCTTTTCTCTACATTAGGCTGCATTTCACACTTACAAAAAGTCACCATCATACGTAATCTAGTTATTAAATCCGTGTGCTTTCTAGCTCTGCATGCAGAATTCCAGTCTAGCAGCTAGTGCAATATTCTCTATGCTCTGATACTCTGAAATTTTAATGACTCTCATTCTCATTTCTCAACTGTGTCTCTTAACCTTTCTTTTCAGCCCCTTCTGATAGAAAGGATTTGAGTCATTAGTAGTCTATGAATGAAAAACAATGAGGGCAACCTTAAAGTAAGTACCATTAAACTTTAACTTGGGAGGAAAAAAAAGGGGCCAAGGGCAGACCACACAGCTATGTAAGCATGTGCAGAAAAGATGTGGCCACCTAACAACTGAATAATAACTATATTCTATCCTGGGAAATTTCTCACAAATATCCCCTATAGTGTCATTTCCAAATGCTACAGTGAACCCCAAATCCCACCCCCACTTCCCTGCCTGTCTTCAGCAATGCTTAATGTGCAAAAGCACAAACACTGTTTTAATTACAAGCTAACTCTAATAAACTAGTGGTTAATTCTGGGCCAAATTTGGCCTTACATTTTTCAGCAATGCTTTACTCATTGACAATCTTTGTTTTAGAATTTTGCTTTTGAAATCATAATCAGAATAACACATTCTGTTTAATACCCTCAAAAGTAACATTTATAACCTTTAAATGTGGGTTTGGCTTTAGAAAAACAAGGATTATTAGAGACAAAGCGGAGGACTAAATGTAGAGCTTCTAAAGGAGGGAAGTACTTATGAAGACAAATAAATGATGGTGTATATTCTGTAACCTAATGATCTCAATGTTTTAAATTGACAGTCTGCAAGATTCATGAGTTAAGGGTTAATAAAACAGAGGCTTTTTCCAGTTAGAAAAATATCTCAGACTTCACTGGCTATTGCTTAGTTCAAGGGCTTGAAGAACACTCCAAAGAAAATATTCCCTCTAGTAATACTTGGATTAAAATGGTGACTTGGGTGTTTTGGCCAATTAAGACACTGGAGAATTGCAAGACTCAACCAGACCCAGCCTCTGTAATACAAAGCTGAACCACATGTGGTGGTAGTTTCTCAATCACATTAATTTGGTGGAGGGAAGCCAACCAAGAAAAAAACCTATTGTCACACAGTCTGCACTAACTTTAGCTACTTAGTCTTAGACAGCCCTGAAATATCCTTTTCCAGAGGAGCCTCTGAAGCTAGAGGTGGTCCACCAGCAACTCAGAGAAGCGTGGGGTTAAGGTAGAACAGAACAGACCACCTGCCTGTTGTCTTTCAGGGCCAGAGCTCATGGAAGTTTTATAGTAAAATAAGCCAAATTAAATGAATCAAACTGTGCTCCTTGACCTAAATGGAATGTTGGTTTCTAATTCTTTCTTATTTCAATGTGAACCTACCCACCATCTGGGCTTCCAAGCTTAATATGTAAATTTAATTTTCCATAGTATAGTTGGCTGGGAAGAAAAATAAAGCTTTGAGACTGTACAGTACAGTGGGAAGATAACCAGACTGAAAGAGCTGGAAACTGGTGTCTGCAGTCACGGCTCTAACCCCACCAGCTGTGTCACGGTCACCCGTGTGCATGCCAGGCTGCTCCTCTCTTGAATGAGAGTGCCAGCAAGCGCTCCACTTCAAAAATCATCTTTAGCCCTCATTTGCTTTTGGCTAACCAAGCAAATGTATAGTTTTGGTATCAGACTGCTAGGCGTGGATTTGTTAATTCATTCTTAAAGGTTCGTTTCTGTGGCTACTAAATTATCTAAAGATTTCCAACTCTTCGGTCATAAGTAATTATGTTTGTTAACTGCAAAACCTTCTGCTCTGGAAAAAAAAATTCTGTACCCTGTAGACGAAGACCACACAGTCCACATGGGCACAGAGCAAAGCATTTCATAATGATAGACTATGCTCCTCTCTAAACAGCTGGAAGTCTCTCAGATTAAATCACTACAGCTTACAAATACTGTAGAAACAACTCATTCACTTCCACCATGACAGAGGAAATTTTGAAGGATGGTTTTCAGAAGGAAATTTGGAAGATTCGATTAACTAATTTTTTTAAAGCAATGAACAAGTTGTGGAAAATAACACTGAAGTAGAAGTCAGTTGTACGTCTTATTATTATATGAGGAAATCAAAACTTGACGTACTCACTACCCACTACCCAACCCCTTAGTATACCAGGAATTCTTAGTTTTTTCTAAGATACAAACTAAAATCTGTAAATGAATTCAGAGTGAATTATGGTTATACTTTGAGGAAATTCCAAATTTTATTCCAGAGCTAAATTACTGGAAATGTTTGTGTTCTACACAAGTAGTAAATTTTGTAGTGTTAACTCAAAGAGTACTAAGTGCTACCCTCTACCTAGTACCTAAGTCCTGTGGAAGGATAAGCTTCCAGACGAATAGTGAGACAATCTCACTCAAACGGACGTTTTACTCATACATTTCTCTGTACTTAAGGACAGTCATCAGGAATTCACTATGAGTAACAGCATCCAGCTAGATGAATCAAGAGAAAAATACAATTTCTGCTCTGAAAATTATTCAAACTTAGAGTCATTAGGATTAAGCCCATCATTTGCCACTGAAGAATGCAATTTTAATTAAGGTAAAATAAGAATGAATACATAAACATTGCTCAAGACGTTTCAGTTGTCATAACAAAGTGTTGCTTCAAACTGCATTGAAAGGAAATATATTTATATAGGAAGAGAACATTAAGTAGAAAAATAAGGTAGTAGAAGGGATAACTGAGTTGAGTATAAAAAAAACAACGACAAAAGGGAGAGAATATGTCTGCTGCTCCTTTGGTTTTCTTTTACTTTTTGTTTTATTTGGAGGAGGGGGGAGATACAACTTGCCCATGCAAGCAAACTCTATTTTTACTGCCACATTTTACTCCCACTGATCAAACAATGAGATGATTCTTTCGTTTTGAACAGGCTGCCAAAAATCATCCTCCCGCTGCCTCCGCCCAACAGTTTACCAGTACTCAAAACTTAATGATCTGAAACTGGGAAATGATGGCATTTCCAAACTACATACATAACTAAGAAGCCTTGCTCTTGTCACACTCCCATTTCTTTCCCTTGGCCACACTTTGCTCTAGGGGGACTATATATCAAGTCCCCTGCATACTCAAGGCTTTGGATCTCCCACCACAAAGGGCCAAGAATCTACCTGCTCCTTTTCAAAGCAAAATCCTATCCTGTCCTAGTCATCACGAGGTCTTTACTTCACTCCATACCCATCTCTCCCCACCTCCAAAATCCCCTTTGTACTTCCATCCCAGTTCAACAAGCCAGTGTGTCCTAGATGTTTCATGTTTATTTTAGGCTTTGCTATGTAACTAGACAGTAGGCCTTACTCCAAGGCTAAGTCAGGTCCTTTTCTCACATCTCCCCAGACAGGTGAAAAGGGAAGCAAGTAATAATAATATTTTTTTAAAAACCTGATGACTGACAGTTAATCCAAAATAGTTCTCTTCTAAAACACCATGCAGTTGTTACAAGGTATTCCTGGCAATCACGAAGTACACTTTCATGCATTGGGCCAATATGGAAATTAACTACATTCATACTTAAAGACTGAAGATGTAACCAACAATACATTACAAAAGTAGTAAGTAACCACTCTAACCCTCTACATTACAAAAAAAAAATAGCCAAACTCAGCTGTAAATCCCAAGTGTCTATATACACTCGGGGTCCCAGTGTATTGTTATGAAGCATGGATGGGGCAATCAAACTGTAATAAAATACGACTCTGAAATGTCATAAATTTGACTTAGCATAACATGACCCATTAGTAATAATAATCATTTAACAACTTGTTTTCCTTCTTAAAACAGAGATTCTTTTTCAAAGAATGGTTTCAGTTGAAGTTTCCTTCATCTTTTCAAAGCTTCTTTAAAACTTTCCAGGGAAATTTAAACAAATGCCTTCTTTTTCTCTCAGCAACATTCCAAATGGCAGCAAAGAATACCCAAGAGTCCCTCCACAGATGAGAACAATATTCCCCAGTGGCATCACTTAGCAAACGAGCAACAGGACCCCAGCAGCATTGAAACACCTTAAAGGCATTATATTGTCACTTCAGTCTTCCTCTATCATAACTCTCCCCATTGCAGAACTACCAAGTACCTCAGTAGTAGCCCAGAAGTAGGAGTGAAAGTGGCATCTAAAAAGTAAGAACTATCTGCAAAATTAGAGAAAAGTAGTTCTAATCACAATCCTTTGGTCACTAGCAAGTGTTGCCCACGGACCACCAATGCAAAAGTGAATCTCAAGATTTTACTGTGGCTTTTCCTACTTTTCAGTATCTACTGCCAGAAAAAAATATGGCAGTATCAGCAGGTTGAAATCCTGCACCAAAAATTGTCCATGAAGAGTTGAGAAATCATACAGAAGTATCCAAATATCAATATGCAAAAACAAATAGGGAATGCCAACGATGGAAAAGTAGTACTGTGCAACAAAACTAAAAAGGAACATTTGTAAATCAGGAATTCCCGAGTACCAGGGAAAAATGTGGTTCAGTGGTTTAAAAATCAAGTCATTCGTGATCTAACCTTAATCCCCTTCCTTATTCTGTATGTGGATAGGGATTTGAAAAGCTCTATAGCGATTTGATGTTATTTAACAAATAATTATACAGCTTTCATGTTTATTTAACAAGTAATTGAGGAAAGAAGGAAGAAACAAAATGGAGACACCATAGCCAAGCTAACAAAACCACTTAAATTGAAATGGCCTGAACATGAGAAATAGATTTTATTTCACTTTAACTAGCCTAAGGACTTAAACTTTTAAACTTCTCAGTTGTGCATCAATGCCTGGAGATATATATATATAAATCTGACAGATAACCCTCTGAAGGACTTAGGAATGAATATTCATGCGTCCAGACCACCAGACATCTGGAAAAATTCCATTTCAGATCAATCCAGAATCTAGGAATGCAGAACTGATTCTCCTCAAATAATGAACTTTTTAAGAATTCTCAACTTTTCAGAACACTCTGGGTGTTACCTGATAGTGATTCCAAATATAAAAATCTTCAGACCCTTGAATAAAACTTTGTCATTTAATTCCAGCAAAGATCCATTTATGTTGAACCAACATAATTTCATAGCTTTAATTCCATGGGTAAAGGACAGAGATGCTGCAGAACATCCTACGAGGCTCACGACAGTCCTCCACAACAAGGAATCACTCTGCCCAATATGTCAGCAGTGCCCAGTCAAGAATCCCAACTGTAAATGACTGCTCAGGAGTGCCGGGCTCCTTAATTCTCCCCACTGCCTCATTCACATATGGCAAGATAAGCTTCCTGAAGCTTTCGCAGTATGGAGCCCTGCCAGTGTTGTGTACAAGCTGTTTCTCCTCCTTTCGTTCTGGGCCTACCCTTCCACATGTCACCACATGCCAAGCCAGGCCATGATCAGACCATAAGAAGCTGCCTGAACCCCTGGTTTTATCATCCCCCACTGTGGCTCATCTCATCCCCATTCAAGCTCCAGTCACAACACAAAAGGAAGTTTGCGTGAAAATAACTAACTATTCTCATGTTTATAGCCTGCTTCTCTGGAGCTGGCAGTAACACTTGGCCTGAAAAGACTAAAAGGTAAAGGAAATTACTGTTACCTAACTGCTGCCAATTAAAATAATGAAGCTTCAAAAACTGAATTATCCATTATATAAACATACTTTACATTAGACTCTTGTTTCCACAATGATCACAGTTCCTGGTCATTTAACAACTGAAACCACATGGTAAAGAAGTATTGGGATCTGGGGTTTTTTGTTTTTGTTTTTTGATGTTTTGACCTTGTCTGACCTACCACAAAGCACACTCTACTACATCAATATATTCTGAAATGGTCAACATTTCCTCTTTCATTAAAACATTCCTTGTCTGTTAATCTTGTAAATTCATAGACATAAAACATATATCCTCATCCACTCCAATCACATCAAAAAGCAAACTTCAACCCCAAAGTTGTCACACCCATTAGGATGGCTACTGTCAAAAAAGTAAAAACAGAAAGAAAGAGCAAGGGGTAGGGTAGATGTTAGGTAGGATGTGGGGAAGCTGGAAAGGAAACCTGTGAACCTTTGATGGAAACAAATGGTGCAGCCACTATGTAAAACAGTATGGTGATTCATCAAAAAACTGAAAAGAATTGAAAGAAGGATCTCAAAGAGATGTTTTATGCAAGTAGCCAAAGGTGGAAGCAACCCAAGTATCCATCTAAAGAGATGGATGGATAAAAAAAAAATGTGTATATACATACAATGGAATATTATTCAATGCTAAAAAGGAAAGAAATCATTCTGACACATGCTTCAGCATGGACAAACACTGAGGACATTATGTTAAGTGAAAAAAGCCAGCCACAAAAAGGCAAGTACTATATGATTCCACTGATATGAAGAAGTATGTAGAGTAGTCAAGCTCATAGAAACAGGAAGTAAAAGGGTGATTGCCAGGGGCTGGTGCAGAGGAAATAAGGACTTGTTCAATGGGTATAAAGTTTCAGTTTTGCAAAATGATAAAGTTCTGCAGATTGGTTATGCAACAATGTGAATATATTTACTACTAAACTATGCATTTAAAAATGGATTAGATGGTAAATTATGTGTATTTTACCACAATTTAAAAACCACAGTTGTTAATATTTAACATCACTTCTAGGTATTCTCTTCTTGTAACCATAAATCAAAATTTTCTACATATTTATAATTTTGTCAATTACTCCTCATCACTTTACTTTCACTCCTGCACAGTCTCATCCAGCCTCAAAAGTGGATTTAAATACCATCCATACATTGATTTCCAAATTTCTTTTTCTAGCTCTGACCTATATCCCCTGACTCCCACTCAACTGTTCCAATCTAACACGTAACACATCTGAAATGAAATTCTTGAGAATACCCACCGCACCTGGTCCCCCGAGGATCACTTTATCTCAGAATTCCAACACGCCAAAACCTTAGATAAGTGGTTTTCAACAGGTCAACTTTGCCTCCCAGGGGACCAAATGTCTTAGGACATTTTTGGTTGTCATAGCTTGGGGGCAGGGGAGAGGTACTTCAAGAGTACAGAGGCCAAGGATGTAGGTAAATATCCTACAATGCTTTGGACAGACATCCAGAACAAAATTTTACCTGACCCAAAATGTCTGAGGTAGAGGAACCCCATCTATGAAGCATAGTTGCCTCCTTTCTCTCACACTCTACATTTGATTAATCAGAAATTCCTCTAAGTATCATCCACAAAGCAAGCCCAAAATCTGTTCATTTCCACAGCTTTAATCCTGTTGCAAATCACCACATTCTTCTACTTACTGAAATAACTTAAACAGCCTCCTGACTGGTATCTCCAGTTAGGATTAAGCATCCAGCCTTGTAATCCTTTAAAAGTAGTCAGTTCACACCACACCTCTGCTGAAAAACCCTTCCACAAAAAGACCCTTGTAAGTTCCTTACAAGTCCTTACATACTCTTCACATTCCCCAACCCTTCCCAGCTCACCATTTGCTCCTGTGCTTTGACCACACTGGCCCCTTTGTTCTTCCCCAAACATCCCACTCTCCAGGCCCCAGGCCCAGTCCTCTGAGCTATCTTAAAAGAGCTTCCACCAAAGATCTGCAGACTAATGCTCTTTCTTTTGTCTGGTGTCTACTTAAATAATACAACACTAAGACCTACTCTGACTACCCAACATTAAAACACACCCACACCTATACACACCCTTTCCACTACTTATCCTTTATCTTCCTTTCTCCAGAGTGCCTATTACCATCTGATAATATATAGTGACTCCTACTTGGTATGTCTGTCTTTGCCAACTAGAACACAAATAAATACTTTTTGCCCACAGCTCTAGTCTCAGCCCCTTGTTGAAAAGATTAATAAATATTTGTTGACTAAATGATTGCTATCTTTTCCAACTATTTCAGTGGAGAAAGTTATGTAAGGGTTGTTTTGTAAACACAAATGAAACTGTGTCATGCATACTGGTCTACCACCTGCTTTGCTACAAAAAGTACCCAAGTTCTACAATTGACAGCTCTGATCTTTCATGATAAGAATAATCAGAATCTGGCTTAACCGAATTTTAATGTTTTTACTATATGAAGGTTTATTATTTTATAAGAAACTGAATATATTTTTTAATGTAAGATCCAGAAATGAAGCAGTGAACCTGGACAGTAGTCTTTGCCAAGGTCCAGCAGAGCACACAGTCACAGAAGACAATCAAAATCAAACACATTTAAAGCATGCCCATCACCTACTCCATAGATTCCCCAATTTCAGTCACTCACATACCACACTTCCATGATTTTGGCCACATCCTTCCTACATTTTTTTCTTAAGAATTCATCTACTTCTTTTACTGAGCTTTCTACAAAGCAATGATTTCTATTAAATCTGGAGTTGTTCTATATCCAATACACATTAAAATAAATACGGAATTATTAAAATGTAAGATGTTCCTTCATATAGTTCTTAATATTTAACACATTGCTAGTGGTTTCCACTTTATAGTCTAAGAAACACAGAACACTTTTCATTTATAAAAAAGAAAACAAAATCCCAAGAGGCTTAGTGCTTCACTTGATGTCAACAATTAACTAGAATCAAGACTTTCTCAACTTTGTGTTCTGGTTTCATGCTGACTATGGAAAATACATTTTATTTGCACCCCTTTAATAGTCTTCTGTTGTGTGTGACACACGGAAATTATGCTGTGAGTGAAATATAAAGTGAACAGAATTAAAAGGCTCAGATCAGTGAGGATAATTTATTTTGCCATGAGAGACTTAAACACAAAATACAGTAATTATTATGTATAGCACTTTTCTGTCACCAAGGTAGTTAGATATGGTTACACAAATGAAGAGTACATCCGTTTTTCCAACTGCAGTATTTCTGTTGACAGTATCTTAAAGATCCCAAGGTTTGGCAAGAAGTGTGGAAATATGATTCAAGTCAGGTCTTTATAGGGTGACCATATATTCCAAGTGAAAAGGGAAATAAACTATTTTCAAGAACAGCCTGTGGTTTACCACTACACCAGTAAAAAATTAATCAAGTATCTGTTAAGTTAGACTGTTATAATAAATTCTGTTGTTTAGTATAGTTGTAGGAGGGAAGAATGTTGGTTAAAATCATTCTTTTTCATTGACTCGCTATTGTTTTTCTATTTAGTTCTCCTTTAATATCTTAAAATAGAGCACTGTAATTCATGCATAAAAGCCCTGCACATCCTTTGTTGAGTTATTCTTAAGTATCTTATTCTGCTGTAGCCAGTTTTCGAGGTAGTGTACATAAATTTATTTACATCTATCGAACTTTCTAGGCTCTTATTACTTGTAGGAAGTTCTCTGTAGATTATTTAGGATTTTATACGGGGAAAACAAAATTAAGTCTTAGATCTTTTATGCCTTTGATTTCATTTCACTCCACAGACCAGGGATCCTTAAAAACAGTACTGAATTCAAGCAGTACTGGTACAAATTCTTGTCCGATTCCTGTTTTTTAAAGTCAATGCTTCTAATGTCTGGATGAATGAATATAATTTTTCCTAACTCCTGCAAAATTTCAGGCAATTCACTATCATAATATTCTGTTCAAATGACAATGTTAACGGGAAATTCTTAAGGTCATTACCAAGCTGTAATAGACAACAGTTGGGTGATTATCCAAATCACAATAATTCCTTTGTTTTTGAAAAAAAGTGCTGATAATCAGAGAAACCGAAGCAACATACTTTGTTCCCTTGACCTTGGGTAACCGGTCAAGGGTCTTTAAGTGAACTTGGCTGGGTCAATCAGAGTCCTTTTAAGTTTCTGAGTTTTGTTTAGTTGTTTTTTTTTTAAGTTTACCATGGGAAACTAGACACACACCCTCCCTCCAAACAATTTGTCAAGTATAGAGGCAATGTTTGTGACTTAGCAAGTGGAAGAAGCCAATTAAGAGGATGCAGCTGATAAGCAAAGGAAAGGCAGAGACACAAAGCCTCTTAGAGGCCTCAGAGATGACGAAGTGGCTGTTCCTAAAGCCCGTAATACAGTATGACCCTCTCCACAAATAAATGAGATGCCTCAGCATCTTCCCAACCAATTTTCTGTTCACTTTGCAAATGACTGTCCTGGCTGACACACAGTAAGCCATTTTGACAAGAATCCACTAAGAGTGAGACTTCTGGTTTCCAAGAATTTTGATACTAAGTCAAATAGCAAATTTATGAATAATGTGTTATTTTAATTAGTTTTACAACTAAAGTAAAATATAATAAGCAGTTATAATTTTACAAAAAGTTACCACTGGGAAAAATTGGGCAAATAATACACAGGATTCCTTAAAATTATATGTTAATTTATAATTATCTCAAAATTTAAAAGTTTAATTAAAAATCTTTAATTATCTTATCTTAATAGTAATTAGATTTACACTTCCTTCAGTAGTACCCGAGCATTATGACTAAGGTTTACTCACAAAGACAAAAACCTTCTGTTTGCCGAATACCTCAACCTCTTATTCCTGAATGTCTGCTTGATCAGCTGATATATTCCAACCATCCATTCATTGCTTTGTTACATTAACATTTCCCTTCATAATATTTTTTTTACTACTGTTTTCTAGTCTACTTTATATATACTTAGGTTTATTTATTCTGCCCTTAAAAATTAAGTGCTGCATCTAGGTCTTAAAAATCTTCTGGGGGATGGTTATACAATGACTTTATATATATATTTACCTTTTATATCAAAGTATCTTTAAAACACACACACACACACACACACACAGAGCACAGTTTACACATGTAGTCAAGACCAGCACGTCCCCAAACCATACCAATGAAAAATGATGGCTGACGCCAAAGGGTAAATGTATTTTTGAACATTCCAAGGCAAAATGGAAAGATTTCAATATGATACGCAATTTTTACTCCAAAGTAGAGGCTATAAAACTGTGATGAGTGGCAAAGGCAAGAAGACAAAAGAACTAGAAATGGGAGGAGAGAGCTGGAGAGCACAGGTGCTGTGTCTGGTAGCAGGCTCCTGCTGCTCAGGTGAATATTCTCAGTCATGAGTGACAGAAACCTTAACCCCCAAAGATTTAAGCCAAAGTAACAAACTGAAAAAGACATTTTTCAATTCAGTTTATATCTTGACAGGGGAAAAAAAGGAATGTGGAAGTTCTTTATTCAAGGGTTCTATTTTAAATTGACTGCTTTTAAAATAGCACTATCTGGCGGAAAAGTTCTCTTTAAATCCTTCCATACAGTCGAGGTTAAGCTTAAAAAAATAAAGGGGTCTTGGGAAACAGGAAAATATAAAGATTGGATGCTAACTGTCATGTATCCATTTACAAATCTTTACATCCAGCAATTTGATATATAGCCGTAAAACACCAGCTGTGAGAATGGTGTAACAATAAAACAATTCATGCTCAAATGTTAAAGAAAATGGTATATAAAAATCCAAACATTTTAAAAATAGCACTCACTGAGGTCCCTCTGCCGATGGCTCGCTATGACAGCAGAACTTCCATCAGTGCACAAACTTCATTTTACTTCATTTTACTGCAGGCTTCCTTCCAAGTATTCTTTTGCAAGAGCTAATACAAAGCATGAAAACTGGGTCTCGGTTTTATCTCCTTTATTCCCCTTGTACTCTGGGGTAGAGTGTTAACGAGCAGCAAAATGACTAAAAGGCAACTTTCCAGGATAGGCTTCACTGTCTGATCGCTGTGTCAAATCTATTCAGAGATATTTGTGTTTATTTATTTTTTACATTATAAATATTTATATTACTAGAGATTAGCACCAAAATCTATGGGGAGGCCCTTCCTTTCACAACCCTTTTGGAGAAACTTTTTTTTTCTTTTTTTTTTTTATTGTTGTTCAAGTACATTGTCTCCATTCCCCTCCACCACCACTTCCCCCAACCCCAGCCATCCCCACATCCCACTCTCGACCCTACCCCCCTTTGGCTTTGTCCATGTGTCCTTTATACATGTTCCTTGACAATCCTAGCCCCCCATTATCCCCTCCGATCTCCCTTCTGGTTACTGTCAGTTTGTTCTTAATTTCAGCATCTCTGGTTATATTCTGCTTGTTTGTTGTGTTGATAAAGGTTCCACTTATAGAATAGATCACGTGGTATTTGTCTTTCACTGCCTGGCTTATTTCACTTAGCATAATGCTCTCCAGATCCATCCAAGCTGTCACAAAGGTGAGAAGTTCCTCCTTTCTTTCTGCTGCATAGTATTCCATCATGTAAATGTAGCATAATTTTTGGATCCATTCATTTACTGATGAGCACTTAGGTTGCTTCCAGCACTTGGCAATTGTAAATTGTGCTGCTATGAACATTGGGGTGCATAGGTTCTTTTGAATTGGTGTTTCAGGTTCTTAGGATATAGTCCCAGCAATGGAATTGCCGGGCCAAAAGGCAGTTCATTTTTAGTTTTCTAAGGACATTCCATACTGTTTTCCACAGTGGCTGCACCAGTCTGCATTCCCGACAACAGTGCACTAGAGTTCCCTTTTCTCCAAAATTTTGCCAGCACTTGTTGTTTGTTGCTTTGTTTATGATGGCCATTCCAACCGGTGTGAAGTGGTATCTCACTGTGGTTTTAATTTGCATCTCTCTGATAGCTAGTGATACTGACCATCATTTCATATGTCTCTGGGCCCTCTGTATGTCCTCCTTGGAGAAGTGTCTGTTTAGGTCCTTTGCCCATTTTTTAATTGGGTTGTTTGTCTTCCTGGAGTAGAGTCATGTGAGTTCTTTATATATTTTGGAGATCAAACACTTGTCCAAGGTATCATTTGCAAATATATTTTCCCATACAGTTGGTTCCTTTTTCATTTTGCTGATGTTTTCCTTAGCTATGCAGAAGCTTTTTATTTTGATGAGATCCCATTTGTTTATTATTTCCTTTATCTCCCTTGCTCTAGGGGACATATTGATAAAAATAGCTGAGATTTTCCTGCCTATGTTCTCCTCTAGGACTTTTATGGCATCATATGTATTTGTCTTTTATCCATCTTGAATTTATTTCTGTGTGTGGTGTAAGTTGGTGGTCAAGTAGGTTTTTGGTGGACTCTATAGGATTTTCTATGTACACTATCATGTCATCTGCAAACAGTGACAGTTTTGTTTCCTCCTTTCCAATTTGGATGCCTTTTATTTCTTTTTCTTGTCTGATTGCTGTGGTAACGACTTCTAATACTATGTTGAATAGAAGTGGTAAAAGCGGACATCCTTGTCTTGTTCCTGATAGTAGTGGGAAAGCTTTTAGTTTTTGCCATTAAGTATGATGTTGGCTGTAGGTTTCTCAAATACAACCTTTATTATGTTGAGGTATGCTCAGAGACATTTTCAGAATTTTGACAAACATTTCTAGTTGTTATTAAGGGTTCTTTTTGTTATAGACTCAAAAGAAAAAAATTACAAATGTGAACACTTAGAAGTATTTTCTGAAATCCCAGCAATTACCTTATTCGAATCCTTTATACTAAAAATATTTATTCAAAGAAAGCTTATTTCTCTATTAGACAAACAATCTGAGAAAAGGTAAACAGGAAGCTGTAATAACTCTCAGCAACCACCTTTCATTTTTCCATATGCCTTACTAAATACTATCCTCAATTTTGGACAACCAAGATGGTTTTCTGAACACCTAATAGATACAAGAATAAAAAAGAATTACAAAAGAGATCAGGACTCTTATCTTCCATGTATTTAAAATTTAAGTAAAAAAGGGAAAACACAGGATATGACAGAACAAAGAGCTGAAAGTCTAGTCTAAAGACCTGACACTCAGTCCTACACCTCAGCTGTCATTTTTTTTTAATCCTCATCTGAGGATATGTTTTACTGATTTTTTTAAGAGAGAGAGGAATGGGGGAGAGAGAGAAAAAATCAATGTGAGAAACATTAATCGGTTGCCTCCTGCAAACACCCCAATAAGGAACAGAACCTGCAACATTCTGGTGTATGGAAGACACTCCAATCAACTGTGTAACCTGGCCAGGGCTCCAGCTGTCACTTATTAGTGGAATTTATTTTTCTGAATGATACATTTACAGTCTGAGCTCAATATCAGATTGTTGTGAGGATCCAAAAAAGAATATAGTATATAAAAGCACTTTGCAAACTTAAAAAAAAAAAAAGTACTAAGATGATTACCAATAAAAATAAAATCCACTATAGTGGCAATGTGATCTGCCACCTTTCAAGGCTACCATAGTATTTCACTAGGTAATGGGAAATCAGGAAAATCATGGAAAGCCTCTATTATTCAATAAATGTTAAAATTGGAACTTTGTACATTGAGAAAATTGTGATGTTTCTTTTTTAAATTTGAAGTGAAATCACTGTACAAAAAATGTTGGTATACAGGCCAGCATACCTAAAGTTTGTATGTAATAAAAGGTAACCTAAGACACACCAGAAATATAACCCATACTTAGGCATGTGAAATATTAAAAGATTGTGTTTCATTTATCTGAGACAAAAATTACTTCACAGACTGTACTAAAGCTTTATAACCACATCAATGCTGGAAGCATAAATTAATTAATAGCACTTACTACTAGCATATGTGCAATGCAAAAATGTATGGCAAAGATTAAACAAAAAAATCTTTCATTAAAGGAACAGGAACATGTAGTTTTCTCAACATTTAAAATATTCTTAAATTTCTGAATCCTTGGTTCAAAGACAGGGTAAGAAAGACTTAAAATAGTTTTACTCAACATTTTTGGCTTTCACATGCCAAAATTTGATATGGGAACTGTCAATAGATTGACAGATTAAGTTTTTGCTGAAATATAATAGTTTTTTGCTGTTTTAAGGTAATAAAGAATATGAAAATTAAGCTAATTTCAACACACATTGTAAGTGTCTGTGTTCTTCCTTACTTTTAGTAAGATATTGAAATCATACATCTAAAGCATTTAATAGAGCATGATATTATTATTATGCCATTTTTATTTAGCGCAGTCTTAGTTTAGTACCTTATGGATTATGTAAAGGTTCTGAAGCCCAAAACCTGCATGTAAACCCTGGCATACCATATATTATCTGTATGCCTTTGAGTTTGCTCTTCCTTAAAATAGGTATATTAATAGCATACATCTCAGAGAGTTGCTGTGCAGGTTGAAGTATTATAGTTAAATAACATATAATTACTGTAGTAGTGCCTGGTACCTCGAAAATGCTTAGGGTCAGCTGTTATCATCTACAGCAGTGCTTCCCAATCCTTACCACATGGCTTGAATTATATTTCTAACACATTTCAGGTGCTCATAGCCTCAAATGACCAGTGTCTAATGTACTGGGCATCATAGATACACATATTTTAAATCTCTTGAAACTCATAACAACTCAAAATCTTGTATCAATAACCAACTAATTTATGTTTCTGACACTTTTCCTTTTTTAAAAAGATATAGCTCTATAAAACCATTTTGATTTTGCCCCCTATTAACCCTTATCTAGTTCTGCTTATGCTTTTAAAAAAGTACAAAAAAGGAAAATAGAAGTTTTAATACTCTTATAAAGGAAGTAAATATTAAGGTTATAAGTTTCTCTTCCCAGTCTCATGATTTTTTGTTCCAAAGTAATTATAAGACACCTAGCCCATTTCAGGATAGTACTTTCAGTACCTGAGGATTTAAAATAAAAAAATAGATCTCTGGCCAAGATGGAGGCATAGGCAGATACACTTTGCCTCCTCGTGCAACCAAAAGAAGGACAACCACAAACTTAAAAGCAAAAACAATCAGAACTGCCAGAGAATCGAACTGTATGGAAATCTGACAACCAAGGAGTTAAAGAAAAAACATTCATCCAGACCAGCAGGAAGAGCGGAGACAGGAAGCAGGGCAGAGAGGATACACAGTAAGGCTGAGGTTGGAGGAGCAATGGGTGAGGTTGTGGCTAGCAGACCAGGGCAGGGAAGGTGGCAGCTAGTGGACTGGGTGGTCCTACATTTGCATGCAGATAAATCGGGATGAACAACTGGGGAGCTAGACAGACCGCACAACCCAGGGTTCCAGCGAGGGAAAAGAAAGCCTTACAACCTCTGACTATAAAAACCTAGGGGGCTTGCTGTGGTGGGAGAAACTCCCAGCCTCACAGCAGAGTTCCTTAGAGAGACCCACAGGATTCTATAACGCACACAAACCCACCCGGGAATAAGCACCAGAAGAGCTCAATTTGCTTGTGGATAGTGGGGGAAGTGACTGAAAGCAGGACAAAGGCTGACCAAGAGGCATTGTTCCCTTTCTCACCACTCCCCCACATACAGTGCCACAACGCAGTGATGTGCCTCGCCCAGCCCTGGCGAATACCTGAGACTCCACCCCTTACAACATAACACATGAGCCAAAACAAAGAAATATAGCCCAAATGAAAGAACAGATCAAAACTCCAAAAACAGACCTAAACAATGAGGAAATAGCAAACCTATCAGATGCAGAGTTCAAAACAAGGTAATAAAGGTGCTCACAAGAATGATTGAGTAGGGTCACAAAATAGAGGAAAAGTGAAGGCTATGCAAAGTGAAATAAAGAAAAATGTACAACAGTGAACCAACAGTAAAAGGAAGGAAATCGGGACTCGAATCAATGGTTTGGAGCAGAAGGAAGAAATAAACATTCAACCAGAACAGAATGAAGAAACAAGAATTCAAAAAAATGAGGAGAGGCTTAGGAACCTCCAGGACAAATTTAAATGTTCCAACATCTGAATCATAGGGGTGCCAGAAGGAGAAGATGAAGAGCAAGAAATCAAAAACTTATTTGAAAAAACAATGAAGGAAAAGTTCCCCAGTCTGGCAAAGGAAATAGACTTCTAGGAAGTCCAAGAAGCAGCTCAGAGTCCCAAAACACTTGGACCCAAGAAAGCACACACTAAGGCATATCATAATTATATCACCCAAGATTAAAGATATGGAGAGAATTTTAAAAGCAGCAAGGGAAAAGGAGACAGTTACTTACAAAGGAGTTCCCATAAGACTATCAGCTGATTTCTCAAAAGAAACCTTGCAGGCAAGAAGGAGCTGGAAAGAAATATTCCAAGTTATGAAGGGGAAGGAGCTACATCCAAGATTACTCTGTCCAGCAAAGCTACCAGTTAGAATGGAAGGGCAGATAAAGTGCTTCCCAGATAAGATCAACTTAAAGGAGTTCATCATCACCAAGTCCTTATTATATGAAATGTTAAAGGGACTTATCTAAGAAAAAGAAGATAATAAAAAATATTATTAGTAAAATGACAACAAACTCACAACTATCAACTGAACCTAAAGAAAAGAAAGAAAAGAAAAGAAAAGAAACTAAGCAAAACACTAGAACATGAACAGAATTGCAGAAATGGAGATCACATGGAGGGTTATCAGAGGGGAGTGGAAGGGCAGAGAATGAGGAAAAGGGTACAGGGAATAAGAAGCACAATTGGTAGGTACAAAATAGACAGAGGGAGGTTAAAAATAGTATAGTAAATGGAGAAGCCAAAGAACTTACATGTACAACCCATGGACATGAACTAAGGGAGCGGGGGCTAATGCTGGTCAGAGGAGGGGTGCAGGAGGGAGAGGAATAAAGGGGAGAAAAAATGGGACAACAAATAGCATAATCAATAAAATATAGTTTGAAAAAGAAAAAATAGAGTAATCTGGGCACTGAATAGAAAGAATATAAATCCTGGGAAACCTAAAGCAAATGTGTAAACTTACATATGTCAATGGTCAAATGTGAATGTTAAACCTTGGAAGTGATGATAGTTAAGAAATTTTTTCTTATATTAATCAAAATGGAAACCACAATAAATAAGTCCATCTGTATAAATTCTTCAAGATAAACATAAGCTAAAATATTATGAAAGTGAGGCTTCCTCAATTGGTGATAAACACACAGCTTAAAAAAACAACAAAACAAACAAAAACTACATTGGCACACACACATATTTGTCAAGGTTAGGGACTCAAAGTGGTCAGAAAGTTAAGGGCCCCCAAGCAGGCGCAGAGTAGCAGCACAGGGCAGATAGATAATTTGGAACCTCTCTCCTGAAGAAAACTCACTAAGCCCACATCCTGTAATGTTTTCCTATTTAATATTGTCCTACAACCCTTCCATAGTGAAGTGACTCTATATGGGACTTAAGCAAGCTGTCCAAACAGCTCTCTCCCGGTTCTCCTACTAATCTAAATCTTTGTTGATTTTATGTTATCTAACCAAACTCTGGATTACCATACCTCAGGGCTCAAACCTCTGACCTTTTCTCTTCTGTCTGTGAGCACATACACAAGCTGAGTGATCTCACACATCCCCATAGCTTTAAATACCCTCTACAGGTTGATAACTTCTAAATTTATATCTCTAGTCCCATCTGTTACCCCAAACTCTCTGGACGTCTGTATCCAGCTGCTTCCTAGGCAAGGTTACTTAGATATCCAGCAGGCATCTAAAGAGACTCAAATTTTTAACTATTTCTTCCCCATCTCCTTCTTTATCTCAATGGCAGCATCTATGAGCTGCATTATTTTTTCTTTTCAGCATTTAACCACCATCAGACATAATTTGTTTAATGCCTGTTTTTTCCCAATAGAATGCAAGCTGCATGAACAGGTACTTCTGTCACAATATGTTCAGACTAGAAGGGATTAACTTAGGCTGTATGGACACGCAAGCCCTCGGGAGATTTGTGGGGTAGAGTCCGAATGACAAGATGAAGCCAATGGGAGGATGTGGATCAGGATGTTCAAGGAAAGGACATGACAAATGCAGAGGTCTGAGTCCAAAAGAAGTGTGGAGGGACACATTAGGAGAAACTGAAGCCTCTGTGGCTGGAGAACAGGGAATGAGGGAGAGCGGTAAGACAGGAGGAGCGATGGGAAGAGTGTGGTCCCAGGAATTCAGGGAGAGGAAATGGGAAGTTCAAAGGCCTGGAGGCAAGAGAGTCAAAGTCAAAGTCAGTATACTGATACAAATAACAAGAAGTGACCCAGATGTCTTCCAGAAAGCCTCAAGGGATCATTTCATGCTTCCTTAAGAGGTTCTGTTGGTGTGTAAGTATTTGTTAGTAACTGAAAAAATATTTCCTACCACTTTTTTGTTGCATTAAAAACATGCATTTTTAGTTGGCCTTAGCAGAATTTTTAAAAAACTCAAAGTTTGTAAGAAGCTAAAAGGAGGTTCCTTTTTTTTAAAAAAAATTCGATGTTTCTTTGGGCTCTTTTTCTGCAAATAGCCTTTATGTTACCCTGATGATATATATCCATCTTACCAATCACGGTAAATCATTGGAGACATAAGAATTTGTTTAAACTGCTAAGAGTCCTCTCTCATCTCCTTGAGCTTTTACTTCTCTTTAGTCACTGTTCTGACATACATAGGTTTTGGTCAGATTCAACAATATAAGTCATGATTTATCACTGAAAAAAACAATGAGTATAATCAATTACAGAACTCCTTTACACTTCCCTAGTATATAGACTTAACATGTTCTACTGATGGGGGACTTAAGAGTTGGAAAATTTTAGTTTAAGTAATAGCTAATAGCTTAGTTAGTAATCAGCGCAAGTAAAAGCTTTTGTTCCAGGAACTGAAGGTATGACGCACCCTGACTCCAGACCATAAGCATTTCCACCTTTGTTCCTCAGGAGGACTGCAGGCAATTCAAGATGATAACTGAGCCACTGTACTCCAGGGTGAGCTGACCACCACCCAGGACACAGCTAAAGGTGACTGCCTGGGGCACGGCTAAAGACTGTCCAGGGCAAGACTGCTGGAGTTGTTTTTTTAATCCAATTAACTCCTCGCTGAATTTCAAAACCCCTCACCACAGCTTGTTTATTCCCTGCTATAAAAACCTTGGCCTGGAAAGAAAAGACAAGATGGTGTGTTATGACATGAACCCGCCATCTTCTCAGATTGCAGGCCATCTGAATAAAGCGCCCATAAATATTCAATCTCTGTCTCTGCTTATTGGGTTTGGTAGTGACAGGAAACCCGAATTCTGGTGTCTTTTTCGGTCTCACTACTTCCAAACTGAAGTACTAATTCTTCAGCACATCTTTACATAAAATCTGCTACCAGCTATTCCTTCAGTTGTAATAACATCATATGACTAGAAGTATTGATTAATTCACTCAAATATTTAGATTTGCATGTTTATGGATTACTTTTATAGAATCTTTGTGGAAATGCAATCTATGAGGCTTTACTCTGTAAAGATTTTTCTCATTATTTTGCATTTTTTATTTCAGACCTTCTCTGAAACAACAGGAAAAACAAGCAAAACCCTCAATATGACTTCACTCGTAAACACAGAATTTCCTTCTTGACCCAACATGAGAAACATGGTTGAAAGCAAAACTGATGACCTTTGAAACACTAAGACTTAGTGATCTAATCTCCATCTCCATTGCTTATAAGACACTCTATCCCATTCCTCACCCATTTCTTCTCCTTGGCCATGGTCTTCTATCCTGTCATCATATTGGATGTCTCAAGATCCTGCTCATAAAACATCCAAACTTCTGAGCTCTGCCTTCTTGATTCCTGAGGCCTGCCTTCCTGCTCAGCCACATCTTAACTTCATTATCTGGACCACTTCCATTGCCAACTTCAGTATTCAAATTTCACTCCTGATCACAACGCCCGTGTCCTCTCTTAGAATCTCCTCTGTCCATAGTGAACCTTGAACGTATGAGACTACTCGCCATGCTCACCCTTTCTGCTTTTTAAGGCTCTCAGTACCCTCCTCCTATCTCAGTTATCCTTATATTCAATCAGGACCCATTGTCCTACTACACAAAATCACGTCCCTATAATCCAGCACCATGTCTTGGTCTGCCAACCACCAACTTGAATCTGACCTCCTAACTGCTCTTACTGCTCACAGTTCAAGGTTCTGCACATTGCTAGATAAATCTATGAGAGGGAATGATAATTTGTCTTTACTCGACATATTTAAAACGTCTAACTTCAGTGACTACTATTGACCAGTAGTCCCTTTTTTCTTGTATAACAGGGAAAATTTTCTTGTATACATGTCTCTGAATGTTCTAAACTATTTCTACAAACTCCTCTCACAGCAAAGGACCACTCCTTCCTAACACTATTACCCTCCTGTCCAGCCAACAGTGCAAAGTTCTATACTGAAACCAGCCCTTCCCTCCTTTTCTCCCAGTTGAGAGGAAGAGTATTTCCCCTGGCGCCTATAGGTCTCCTCAGTGCTATAAGGACATTCCTTTGGCTCCCTTTTCCCTGCATGCCACAACATACTTTCCCATATTCTTCATACTAATACATTTTTCTAAAATTTTAGTTCACGCTAGTTGGTTTATCTTCGGAATTATTTGCATGGGATTTGAATCACACCCTACCTCAATCCAGAACTATGTATTCCCCTGGCTTCCATGCCATTTCCAGCTCTTTATTTATACATATCTCTAACCATTCTTTTCCTGTTTCTGTCAGCATCTCCTCTTCTGGGCCATAAGTACACATACTACCCATATCTCCCCATGGAACTTGGACTTCAATTGTGTAACCTCAGAAAGCTGGAGTGAGCATTATGTATAAAGCACTTAAAAGTATCCTAGTCAGCCTCAAGACTCCAATCAAAGTCACCTCCACAGAAAATCTTTCTCTGAGCCCCCTAGAATGGGTCAGTGAGTCTCCCATAATGGCTTATATGTATCCAGTACAGATCATATGGAATGGCTCGCTCTCTGATAATGGGACCAGACCCAGCGTAGGCTGATGTTTCCTAAAAAATATGGTTACCGCCTCTCCCAATATTTCTTCCGCCGCTTACCTTTTTGTCAGCACGGCCACCAAATTAATCACTCCTAAATCCCATATTTATCTTTTCATTTTCTATTCAAAAACTTCTAGCAATTATCCTACAGCCTGTACCAAACACCAAAACCTCTTAGCGCAGCTCTTAAACCCCGTATATGGCCAAAACTACCAATCTTCTACTAATACCTTCTAAGAACTATCTTCCTTATCCTACAAATATATACAGCACTTTCTCCTACCTTGTAGCCTCTACCCAGGCTCATGTATTTGATTGTTACATCCTCATCCTGTGATTCTTCCCTGGCTCAGGCAAAGTTTCCTATGAGTCAAGGCCACCTTAAAAATATCTTCCTCAAATTGCTCTTCCTTATCCATTTAGCAAAATGATGCCAAACTGTGCTGCATTTCTAGTACATCTGGTCAACACTTATGTTTTCTTATATGTCCGTGTAATCCTCTAACAGGACGGTGAAGTACAGTGAAATCAAAGATGATATCTTAAAGAAGTGTGTAACCTTCACTGTAACTGACTATTAGCATCTTCATCACCAGGTGTTAACAAATGTTAACAAATAATTAACATTTATTATGTGCCAGGTGCTACTACAAATGCTTTACAACAATTTTGGGGGTATATCAAGCTATTTTTTCCATATACATATGGAAAGACTTGGTCATAGACAGGGGCCTTCACAGGAATTTGAACACAATGGGCACAAAAGTATATTTGCGAATGGATAAATGTACTGCTAATAACCAAGCATTGATACTGTCACAAAAATTAATTTATCAACCTAGAGGGCTTCGCCTTTTTTTCCCAGCCCAGCAATCCAGACTTCAATACCCAATTCAAATGTGGCCTTTTCAAAAGAGTCTCCTGCTAACACCTTGGCAAAGTTGGTTGCTCCTTCCATGAATTGCCTTTAACATTTGTAATATGTCTTTATTATAATGGTAAGGTTATTTAGGAGTTTGCTCAGTAAGAATGGGTTTCTCATTGGCAGTTTGTTCAATATTTTTAACTCTCATAAAAATTAATTGGAAAGCAAAATAAATGTAATTTGCATCTACAAATGAAATAAATAGAAATGGCTTATCTTATTTGCCATATTTGGCAATCATACAACTTTTTACAAACATTTAGTACATACATCAGATTATAAGGTCTGATATGGCTAAGACTATTTGAGAAGATCTATCCTTTATTTTATTTTTATCTAAACAGAGCATTATTAAGAAATTAGTGACAGACTTACCAGTCTTCTCCTTTCTTCTTCTACTGTGATGAGTAGTCTTGCAAATTCTTTTAGTGACTGAGCTATTTAGAAGACAAATGTTAAAAAGAAGCATTAACCTTTTTTCATTGCTAATATCTAACTGCACAGGTATACATATTACGATAAACTACTTACAAATTTGTTTATATTCTATGGGTTTATGTTTTTATAAGCATAACACAGTATACACAACAGAATTTCAATGGCTAACAACTATAGGAAGAGATGTTTGAGTGCTACATATTGAAGTTAAGCACATATCAAGTACAATATTTTTTTCTTTAAAGACACTAGGGGAATATAGTTTATATACTTAAAATAGGATTCACACATTAATAAATAAAAAGTAGAGTACTAGAATCACTTCTAAACAGAATATTACAAATAATGAAAAAAATAAAACTTAAGAAGCCATAAATACAGCGCAAAGTCTCCCACTGACTCCTTTCTAGAAGTGTAACAGATTCTATATTCCTCCCATATCCACAATATGTTAGACCTCTGCTGGTCAGTGCGGTCAAATGACCACTAGCATCAGCATTTTGGGATCTGGGAAAAACAGACTCTCAGGCCCCACCCCAGAATCTGCATTTTAACGAAATCCCCAGGAGACCTGTTTACATTATAAGTTGACCTTATAATGTAAGGTCAACTGCTTTAGAAAACTATCCGATCCTATATTGCTGTGGCATGGGAAAAGGATCAAGTATTCAGAAACTTTAAAAGAATAAACCAAAAATAAATAAATAGGAGTTACAGTAGCCTATTCTTTAAAAACATGCATGGTCCCAAACAGCAATTGTGAAAGAGGAATTTATCCACATTCATTTTTGTACCTTATGTTTAATATGAATTATTAACTAAAATCAGAATGTTTAGTTACAATACTAAGGAAACAAGTAAGATCAATTGATTTTCATTTCAGCTTTGAGCCTTCCCTTCCATGTCCTTATTCTTTAGGCTCTCCCCATCCCCTTCCTTCACACACAATAATATTGAAAACATTCTGTGAGACCAGTCTAGTAAGTCTGGCAGAAAGCCTACAGTGAAGACAAGTGAGGAAAATAAATCAAAAGCCACATCAACAGAATTTATTAAGAAAGAGAACAAATGTTTTCCATTTAAGAATTTTAAACTCTCATCTAGGATTTTTTTTTCCTCTTCAGAACTGCTAGGTTTACAGTAAACTAAGCTGGTTTGAAATGCTATCCCTAAATTACTTCACATTGGGTTTCATTCAGTTACCAAAACAGAAATCAAAGGATTACCTAGGAGGCTCAGATTAATCTGATAAACACATTAATGGCCTTCGAATAAGGATAACTTTTTTAAAAGTTAAAAGTTTTAATTTCTTCAAAAATAACCCTATCAATGTTATAACACAACCCAGTTTTGACAATAGTAAGTATATGGATTTTAACTGGAGTGCATAATAACATATTTTTGTACTTTCGGTAAAGAAAGCATTCCATCATCATTCTGGCAGCTATCTACTGCCACTGAAAATCTCTGTTGGTGAGCCTCAAAAAAATGTCAAAAAAATTTGGGTGATGGAAGGCAATATTAACATGACTACAGAGAAAGAAGCCAAGAGATAAGTCAGTTTGGGATATAGGAATTGAGGCAGCAGGTACTCCTGAAGCTGAGAAAATAAGGGAAGCTATAAAAAGAAACAAAGTCCAAAGTAAAACAAACATTAACCCCAGATTTCTAACTCAATGCCTCCCAAACTATTTAATAAATATCAGGAAGGAAGGAGAGAAGGAAGGGAGACCTTACCTGTATGTTTCCTTTTCTTGGAATCGATTGGATGACAAACTCTAACACAACATGGGAATAAGCCAAGAGAAGAGGATACAGAGTCTAGAACTAGGAGATTCAGTATAGAAAAGAAGCAAATGGAATTCTCAGGACAACACAGATACGTATTCCAGGACAACAGTTATGCAAAAGGTCCAGAGAAGATCTTATCTAGACTGAAGCAATTAGATTAGGGGCTCCAGGAAATGTCTCCCCAGGAAAAAAATAGAACTGGTCAATATCCTGATGTGACTGAATGTAATGAGAGGATATTTACAATCTTTTTTTTTTAAGAAAATACAAAGGCAATTATTAACTCCTGGGAAAATAAAGTTATGTATAATAATAAAATAAATGAAATAGCAGAATTCGTAACATGTATAAAGTCACTGTAATATAAACATTAAATATTGATTTTGCCAAAATTAAATTTTAGCTTTTTTGAGAGAATAAGGGAAAGAAGCATATATGATAGCATGAATTCAAGACATAGTATGATAAGAGTATGCAGTAAAAGGATATCTAAAACTGAAAAAAAGAAGACCAAGTAGCAAGATATTTGTGATCTTTAAGAAAATGTAAGAAATGGTTAAAAGTTCAAAGTGGTGAGGAATTAAATGGTGGAAAATAGTAAGACAGAAAATGGCTAGTTTGTTTTTTTTAAATCCTCACCTGAGGATATGTTTATTGATTTTTGAGAGAGAAGAAGGGAGGGTGGGAGAGAGAGGAAAAAGGAGAGAGAGAAACATAGAAACACTGATGTGAGAGAGAAACATCCATGGGTTGCGTCCCATATGTGCCCCGATCTGGGATCAAATCCCAACTGTTTTTTGTTTTTCTTTTGGCCTACGGGACGATGCTCCAACCAACTGGGCAACCTGACCGGGCAAGAGTATTGCTAGAGTTTAAGTTTAATAAAAATCTATAACTTTTTAAGTAAATAATAAAAATAAAACATGCTATTATTGCTTTTGTTTCCTACTGCCCTAAATTCTAAGAGGGCATAAAGCACATATTATTAATATCCAGAAAGAGTTAAGTAAATATCTAGCACACAGAAGCCTGTCAGGTATTTTTGGAATAAATAAAAATATAATCTTGATTTTAGAGTGGCAGGGGTACACTGGAAACTTCCACTTGGTCAACCCGGAAAATGATCACTGGCCCACTCACTGGTGACCTACAAGTCCCAGGCAGTATGTTGCTATGGTGACTGTCTAAGTCCACAAGCTTCGCCCAGATAGCTGCTGCTCTGAGGAAACTGTGGAGTTGCCTTAAATCTGACTTTGATTACAAGTAAGGAAAGTCTATTTGTCATGCTGTTGTACCTCTTTGTCCAAAAATAGTAATTCTGAATTCTCCTTTACTTGGTTATCTGGTCTGTTTCCAATATAAATACTATTTATAGACTCAGTACCTAATAGTTGATTATAATAAGAATGTCAAAGGAGAAAAATTTTAAAATGCAAAAGCAACCACATGTCCGGTTTCTCACAATGTAAAGCACTTTCATTCCAGCTGTTTTCTGAGCCTGCCCCCAATTTAACAAGTTTTGTACCCTCTTTTTCTTTTTTTTAATTTTTCAGGGAAATGACTTCAAAAAAGATTTTTCTCTTTAAATGTTACAGTGTCAGTTCCATAAAATATCTATTTCTTGAACCAAAAGAAGATACACGTTTATCATTTGTTCTATTTTAAAAAAAGGAACAGTAAATATGTCATGAATTAGTGAAAGTGGCCTACCGATTTTTAAAATCCATAGCTAATGTTTTCCCCTAATCTTGTACTTATAATGATGTCAAAATATTATATTAACAGTTTATTAAGCAGGAGGTAACATGAAGAAAATAGTATGTAACAATCCTGTGAGGCAGATATAAAGTAATTTAAGGCAATATCTTTTAAATTGGCTTTTAGGGTTAAGGGCTGAAGGACAGTCCCTTCCCAACCTCAAAGCAGCAGGAACCTCTAACACAAGCTGGACAGGCCCAAGCTGCCGTGTGCACCCCAGGAGCTCTCTACTGATGAGAGGCCAGTAACAGAATCTCTGGTGCTGGGGACCTAGGAATGCCTTAAAGAGACTATGAACTGGGGGGAGTCTATTCTCCACCAGACCTTGAGCAGAAAATAGATACAAAATGAGGCCCCCAGCACCCATCACAGTGCCTTATACAAACCAGCTATTGCTTTTGTGACTGCTAGAGCCATTCCATCAAAGACTTTATTTAAGCAAAATCCTAAAACATGTATTACATGCAAATTTCTAATACTGAAATACTTTCTTTTTATCAGCAACTATATGTGATGTTCCATATTTTATTAATGAATATTAATGTTTACATAAATAACTATTTCATTATCTGATTGGGAGGCCCAAAGTAATTCGAATGTAACAGCTGGTCCTGCAATTACAGGTAGTATGACAGGAGCATGATTTAGTGAGAAAAATATTCTAAAAACAATACTTAATATACAATGGGCTTTCAATAGATGACGTTAAATGAATTAATGAGTTTAACAATACATTTCCACAGTCTATTTGCTCTATCCACTCTTACTCTAATCTTTAAAAAGTAATACAAAATGAACAGACAGATAGTTTGGAAAATTATGTTAGCTATCCACATTCTTGCCACCTGCATGAAACTTTCCTGGCTGTATTCACCAGCAATAATCTTTTCCCTTCCTGACCATCTGGATCACGAGATTACTGGAGAGCAACTGAAATACAGTTTCACATATTATTGAGGTCAAGAATTTTGCTATAGGCTTTCCTTTTTATCTCCACAATGTGATATATTGGAAAAACACTTTTAGAACCAAAGAAATCAATTATTCGGGTGTACTTGTGACAGGTCCTGAGAGTATATATACTCACAGAGCCAACAGTCAGATTATACCTAGAGGGTAAAAAGTACAGTAGTGGCTTCTCTATGTACCAATATCATAAATTCCAAAACATTCCTGAATTGTCTAAAATACCTATTTCCTAATTTAATCTTTTCAGCAGGCTTAAATTTTCCCTATTTTTTTAAAATTTAGTCTTCAGTGTATTTTTTTCATTACCATTTAGTCCCCTTAGCCCCCCCTTCCCCTAGCAATCACCACACTGATGTCCACGTCCATGAGTCCTTTTTCCTTTTTGCTTAATCCTTCCTCCCTCTAACCTCCCCACCACCAGCTGTCGTCTGCTCTTCATCTAGGTGTCTGTCTGTTTTGCTTGTTGTTAGTTCAGTTTGTTCATTAGATTCCACCCACATATGAGTGAAATCATATGGTATCTGCCTTTATCTGAGTGGCAACTATATAAAACCTGTTTAGGGTCTAGAAGTAAGAAAAAGAGAAGAAAGAAAACAACTTCCCGTTCATTGTGGACCTAACTCCACTACCTTAAGTACTAAGCATTATATCATTAAATGTTTCAACAATTGATCAGCTTGAACTTTACAGATTTTACAACTAGAAGAATTAAGAAAGCACATCTTACTTGCATCCAACCAACATCATATCATAATCAAAAAATGATGTGTTAAATATTTCTCCCAGGAGTCCTTCCTCAAACCTAAGTCGCATAAATACATAAGCAAAGGTACAGATTATAAATTCACAACACATACAGTGCTATCTCAACACTTTTTTGGCTTTATCAGAGTGAATAAATGTCACTTTTGATGTTCAGATATGCTGATAAATAGGAGAGAACTGGGTTAGCAGTAGGACTTAAACTTGGTTAAATTTCAAAAAAAGCACAAAGACCTATAAAAGTCAGTTTAAAACAATGCAATCATATTTTATAAATCCAGATGGCCCAACGGTGACTTTACTTTTCTATTTGTGTGTGAGATGTAAGCTCTGTCAAGCTCTTTTATACTATCCTTCTGGCACTGACTGTTCATGAAGACTAGGAGAAAGGCAAAATACAGGTGTCAGCAAAAGAAGTTTTACAGTTGTGAATATGTGAAACAGAGTTGACTCCTGTATTATTTATTAATTATTGTACTATTTATTTATATTGTCTTATTATTACTGTCATTATTTCATATCCTTACTTATGATTTATCTTTTAGAAAATGATGGCTGGTACTTAACTCTACTTTTGCCCACCCCTGTTAATAAAACATTGACACTTAAATAAGAATATGAACCAGGGTAGGTGAATTTGTCATATCCTTCTAGATCTGGCCAGATAGTGAAAAATAAAGGTAGAATCTACATACATAAAGCAAGTGACACCCAGCATGATTATACAAAGCATGCAATGACCTAGCAGGTGTCACAGCAGCAGTTTCTGCCGGGAATTCCCAAGGGAAGAGTTTTAATTCTTTATTTGAAAGATCAAAGAGAGCATACTGACTGCATACTAATTGAAGTATCTGAGGGAAAGTTTTGGTTCAGGAACAATTTAATCCATAAAAAAAGCAAGAAGCACAATCAGCTTGCATTATTCCAGAATAATAAGTACTGTATCTGCAAAACAGACAAAAGTGATATAAAAACTGACACCAAATCTCCCACCAGTTATTGTGTCTTGGTAACAAATAACACCCCCACTAATGGTCTGTCCACTATGTCTGCAAATACCGGCATTATTTGGAACCGCAAACTCTAGTTGTTAATTCCCGAGAAGCACTGCGACAAATAAGATTTTTCTACTCCATTTATCGATTCAAGCTCCATAGATGCCCAGTCGCAAAACCAATAAACTGCTTCCTAAACTAACAAAAAAAAAGTCCCAGGGCACTGTTGTACTTAGAGGCACTCATCTTTCCAACACTTCAACATCCTTCCAACACTTCAGCCCCTGGAATTCAGAGTTGCAAGAAAAACACATAAAAATTTAATTATCTTTGACTTAACTAAACGAGAATCTCCACAATGTCCCCTGGTGGTTAGTTTTTTTTTTAATCACCAAACACAAATCAAAAAGAGATTAACCTTAGTAAATGATTATTTAACCACTATGCTATACACTTGAAACTAATACAGAACAATATTGGATATAAACTGTAATTGAAAAATAAAATTAAAAATAAAAATTGAAAAAATATTTATCTTGTAAACAAGTCCCTGAATACTTCCATTTAAATTCTTCTTCTATAGCCTACCAATGCATCCTTGTGATGGACTGCATTGCATTCAGATAAACTAGGTTTTGGCAAGCTGAAAGAACATATTAGATATTATTTTAGTAGTAAAAAGTTAGCGTCTGGTCAAAATGGCAGCATAGGTAAGTTCAGTACTCACATTCTCCCACAACTACATCAAAATTAAACTAAACTACAGAGAACGACCATCATTCAGAACCCCCTGAAATCTAGCTGAAGTTTTACAACTAAGTATATAACGAAGCCATATCCAGACTGGTAGGAGAAGTAGAGCTGCAGAATGGGCTGGTAAAAACTGCAAGATATATCTCGGCTGCTGAGGTCCCCCTGAGGGGCAAGAGACCCCAGTCCCACACCAGGCCCCCCAGCCCAGGTTTCCAGTGCCAGGAAGAAAAGACCCCATAAATTCTGGCCGTAAAAACCAGTGGGGGTTGTGGCTAAGTGAGACCGAGCTGGAGTTCCAAACAGTTCCTTTTAAAAGGCCCACACATAGACTTACTCAGACTCACTTTCTCTGAGTTCCAGTGCTAGGGCAACAGCTCAAAGAGCACCAGGGACATACCAGGAGAAACTGAATTGCCTGGCATCAGGGCAAGAGCTGAAGAGGCAGCTTTCTCCCAGACAGAAGAACTGAAAGAGGCCATTGTTCCTTTTCTGAGCCTTTGTTCACAGAGCCAGAAGGTAGGCACCATTTCTGAGTCTCCATCAACCTGGTCATCACTGTTCACCCTGCTCTGGTGAACAGTGGAAACACCCAAGCTGTTTCCAGTTCCTTTTCCGTAAGAATGGGCTGTCTTGGTTCATGCTTCAAACTTTCCTAAAATCAAACAAGCAGAATCTGGTCTCGGCAAGCCCCATACTTCTCACTAAGTAACCCCAGCCCCGGCAATAGTGGCAGCCAGCTTTGGTTCATAGTTTAGCCTCTCCTGAGTCCCTCCAAGCCCAGCACAAGTAGCAGCCATCTGCAGATCACTTTGTAGCTCATGCCAGGTGGCAGGTGATCTTGGCCTGCACCTCCTGGGAGGCCCCAGGGCCAGTATACTCAGTGAACAACTTCAGACCACTTTGAGGTATTGGATTCCATACAAGCACCTCCACAAGTGACACCCTCAAAGGGCAAACTTTAGTGTGTTGAAGGGATGGTGAAAAAGGTGAAGGGATTAAGAAGTACAAATTGGTTGTTACAGAATAGTCATGGGAATGTAAAGTACAACATAGGGAATATAGTCAACAATATTCTGATAACTATGAATGGTATCAGATGGGTATGAGACTTATAAGGATGATTATTTAGTATGAGACTTATAAGGATGATTATATGATGTTAAATCACTGGGGTGAACACCTGAAACTAATATTGTATGTCAACCAAAATTAAAAAATAAATAATGATTAAAGAAAAATTATTTAATTTTATAACACAATTTGCTAATTAAGCATTAAAGAATAAGAAGTACATGGCCTACAAGTGAAAATAGTCACACAACTGAACTTTTATGAAGTTGATCAGGTACTCTGTATAAAGTTAGGAACAGCCTCATCTCTTCCTCATCACTTATCTAATACCATCAATTGTGTCATTTGGTCTGTCCAGAGTACTGGACAGATCAAAGATGCCAATCGAGACTCTGAATAAGGCACACTAACAGAATCCCCACTTTGAAATCCATTGGCTTAATACCAAGCAATTGCTTTCTGTTTTCTCTTATTACTGTTTATCCTCTAACCACCCTACACAGACTCTCTGGAGGGGTTATGACCGGTATCGAGAGTTCTTCTGAATTCCCAATTCCTGTTCCTAGTGCCTCTCTCATACCTGGATTCTGACATTCCATGGGACCCCAGGCCCTAACATGTGCTGTACTTTAATCTGGCCTATCAGTGTGTGTCCCAACATTGCTCAAGACTACATATTTGGGCTAAGATTCAGCAATTGTGACCAAACTGTCAATCTTCCACTGTTTTCTTGTCTAATTGGATACACAATCTAGTTTATCTTATCCTCACTAGAGTAACAACTGGACTGGATGCCACCAGTCGTTAAAAAAGAAGACACCTACTATAAGCCAGGGACTTCACCTATAAAAGAGGGCTACTGCTGCTTCTATAGATTGATTAGGATTAATATTAAAACTGAGAATTAAATTATGACTCCAAGATGAAAATCACAATGGATGCCCAAATGTAGTTCTAGACTATATATCTAATGTTTTTCCCTTCATATATTCTCTCTGAGCTGAGGAAGGGCCTTTTAGTAGTATCTTCTTTGAAACTGCCAAAGTACAAGGTAGTTGTACCTCATTGTACATACACACACAATGAGGTAGTAACCTCATTGTACATACACACATATACATACATATATATACTGGGCCTTATAAGTATTATATAATGTGTGTGTGTGTTTCAAATAAGGCCAAATTTCGACAAATGAATACAAATACAGAAAAACTGCCTTTCAATTTCACACAATTTGAAAACTTGATTCCAGCTGGTCTCTCCCCAGATTTCATCATTCTATTGCATTATTTCAAATAAATTTTGTCTGAATTCTAGCAAAGATCTTTTACTATGAGTTTTTTTGTTAATTGGAGAAGAGAAGGTCAATGGATGGATGTTCAGAGGTTTTAGAAAATAGAAGCTGGATATCGGACACAGAAGCGAACGTTGAAATTTCAGGAGAGTGGTGGTAGGATTGGGTGCAGAGGAAGAGTACGAATGAGTGCTTCATACTCCTTTGCAGAATTTGAAGGACTGCTGGGAAGTTGCTTCCTATGACATTTTATGTTAAGGCAATAAGTACTGTGCAAAAAACAGTCTGCAAGTCACATATATGAGATATGTCCAGAAAAAGTTCAATCATTGTTAATGTAAAGAGAATGCTTTGTGTGACATAGATATAACCTGGCAGCCAAGGAGAGTGGAGTGGAATGCACATACATGAACAATGATGACTTCACTTTACTGGTCAGTAGGGGCGGTAGATGCCCTTGATTGAGCATGTGTACTGTGTGGCCATCCCACTCAAAATGAGCGAGTAGAGCAAAAAATATGTATCAAATTTTGCATTAAGCTTGAACATTTCCCCACAGAAGCTATCTGGATGATTCAGAAGGCCACAGCTATGGACAACTGGTGATTGGCAGCTTCATCAAGACAACGCACCCCTCATGCATCACATCTTGTGCAGAGTTTTTTGGCAAAACATCAAATCACCCAGGTGATTCAGCCCCCCTACAGCCAAGATTTGGTGCCCTGCAACTTCTGTGTTTTCCCGAAACTAAAATCATCTTTGAAAGGAAAAAGATTTCAGACTATCAATAATTCAAGAAAATACGATGAGGGCGCTGATGGCGATTGGGAGAACTGTGTGAGGTTCCAAGGTGCCTACTTTGAAGTGGACTAAGGCAACATTGTCCTATGTACAATGTTTCTTGTATCTTCTTCAATAAATGGCTCTATTTTTCATGTTACATGGCTGGATACTTTCTGGACAGCCCTCGTATTTATTTTGAAAGCACACATGTTAAAAAATAAACTGTGCTTTTCTAATGTTGCCTTTAGTTTTTTGTTTTGGTTTAGTGGCGTTTGACCCGTTTCCCAAAGCCAAAACACCCCCCAATTCAGAAACCATTTTCCCAAGGTGTAGACCACTCACACATCGAGCGCATCTACTGAGAGGCAGATATGAGATGTTACCTATACTATCTCATTTAATATCTACAGAATGGTAAGAGGAACTGAAGTAGGTGTTACCTTCATTCTGCAGATGAAAAAAGGAGGATCAATCAGCTGGAGTAACTTGCCCCATAATCTCACAACTAGTAAGTGGAGAAGCAGGTTATTTAATTCTGATTGTTTTACATCAAAGTCTATTTTGTTCCAGCAAACCATCATTGTGGTGGAGTGGGGTTGGCGGTGATCATCAGGTGTGTTGCCAGCCTGCTGCCCTGCTACATTACAGGCAGCCCGTGTCAGAGCTGTTTGTGCTCAAAGAGCAATCAGGTGCCAAGCACGCTGCCTCAAAGCTAACAACCAGTAATCTATTGCTGACAAATAAGCACTCATACCAAGCCGGCCCCACTCCCCATTCTCACTACCATCAGGAACTGACTTTCCAGCACTCCTTCACATTCCACAAAGACTGAAGCACCCGTTCATACTCCTCTGCACCCAATCCTCCTGCCACCACTCTCCTGAAACTTCAACATCCGCTTCTGTGCCCAACATCCAGCTTCTCTTTTCCACAACCTCTTAATCTGCAATGACCTTCTCCTCTGCAATTTCACACACCCACAAGGACACCAAGAGTTCATGCTATCTAAACCCTTGGCTTCTGCTTTTTGGCAATCCTTTCATTCAACTCTAGTTTACTTCTAATCTTATTTCCCACAGTGACTATCTAACAAAGAATTTTCTCGTTTCTCAAGAACCCAGCCCCAAACCTCCCCTCGTTGTACCAGATGGCCTAGCCTTCTGATTCTCAGAGAAAAGTTCAGGACCCTCTGGTCAACACTATCTTTATTCATTCTCTTCAAACTTGCCTGTCTCAGCAAAGAAGCCCTCCTCCTCTTGCAAGCTAACAACTTGCCATGAAGTTTCTAATCTCACCCTTTCCCATCTTTAGCTACATTTTTCTTTTTCTCTCCTTCTCATTCCTACCATCACTCTTCTCTCCTCTCAAGGTATTTCTCCTTCCCCTAGGTCTACAAGCTTGCTTGGTATACTCCTTCCCTCATAAAGAAGGAAGAGCAGGAAGATATGGGTGGGGGAAGATTTATTGGATATCGGCAGCACTGTGCACAGCTCCTTAATCCTCATAATACCCCACCAAGAGGTTAAAGTCAAACACGTAGGTCTTCTCTCACCATTCTCAGATTAGCTCACCTGAAATTTATTATATACTTTCGCACCACTCCAGATGTAGTGCCACAGCCCCAACTCACTATTCTGAATTTAACAAATCCAATGACCTCCTGGGAATTTCTACCAGGGACTTTCTCTGCATCTTGAAACTTAACATGTATCAGATCTTAATTCCTAATTCTGCTTCAGTACTCTGGGCACATATAAACTGGTAAATGGGCTCATAACTCCATGCTTCTATCAACTGAAGTGATGGCTTATCCTTCCTTCCTTGCTTCACTAAATACTGCTGATTTCTCTCCTGTATCTATGTAAGACTATCACTTCATCTCTGTTGCACTATTATAGCAACCTAGTTGTTGGTTTCCCAACTTCTGTGACTCTAACTCATTATATGTACTAATGGTCAAAACTTTAAAAAGGCACCTTTGCTCTGGCCAGTGGCTCAATTGGTTGGAGCATCATACCTTATACCAAAATGTTACAGGTTTGACTCCTAGTCAAAGCATGTACCTAGATTATACGTTCAATCCCCAGTGGGGGTACATACAAGAGGCAACCAATTTATGTCACTCTCTCATATCAATGTTCATTTCTCTCTTTCTTTGTCTCTCTCAAACAATAAACATATCCTCCAGTGAGGATAAAAAAATAAATCAAAAAGGACACCTTCAATTATGTCATTATCCAACTCAAAAACCTTGAATCGGTAAATATAACCAAAACTCCATATTGCAAGTAACCTGGGACCTCCATAATGAGGCCATAGGTATCTTTCCAACTATCTTTGCCTGAGATGCTACTATTTCCAATCTCTAACTTGGCACTTTGAAACTACTAGACATTCCTATAGCTTCCCATTCCCATGCCATTCCTTTACCTACATACATTTCCTAAGCATGTCTATCTAACCATTAGAACTCAGCATGAATAACCCCCTCTATTGAGCATTACTTGATATCCCATCAGAAGGCCCTTCTCCGGTTTTGGTGTTCTCACAGCATTTTTGTTCTTACTGTAGCTAAAGCACGCAGCACATTAGCCTTTAGTATTATAGTGATTATATCAGAAAGCTATTTTTTTTACTCCCTTGTATTTTATAAGCCTAATAAGGACAGAAGAAGATTTTATTTGTGCTCACATGTTCTAAAAACCCATAATGTTCTTGGCACTCAGAAGATATTCATTACTGGTAAAGAATTCCAGAGAACCCGAAGTCTGTATCAGCATGAACTAAGCCACACCTTGTATGTGACTTTAATTCGAAAAGCTGAGGTTTTCATCCCTGGGCCGTTTGTTCAGCATCCACCTTGTCTCATTATCAGAGTATAAATCCATCTGTTCTGCATAAACCAAAACCTTTTTGCAGGCAGTGAAGGACAATGTGGCAATAAGTGACCAGGTTTCCCTACAAACACGTTGCTACTACAGCTTTAATGGCTCAGTTGGCAAAACACTGGGCATCAGGGAACTAGGATCAAAAAGAAAATCACATTCCAGAAAAGACTTTCTCCCTGTTTTTGTACACTCCCCAATTGTGCCAATCTCAGGATAAACCACAAGCATATTGTTTAGAGTAGTGGTTTCCCATAAGCTGCATCAGATACCAATAATCTCCATAAAAATGAAGGCCCTAAAGTCTCAATCCAGAGGATTCCACCTTAGTTCAGGTCTGATGGTGGGGCCCAGGAATCAAATGTTTAAGGTTCCCCGTACTTGATTCTCATGGTAGGCACTTTGGCAAGGGGGTGGTGGAGGGATGCATGCTTTGTGTAAGGAATAAAGAATTCAAACTACATTTAAATAGAAAACTATGTATTTTAAGAAAATTTGTAAGAATCATCTCTGCTTCCTTGCTTAAAACTCATCTGTAGTTTTAATGGCAGAAGTAGTAGTACTCTTCAGCCTTGTGGTTATGGAGAAAATAATATATTATCTGAGTCCCAAAAATCAAGCACGACCCAAAAGTTTTTCTCTCCACAACCCTCAAATCATGACTCAACAACTAACCAAACTTTATCTATAACAGAGAAATTACTTGGAATTGGTCTTATTTCCCCCCAGGCACATATTCCTAGATAACTATCCAAGACAAGCTTCTCTTCCTCTTTTTTGGGCCTATTATTCAACTATTGTTTCCTTCTAACTTCTCCCTCTATATTCTGGCCTCCTCACCCACAAGTCTCTCTTCATTGCTCATATGCTAGTCTGTCGCCAACAATTTTTCCATTAATCCCTGGGTGTCCATGTCCTGCCTCCTAACTCACTTATTGCAGTTTCCAGGACTATTGCATTTCTGGTCCAAACTTTTTATGTCAAAATTGAAACTGTACTTTGATTATTTCATTCACATTTAGAAATGTTCTTTCTTGGTTCATAAATGATTTGGCGATGAAGGCAATCTTTAACTTACTCTGAACTGGCAAAGATTTCCATGCTATAATTCATCACATACACCAATGCCAGAATAAACCTCCTAAAGGGCGACTTTAATCAAAAGCTCGAGCGTCTCCTGAGAGCATGCAAATTAAATTTCAGACTATGTGGCAATGTATGCTCTGCTCTCAATCTCAACCTTTGTACTCCAGCGGAAATGATATTGTGTCTTAGTTTTCTTCAATATTGCACACATCTAAACAATGAATGCTGAAGTGCACGGTCAGACTAGATATGCCCAAGCAAGGGAAGAAGTATAAGGTCTTGGAGCAGAAGAATGCAGAGGTCAAATACAGAGCTGGAGATATGCTTCAACACTCTAAAGCCTTCAGGAAAAGAAAAAAGAATCCAGTGTGGTTACAGCCAGCAGGCCTCAGAAATATGGGCTACCTTTATGCCTTTACACCAAATGGTTTCAATACAGAAATAGGGTCAGTCTTTATAATGTAAACTTTACATGATCATGTAAATTTGATTGATCACACAAGGAACAAAGGATAAATCAAGGTTCAGTTAATAAACAGTCTGAAGTAATATCACTATATTAAAATTTGATATATTAAAATTTAAATCAGTATTAAAAAATACTGAAAAAGTTTTCTTGAAATCTCCCTTCTTTTGTATCTCCATAAACACTCATACAATCTAACTTAATATATAATGACCTTAAGTATTTTATCATCTTCTCCCTCAAATAAATGCAAACCCATTCGGGTGGAGATGTTTTTCTGTTTTGCACACTGATGTGTCAGCACCCAAAACAAAGTCTGATAAATCACAGGCGCTTCATAGGACTTTACAGAATGAATGAACAAGTCAACTCAAAGTTCATGATCTAGGAGCCAGGCGAACAAGGTTCTCCTACTGGTGTGACTTTAGAAAATTGTTTCACCTGGGTGTAAAGCAAAATGACAGGTCCCATGTTCTCCAAAGTCTGTACTCTTAAGATACTAAGCTTGGGATTCTACAAAACCTGGACAATATTTCTGAGGCAGAAGTAGTACTTTCTAATAATTAAAAAGAAACAAAACAAAAACCAATAACCTGAGGAACTCCTCATCCCCACATGTACATGAAGTATGAGAACTATCCTAGAAGAAATGCAGCCCCCAGACAGAAATACATAAACTCCACACCAACTGTGAAAACAGCTGAAAACAACTGTAACACGATACCATGTTCAAAAGCTGTTTTCAAAGCAGAGACAGAATTTACATTATATTCAACACTAGTGGACAAACTCCACTGAGCAAACTAGTAAATTACCAACAAAGTGCAAACTATGCACCAGACACCACAGGCCACTACTTAACCTTTCCGGTGTCTGATGTTTACCAACAGGCAGTAAAGCACGCTTCTGTTATTACACCAAAAGTTATGATAAAAACGCCATCCAGTGTATGTCATGTTCAGGCTTGAAATTACAAGCCAACCATAAGATTCCAATTTTTCTAAGACCGTTCTATTCATACATAAAATAAAAAGAGATGTACTCTGTGGTTCTGTGGGTCTGTGACTGCATTTAAAAACAAACAAAAACCCACAGGTGTCCATTTATAGTCAGGCTGTGACATTATAAAGTCAGGCTATCCATGCCCCATTTTCTCCTGGGCACAAACCCAAGGAAATGGCCTACTAAAACCTTCTAAGAAAACCACATGTGGGGGAGCCTTCTTAAGTCTTCCATCAGACAGTCAGACTAACCTTTTCAAAATGCAAATACTATGTCACTTCTCTGATTAATGCCCTGCAATGTCTTCTCACTGCCTTTAGGTTAAAACTCCACGTCCCTAACATGGCCTATTAGGTCTGTCTACCTGCCCATAACCTTCACACATACCATTTTCCCCTTGGCTATCTCCCTTCCTCCTCAAAGCCTTCATCCATCCCTTCCCTAAGTCTGAAATGTTCTCCTTACTCCCCCTTCACCAGCCACTTCTCCATGACTGATTTAAACAACCATTCTTTGCAGTGGCTTTCCCTCATCTTCCCACTCACTCACCTAGGCCTGATCTATCTTGAAAATTTATGTACTGTAAGGTAGTGGTGGTTGTTTTTTTTTTTTTAATATAAAGGTTTGCTAGGTTTTGCAGGGGGACTACTTATGCAGCAAATATTTACTAAGCCTCTGCTACAAATAAAGCTCGAAAGTATTATGCAGGAATAGAAATGGGAGTAAAACTTTCTAACCTCAAAGAGCATAAAATTTGCAGAAGGAGATAAGAAACGGAGTTCTCTGTGAAAAAGACTAAACTATTTTTTTGTTTGTTTACCAGAACAAATCACAAAAGAAATAAGTGGGTTTCAGAAGATTATTGTATATTAGTAAGTTAAGACATTTTTTTTCCTCTGAGACATGTGGTTTGTGGCGTAAGTTTCTTATTGTTTTTTACAGCCTGAAATGAAAAAAAGCTAAGCCTTTGATTTTGAAATTAAATCAAGTTATGGTCTTTAAAACCCAGAGCTCATATGATGAAAACATCTCGTAAGCGGCATGTTTTTTAGAGAAGAACTCCACCTGAAATGTGCATCTTTTGCAGCTGTTCCCATCCGTAATTGTGGGTGGTTTCTGTGTGGGTGCAAAAATAAGGATGGTTTAAAAAATGGAAAACAATAATTCAATTGTCCAACTGAGAGTCATTAAAAACTAAAATATTCTTCCTCTACAGAGTTCAAAAGAAAATGTTATTTGTATAAACAACTTAGGCATTTGGGAAGGTTCCACTTTAAGAGGACTTCCTGATTTATATAACCACATTTAAGTGGGTTGTAATGAGGGTCTGTAATAACTGATGAATGTTCTTTTGATTCAGCAAATGAAAATGTAATATGTTTCCTCAAATTTAATAAAAATCACAGATCTCTTTTGGAAGACTTCGGTTGTGGTTGGTAATGGTATTGTCTTTGGTTTGCAAACTTTTCCAAAGAAATGCCCAAGAAGAGCTCCCTGGCCACACTCCAGCTGATGCATCACAAAAGCGTTAGACAATTATTAGCAGTAATCCGTATGGATGAGTATTTATAGCTCATAACTAAATTCTGAAGAAAGTCTTTACAAAAGCACTTAATAATGTCATGGCTTAGCGGTTGACAGTTGAATTTTATTATTTTAAGTTGAATAGGTTCTTTTTTAGCTTAATTCATTCACTTTTTAAATGTATTTCCTTCATTTATAACTTTAACAGTTTTGGGGTTTTTTTAAACCTGAAACACAGGTTACTATCTCTCAAAGTGTTTTCATACTGTATAGGAATCCCTTCGAAACACACAAAGCAAATGGTCATACTTCCCATCCTAGACTATATTCCTAATTTATCACTTGGCAAACTGATCAAACAACACCTTTCCGTTGGACCTAACAAATGCATCCTCAAAATGAATGCATTTATCTGGCATAAGACTTATGCATTTTCCCACATTAATTTCTCTAACAAGGAAAATGAAAGAAACGTTTCCGACTCCTCCCTTAAAAATATCTTCCACTTCACACCCTCTGGGCAAACATAAGTGATCACTCTCAGGCATCTGTCAATGTACCAAGATGATTTCAGATGCATGTGTAGTCACTTGACCACTGTATCATACTATTGCACACCCAGCTTCAGAGAGGTGATCGAACGACAAATATCTGCACTTGTGCAAAGCTCTACTCACTCAGGAACAAACAATAAAGTCCTATGACTTGAAACGTGACTGCTTTAAATTTCTCTCCTGTGGGTCTCATCTTTCAACATATTCTCCTAAAGAGAGAAAAGAATCCACAATGTAGGGCACATTCCAGACAACACATTAGTCAAAACTTGGATTAGGTTCCACTTCCTATTTATCCACCCTACAATTTGTACATAGATTTCCATATAAAAGTGTTCATTCTTTTTTTTTTTAGGATGCAACATGTTCTTCATTTTAAGAACTATTAAGCACTAAATCGTCAGTATTGCTGTGTCTGAAGATCTGCATTCCAACAGAGTAAATATCTGAACAGGAATACATTAGTTATGTCAAAAATATCTTGGCAATTATTACAAAACATATTCGATCTGAATTACCTAATTGAAGGCCTCATTTCTCCACTCAGTGTTGGGAACCATAACCTTAGCTGACAAGTGGCTGTGTGTTGTCTGTCGCTACCACAGGAATTTTCTGTTTAGGTGTGTCTGAAGGAATGAAGTCCCCACCTAAAATATTTACTAGCAAACTGACTCTCCTTCTTGGTAAATGTTTAATCTCTTGAGGGCAAGGGTCACATTGCCCAAGACTTTCATGAGCGTTAGCACAGGCCACCACGCAAGCTGTTTATGCACAATTGCAACTGCACTTTCCAATGGTTTCCAAAATTACGTAGAATGAACAAGCATTGACTCTTATCAATGACTAATATTTTTATTGGCACTAGTTCAGTGTGACTAACAATATTTAATTTTTTTAAAATCTAGACTCCTTTTAAGACTTTGGTTAAAAGTGATTTCAAATTATAGGCACTAAACACAGAAGTGAAACAGTAACTTGCATACCCCAACTTTGGTGTGGACATACATTCTGAAGTAATACACTAAGATTTACAGCTTTCATTACCCTTTACTCTCATGAGCTAAATTAACCTAGCAGATTCACAGTAATATCTTTGAGCTTATACTTGTTTAATGAACCAGGGTAACCTGTTTTCAAAGGAATAGTGTTTTAGTTTTTGTGGAGAAAGCCTTTTATTTCTTACTAATTAGGCTTTAAGACTAGGCGCTGACTCACTTGGGATCACATGATTTCCATGCATGTACACGTACCAGGACTGATATAGTGAGCATTGTCTTTTTGCATATTGGTATGCAACTACAGTTGATAGATGATACATTTTGTACCTAGTCTACCCATATACTTACCTGAGGAGGAGTGAATCTTATACTAGTTTATAATCCCTCCCCTCCTCTACACCACAAATTTCCAAACTCCAAGTGTCCAGCTACTCAACTCCTCACTTACTCCTAACTCAATGTCTTTACTCAGTTCAAAATTGAAGCAGTACAAAAAGTGGGCAGTTAGAACAGCTGTGTGAAGTTAAGTGGGATGGCCTCATAAGCAGCTTCCCACCAGGCCAGCACAGCAGTGGGCAGATAAAAGGGAGCCATCAAAAGCTCACCTGCAGCTCATTCATCCTTAGAAAGGGGAGGAGCAATGACCTCTTGCTGCTCTTGAATGGAAAGGAGGATGCTAAAAGGAGAGTGTCCGATGCTGCCCTGCTTGGGACTTTAATTCTGGAAGCAACTAACCTGCCCTCTGAGCCACAGGAATTCCCCACTGTGTCCCAGACCACCATTCCCATTTTGCTTCCTTCCAAGCCAGCAATGTGTCACTGATACCAAAACAAGAACACAAAAAAGCCAGCAGGCACAAGGCCAAAAGGTGGGTGCAGAGGGGGACAGCTAAAGAGTAGGGCCAATTTACAGGCCAGACACAGGCCTACGAGTCTAAGAGACTCCTGGAACAGCTTCCACTAATTACGTAATTATATTGATATAGAAACAGTTCCTTCTTTTCCTTAGTTTGCTCAAGGTCTGTTTTCCACCCTATCCCACTGTATGCACACTGAAAGTAGACACCTTACTCATCTTCCTACTGCCCGCCCAGCCACACCCACCATCATTAACTTACAGAAAGTCTGCAAACGTCTTGATTTTATGATTATTTTGCACTGACATTGCTCACTTATAAAAGATGAGCTTTTCTGGTAAGTCATCACTTTTAGTGGTTACATCTTTGGTTATGTCTCAAGACTGCTCTGGAGGAGACGGTTCTGGCTATTACGCAAAACTAAGAGTCACAGCTGTCTCTACTTCATTCCTCTTTTACTGACTCAGAGGAATAAAGAAGAAGCTGAAAGTGGGGCTTCAACAAGCTATTTTAAAGATCATTGACACTAAAAAAATATAATGAAAATAAACAAATAAAGACAACTGACATTTTGTACCTTCCCACGTAGAACTGAATGGGACAAAGGCTGGTAAGGACGGTTCCTGCAGTCCACCCATGCCAGCCTTACCCAACAGTCTCAGGGATGCATTTGTGGATGCCCACCCTCGGTGCAATGGCTTGCCATATCGTCACATGAGCCCTGTGTGTTAGGAATGATTATTGAAAGTCAAGTATTTCTTTATTACATACCTTGTTACTTGTAACTATTTAGACTGCACTTGGAGGCTCAGTAAAAGCATTAAAGGGTTAGATGATGAGAATATGGAAACATATCTATATTTTTACATTAGTTGTTTTTTACGTTTATAAATATTTTTACTCTAAGTTAGGTTTTCCTAACAAAGCATTGGTGTTTAAGCCAGATTCCCTGTAATAGGAGCTAAATGATATAAGTCTCCTGATATAAAAGTAGCAAACAAAATGACACCTACCTCTATGCAGCATTCACCTTGAATTCATGTATATAAGTATGATGAAATATTCTAAAGTCATGAAATTATTAAAAATTATATCCATAAAAGCCCAGAAGTATTTATCATAATCCTCTTTATAAAGAAAAACATACACATATTATTCTATTAAAAATACACACATAAATGAAAAAATTAAATTTTATAAGGAAAACTGTCATTTATTCAACAATTTAACAAAGGGTCTACCATGAGTCTTACCCTAGGTCCGGCACTAGAGCTAAAATGATATTTAAAAAAAAAATAGAGATCTGACCTCTGCCTTCTTGGAATTTACAGGTTTCATTACTAAGTCAAAATAATTGCAGTTATGTGAGTATGTGGGTATTTTCTTTTTTCTATATAATAATGTTTATATATTAATATTTTAGTAGTATTAATCTAAGCTTTTAGTAATCTAAGCTTTGGTCTGGCTAGGTGTGTGCTACAAAGCCTGTACTGGGGGCTAGATATTTATGACAAATGTCAAGAAGTAGCACCCAAAATGATAGCTATTGTTCCAAATGTCATGGTGCATGTCACTGATGTCCTTGTCCTTTCACCCAGTAAAGAGGAAGAAGTCATGCTGCATCAGGCCCCGCTGGCAGTCCTCTCCCTTCTTGCTGGAGCCTCCCTAACTTCCCCCCAGCCAAGCGACACGCATGGCTCAGCCACCTTTCATTAAAAAGCTGAGAGCAGAGGAAGCCATTTCTGATCCTGAGAGCCAGCCCCTCCACACCTCGCTCAGGGTAACTAACACTCAGCTAACAAAGGGAGCACCTGGCCCAGCTCCCCTGCGAGACTGCCAACCTGCCCGTGATGATCTATGCATAATGCAAATCCCACATGCAGAAACCGATTGTCAAAGGACTCTGCACTTTGCCCAATAATTTCTCCAGGAGAAACTCTCATGAATGTAAACAAGCTAAAGTCATGCAGTGAATCAGAAACTCATTCAGCTTATCTTCTCCTGAGAGCCTTTCTCTTGTGGAGATAACACTGCCCTTTCTTGCACTGACAGCTCTGAACTTGCTACTTATTTACAAAACAGTAAAAATACTTTATTTAAAAATGCATACAATTGAGAAAAACTATAAAAGAAATGGCAGAGAGAAGAGAGGAATGTGACTGTGGAGAGGCAGGTCAGGGGCCATAAATCTCTGCTACCCGAAGCGTGGTCCGTGCACCAGCAGCGTCGACGCCACTTTCAAGTCTGCTGGGAACGCAGGCAGAGCTGCACACTCCACCCGAGACCTTCTAAATCAGAATGGCGTTTAATAAGGTCTCCTGGTGTGTCATATACACATAAAAGCCTGGGAGTCACTGTTCCAGATACCTGTAATGTTCTATTTTTATACCAGGAAGGTGAGTACACTTAGTATTATTCTCTAAAATGTTCACACATTTTACACAGCCTTCTCATTAAGTGACATGTCTCCAATTTTGCCTACAAATGGACCCCATACAAACTGGCAAGTGGGGATTGTTACAATGTGGGAGAAAGAATTCCACATGAATCTGATCATCAAACAGTAAACTCAGATTCGGATAGATCTATGAACTTCACAGATCACACAACCCAACCTATTCACTTTATGGGAAACGAAACCATGGGGTTCAGGAAGGCGCATGCCTTTTCCCAGAGTCAAACTGCTAAATTACTGTGGCAAAGCCAGATTAGGGCTCAACTCTCCTGATCCCCAGCAGCCTTCTGTGATCTACAATACTGGTTTAATATGTCATGACTGAATTTTTTCCCCGATATAAACAAATACTCATGTTAAAAGAGAAATCGGTATTAAGTAAAAAAAAAAAACAAAAAAAAAAACATTCAAAACAGTACCTTGTACATTTAATAACAGAGGCCCGATATGTATTAGTTTGAATGAATGATCAACTTTGAGGCAGAGACATTGTTATCCACATCTCCTCGAAGGACTGAGCTGAATTATAGAATTACTAAGTTAATTCCCTTATGGGAGAAACCACAGAGCTCAATTTTACAGCAATTTATAATACCCTTTTCCACAGCCACCAAAAACCACCCTTTACCTTTATCACAGTCAGAATAGTTTACATGTTTAATATTTGAGTGTGTGAATCTGTTTGATTTCAAGTAGGGCTTTTAAAATTATTACTTAGGATATTGAAGAATAGTAGTACTCACCAATACTAATTTCATCATCTGTTTCAGCATCACCAATACATTCAAACTGGAAATCTTGTAGTGACTGGGAAAACTTCTGCACTGCCATAGACAGATCTGCAATTCAAGTTTAAAAGTCATAGTTGAAGGTACCATGGAATACTCAAGGTTCCACATGTAATATTAGATAACTCTGATGTTGATACTACATTAACCAGAGCCTTTTAAAATACCAGCTTGAGAAATACCCACTGAATCTAAAGAGATCACTAAAGAAATATTTTAAGAACTAGATCTGCTCTGCCCGAAGGGACCCTGCCTTTAAGAAAGTTTTGGTGCCAGTAGGGTATTATCTGGAAGCCAATTTCCTGAAGGCTTTACCAAAGAATTACTACAAATGGAGTATTTACTCTATTTTTTTTTAAAGTGGAATGCTACCAAGGTTGCTGGTGGGGAAAAGGAAAAAAAAAAAGCAGTCAACCTTTGATTAAAATGGGTCATCGATGTTATTCTCCACAGGCTGTGAAACAGGTAGAGAATCTATTTTTACCAATACACTACTGGTTTTGATCTTCTTTCTAAGGTGAAAGGCCACCTGGAAGGATGTTTACAAATAACCTTGTGATTTATTGGAGACATACAACTAAACATACTCTTCAATCCTGACTTCAATTTGAACAACATCCAGAGTGTGGCTAAATCCAGAAGAATTCTTTGTTCCTGAAGAGAATAACGATGAGTCCAGAATAATGAGAAGGAAATCCCTGGGAGACAAAAGCCTGGGATGCAACCTGACAGAATGACTAAGGAAGCAGACTCTGGAGCCAGGCTGCCTGGGTGGAAACCCAAGTCCCACCACCCACGTGACCTTGGGCAAATGATTTACCTTCTATGGGCCTCTGTTTCCTTATCTGTAAAAAGTGAGTGGCAATGGCATAACCACCTCATAGAGTTGTTTCAAGGATTAAGTAAGTTAATATTTGTAAAAGGTTTAAAACAGAGCGTGACACTTAAGCACTATTTATGTTTACTAAATAAAATTAAAAATAAATCAATCTGACAGTGCAGTATCACAGTTTAAAGGTCCCACCTCTCAGAACTACTCCAGTCACCTATGCCAACCCTTCCACAGAAGTTTGCACCAGCAGGAAAACTTTTGGGGGAAAATTCACTCTACATTTCATCGACTGGTATCTCCCCTGGGTTCAAGTCCAATACCTGAACCCTCACATTAAATTCAAGCAACAGGATGCAACAAAGACTCTCTCTGACCAACCTTTAGTCAGATTCCTCTGAGCCCCCTTCTTAACTAGGCCTCTACTTCAGCTCCCCTTCCTCAGCGGCCCCGAGTAGCCCTGTTTTAGCAAGAATCCTGCCAAACACCCCAACCTGCTCCTTGGCTATGTAAATCCCCATTTGTTCTTGTTGCATCCAGAGTCAAGCCTGATCTCTATCCCTCCATTGTGACACTCTTGGCATCTATAGCAACAGCCCTGCATAAAGTTTTCCTTACCTTTTTAGCAACTGTCAGAATATTCTTTTCTTTAAGAGAACAATTATGGCTCCATGCCTAGACATGGCCCCATGATTTATTATGGTAACCCAATCATTCAGGAAACTCCAAGCGCATGTACCCATCAAAGTAGCACTCACACATGGATAGGTCTCCACATATGAGGGTCACTTTCAGCACCACTGTGATCCAAGAACTCACCAACACACTGACACCAAGAACAATTTTGAGGACCAGAGGCCTCGAGCCTCAGAGAGGCTTTTGAAAAACAATAACAAATATAAATACACACAGTCTGACTGAATTTTTTAAAATATTGATTGAAAAAATGAATCATGCTCTGGAAAGAGGATGTATAGTAACACCTCTTCCCACAAGAGGGGTAAAATTGTGGGACCAGCTCACATTCTCCTTGAGAGGTACTTTCAATTTAAGAGAACAGAAGTTTATCAGATTAAAAATGGCTCTGCTTTGGACTTTCAGGAACAACGACGAAGAAAGCCTCCATAGTGAATGATCAGTCAATGAGAAAAAGGCTTCATCAGAACTCAGCTCCACCAATTAGCTGTGAAGCCGTGAACAATCACTCATCCTTCCTGAGACCCATTTTTCTTATCCATCACAACAGAGAATTAATACTGCATAGGTCTGTTGCAAAGACTAATAAATGAAGATGTGCCTGGTACACATGAGGTAACTCAATAAATGGCTTCAGTTGTCACTCCAGCCCAGCTCATTAAGGTGGAGCAGTTAGCTGGCCTTCCAAACAGAAGAGCACTGTCCAAAAGTGTGCATTTACGCGACAGAGCACAGCTCTGGCTGAGGCTAGAGAAATCGTAACCCCTGTAGCAGATGCTATGAGAAGACAAAGACAGGAAGCACACTTATAGGATAATTTTAAGCCAAGCTGTATGTGGGTACCTTCACCAAGACTTGGCAAAAAACATTCTACTTACCATCCATTTATTTTTCCATGTACAACATAAAAGCTTATGCTAAAATGTATTTGAAGTTGTAGATGCAATTCCCACACAGTGGACTTGAGAAGGAAGGAGGGGATTACACGAGTAGATCAGGATATTTAGGAACCCTGGAACAGAGATCCTCCTTCTCTCCCCTCCTCACCACAAGCTCCTCTGAGTCTCCCCTCAAAACTCAATGAGTTATCTGAAAGCTTAGTCCTAGGGAAATCTTGATGACCCCCAATGACTGATCATTCCTCCAAAATTGTTCTTTGCTTCCCATGGCTTTGCTCCTTGACTAAGAAAGGTAAGCTGCTGTGTCCTTTCACAGAGAACACAGTGAATGCACCATCATAATTCCTATGCCCAAACAAGAACACATTTGCCCACTTTGTAAGCAACCTTTCTCAATATGGCTAAGTGACTGAGAGTGTGAGCTCTCGTAGCAGATTACCCAGGTTAGCTTCCTGCTTCTACCAATCAGTAGCATGATTTGTGGGCAAGTTCCATAACCTCTCTGTACTTCAGAGTCCTCATCTGTTAAATGGTATAGAACCCACCTCTCGGGGTTATTGTGAGAAGTAAATAAATGAGTTAATACAAAGGAAGCGCTTAGGACAGTGTCTGACACGCACTTAAGCACTTAAGTGTGTTGGTTATTTCTACTGAACATCTCAGAAAAGAAAGGAAAAGATAAAATTTCAGGAATGAAGGTGGCAGCTGTTAGACCTTAGATATCCCTGGGAAGTGCTCAAAGAAACAGTCTGTTGATACCAATTTCAAAAGCTTAGTTGGTGCACTGCAATCATGCTGTAACAGAGAGAATCTGATGAGTCAGTATTTCTGTGTAAGAGTTCGGTGTCTGTTTCAACCCCGGATAGAATCGAGAACGCATGAATGATCCCTTCACAGTCCTTTTAGAAACAATGAGAAAGGATTATACAAGATAGTATGGTTCTCAATTAGTTCAGATGATAATTCCAAAAATAAAGGGAAAAGTTCAAAATATAACTTATTTTCAACTTCAAGTATCTTGTTTCCTGATTTTTCCTTTTACTTTTCTCATTTAAAAGAAAAGTACTGATGAGGTCAAAAATATCATCAAGGTAGAGAACTTACGGTATTTTCTAGCAGTAATACTGACCAGGCTGGCAAATGAGGAATCCAGCTCATGTGTTTCCTCTTGGCTCCAACTCTTACTGTGCACAATTCTGACTTGGAAAACCCAGTGCCTTCTGTAGACCTAAAAACCACATGAAATAAGTATTCCCTCAATCTTAAGTTTCTTAGCACTGATCAGTGCAAAACCAATGGTCTGGTTCCAAAACCTCTTAAATAGAATTGATTCACATGTGATTATATACACCTTGAATTTGAAACCTAAGCTTTTAAAGCTTATTGTTGAATTTTATAGTACCAAGTTGTGTAATGATAGAATGAACATTTTATCTTAAATGCAAAAAGAAAGATCCAGTGAATAAAACATTACAACCAGGAAATATAGTTTAGGCAAGAAAGAGTATTGTCTCTTTCTCCCTATTTCTAACCCAATTATCAGAAATTGAGGACAACCAAGAAAAATATCCCAGTCAGAGCTGCCGTGGCCACATTCTATGGTAAAGGCAAAGGAATAACATTTACTAGCGAACAAGGTTTACTAGCGAGTAACGATGCTACAAGTACCACTCACACCACATCCTTTCCACTCACCTAACCTGCAAGATAAGTGTAGGATGTTGTCACATGTATTCTTCACCTTATAACCTGGAAGAAATTACACTGGGCTTTACTCTGCAATGGTTTTATATCAAAGGGTTAACCTATAGCACCCCTGATTGCATGATGCTAATGAAACACTGAAACTTCTTTTCATTAAAGAAATACAAAACAGTAAATGTTTAATGATGACTCTCCTTATACACAGACTTAAGAGCTGGAGCCTACCTTTAGAAGTGTTAATAGAATTAGTTTTACAATGCCAGCTATGGAAGTGAGCTGTACTTATGTCACAACAAGTACAACCAGCCAGTCCACTGGTATAAGGGTATAAGGCAGTCCCTCCTGAAATCCAGTTGCTCTGGGTTAAGATTCAAACAAGACTCACAGAGCAATATATCCAGACATATATGTGGAATTATCACGCTATCATGAAGAAGGCAGAGAGTAAGAAACGATGGGAATTCAAGATAAAAACAGAATATAAACTTCCCTCCAAAAGGACAGAGTCCAGTAGGAACCTGAGCCATGTAAATAAATTCAATCAAAGGTCAACTGATAAAGTCTCCACCAGAGGTTAACATGGTCAACACACAGATAGTACTTACTATGTGTCTGATACTTTTCCATGCATTTAATGTAAGTTAAACCACTAATACAATAGTCACATAAATTAGATATCATCACTCCAATTTTGCAGATGAAGAACCTGAGGCGTAGGATTTAAAAGACTTCACCAAGGCCACACAAACTAGTAAATAACAGAGACAGAATTTCAACCCAGGGAACCTGGTTCCAGAATCCCCACTTAACCACACTGCTACACTGCTCTGCATGCAGAGACAGCAAGTAAAAAGATATAATCAGTTGTGCTTCAGTGGACAGAGAAGGCTTCTCAGAGGAAATTAATGAAAACAGGGACTTGAAAGACTTATCAATGCACTAGGCAAGACCAAATTGAGAAAATGTCCAGAATCTTCCAAAAGGCATATCCTACATATCCAGCCACTTCTATCAAGACTCACACCAAACTGAGGTCCTAGTTATTACCACAAACAAACCATCCAGTCTCTTGTACCTCTGTTTATACTGTTATTCAGCCTTCTTGAATGATATATACTCTTCTCCCATGTTCTACTTCAACATCTCTCTCGAGCCCCCATTTCTTCCAACACCTACCAAATCTCCTTTAACTTGCCCACTTCCCACTGTGTGACGCTCTTGCTGTGCTTTCTCAATTTTACCTTTTATCCAGTTATCCAAAAATACAGCTTATCCACCTTATTTTAAAGTGTACTAAAAGTAAAAGACTGTACCATCCCTGAACACTGACAAGTAATCAACACCATATCTTATGTACAACAGGAACTCAATTGTTGAAACCATGAATTTCTGAAAGATGGTTGGTTACATACTCCAACCTTCTGGGTGCCACTCGCCTTCCCTTCTTCCCACTCACGCTCCTGAAGGTCCCTAATGTGGGTTTTTAAGCCACGTGTAAAACATGTTGTCCATTGTCCAAAACAATAATGAGAGATATTTTACTATTTATAAGAAACTTGATATGCATTACAATGCTAGCAATAGAGTTAGTAAGATGTTTTACTATTTCAAAGTTCTTTTTTTATTTTAATTGTTGTTCCAGTACAGTTTGCTGTCTTATTCCCATCCCCACCCACCCCCCAACACTCCCCACCTCTCTCCCATTTCCACTCCCCCGCATGTGTCCTTTATACTTGTTCCTGTAAACCCTTCCCCTTTCCCCTAAAATTTCCTCCCCTCTCCCCTTAATTCTAACCCAAAGCTGTGAGGGCTGAGGCTCTGAAAAGTTATGTAAAACTTACTTTGCCCAGAATCTAAGAGCTAGATTCCAAACTGGGCAGGCCTTCTGTTTCCCAAATTGGATGTTTTCCCTAATGCATACCATAACTAATGCCCCCAAAATAACAGGCATTAAACCAGGGAGAGTACAACCTTTAGACAACATCTACCTTATCCTTTACCTGCTGCATAAATTTTAACATGGTAGGATTCTTACTGGACTCTGTGAGAGAGGGCTGGCTATGCTTATTAGCATGAAATAAGCTAGCACAAACACATTATTAAATGGTCATTATGAAACACCATGCTAAGACTCAAAGGAAATGTTTTCTAATCCCACCAAATAGCTGAATAATATTCTTGGTGTTAAGCTTCCTGCAGGTAGGTATATATTCTTCATCTATTTTTGCCCTTAGTGCCCAACAGAAAGGAAACACATCAAAAAGAGGAAAACATATGCATTATTTTAACCAAACTACTAAAATTAGTCACATTATGAAGGTTGAAGCATGAGGAAAGACTTGATTCTTCTTCTAACTAGCCTAGGAACTTTAATTCTTGAACTTTCTAGTCCTGCATCTGGACTTTCAGATAACCTTCTAATAATCCCCCGCAGGACTCACGTGTAGATAGTAAACATAGACCTGACATGCATTATCCAGACCACCAGAATGTGACCAGACCTCCTGGTACCCATCATCCTGTCTGCCTGACAGCTGACTGATAACCATCTTGGACCAATCTAGGGCTGAGAATAAAGAAAGGGACTCAAGAATGTACTTTTTACTATAAGAGCTTTTAACTCTTCTTTCTTTTTTGGAACATTTCTGGGGTTCGGCCTACCTGTGCTCGCAGTTTGCAAACTCCAAGACCCTTGAATAAATTGCTGTCATTTATTTCTAGCGACACCTCCAGGCACTTTCTGAGTTCTTTCAACACACAAAATAGACCAGAGGGACCAGAAAGAAAGAGAAAAGTGTACACCAACTACCAATGTGTTCACAGATAATGTGTTCAAGATAAGAATCCACTATAGGGAAATTATTGAAAAGTTTATGGTACTGGGAACACACATGAGTGTAACTGCCAGCCTTAACTTAATTAAAAAAAAAAAAGTACACAGAATATGTCAAGGAATTACTAAATAAGCCTTGGTTTTAAATACCTGCAGTTATGTTTTCAGCATTCTGTCAGGGAACTACAAATGTCAGATTGCTAGATGGAGAAAAGGGAGATGAAAAGAACACTGTGTGTGCCAAAGTATGAGAAAAACACAATGAGAAAGATTCATTTCCATGGTTCTCACTTGAACAAAGTTTTAAAATGCTCACTTCGTTATTTTCTATTTTATGTAAACGGCTACAAAATAATAGTTGTCCAGTATTAACTAAAGAGGGCCCAGTATGGGAGCGGGGGACACAACTCCTTCCGTTCTTGCTCCCCAGGACATTTTAGCGGCTGCTCTTGGTTGGGGTCCATCCCACATGAAGGCAGGAAGATGGTGGCCACGAAAAAGACAAAAAAGTCACCAGAGTCAATCAATTCTAGGCTCTAGCTTGTTATGAAAAGTGGAAAGTACATGCTGGGGTGCAGGAGACTCTGAAGATGATCAGAGAAGGCAAAGCGAAACTGGTCACCCTGGCCAACGACTGTCCAGCTGGAGGAGCCCTGAAACAGAGTGCTATGCCATGCTGGCCGGGACTGAGGCCCGTCACAAGACTGGCAATGGTACTGAACTGGGCACAGTGTGTGGAAAATACTAGAGTGTGCACACCGGCTATCATTGATCCAGGCGATTCTGGTATCATTAGAAGCATGCCAGAACAGACTGGTGAAGAGGAAGTCATGCAAAATTTTTCTTTAATAAAACTGGCCAGCATTGGCTGGCATGGCTCAGTGGATTGAGCGTGGGCCTGCAAAGCAAAGGGTCGCTGGTTTGATTCATAGTCAGGGCACAAGCCTGGGTTGTGGGACAGGTCCCCAGTAGGGGGCGTGCAAGAGGCAACCACACACTGATGTTTCTCTCGTTTTCTCCTTCCCTTCCCCTTTCTCTAAAAATAAGTAAATGAAATCGTTTTTTAGAAAAAAACTGGCCAGAACTTGGTTTAAAAACAGGAGGGAAAAAGAAGAATAAGGCCCAGGACAAAGCTTGGTAATAATAATTACTCAATAAATGTATGTTGAGCAGAAGTGAAATTGAGTGACATACAGTAATGAAATCAAGGAATTCTCTTTCCTTGAAGGGCTTGAGAAACACAACCATAAAGCAATAGCTGTGTCCACAGGAGGTCACAGGAGACAGAATCACCAGAGGCCAATGGTTCTAACATTGTTCTTCATGCCGTTGTTAATACAAAAAGTGCAGACTGCTCTAGGCCACAAAATTAAGTTGCTGTACTCTAGGGTGTAACAACTTGGTTCTTTTGTCACAGTGAAGTTAGTAAAACAAATCAGCGTAGCTTCAGATGACCTCACTAAGTCCTATACCAGATATGTATGCAGGATCTCACTTCTGCACCCTGCTTGGCAGTGGATACAACCACCCTGCTAGCAGGCAATATAGGAAAATCAAAGCATGTGTTTTCAGTGATGAACTAAAGTCTTAAGTGATGAGTGTGCTCAGATTTGGGAAGAAGTCCTTCTTTGGAATCAATCTTCATTTTGTGTCATGGACTAAGTGTGGCCAAAAGTCAGGCAGACATGTACATCAATTCAGGGACCACCACTTGTCTTAGAGCAGGCACTTAGCTTCTCTGAATCTCAGATTCCTCACGTACACAGGGAAGATACTAACCCCTTGCAAGCCTGTCATGAATATTACATGAAATTGGCCTAGCACAGTGTCTGGTACATAACAGAAACTTGAAATACTGGTTCTCAACAAATGGTAACTGTTAAACTACTATTTATTATAATGGCAAATGCAGAATATGAAATTTCTTATTGTAAGCATAATATAGTTAATCTATGTATTAAATTACTATCTTCAGGAGAGTTTCAGCAAAAATAGTGGGCTGGTTTCTAATACAGGCCAAACAGTTCATAGTCCCATAAATGATATGTGTCTGGCAAGCAGTTCCAGAAAATTCTGCCCTAAAAACAACAAACAGGAACCAACACTTGGCCAGATTTTATCCAACAGTTTCTATAAAGCTACAAATTCCATGAAAATTAAAAACAAAAATCCCACAAAGGGTTCACTCTTGCTACAGCCCAAGTTAAAAACAGAAAGTTCAAAAGATGAAATAAACTACCCTGTCTTCCTACCCCGGGGAGAAAACCTAGGGTTCGGCAGCTGCGGGGTGCGGGGTGCGGGGTGCGGGGTGCGGGGTGCGGGGTGGGGGGTGCGGGGTGGGGGGTGGGGGGTGGAGTAAGGAAGCAACTGCACAGTGCAGTTTCTCAGGATTCTCTTCCGGCCTCTGTAAGCTTTCCTTCACTGCCTCCTTTGAGATTTCTCTTCCCCACACTCTTTCCCTCAGAAGGTTTGTCCTTAGCCGCCTTGCTGTAACTCAATACTTGGTCTCTCTGAAGCAGTATTACCTGTATGTATCTCTATGTAGGCAACTCCTAAGTGGTGGTTTCAGTTTGGATGCTGGAATTCCAAGCAAAATTTCCTAAAATATCTCCCTTGCCTTTTTGTGTTTAACTAGAAAATGAGTTGCCCAACATGAAGGAGGACTTTGCAGTTTTCCTACACTTCCTGGCAACACAGGGATGGCCTGCCACGTTTTCTGGGCTTCCTGGTCTACTTTCCACCCCTGACCTCTTCTTCCCTAGTCCAATCACTCATTTCCCACTGTTTGCCGGAAATCTGCAACTTAGACTCTTATTAACAGGCTCGGTAATGGAAAGTGTTTTAGCGACCCAGCCCACTTTTCTCCTGATTACTTGAAGGACTATCTACCCCAGATGACAAATCTAGAAGAGCACCTGGTGTTACCTTATCTTTCAGATCAGCCTAGTGCCAACTCTTAAAACTTATTTCTTTTTTTCCATCATCACCCCCTTCTTGGTATCATAAACCAAGTACATTTGTGGTTAAACCGTGATTTGACTCATTTAATTTCCTTTTAAAGCACGGCACTACTTCCTACCTACTAGACAATGCAAGTATATCTATCATCTTTCCCCTCTGTTTCTTAGGCCATCTTTTTTCTCAAATTGTTCTTTGCACCTTGAATATTCCAGCCAAACACATAAATCTACACTTTAATTTTCTCGCCATCCACTTAGTCACCAGTCCCTCTCCACACTGGACACAGCCCTTTGTCTCTTGAATGTCCTCAGATAAAGACTCGCTCGCAGCACCACCGTGAAGCTGCATCGTGCCTTACAGGAGCGGTCGGCTCTACTTAAAGACGATGCACACAGCTAGCTTCCTTTCGTCCTTTTAAAGAGCCTGTAAGACCTGCCTCCCTAGACGGACTGATCAGAAAGCCACCCTACAAAACCCCACCAGGGCATCTGCTGATTTTCAGATACTGAATACCAATACAGCTTGTCATGCACAGCAGGGGCCAGGGCTTCAGAAAGCCATGGATCTTCCTGGTGCCACTGTTATTAGAAAATTAGGGGAAAGGAATCTAAGTAATTTTGTACTATTTTACATTTTTTAGAATTCACATATTGTGGGTTAAGCAGAATTTATGTGAATTAAGTTGTATCTTGTTACTTCCACTGAGGTAGCCAGTTTGGGCCAAATCATGTCCATTTTGCCTTCCTCTGATAGAAAATTTTGGAAGTACTACATTACTGTCATCTACCTCTTTTCTGAATGTCTATTAATATACCATGCAATTTTTTATATTATTATATTTACTTGTATATTAGGCCCATAACACTCACCAAACAGTAAAGCTGGTGGAGGACAGAGAAGCTCTCCAGTCTTTACTGCACCCAGCACAGGGCCTTGAAAATAGGACTCTGTCCACAGACAGAACAGAATGCAGGAATTCAGAGTATGTATTGAGGAAAGGTAAACTAAGGCCTTTCCAGGACTGACAAAGAGCAACGAGAGATAAGAAGCCAGGTGGTTAGAGGCAGACTTGCCTCTAGCTATAAAAGATGCTATGAGGAAAACCAGAGCCCCAGTCAACAAACATACCTAACCAGCTGGACAGCAAATCAAGTACATGAGATCTGAGGAGCCAGAGAGCATGGTAGGAGTTTGTTTCACTTAAGATCTTTTTTTTGGCAAGCTGGGCAAACAGCAAAGCCATGGAAGCTGACAAACGCAGCCCAGATATTTCAGCTGCTGACCTAAAATCTCAGCGATAATTTAAAAGAAACCCAACTCTAAAAATGATTCTGGTGGTCTAATGAAGTTCAATGGGGAGAGCATTTAGTTTAAAAAAGTTTTTAATTCTACAAATTTAAATCATTAGAGAAGAGACCCAGTGCAGGCTTTTATTTCCTTGTATCATTTCCTAATGCAAGGAAGTCCCACTAGAAAATGATAAGAGCAAGGATTTGGGTGTCAGACTAGTAGTTAAAGTATCAGTTTCACTGTGTGGACAAGTCACTTAAGCTCTTCAAGTTTCAATTTACCTATCCATAAAATGAAGAGTGTATTAATACATCTACTTCATACAATTGTTGTAGGGACTACATGAAATCAGCATAGCACATAATGAGAGTTGTATAAACTATCGTAACTACTACTATTTTTCAGAGGAAATCATTGACTGGAAAGAGGTCATTCTTGGCTCACGGTTACTAGACGGTGTTACACTCACCTCCCTAAGCTTGCCAACCAAGCTAACACTAAGGTGACGACAAACACCGCTACAGTCCAACTGTGTCTATTCCAAAAGGTAAGCTCACCCTAAGTGCATTTTCCCATCAGCTGTTTAGCCACATGCAACATTAAAGGTCTACAACAGTTGTATTGCCTCTGATAATTGAGACATTAAACCTTTAATAAAGTATCATCTCAGTGGTTAGATATCTGCATTCCAGCATTTCTTAAAATATTCCTAGACCCCATAATGAAATCTGTTTAACCAAGCAAAGAAACAAGCTAACATACATGACCCTCCAAAGACGTTCTAAGCATGATTTAAGTGGAACAGCAAGCTTAGAATGCAAGTACAGCTTAAGTGGCTGGGTATGTTTATTGTGACACCAATATTTGCATTTTCACTGTTGTATTTTTACTGATCTGGCCAAATAAAAATGTGGAGTGCCATGCAATATTATGGCTATACATGACCATTACGGTTATGGCAAAAGAATTTTTTCATATAGAGGCATGACTAACATCCCCTTAAAGACTGGAAATATTTTATAATGAATAGTAATTGAAAGGCGAGTATATAAGCCTCTGTCTTGGACAACAAATGAAGGATGCTGGCATCATGCCTCGTTCCTCCAAAAAAGAAAGAGAAAAGAAGGACACTGTAAACCGGCGGGGGCAGGGCTGCCAAGGAAGTAGGGCACAAAGATCATTATTCTCCATTTATATGTTTCTTGTAAGTTGTTTTCAATAAACTTGGTGCCCTTCCTACATGTTGACAGACTTCATTTTTCTGTTGTCCTACCCCATTTTGAAACACTGAAGCAAGTTTTCAAAACTGTTTCAGGAAAACTGCATTTGAACATTTGTAGATTTCATCTGTGTATCTTTAGAGACAACCACTCACTCCGTCTTTAATAGAGATATTATCACAATAGAGATGATGATTTTGGTGGGACATGATTTATTACTTTTTTGTCCTAATTTAAATTCCAAGTGTTCTGCTTTTAATACATTAACTTACTACAGCCATCTCACCACCTTAAATATACTTGATGCAGTTTTTCAAATCATATTTATATTCCTTACCTCACTGGAATCCCAAAGGGAAACATAATTCCCCTGGACAATAATTATCTCCATTTTACAGATGAGAAAACTAAGGCCCAAGGGTAAGTGATTTAACCCAGCAACAGAATCAGGCTGGAATCCTAGTCTCCCACATCCAGGTCACCCTTCTTTCTATACAACTTTAAATGAATATTCCTCTTAAACCTGTAATTCTACCATACTGGGTTTAGCTCAGTACTAAATAAAAATTTTTACTAGATCATTTATAATCTTTCTTTTCTTATTTATCACTTCTTACTTTTTAAAAAATCACTCATTTTTATAGATCTTATATCTCCATCATGTAACTATTTTAACTTCCTGTGTATTATATATTTATATGGATGGTCATTATAAAAATGCATGATGGTTTTGAAAAAGATACACATCGTATGTTTAAAGGATTATTTTTATTTGGGGGTGATTAATTATATTCATCAGAACACAAAGATAAATCTCAATCTTTTATTCTAAGAACTCATTCACCTAAATGCCACGCTGCTTCAGTTGCCAGCATTTCAGCAATCTGCACAGAGTCGGCAACTGCCCGCTGAGGTTCCGAATAACTGAGATTTTTATTTAAAAACCATACTGTGTCCAACTGTGTCAGCTTGGACAGCTAAGCCTGGCTCTAGAGCTTCCCGCACTCTGGAAAGTATACTGTCTCTAATTAGCCTACTGCTACAAATAAAGGGCCTTTTCACACAAATGATACTCACAGTTTATGCCAGGCTTTTATTACAGACAGGGTACAGCCTGCCCATGATCGAGTCACCATTCAATTCAAAAACTTAAATTTATGTGGTTTTTCACTTCTTCTTGCCTGGTATTTTTGGTTTACTTCAAAACTTACTATTACTTCCTCAACTAATAAAATTTGAAGGTGTTGTAATTTTGATTTACTATAGCTCATACATTCTAAAATGCTAAATGCTAAAATGCTTTCTAAATTTTAAGAAAGACCCCTACCCAATTTTAGAGTTATTAAAAACATACTTTGACCTCATTAAACCCTTTATATTTTATACTTCACTCATATTGAACAATGGCATCTTTTGGAACATCTGACATTGTCAAGTAAGAATTCCTGCTAATCTCAAGGAGTTAGTAACCTAACCAAACAAACAGCACACAGCGCACGTCCTCAATTGCCTTTTCCTATCTCTGAATGCCACAGAAACCTAACACCATGAAAAGCCTGTTTTGGAAATATTCAATCCCAGAGTATGAAATAAGAAATTAGTTTTCTCTAGCTTAGCTTCTCATTCTTGGGCATCTAAATGGCCTGAAGCCAAGCCCTGGCTGGTGGATTGAGCACAGACCTGCGAACCAAAGGGTCGCCAGTTCGATTCCCAGTCAGGGCACATGCCTGGGTTGCAGGCCAGGTCCCCAGTAGGGAGCATTGGAGAGGTAACCACACACTGATGTTTCTCTCCCTCTCTTTCTCCTTCCCTTCACCTCTAAAAATAAATAAATAAAATCTTTTAAATAAATAAATGGCCTGAAGCCCTCAGGCCACCCAGTCCCTCGGGCTGGTTTCCGGCAGAGGCAGAGGCTCCAAGCTTAAAACACGAGCCAAAGGAAGCTACCTGCAGCTGTGTGCTTATGTAAGCCACCTGAGGCCCCTAGAAATGCCAAAGCAGTGGTATCATACACAATACTTTAACAAGGGCTCTCCAGATAATGAACAAGATACTGCAGTCATATTTTCAGGATGAAGATTCATCAGAAGAGATACACAACTGAGAACTGAAATTGTATGGTTTGTTTGCTCTAATGTTCCCTAATATAACTTTTTAAGTGTAAAAAAATTCTCTGTAACCCAAGATTCCCACTCAGTTCCAATGTTATACAGTGTAGGGAGCCAGACATTATGAGGGAAAGGTGGTGACTTTTATGATAAATGAAGCACAGTTTGTACACTAGTTGCCTCAGGCCCGTGGTAGGTGTAGGCTAAGCACTGTCTTCAGCTGATTAATTTAGTAACTTTTGTTACATTGGAATAGTGAAGGGGAGACCTAGACCTCTCATGAGAATTCCTAGAGATCATCCCTCTTGAGTGACGAACATCTACCACAATAGCAACATTACAAAAAGGTATAGTGGATATCAGATTTCTTTAACATATAAATTATGAGATCTTTTCAATAAAACAAATGGTACATTTTTCTAATCACAGCCCCTCAAACCAAGGGAGTAAAGAAGTATTGACCAAATAAAAGTCCTTGGGGTTTCAGCTTTATTGAGTAGTAAACCTAATATATAATCAGCACTACCACGACCTGTAAATGGTAGTTTCTAAAGAGCTTGAGAGATTTGCTTCCTAAATACCTTGACTATTATCCTGCAAACAAATCTTTGTTCTATGAACCTATACTATGTGGAGAAATAATTTGCTTAAGGGTAGAGTTTAACCCTGTATCAGTTTCCAACTGCAATAAATCGTTAAGTACAAATTAATGAGCTTTTTGAAAAACTTAACAAAGTAATTCATTTTATCAAACTTTCCCATATAAAGTTCATTTAATCAACCAAAATGTATGTATTAACTTCCCTATCCATCCAACTTCTACATCACTGTCTACAGAGGTCTTACTTGCTGTCATCCAAACACTTTATTAAGTAAGAACCAGAGGGAATTTGGAATGACAGACTGCCCCACTATACAGAAAAGTGAGAAACAATTTTTACAGCATTAAAGACACTGAAGATGGTACCTTCTCTAGATGCAATCAATTAGATCTGAAGAGAGTTTGTCAATTTGTCAAACCACTTAATTTAGAATCACCTCTAGATTACTCAAAGGCAGTGCAAGATGAACGACAATAACATACCCACTAGTTAAAGAGCACTAAAATAAGTGAGAATTTACTTAAAATGAAATGTTTTTCCCTCAAGTTAAGAAGAAATTGGTACCTAAATTATCTAAATATAACCTTGCTCCCTCAATCCCTTCAGGTCTTCAAATGGCGATCAGTAAGGCTGTCCCAGACCACTAATCAGAACCTTAGCAGCCCCTACAGAGCGCACGCGCGCACACACACTCCCTCTCTCTCTCTCTCTCTCTCTCTCTCTTACACATAACCTCCCTCATGCATTGTCCTCAGTAGCACATATGACCATCTAACCCTGTAACATATTCATTAACCTGTTTCTGCCAATAAGAATGTAATTTCATGAAAACACAAATTTCTGCCTATTTTCTGTACTGTTCAAACGGATCTGGACCTGGTACATAGAAGGCACTCGGTTCTGCATAAATAGATGAATGAGACTGAAGGTATGTAGTAAGGCCCCCTGGTACTGGCCTTCTTAAAACAGGATCTGTGCATCCTACACTGGCACCACAGCTTTCAGCCCAGCACTCACTTTTTTATTACTATTTTTATATGTAAACAAGACATTATAGAATGGAATACATTTTAAAATAACTCAAAGGAAATTTTGGCTGGCAATAGGCAGAGTGGAGCTCTACAGTAAGCAACCATACGGGGAAAGAGGGAGACGTGTTAGGATGTGTTTCCTCTCCTCTCTTTTAGGGGTGATTTCGTGGGGATGTATGGACAGTAATATGCCGGAACCAAAACATCATCCACAGAAACAATCACATTTTTTAATACACCTGAAAAGAAAGGTTTCCCAGTCATGTATTTTACTCTTAAGCAATAAGAAGCTAACCTGAATCAAGTAAACAAAGGCTCGAGTTTTCACAGTTTATTTTGTACAAGTATGGAACAGAACTCGGCCAGGAGAAGAAGCTAGTGAGAAATCCACATAATGGCTGGATGCCAAAGTTCCTCAAAATACCCGTTTCTTCCTCAGATGAAATGAAGCCATCCTCAACAGATGACACTTTTTAAAAATCATACAGTTAGCACTTGTTATGTAAAAGATCTTTCACTTAGGACTTTCTTTCCCTACTAAAGATCTTAAAAATGTCTGATTACCAGCTTAGTGCTCAATATTTCACTTCCAAATTGCAGAATAGTTCAGTTCTTCCATGCTCTTCCACAAGCTGTTAGCGCCCTTGTTTACAATGACTGGCAAAAACATACTTATACATGTGATTAAGTGTCCAGGAACCCTATCAATTCAGTGTGAAAGATTTTTTTGCAAGTCCCCCAAAATAACCAGTTTAAATTTGATTTATACTCATTTTATCATGTGGTTACAAGTAGTTCTAATAGGAATTAACTCAAAGATTTACAGTTGAAATGCTCAGCTAACATAGACATTAAAAAATATATATACTTTGAATTATTACACACAACTGGACAAAAAATCAGAAGCAAAGGGTTGTGGTGCAGTTCCACTGACATTAATTTAGTGCATGACTACTCTATGTGTCAAGTTACTAGGTGATGACTTCTTTGGGCCACAGAAGGTGGACGACAGGTGATAGCTATGGTCCCTTCAAAAAGGCTATCACCAGCAGACTGCCTGGCATGTAACAAGTGCTCAATAATTTGACACAGAAAGCTTTCTAATTAATAGGATCTGTTGCTTCAAAGTATAAAACACTTTTCCTAAGGAAGCTCAAAGCACTTCAAATATATTACCACAAGTTACACACCTGAAACCTCAGCTATTCAGACAACTGAAAAGTGAAACCCTCAGAATTTCAAATTCACTCACTGCTCCTGCAAGGTGCTTCTGCAGGACAACCAAATGGGAGCTGTGGTCACTGAATGAATGCGGCCACTTCGGTGCTGGGTTAGCTTGCTTTCAATGTTCCAAAGGAAATGAAAGGAAACAATGATTCTAGTTCCACAGTGATAATCAGTTAACATTATAACACAAAGGCCTACCTATTTATAATACAAGAAACAAGTTATTCTCCCACATCCAGGAGTAAATGGCCTGGTGGGAAACAAACATCTTAACTTGCCTGAAATAGGATCAACGCAGTGATAGTACTCGATCCACCGCGAGAGGGGCAAAAGATGGTTAGAATTAGAAGCATGAGTAACAGGGGAGAAAAATAGCTACAGCTCCATTCAGATCAGTTGTCCTTTGCTTTTTGTTTCCTGAAAAAATCACTAAGATTTCCTCTTAAGTATTTTTTTTTCATCCACAAAACTAAAATAGACAGATTGGAGTCTCGGGTTACAGCAGACCACCTTATGGACTTCCCTCTAAGCCTGAGTTTGCCAGAATTTGCACACTGCAGTCATGAGTACAGATGCAAAGGAATGCTTGCTCTTGACTTAGGTAAGGACAAAATAACAATTTTCAGATTAAAGTAAGTACTTCTCATACTAAGTTATTTTTGCCAAAATTAATCGCTGCTTGTACAGTGGAGCATGGTGGGGGGAAATGTCTTTCACACAGAGAAATCGCCTTTCCAGTCAATGTTTCAGTGGCACGGGACCTGTAACACTTCTACTTAGGCTTAGAGCAGTTAACTGGTAGGCCACAGTTCAGCTGCCACTGACTGAGACGGGACAAGGAACCCAGGCCTTCGAGGTTCTTCAGTCTGGGCTAGCACCTGCGGAGAGAATTCAAGGGATGTGTCAAGGTCAGTTACATGGTGGACCTGCCGAAACAAGAAACGGTCCACAGTGGAATTTCCTTCATCCCACACTCCTCTGGTCACAAACACTTAAACTTCATGCCTGCGGCTTTTAAGGAAGGACCACATTTCACTAATTATAAGAACAAGTTTCCTTTACATCTGCATGGCCATTTTATAACTACCAATCTGTATTTCTTAATCCCTTCCCCCTTTTTCACCCAGTGCCCCAACCCTGCGCTCCTCTATGGCAACCATAGAAAATATAGTCAATGACTATAATAACAATATATGGTGCCAGGTGGACACTGGGAATATCTGGGGAAATACTTCATAGAGTCTATGATTTGCTAACCACTAAGTTGTATACCTGAAACTGATACAAAATAATATTGAGTGTAAACTGTAATTGAAAAAAATTAAAAATAAACAAAAAGTAAAAAAGAATAGATTCCACCCTGGCTCAGTTCAGTGGAGTGTCATCCCATACACAAAAAGGTTAGGGGTTCAGTTCCCGGTCAGGGCACATACCTAGGTTGCAGGTTCGATCCTCGGTCAGGGTACATATGGGAGGCAAACAATCGATGTTTCTCTCTCACATCAGTGTTATTTCTCTCTCTCTCTCTCTCATCCCTTCCTCTCTCTCTAAAATCAATAAACATATTTATAAAAAAGAGCAGAGTCCATCTTTACTTCTCTCATAATATATCTCTGCAAAGTGACCTTGCAGTCAGTCAAATAAATCTTTCTGCTTTTCTACCCAAGCCCATGGGACTGGAATGAGGCTGTCAGCTTCTACCTCCTTAGGATGGGAAATCAAGAATAACCACAAGTGCCCCCTTTACGTGTGTGTGTGTGTGTGTGTGTGTGTGTGTATGTGTGTGTGTGTGTGTATTAATAATGCAGTAATCAAAGCTTCCCCAAACTTGTGTCTAACTATGGCAGTGGCAGAAACGTCCCTGGAGCAGCCAATTCTGACAGTGGAACACAGGACAGGCAGAAGGGGCAGCTACTGGGAGCAGTGTGTCCACCATTCCATATAAACCTCTGCCTTCCAGGCAGTTTTCCTCCTTACCAACCAACCATTCCCTTCCCCCTAGAACGTACAGCTTAGAACAGAGTTCACCACAGGAACAGAATTATTATCAAGTAGCAAAGAAAAGACGGGTTTAAATCCTAGTTCCATGACTGACTGAGTAGCATTTTGTTACCTTGAACATATTACTTAATTTCTTTCACAAAGTTTCAATTTTCTACACATAAAAGAATGCTACTGCTTACTTCATAGTGTTGGTGGGAAGACCAGAGAAATTCAGAGCACCAAAGTTTATTAAATAAATATGTTTCTCCTCCCAACTCCAGGTCCAAAGGAAAATTCTGAATGCAACATATAAAAATTGGGGTGGAGGAAGATGGATGGTGACCAGCATCCTTTAAAAATTTATGTTCAGCCCTGGCTGGTGTGGCTCAGCAGATTGAGTACCAGCCTGCAAACTAAAGGGTCGCCAGTTTGATTCCTCGTCAGGGTCCAGGCCTGGGTTGCAGGCCAGGTCCCCAATGGGAGGTGTGCAAGAGGCAACCACACACTGATGTTTCTCTCCCTCCTTTCCCCTCTCTAAAAATAAATAAAATCTTTTAAAAAAATTATATTCAAGATAGAGATCATGGAACAAGGGAAACTAAAGTATGTTTTATAATTTTAGATTTCACTGTCACAGGAAAAGTTCCAAAATCATACAAAAAGAATGAACACACATACATACTAGTCTTAGTTAGCTCAAAATTAGAAGGAAAAAAAATCAACTTTTAGCTTTCAGGATGACACCAAGTAACTGAATCTTAAAAGAAAAAAGTATACACATGCAACACATCACACACAAAATCTTTTCATAGATATTCACTGCTCTACGTAAAAGCCTTTACCACAAGTGATTTAAAAAATCTGCAGCTGGACTAGAGGTCAGCTGCACTCAGCAGTTCTGTGTGTGTTGGGGGCAGGGGTGTGTCAGGAATGAATGTGGTTATCAAGGCATTTCTAAGCAGGGAACCCTTGGAACAACATTAGAGGGAGGGTCATGGGAAAAGAAGTTTTGCTCACCCTACTTCCTGGCGGCATTTCAGTACATAAGCCATAAGCTACTCATGTTTACAAAACGGAACAAGAAAAAGGGGCTTATTAGATGAGGGGGGAGCGTACACTCAGATTACACATTGCTTACACGTTTTAAATCTGTATTTAAACTCTAGAAACAGTTTAAAAGACTTGGACAGTACACTTCACTATGCAAAATATATAATCCTTACTGCTCTTATAAGTTGAATTAAGTTAATTTTTATTAAAGCCCATCATACAAATGAAAATTAAGAAAGAAAACAATCATCATATACCTACTTTATCCTTCTCAGTATAAAATATGCAATTTGAAGTTATTTTTCTATATAAAAAAAGTATTTCTCAGGACTCCAAACTGTCTTAAAAAAAAAAAAAAGATTTTATTTATTTATTTTTAGAGAGAAGGGAAGGGAGGGAGAGAAACACCGATCAGTTGCCTCCCAAGTGCCCTGACGAGGGACAGAGCTTGCAGCCCAGGCCCGCACCCTGACTGGGAGCCCTCCACTTTGTGGGACGAAGGCCAACCAACTGAGCCATATGGGTCAGAGCCACGGTTCCAAACTTTCAAATCCACAATTCGTCATGTTAAAACAAGATTGCTTAAGAACTGGATGAATGTGTCCTGGACTTGACATAACATCCGAGAGCATTTTAGTTACCAAAGGTCGATATAGTTCCTCATTTTTAAATTGCTTTGCTAAAATTCACAGACCAAAGATAACCAGTTAACAAATCTGAAATTATACAAGCAAACGAGCTACCTTTCTTTTAAAAAGAGGACGCTAAGATAATTCAATTCAAGGGAGAAAACAAGTCATTGCCATTTTTATTTTGTGTTTCCTTGTCTTAATCCTGGCATTCTAGAAAATTATAAACACTTTAAAAAAGATCTCAAACTACATCGGGGCTTAACAAACAGCTTTTTCTTAAGTTCTCAGGTACATGGTTCCTTTATAACTGCAGATTTACCAATGAAAGTGGTCTCCTGATTGCCTCTATGCTTACTAAATTCAACAGTCAGACAAAATTTGTAGAACTGACCTTACCAGCATTGAATGCAACAGGCAGGTTTTATTCTTGTTTTGTTTTGTTTTTTAATCCCTGCATCTTCTTAAACAAAAGAAAAACAAAATATTCAAACATGAAATGTAATAATAAACAGATTTCCACATAGTGACTTAAAAAACACATTTCTACTCTTTACTTATTTTTAGTACTTAGAAGTCAGTAGTAGTGTATCTACTACATTTTTTATCACTTTATATAGGGATTATATTGTTTACCAGCTTCACACGTATTACTCTCACTTATAAAAATCATAACCTCTCTTTACAAAAAAAAGGTAAAATACCAACACATGATGGTACAACACATGATGTTCTGATTGAACTGCAAAATGAGAGGGAAAATGTACACCTGTTAGAATTACTGAGTTACAGTAAGTCTTCAGGCCAATGTCTGCTCCTTCATATAGATGTTCTTTTAAAACTAAAACAAAGATGGTGCTTCACTGACAGATTCAGACTTAAGCGTTTACCTCATTAGTTACAGTTCTGTGAGGGTTTGAACAGACTGCATCTCTGAAATATCAGCATCTAGACTTCCCTGGCTATTTCACTGAATTTCAGTTCCTTCTGCATTCGAATGACAAATCTATGTTAAAGAAGTGTCCCTCTTCTATCCATCCCCAATTATTAATACTCAAGATAAAGAACATGTGTAAATTAGTACCTCTGAAGCGTTATAATAATTATAACCAAATCAAATATTTGAAATTATAAGCTACAGGCTTCTGAAATATATATACAACTATTTCTCTATTTACTTAAGAAAAATAATTTCTTACATTGAATATTCTCCCAGCTCCCACACCCCTCATCAAAATACCCTAAAACGTGTCAAGCACAAAAATAGAGTCATCTTTTGACTTCTAGCAACTGCCTACTATGTGCAGAACATTACAAGGGATTCTAGTATTTCTTTTGTACTTTAATTTTTTATTGTATTTTTCCCATTACCACTTAGTCCCCTAATATCCCTTGCCCTCAGCAATCACCACACTGTTGTCCGTGTCCATGAGTCCTTTTCCCTTTTTGCTCCGTCCCCCTCCCCTAGCCTCCCCCCACTAGCTGTCAGCCTGCTCTCATCTATGAGTTTGTCGCCATTTTCCCTGTTACTTCAGTTTGTTCATTAGATTCTACATATGAGTGAAAGCATATGGTATTTGTTTCTCTTTCTCACCTTATAAAGAGGCTGCTATGTGGCGAGAAAGAAATGGCCACATGAGTGTCTTCTGAGGAAGACGGAAGAGAAGGGGCGTCGCTGTGGGCAACAACGTGAGATGCTGTGAGAAATCCAGACAGCAGTGCCCACTGCTATGGTGCTAGAGGGTGGGCCCCTTTTAAATCCTCTCCCAGCAGGCTGGTCAGTTTAAGTCTGTTACCATTTAGAACCACTAAAAACTGTTTCTATAAAGATTAAATAAATAATTTTTCTGCTGTGAGTTTTATAGGGTAGAGTTAATTCAATGAACAAATAATTAAGCATCTACTCAGGGAGGTCACTGGGCCAGTGCAGAAGTCAGTGCTGAGAGTAAATGGCAAGCAAGGCCAGGATGGGCCAAGACGTCCAGGCCTAGTGGAGCAGGCCAACTAGGACAACGGTCAATGCTGGCTGACAAAGCGCCAATGTGATCGCCAATAGAAAAACAAAGGGAAATACAAAAGGTGCAAGGGCAACTAGGGTTAGAATTAAAATGTTTCACAAAACGCATATAGTAATAACAAAAATTATAGCAATAAGAAGAAGACGTAATCTCTGGCCAGACTCTGTGCTAATACTATCTTCTTCTGTCTCCACATCAACCCTACATAATCCTCCACCATAATCATCTTCATTCCAAAGATGCAGAAACCAACCCCAAGCGAGATTAAAGGACTTTCCTCATATGTATGCATCTGGAGCTGGGAAGACATGACTACATAACCAGGAGGCTATTATCATTTGTAATAAAGTGAAAAATTCATTAATATCAAAAATTAGCATATTTTTTAACTTTCCCGGCTACCTTTAAAATTTGTTTTTCTGCTTGTTTACAAATAAGGATCCTAGCAAAATCTACTCATTGCATTTACTTACACCTCTTAAGTCTCCTAAGTCCTTTTTATTATAGAATACTTCCTGTTCCTATATTTTTCTTTTCCCCAAGTCACTGACTCACTGACGACACTGGTTCGATAGTTTTGCAGGGTGCCTCAATTTCGGGATTTAGCTGAGTGCTTCCTCAAGTTGTTGCTGAACTTGCTCCTCTATCCCTGGTGTTTCCTTAAGTCAGAAAGTCAAATGTAAAGGCTTGAAGAAAGGTAGAGAGGAAACCAGAATAAATGTGTTTTTCTCATCTCCTTTTTCTTTGTCTTTTTTCCTTTTTTTGCTTTTTATTTTTTTAATTTCTTTTTTTATTGTACTTTTTTCCATTACCATTATCTCCCTTACACCTCCCTACAAGCACCACAGTGTGGTCCATGTCTATGAGTCCTGTTTCCTTTTTTGCTCAATCCCACTACCTCACAACTGCCCCCCAAGAGCTCTCAGCCTGCTCTCTATGAGCCTGTCTCTATTTTGTTTATTGGTTCAGTTTATTCATTAGATTCCACATACAAGTGAAATCATATGGTACTTATCTTTCTCTGACTGGCTTACTTCACTTAGCGTAATGTTCTCCAGGTTCATCTATACTGTCAGAAAGGGTAAAAGTTTCTCTCTTTTTTTTTTTATGGCTGAGCAGTATTCCATTGTGTAAAAGTCCCATAGTTGTTTTATCAATGCATCTACTGTTGAGGTGCATCTAATGCATCTGCTTATGTTCTTTTAAATTAGTGTTTCAACTTTCTTCAGATAAATTCCCAGAAATGGAATTGCTGAGTCATAAGGCAGTTCCATTTTTAAGTTTTGTGATAACTCCACACTAATTTCCATAGTGGCTGCACCAATCTTCATTCCCACCAACAGTGCAAAAGCGTTCCCCCTTTCTCTACATCCTCACCAACACTTGTTGATTCACTGATGATAACCATTCTGACTTGTGTCAGGTGATATCTCATTTTGCTTTTAATTTGCATTTCTCCAATGATTAGTGGAGACAGTAGCCTTAAAGGACACACTATATCAAATGGATTTTAACTGACATCTCCAGAGCGTTTCACTCCAAAGCAGCAGAATATACATTTTCAAGTTCACATGGACATTTTCTAGGATATGCCATGTATTAGGCCACAAAACAAGTATCAATAAAGTTAAGAAGACTGAAATCATATCAAGCATCTTCTCTGATCACAATGCTATGAAACTAGAAATAAGTCAAAAAACAGAACCTGAAAAATACACAAAGACATGGAAGCTAAATAGCATGTTATTAAAAATTGAATGGGCCAACAACAAAATCAAGAAAGCAATCAAAGATACCTAGAAACAAATGACAATGAAAACACAACAATCCCAAATCTGTGGGAACAGGGAAAGGAATCCTAAAAGGGAAATTCATAGCATTACAGACCTATCTCAAGAAACAAGAAAAAGCTCCATCAATCTAACTTTTCACTTAAAGGAACTTGAGAAAGAACACACAAAACCCAAAGTAAGTAGAAGGAAGGATATAATAAAGATCCAAGAGGAAATAAACTAAATAGAGTCTCAAAAACTATACAAAAATCAACGAATCCAAGAACTTGTTTTTTGAAAAGATAAACAAGATCGACAAACCTTTAACCACACTCATCAAGAAAAAGAGAGAACCAGCACAAATAATTAAAATCAGAAATGAAAGAAAAGTAACAACTGACACACAAAAACATACAAAGGACTGTAAGAAAATACTATGAACAAGTATATGTCAACAAATGGTACAACGTGAACAAAATGGATAAATTTCTAGAATCATACAGTCTTCCAAAACTAAATCAGGAAGAATCAGAGAATCTGAATAGACAGACCAAAAAACTCCCAATAAGTAAAAGCACTGGACTAGATGGCTTCACAGGGGAATTTTACCAAACATTCAGAGAAGAATACCTCTCCTTCTCAAACTATTTCAGAAAATTCAAGATGAGGGAAGACTCCCAAGCTCATTTATGAGGCCAGCATTATCCTAATTCCAAAACCTTTTTTCTATTAACAGAAAATTGTTTACACATGCCAAATTGATGTAACATTTTTCATTGAAAAAAGACAAATTTCTTAGCTTATACAATAGAACATCAAGACCCTTTTAGAGAAAGTAATCTGTACTCTCGAGATCAAAGTGTTTAGTTATCATCTATTTCCTATGAAAAAAACGGTTATTAGTTTTTTGGTTTTTTTCTTTTGTTTTAAATCAACTGAAAGACAGAAGAAACCGTTTTCAGAAAAACACATATACACAGATACCTTTCTGGGCTGCAAGCTGTCTCTATAATCCAGTCCCAGTTTATCACATTTGATAAGACGGGAGCCACTCCATGATCTGTCTCCCTGGCATTCTCTGGATACCCAGAGCCCCATGATTTCTCAACCCAGGTCTGTTCCAGAAAGGCAGCTAAGGGGGATTTCCACCGAGTTTTCCCTCTCACCAGAGCTATCCACAAGTGATAATCGGGAAGCCCCCGGCATGGATCCACAGGAAGAAATTATGAGATTGTGGAAAATGGAGAAGTAGAAGAACGAGAAAAAGCTCACGGTGAGAGCTCTGTATACCTATTCCTTTCTCAAGCCCACTGAGGCTAGTTTCGAAAAACCAAACTGTGGGTGGACGACAGTATGTCGTCTCCCACAGCCCCACTCTACATGGTTCCCAGTAGAATCAGTAGGGCCATAACCTTTTAGAAAAATGTGAAAGGTCTGAAAACTAACCTTTCCTTCTTACTGTTTCTCTTCAGTGTCTCTCTTCCTATTGTTTCATTTCTCTTCCTACAGTTTTCTCTTCGTACTGTTTCGTTTCTCTTTTTTGATTTCTGAGCACTGTATGTATGTCTTTTCCGTATTACCTATGTAAGCAAAGACAGCTTACCTGATAGCACTTATTTCAAACATTTACATGGTATAAGTAAAAATTTTCATATCACTAACATTTACCAATTCCTGAATTAAAAGCCCCTATATGACTGGAATTCATGAGGATCACTCCACAAATGTGCAATAAAAGAGAAAATAATGTAGGATGACTTTGCTATTAGAGTCATTTTTGGTACTTTGCTATTAGAGACATTTTTGGCATTTCCTCTTCCAGAGTTTAGCAAGCCTCTTAAGAAAGAAGCCACAGACAAAAAGGGGGATTCCACTCACCAAGAGAAAATGAAGTAGAAGGGGCAGAAATTTCACTGACCTGGCATTGGCTTAGTATTAAGTCCAAACACATCAAATGAAAGGCATCATACAAAACATTTACAAGAGAAAATCAGAGCAAGATGGGAAACAAGAGATTTGTTTTGCAGATCTAACTCTTCAACTCACAGTGAAGATAAGGAGCCCAAAGGGGTCCGGAGGAAAAGTTTCCCATCCAGTTGCATTTCACACTGTCCTTAATATATATGCGTTTCCATTTCAATTCTGCATCTTTCATCATTGTGAGACAACTACCTCTTTATCTTTATACTTGTGAACGAAATATGTCAAAAAAAAGGCTCTGTCTTTGGTCTGATAGCATACTTAGAAACCTGCAAAAATTAGAAAACAGAAAACTTCAGTCTATTCTCCAAAACTGTCTTTCTGTAATGTGAAAGTCATTCATTAGTAGACATGAAAGTCACATTGGTTGGGTGGGATTTTTTTCTCCAACAGGCTGGTATTCTGAAGCCATCAGGTATAAGCCTTTTCATAATTCAAAAGTGGCTTACCTATATATAAGTACTTTAGGAGAAATGCTGAAAATCTTGAAGAGCTTTCCTTTAATATAAGAAGTGTCAAGTATAATGGATTCAACATTCACTACACTTCCCATAGCTTTAAAATATTTGGTATAGATACACGGGCAGACTCTGAGTATTTACATTAAAAACAAAGTAATTAAGAAGTCAGCCCAATGGAGCAGATTCTTTTGAAGGACCCAAGGACCTGGAGTTTAAGGCTGCATGGGCTCCACTAGTGCTGGGTACAGATAACAATGGAATTTTAACTCTAAAGGTATTTTTATCAAAACTGTTGTTTGAAGGTTTTTGTACTTTATTTTGATACTCTAAAGTTGTAGAGGTTTTCAATGATCTGCCCTGAGCCTTATTTGTTCCCAATAAGTTCTGATATTTGCACGTGTGTGTTGCATACAACATCTGAAGAAGATAACCTTTTTCAGAAATAAAAATCTCATTGTGACAGAAACACGTTGTGTGTGACAAAAAAAGCAAAAGTAAGTAAGATATATCCATCTTTCACAAAACCACCAAAAATTGCAAGATCAAACTACTTTGTACTATATAGTACATGGCATTTGAGAACTATTTGCTGTCCTCACCATGCTGTCTTATAGAGCAGAAGTGTTTCTCAAACTTGAAATGTACATTTGAATCACCTGCAGTATCTTGTTAAACGCAGATTCTGCCTGCTGCAGATCCTGATGAATGCAAAACATTAAGTGCAATCTACCAGGTGAAACGGATGCTGCTGGTCCACGGACCACACTTGGAACAGCAAGACTCTACCTTTCACCGGCACCAAACTCACATCATGCTGTGTGACCTTCCTTTCTTTGAGCAATTTTGGACCAACTGCTTTGTGAATATTTCTTCCAATACACACCACCAGGAGAGAAGGAGAGAGGGCAAGAATTACAGCACAGGTCTATTTTGCCCACTGATCCAATTTCAGCCACATATCTAAGAAGAATTTATTGAATCAATGAAACATTTTAGTAGGTCATTTTATGTCTATACTATTAGGAAATCTATTTTATCTTCTTTAAGTTATATACTATTTGGTAAATACCTTTCTTAAATTTAAGCTTTCTTGTTTAGAGTGTAACAAAATTACATAGGCTACTCCAAGCATGATCAAAATTCTCACAAAATGGAACAGGTAACCTTCTTAGAGCTTTGGGAGGACCAGGCTGATGCACACTGGGGACAACTCAACATCTTCAGATCAAGAGGAACTCTCCTGAGAATCCGATACTGGGGAGCCTAATCTGCACTTGGACCTGATTTAAGAATGAAGTCTGAAACTGTGCTGATGCCATAATGGACTGAGACTTTGAAGGTCTTAGGGAGGGTGTGGTGTATTTTTCATATTGTAACACGGTACAGCCCAGAGGAGGGGGGCCAAATAGGGATTTGTAATGGGGTCCAGAACTCAGGGTGTCCAGGAAATATTAGAAAAAAACATATGTAGGATGTCCTCACCCCCACAAGTTTGAGCTGGGGGATGGGACACATGGAGCTGTTGAGAGCTGTTTTGCATAGCAACTGTTTTGCAGCTAACCTCTGGCATGGTCATTTAACATATCTATAACTTTTAACTGACTTCATAGATATTCTGAATAGCTGTGGCCATGCTTTGAGTCAGGGGGATGGGAGTGACTTCAACCCAGGATGTAACTGGGAGGCAACTTCCCCTGGTTACAGAGCCTGCATGAGAGCTTGGAGATGACTGGCTCCACACCACAGGGCCGCACCTGCCCACACTTACTATGGCAGCCCAATAAAGCTGGAAAAATACCAGAATGCCTGTGGCTGTGGTCAATTCTCTCTGTGAGACACAGAGAGAAACCAAATCCACATTTTTAAGGCCTTCAAATGGATTCAAGCCTGCTACTTTAAAACCAGCAAATGCAGCTCTACGTTCTCCCTTTTACCGCCTCCTAGTCTCAACAGAGAAGAAAAAACAAAAAGAGGAAAGAAAAAGGAAAGGCAGCAAAATAAAGCACTCCAAGTTACATTAAATCCTTCAGTGTGATGACAAAGAGCAAAGTTCATTTAAAGGAAAGACAATCCCAAAATCTTGGCTCTTGCTGGTGTAATTTATATAAGGATTTCTTTTGGAAGCCCTCATGTACATCTAATTTGTGTAAAGTTCATTTTATTCATTTATTTTTATTGAATTTATCAGAGTGGCATTGGTTAATAAAATTATATAGGTTTAGGTGTACAATTCTGTAATACATCATCTGTATACTGTATTGTGTGTTCACCACCCCAAGTCAAGTCTCCTTCCATCACCATTTATTCCCCTTTACCCTCTTCTACTCCTCCACCCCCATTTCCCTCTGGTAATCCCCATACTATTGTCTGTGTCTGAGGGTTTTTTTGTTTACTTTATTTGTTATTTTGTTTGTTTGTTTTTGTTGTCCTGTTGTATATTCTTGCTCCTTTGTCAAATATTAATTGACCATAAAGGTGTGGGCTTATTTCTGGGCTCTCTGTTCTCTTCCATTGTTCTATTTTAAACACAGTGGAATTTGATCTCTTACGGATTTTTGTTCTTAATCTCAGTCTGTAGGATCCCACTCAGAAATTCGTTCATAATCCAAGTATATAGTTAGAATTCAGATTTACAAGTTGTTTTTTCCCCTGTATTAGCTTTACAGTGCTATACATGCTTAAAAAATCTTTGATGAGTGAATAAAGTTTTTAAGCTGGCATTTACTGAGTACTTACTATGGTGCTAATATGAACTCTGATCATGAAAACCCTATGAGTTAAATACTTTTACTCCATTTCACAGATAAGGAAACTAAGGCTTGGATGTATAAGGTAACTTGCCGTAAATCACCCAGCTAGTGAGTCTGTAACTGAATCTGAATCCAGCAGCCAAACTATAGAATCAAAGCTCTTAACTGCTCTTTTTACATTTGGTTTGCATAAACTGAATGCATGTTAAATCCCAGACTTTACATGCCTAAGTGTTACATTGGATTTGTGGTGATTTAGTTTAAATACTTTATTAGAGTAATATGAAGTGTGTGAATAAATTAATCTGACTCAATATTTTGGGGTTGGCTAATTAACATAAGTGATACATGAATCAACATCTTGATGTTAATTACTACGTTAAGTATCAAGATTTAAGGGCTCACTAAGTAGTATCAAAAAGATTAGAGATTTTTCCACTGGTAATATTGCTGCTTAAGCTGAGTGTTTGATTTACTGAGGAGTAACAGTTCCGAGTCCTCAAATGAATAGGGCATCAACACTCCCCATGCCAGAGGCCCAGCTCTCCACCTCTAGAGGCTCTCCACCTGTCTTCTACTCAGAGGTTCTGGGTGTCTGAGCTGATCACAGTCATATTCAAGGACATCCTAGCATCTGCTTTAGAGAAGAATCTCATCCAAGAAGTCTGTCAGTGTGACTGAGTAGACTTAGGGAAGGAATTCTCCCAGCCAAACATGGCTGTTTGTGCCTACTTACAAGTAAAGGTCCATATTTTGGGCTAAATTTGGTCTAGTAGGGATGTCCAATCTGTGGCCCATCGGCCACATGCAGCTCAGGATGGCTATGAATGTGGCCCAACATAAAATCGTAAATCTACTTAAGATATTATGAGATTTTTTGTGATTACGTGTCACAATGTACTTAATGTGTGGCCCAAGACAACTCTTCTTCTTCCGGTGTGGCCCAGAGATGCCAAAAGGTTGCACGCCCCTGGTCTAAGGCGATGCACCTCCTGGTGTGAGTGTACAGGGGTGGAGACTGTGGACGCCACCTGCTTCTAACTAGTGTAAGCTATTCAACCTTCATTCTTCCAACATTAACCAAGCACTGTCCTATCTACCGGGATTCGGCTAAACGAGAGGTAACACCCCTACCCTCATGGAACTTACCTTTCAGTGGAAAAGGCGAAATAAAATGCACAGTGTGTTAGATGGTGGTTAAGTGCTAGAGCGAGCATGAGGGGCACAGACAACAAGTTGTCCAACTTTCTTTAAGATGGTGAAGGAAAGTCTTTCTGAAGTGACTTTTGAACAATGATCTGGTAGAAGTATATACAATATTCACTGAATAGAAACTAGACACTCTCATAACTGCTCACTGAATGGGGTGGCTGACTACATGGATATTCCTTTCTTCCCAGCAGTGCATTTAGAGACGCAGCAATAGCCAGCCCACTGCACTCAGAGGCCCACACAGAGACCTCCCACCCACCCTTGTACCCGGGGGCCCCAGAGTGGCCCACCAAAGCCAGTCTAACCGAGTCCGAGAGCCCATTTCTCAGAAACAGCACCTTTCCATTGACAGGAGCCGGATACCCGGCAACATGAAGAGATCTACCCAGTTATCTAGAATCACCAGTATAAAACTCTTCGCAGTGTAGACTTCAAACCTTTAAAAGACCACAAAGAAGGAAATCTATGTTATACTGTAAGGCTCCAAAGCATCATTCATTATTTTAAAGATAAAAAAAGTTATTTTATTGACAGATGAAAAAACACTGAAAGACTGCACAAAATTATGCAGCAAAGAAAAGAGAGAGAGAAGAGAGAACAAACTATGATTTAAGCAACCCGCTTCAAGGAAAAAATGCAATTCAAACTTTCCAAATTATTTGACATGGCCGACATCATCCTTAGCTCAAGGCTTAATCAAAGACACATGCCATTCTGACAATCCTTGACAGTGGAGGAGCTCAAGCTTTGATGTTCATATTCAGTGTTTCTGACTGAAAATCTCATTGTGAGAAGGGAGCACTGGCTGTCCAGCTGTAATTACCATATTTTGCTGCGTATAATGCAGACTTTTTTGCCCAAACTTGTTGGGAAAAAATAAGGATACATATTATACATGGGTATATTGATTACGTACTGTGGGTATAACAATCCTGTGTCTAATGCGCACAGAAACGTGGGTGCACGTATACACGGCAAAATAAATTCCAGCCTCAATTCCAGTCCTTGGTCAGAGGCTATCTCCGCACTCATCCACACTCCCCGACAGCACTGACACGCTGTGTCAGGCTTAACTCCATGCATACCCTGAGGTCAAATGCAGGACAGCTGATTTTCTTCTAAAGAGAACTCATCTGCTGATGCTGACCAGAGAGCAGAAAGCTGAACTAGTAGACAGCAGACCCGGGTGGGGTTCGAGCTCCTCCTCCCTCTGGGTCCTGGACAAAGGAAATCATGGCACCCAGGTGCAAAACGTAGCTGCACATCCACAGCACAACAAACCTTCCCCAAGGGGAAAGTACCACCATGCATATTTGGTCAAATTAATCTGATCTGAAATTTAAATGACAAACTGGCTAATCAGGGACTTTATATTCTTTATAAGCCCCGAGTCTTGATGTTTCACAAATGTTAATGATTTAAAAATATAATTTTCACAAACGTAAAAGCTACCTCCACTTTTACATAATGAGAGGAGGGGAAAAGTAAACCTTAATAAAATGCCAGTTGAAAAAAACTCCTGGCATGTACTCTGGAAAATACCTCTACCTATGGATGATCAATCAATAAAACACAAAAATTGTCCTTTTTTTCTGCAGTATGAGAGGGTCAGTCCAAGGCAAGACAGTTGATTCTAAACAAAACAAAAAGGAAAGAATAAGCAATGGGATAGCGAGACTGTCGTGGGCTCCAAAGTCAGGGCCCAGAGTCCACAGTCACGTGCTTCCTTCGCTGCCTGTCCGTGTAAAACAGTGTCACGTGAAGCCGACGGTGTTGGCACCAGGCATACAGAGGGAGAGGCCACATACTCAGTAGACCCCACTTTGGATTACATGAACACGAGTAACTCATTTCTGAAGTGCTTTTAAAATTACTATTTTGAAAGTTAACTTTATCTATAAAATTCAAGTACCCAGATACTTTGTTTCCTATCACTAACAAATAAACTAACACAAAGCATAGAAGTATATCTTCCTAGACTATGGAAATGTAAACTCTTCAGTCTAATCCTTCCTCTTCCTACACGAGCATGCGGCACATTCTCCAAAACCAGCCGAAATGCAAGGCAGGTGCACCATCTCCTCGACTGCTAATAGCCATGATTGCCTTACCCTTTCATTTTCTGCCTTTCAATCACAGGTTCCTTTTGCCACATGAAATCTACATACGTTAATGATACAAAATAATTACTGACATTATTGAATGCCAAGATTCAGGGTTTATACCAACTCAGTAAGCTTGTCATGTCACCTAAAAGTTACCAGACATCCTTTTGTGGTAAGCAGCTAGACAGACCTGAGCAGAGCAGGACAGGCCAGGTCCAGAAGGTCACCAGGGTGGAAAGCCCCGGGTGCCTTGCAATGGGCAGAACTGGGAATACAAGGACCTCACCCCGTGGTGTGACCTTTCCTTCTCTAGCATACTGCTGGACATGCAGTTTGGACCCTCTGACTTTTCCTCCCCAAAGATAACATCAAGGCCTCAGTAGTACTTCACGTCCAGACTCAGGCAAGCAGCAAAATCAGACAAGCAAAGTCATGTTTGACCTCCAGACCAGCTGCAGTGGCTAACAACCCTCCACCCTGGTACCAATGAATCAGTGGAGACCATGACTCTGAATTGACACACCTGGAAAACAGATGAATATTCTATTGAGATCCTCCCATGAGACCTCCCTTAAGATTCCTGCCTGCGAGAGAGAGATAAAACCCTCAGGACGAAGGACCCAGCACATGCTCTCCCTCCTGGGAGCATGCCCTAGCCTTTCCCTTCTCCCTCTTCTTCCCCCACAGCCATGCACCTCCTAAACTCTAAGGGTCCCCATGAGACTTGCAACCAGGGGAACAGTGGGCAGTGGGAGCTTTCCTCAGGCTAACCCCCTGAACCTGTCTCCAAGGCCCCCTTTTCTCTGATTTCCTGGTGAGCTAAGGAAGAACAGATAAATAATCTGTATGTAGTACATTCTTACAATGGAATATTATTCAACAATAAAAATAAATGAACTATCAAGCCACACACACACACAGACACACACACAAAAGGAAACACCTTAAACGCAAATTGGTAGGTGAAAGAAGCCAATTTAAAAAGACTATAAAGATAACATTCTGGAACAGGCAAAACTACAGAGGCAGTGAAAAGATCAGTGGTTGCCAGAAGTTTGGGAGAAAAGGAGAGAGGTTATTAGGTGATACAAGGGATATATTTTAGGTCTGTGAATCTATTCTGCCTGATACTATAATGGTAGATAAATGACATTATAAATTTGAAAAACCCTTAGAACCATACAACAGAAAGAGTGAAGTCTAATACAAAACTATGGACGTTAGGTACAAACAATACCAATATTGGTATACTCATCCTAACAAATGCAACACACTGGGGAAGGAGGGATAATATCGGAGCTCTGTAGTTTATACTCAATTTTTTTAAAATAGCTTTTAAACAATCTGAATAGAACCTGAATGATAAATATATGGTGGTTGATTACATCCTCTCTCTCTTTGTGGGTAAATCTGAAATGTTTATTGAAATAATTACTAAAAATTCTTAATAAAATAAAATCCAAGTTAGATGACTATTCATATTTATATTTTAAATTGTTAAAAGCAATATGTGCTCAATGAATATTAGAAGTCAACATTAGGCTTTTCAAAAAATAATGTTACCTCAAACAATATAGCCAAATGAAATCAATACAAACATCCTCATTTTAAGTTCTTTTGTTTTTCGATTTGTTTTTAGAAAAATTCAAGATCAATAATCTAGGCATGATTTTACTTTTATAAATCTGGGACTTCTAGTCAAGATGGAGGTGTAGAAAACACATTTCACCTCCTTGCACAGCTACCACAAAAATTACAACTAGACAACAAAACAATTATCACCTAGATTCATCCGAAAATCGAGCCGTATGGAAGTCTGACAACCAAGGATTTAAATAAGCCACATTTATTGGGACAGGTCGGGGGATGGAGACTCATGAAGAGGCGCAGAGTGGCCGCAGCGGTACAGAGAGGCACAGAGGTGCAGAACAGGCAGTCAGTCCCACATCCACGTGTGGTGGATAAAAATCAGGAGGGATAGCTGGGGAGTGAGCAATCCCAGCCCCGCACCAGACCACCCAGCCCCGGATTTCAGCATCAGGAATAAAAGTCCCCGTGACTTCTGGCTGTAAAAACCAGTGGGGGTTGGGGTGGGGGAAGAAACTGTAGGATTCTCATCAAACTCCTCATAAGGGGCCTGCAAGGGACTTAAGACTTATACAGATCCACTCCCTCTGGGCTTCAGCACCAGAGCAACAACTGGAAGGGCATCAATGGCATATGGGGAGAAAATGAAGTGATTAGCAACAGGAAAGTAAGCGCCAGGAGACAGAATCCTCCCAGGCAAAACTCCAGAGGCCAGGCAGTGGCCTTGTCTCCGCTCTAAGCCCTCTGCCACACAGAGCCACATAGAGCCACACAGAGCCACACAGCGGTGGCAAGGGTTGCCCCTGGCAATTACCTAAGGCTCTGCCCCATTCAATTTATAGGAATTCTGCCCTGTAAGAGAGAGTCCCAAACAAGTTGCACCCAAAGAGGACCACACCAAGACACATCATAACTAAAATGACAAAGGTCAAAGATAAAGAATCTTAAAAGCAGCAAGAGAAAAGTAGAGAGTTAACTACAAAGGAGTTCCCATAAGCCTGTCAGCTGATTTGTCAAAAGATACTTTGCAGGCTAGAAGGCAAGAAGTATTCAAAGTGATAAAAAGCAAGGACCTACAACTTAGATTACTCTATCCAGCAAAACTATCGCTTACAATGGAAGGGCAGATAAAGTGCTTTCCAGGCAAGGTAAAACTAAAGGAGTTCATCGTCACCAAGTCCTTAATGTTAAAGGGAACTACATCAGAAATAGATCAAAACTATGAACATTAAAATGGTAACAAATGCACACCTATCAACAACTGAATCTAAAAAACAAACTAAGCAAACAAGCAGAACAGGAACAGAATCATAGATAAGGAGATCATTTGGAGAGTTATCAGCTGGGAGGGGGGAAGAGGAAGAAAGGAGGGAAAAGGTGTAGGGATTAAGAAGCATAACTTAGTAGTCACAAAATAGACAGGAGGATGTTAAGAACAGTATAGGAAATGGAGAAGCCAAAGAACTTACCTGCAGGAACCACGGACATGAACTAAGGGAGGGACTGCTGCAGGGAGTGGGCATACCAGGCAGAGGGGGCAAAGGAGGAAAAATTGGAACAACTGTAATAAAATAATTGATAAAATATATTTTAAAAAAGAAGATAATCAAAGCTTTGGATGGATGTTTACAGAGGGCCTGCTTTGTGCCAGGCACTGGAGGCTTTGCAGGGAACATAAAAGCAAAGTCTCTGCCGTCTTGGAACTGAAATTCTTGTGGGAGAAATGGATAACAAACAAGAAAAACAAACAAAAAAATCTGAAATTTTCATCTTGGGCTTTTATTCCCCATGAGATCAAAGCTAGTTGTGTTATTATTATTTAAAAAACTATTATTATATAAACAATACTAAAACATCAGAGAAAGATGGGAGAAACACAGAAATCAATAAATTCCCACCATCAGAAGAGTCATTTGTATGAATTACCTTCCAATACTTTTGTAACATTATTAACAATCGTTACACAGAAACAATTGAAACAAGGAATTCCTTAAAGCCAACGTAAACTTCCATTCATTTTAGGTCTTCAGCAAAATAATCGATTTAATTTTGCAGATTATCTAGTTTCTGAGTGCTCAGTAAGAAACTGGTGAACTGAATTAAGAGGTGATTTGTTTGGATTTCCCAGTAGCACATACCCCAGGTCATTTTACCACATGGACAGCAGCCATCGTGTACCCTTTGGGGTAGGTCCCAGCACCACCAGATTCCCAATTTAGGAAAACCTTGCTGTGGAGCCCACCACAACCACAGCCCAGAGGCCACCTGCCCCAAGTAAGACAGATGAGGAACAACAATCTTGCTCCAAAAGAACAATGGTTCCAAGGCTATAAATGTTGACTACAGCTCCAGGCCGACTGGGGCATGGTGACTCAGCCAACAGCAGGAAATGCACCAGCCAAGTTCATTGCCAAGAGGCAAGACTGCCCGTGAAACTAGAGCCTGGAATAGTGCCTGGGATACTGAAGTAATAAATAGCTTTGCTGATATGCTTTCTCTGCTTCTCTCTCCCCAAACACCTGTCTCTGTGAATTGGAGAGATGGCTACATTCTCCTTCTTTGTAAAAAGACTTAGGATGTGCAGAATCTGAATGACAGGCAGAAATGGTATGGCCAAGAGGATCCCTTGCTGCCAGTTTCACCATCTGTTATTCTGACATGCACATACATACGCTAAGAATAAAAGAGGAGAAAGGAGAAGAGAGTCAGAGGCAGAGATGTGGGTGAGGTGCCCTCCAGGTGTACCAGAACCTGGAGCTGTGGCTCTGTCTGCAGCACAGCTCTGACCTCCTGCCTGCTGCAGAGTGCAGGCAGACCCGCAAGCCAATGCTATTATGCTGTTAACGCCTTCCAGAGAAGGCCAGCTGCTCTCTTCTATGACTTGATGATCACTTAAGTTCTTCTGAGTCCATCTGTTTGTTTGCTTAGACTTCTACCTGTTGCCAAGGAGACCGATGTTAAATAATTATCATGGCCATAAGCTCCAACTGAGCTCAAAGTGGATACATCCCGCAGTCACAGACTCAGTCTGCAATGAAATCCATACCCGACTAACATGGAACTAACATTGGACATTGAACTGTTTTCTGGGAGTAATCAATGTAGCCAGTACTTCAGCAAACAGAAAACAACGATATTGAGTGGGAAACAGAGAACTGATTTGGGAAGCAAGAAATCTGAATTTATTTAGCTGTGCTCTGACATTTTTGAAGTTTATCTAGCACCAAGTACTTATTCTTAGTTTTTCAATTCATCCAACAGTCTTTCCAATACCTTTTCCAGTAATACTGGTTTTCTTTGAAATATATACATGTAGTCCTCTTGCTCTACTAAGGAATCACTGTATTCAATAAGTCACATAAAAAAGTGTGTAGTAAAGCATCACAACTTCCATCTTTCTATCACAAACACCATTCATTAAATAATAATTGAAAGCTTTGATCAAGTAAATTAAGATCCATCAAATGCAATGCACAAATAATTTATTTTAAATAAAATACTAAACCATTACTTGCCCAAGAAACTAATTTACATGATAGTTTACCCAATATAGGATTCAGTATTAGTTCACATTTTTTGGATAGTCTGCACATTCAATATACGGGGTGGACAAAAGCAGGTTTATAGTTGTAATACAAAAAAATACAGTAATTAATAAATAATAACACAGGAATAAACTGTTTTGTGTACTGAAACTGTAAACCTCCTTTGCCCACCCCTGTGTAAACATATCCCTAAGTGAGAAGTTTATTTATTATCACCTGAGAACCTTCAGGGTGACCTTTTGCCCTGCTTCAAACTTGCTCACTTAAGGTTAATGCTCCTTTTTCTAACAACCAAGCAATGCTCCTCCAAAGCTCTGAAATATCCTCAGGAGAACAAAATAAAAGGACATGGCTTCCTTCAGAAGTATAGGAGTTGGCAGAGAAAATATCCGCTTTCAAGAACTAGATGAATTCTCTTTCTTGACCTTAATGTCAGTTTCTAGATGCAGTGGCTACGATCACTTCGAAGAGCCAAGTACACAATGGTATTGCCCAGGATCTGCTGTGAAGAGCCTCACTGGACACATGCAATGAGCCACTTGCCAAGAACTCTGCGACTTCAAAGCATCTCTAACACGTCTCTGTGACACCAGAGAACTACTCTTCGTCATTGCATCTGCCCACTCACCTTCCCAAAGAAAACTTAATCAGGCTTCCCCACATACATGCTAGACGTACACAACTTAACTCATTTTTTTTACACTTGTGACCATGACTCACAGTAAGAACTACATTTTACCATCCAACATTATCTACTCATCCATGTGTACTCATAACACAGAAACAAGTTCCACTAAACAGTATTTTCCCTAATATATTCACTATGCTCTCTTTTTTATTCTATTTTTTCCTAATACTAGTACAACTCAGTAAAATGATTTCAAGAACTCCCTAGGATCACAAGCCACAGTTTGAAAACCACTGGAACATTTGAATATATAATATTCTGCATGAGTGAACTTGAGTGCCAAGAAAACACACGTAAAGAGTAAATACTAAATCCACATCAAATTCAAATTAGTTTTCCTTCCCCACTTGCATGACACAAAACCAGGACTGCATCTCCACGGTTTCCTTTTTTGGACTTGTCCTCTACATAACCCAAAGTTATCCTCAGATGATAAATGGTTAGCGATATTTGTTATTCAACAGATGTCTAGGCTGCTGAAACCCCCTATGAATACTTAACTCTGTAGCATTCAGTACCTCAAGACCTCATCCTGAAACTTTCCTCTCTAGCTCTCCTGCGGTTCAGGGGCTCTGTACCAACACTCACTGTCTTTCTCTCTTTGATAATTTAATATTTCTTTTTGCTCCACTCAATACGTTCATTCTCAAAACAACCTTGAGACAGTTCAAATCGGGGAGAGGGGGTGGGGGGCGCTTTCTTATCCTTCCTGAAATTTCTCACAAGACTTATCTTTTCTATTTTTTGGTGCATTTTTGAAACTCAGGTCACCTTCTAATAATATTATCTTCCCCTCTAATGAAAACATGCTTTAACCCCAAAGGATATAAAACCACAAAAAGTTCTATTTCATATAACAGACATGTGAGTAAGTCAGAAGAAAAAGAACCGACACTTTAGAAGTCAACAATTAGTAAATTTACAAACTAAAAAAACTTCTATTGATTTATATCTGGAGTTAAGTACTCAATTTCATTATCTTCATTAATTGCCTACAGCACTCCACTGACCCAGGATCCACTGAAGCTTTTCACTTACTTATATGTAATTAAATTCTGGTGTCTTGATTACCTAAGCTAAAAAACATCCGTTGCACTGAACCACAAACAGGTTTTAACTAAAATGCACACACTGAAAAAAATTATTTTAATAAAATGCATGCACTGCTCTATGCTGTATTGCTGATCATGACCCACATTCAACACAGACTGCACGCCGCCCATGGTCCAGCACAACTCCAGAGACAGAAACTGCAGTGAATCAAAGACAGAACAGGCACAGGTCCCCAAGAAACTTCTATCTAAACTGTTCGTTTCAGCTAACTTTTGAAGACATGCATAAGTACCCATTTCCAGGTCTCTTCTCATTTCTCATTTGTTAGCTGCTTTAGTTAATTACAAGAAAGCAGTTTGTCAGCCCTGTTACAGGATCACTCATTTCTGCTTCAACGCTTTTGCCCAAGCCGTCCTGAACTAAGACACTAGTCTAACCTGTGGACGTTACCTTCCAAGACTTGCTGACTGTGATTTGTCTAGGGGACTCTCACTCCCCTAAAACCACCCACTGCAGTTCTTTTCACTTATTTGTGTTCTGGTTAGGCTGTAAGCTTTTCAAGAACAGGAATGACTACTTTCTGACTCGTACAAGGTCCCTAACAACTGGTATAGCTGTATTTTTCCTGGTAGAGACTAGGTAAATCCTACTGACATTTAGCTTTCTTTGTGTTGACATTTTATCCCTTTCAATTATGATTTTAATAAAAAGAAAAGACTTTAATATGGCCAGTAGTAGTGAAAATGAGGTAATTATCTAATAAATCAGGATGAACAGACTCTGCAGCCATCGGGTTCTGCACTGCTTACTCTTTCTCCTTACCATCTGCAGAGAAACATGTTCCCAAGAAGCAAGTCAAGTAGAACAGGAAATGGAATGGGGAGGGGGAGTCCCCTCAAAGGCAGTTTAATGCTTCCACCATGTTTTAAGTCTTGTCCTCAGCCTACACATTTAAAGACCGAAAAAGGAAATTAGTTTCCCCTCTCCTCCAACTGGAGACAAGAATTAATAAGATTGCACAAGGGTATAATTAATTTGGAAACCACAGTAAAAGTTACATAAGAATTCTTTAGGTCCATCTGCTACAGTTCAACCTGACGGGGGGGGGGATCTGAGAGGCCTCACCCCACCCCATATCTCTGCTCTTCTCTCACTGATACTTACTACCTCTTCCTCAGGCCCGAGATCCTGCTCCAGATGTCGGAAGCTGTCACATCTGCTAGACAAAATTCCTTTCACAGTAAAATTTTGGAATTCCCACCCCCCTGGGCATGGAAGAAAGATAAAAGACCCCAACAAGTCTGGAAATAGGTGTTGGTGGGAATGGCTGCTTCAGGTGGCAGTAAATTATTCTGAATATCTCACACACACAAAAAAACACATGCAATAATCTGTAAGGTACATATAAGTGAATATAAAATTCAATTCACTGTTTATCCTTTGAAGTGTTTGTGTAATGTTTAGCAGATTTAGGAATATGAAATGCCATAAACAAAACCCTTTACACATTGTGCCTTGAAAGAATTGACTTCACAGGCAAATACACTTTAATCATATTTAAGCAAATCATTTCATAAGTCTCTGTCTAGATCATTTAAAACCTCTGCTAAAAAAAACTGTGCCTATTTCCACAAAAACAGGATTTCAGAAATCTCTGCATCATTCTGCCCACCACGGTTACTCATGATTTAAATAACAGAAGGTACAGGACGCTGACACCGCATTAGAAAACCATACCTGTTCAGCAAGGCCAGAGTCCATCAGCCAAAATTCTTGCCTTATTCTTTCTTTTTCATTTAAAAAAAAAGTAGGTAAGACATCGTGGCATAACAATTTTGTTAGAAAGGATGAATAATAAATACAATAAAACACAAACCACATCAAAAATGCACACCCATGGATTACCAAAGTAAGCAGAATACAACAAAATCTGCTCAGATTCATGCTTGGCATGGAAAGGCATGAACACTGCAGACCACTTACAGTATCACATCCAAAGGAACACATTTTTGCAGAATCCCCAAAGAACTCCCTGAAGTATAGCCAATAAATAGCTGATATTTTATTATATACCCAATTCCTCTCAGCTTAATGCTTTAAAATTTGCACGTATCTTTACAATAAATGAAAGAGAAGTCAATGTATCATTTCATTGACTCTTTTACTTTAGAATGCTATGGTCCTAGGACAATGCTTGATCCACCGTAGGTGATTAATAATTATCTGACAAATGAATGATTAATTATCATAATAAATCTATGTGGTAAAGAAGGCTATCCTAAATTTAAAGTAGAGAAAATGGCCTCAGAGAGAGCTACCGAGTCGCCCAAGGTTGTACATCGGATCACACGGTCAGGATCCATTCCTAGGTTGGTCCAACTGATGCCACCTCTTACCAGAGGGAAGGACTCCCATTTCAAGATCTCTTCAGTCATAAGCTTCCTCCTTTTAACCCTGACCCATCTGCTTCAGTATCTGTTACCTCAAAAAATGTCATATTTTTCTATGAGAAATTTTCACAGGAATTAGATTTGCTTCTGCTGGTTTATAAAACATTACAAAAGAAATCAAATTCACTATAGGTTCTGTGCCTTAACCCTGCCAGAAATATATTCTCAACATCCTTACAACATAAATCTGTTTCAGCAGAACCTTTATGGTTATTAATACTAGTTATATTTTAACAGAACACCAAGTATAATTAATTTGTCCGTGAAAATGGTGTGCTTATTGCAACCAAACAAAACAGCCCAGACCTGTTTGCATATTTTGCATATTTCGATAGCCTTGATGTGCCATTTCTAAATGACTGAAGAGAGAAACTGCTCAAAGAAAACTGGATTAAAAAAAAAAGAAAGCAAATTAAAGAGCCAAAAATTGGAGGGTGGGAAAGCAAGTAGATAAAGGATGTGAAGACTATACATGAAGGAAATCACTAGCAAATTATTTACAAAGAATTGTTACTAGGTTGGGAAGAAATGTAGTGAAAGAGTAAAGACTAGAGAGACTATCTCAGCTTCTACCCATCTTTCAGTAATTGAGTGGAGATTGAGAGCTAGCCACCTCCCCCTCCATCCGCCCACTCCCGTCCTGAGCCCCGCCCCCAGCCCCACCCACACGCAGGAGTACCGTGAGCACACCGGGAGTCACCGCAGCAAAACCTTGCTAGGGAGGCAACCAGCAGGACTCTCTCCCCAACACCCCCCACTAGGTTCTCACTACTTGGAGGGTAAAGGGTATCTTTCTGATATTGCCACCCTAGTGCATTTACATACAGCATTCCCTTTTGGTAGATTTCACTAAGTTTTTTCACAGGCATATTTTTTTCTCATATAATGACAAAAGCACATATACAATTCTGTCCCTTGCCTTTCTCTTAGATTTATATCATAAGTTATATTTAACTGATTAGGTAAGTAACTGTTAAAGTTTACTAAATTAGTTAAGCCATATCTAATTATTTTCTATTGTAAGTAAATTTTAACTACTTATATATGTTGGGACCACAGTTCCCAAGCTGTGTGCAGCACCACAACACATGAACACAGCTGATATCACTCACACCTCCCTCCAGCACGAGGAAATGGGTCACCTTCCATCACTCAATTAACCAGGAGTTACCCCTGATTTGGGGGAGCGTTGTATTCCTGGACAAAAGGGTTCTTATTAAAAGGATGAGAGGACACAGATGCTGGATAGGAAATTAATATTACCTGCTGCAGAATAAGTGCCCTAATTGGAATCACTATTCAGTACCTATGAACTTTAAGGTTCCTGAAATATATGCTATCAGCAGCAAAAGGAAAGTAGGAGGCTTAGTATACCCTAATTAGCAAAAGGCACTTAAACAATCTTTTAGCTAATTTAATAGGTAAAAAATGGATAGCTTACTCTTATATTACTTTTCATTTCTTTGATTCCTGGTAAAGGTTAACAACAGCTGCCTTTATCCTTCAGTTAATCTGACTACCCTGTGTCTAGTGCTCATTACTTACTCTTCTTCCCCCATTTCTTACAGATGTTAATCTTTTGGTTGTGGATAAATATCATCACCAGCTTATATCTGTTTAGAAAAGGTTCTGATTGGACAATATGAACACCTACGTTCAAGAGAAAGGAAGAAGTAAAAGAATTCTGAAAGACTGTGAAGAAAAAAGTGGGAAAGTTGATGAAAAGATAAGAGAATATGGCTCCACAGAAGCCAAGGGACAGGAAGCTTCAGGAAGCAAAAGAGTGGCTAACAGGGTCGAATATACAATAGTCCAGGAAATCGATGACCACAGTGTCCTTTGGATTTGACAAGTAGTCACTAGAGTCCTGAGCTTTAGAATATCCCCATGCTAAATTTTTACAAACTCAACATTACCATGTATTTAAGAGCTACCTAGCAACAAATAAGTACCTGGCAGAGTGCTCGACAAAGAAAGAGAAGCAGACCTGAGGAACCCCGGCTAGGCCTGCGCACACAGGTATGATCTGAGAGGCTGGAGCAGCAGGGGCAAAGGGAGCGACTGAGAGCCTAAAGCTCAAAGGTGCCCTAAGGAACAAGTCTCTCCTCTCCAACTAATTTAATAAGTAACTTCTTTCAAAACATAGTGTTTATAATACATAAAAGACGAACTGATTTATAATTGCTAAAAACTAATAATTTAGGGCCTGAAAAGAAACATGCAAAAACTGACTATTGTCGTTATGAAAATAAAGCAATCTATATGCGCGGGCCTGAAGAAGCTTTAAAAAGAGTTATTTCAGATTTCCAGTCAAGTGCAGCAGATGCCGCAGGTGCACTCCAATAACAGGGTGTGTTGGGGCTCCCCAAACTCCATGTCACAATGTATGTACCACAAGCTTCGTTTCAGAATAATGGCTGAATGTACGTAGGCAGGAAAAATTCTTTAAAAGACGAAAGTCTTATTTAATTGCATAGCTGATACATGATCCAATTTCCTTCTGGTGAACTGTGGCAAATGCAGATGTTTCTTTATTCAAAATGTAACCTTTTGCTTCACTTAACATTTCATATGTAGACTGCTTTAAATTACACATAAGTGTTACCTTCAACCTGAAAACTTTTAGCTGTAAATATGCTAATAACAAAAAATATGCCAAAGCAAGGAAAATATTTGATATAATGGTTAAATTCATATATAAATGGTATATATTATTGCTTTTATATTTTAAGTTTGTTCATGCATACATGAAAGATTAAATGAAAAGTTTATCATCATAGAAAAGCATAGAAAATGTTTCCCATTTTAAACATTCTTAATATTGAGGTTACTTCATTTTTTTGTTACAAGATATGGTGTGATTATAATATTGACCATTTTCTGGCTTCTCTGTACCATGCTAGGTATCTCTCACAAGACTTAGTCCTTATGAAAAACAATCAGTACTATTATTATCATCCCCATTGTAAAAATGAGAAAACCAAGGCTTAAGGATAGTGACTTACCTGGGCCACTCAGTCGCACAAACACACTCAGAATCTAGTACAGTGCCTGAAGTGATCCCTGATTTCCTGAATAGATCTGAGTGGATGAAAACTGGATATTCACACTCTCACATGAGATCCCTAAACTGTGTTGACTGCTCTAATGGAGGTATGAACAAGTTATTCTGTGGAACACAGAAAGGCTGTCTAGAAGATAAAGGGTACACATGGGCCTACTAAATCTTACCACTAAGTCATAACACAACACCATACAGTTTTAGCAGCTGCCCTCAGTAAATGTAAAGCCAGCAGAGCTAGGCTTCTGTTTGTTCTGTATTTCCAAGGCCTAGAACAGTATCTGATGTAGTGCAAAATAAGTATGCTGACCAGGCATACGTTGCCAATGCAAGGCAACGCTCCATTCTCTTTCTTCGCATCTCTCCTGGCCCATCATGAGTTGGCCAAAAAGTCCATTTAGCTTCTTCCATAAAATGAAAACCACATTTTTCATTTTCACTGATAACTTCATTGATTTGGATATTTTCAGCATGTTGGCTATCTCGCACATGGTATAACACATGATTTTTCTCAATTAATGCCTCAATTTGATCACTATCAACTTCAACTGGTCTACCTGACCATGGAGCATCATCCAGCAAGAAATCTCCAGCATGAAACTTTTTCTGCGTTTCAGTTGCATTTTTACCTTTCTTGAAATAATAAAGCATAATATGCTAAAAATGTTGCTTATTTTCTTCTATCTTCAATATTAAAATGGCTACACAAAAATTCACCAATTTTGATGAGCTCTTTTTTTAATGCATGCTGATATGACAGCTATCACAATACAATCTAACAAAATTGTTTCAAATGAAGTTAAAGACAACTAAGCACTACTAGAGCCATCTTACTACAAAAAAAAAAAGAAAAAAATGCACTTTTTGGCCAACCCAATACTTTGTCCATTGCAAATATCCCTGTTTTTTCCTCTCCACTCCTCTTGCCACTCTTTGCACATATTTAAAAACTGCTATTGTTCTATATTTACATTATGAAATGTCAACTTATCTATCTATAATGAAAATGAAAAACTTGGAAATGTTCCCTCCTTAAACATCCATCAAGTGATTCTGTTTTGTCCAACCAATATAAAGGCCATATCTAAATTTGTTATGGAAAGTTATAACTTGGCTTTAAATATACATTTAGCTCTCAAACTGCTTCCTATCATAAAGAATATAATGCAAATGCTTATAAACCTATTAAGTTGCTGTTTATAATAGTGAATTCCAACTCTGAGTTAGCATATGATCCAGCAGTTCCATTCCTAGGGAAATATCCAAGAGAATGAAAACATGTGGCCACCCAAAACCAGGTACACGAGTGTCTGCAGCATTATTCATAACAGAAAAACAAAGAAAACAACCAAAATGTCCATCAATTCACAAACAGATAACAAAATGTGGTGATGTATTCACATAACTTAGTATTTGGCAATAAAAAGGAATAAAGTACCAATATATGCTAAAACACAGATGAGACTTGAAAACATGCTAAGTAAAAGAAATCAGTCACAAAAGACCACAGACTGTGTAATTTCACTACCCAGAAAGTCCAGAACGGACTAACCTATGGAAACAAAAGTAATAGCTGCCAGGGGCTAAAGAAGACAAAGAATGGGGAGTGACTGCTATTGGGTATGGGATTTCTTCAAGGGCAAAGAAACTATTCTAAAATTGGATAGTTATTCTAAAATTATAAAGAACTCGTACAGCTCAATAGCAAAATAATAATAAAATAATAATAATAATCTGATTTTACAATGAGCAGAGGACCTGAATAGACATTTTTCTAAAACTTAAAAATACAAATGGCCAACAGATACATGAAAATGCTCAACATCACTAATCATGAGAGAAATGCAAATTGAAACCACAATGAGATTATCTCTTCACATCTGTTAGAATGACTATCATCAAAAAGACAAGAGGTAACGAGTGTTGGCATAGATGTGGAGAAAAGAAACCCTTTTACACTGTGGGAATGCAAATTGGTTCAGCTACTGTGGAAAACAGTATGAAGATTCCTCAAGAAATTAAAAGTAGAACTACCATATAATACAACAACCCCACTTCTGGGTAATACCCAAAGGAAATGAAAACAGTATCAAAGAGATCTGCACTCCCAGGTACACTGCAGTATTCTTTAAAATAGCCAAGATATGGAAACATCTAAGCGTTCATCAACAGATACATGGATGAAGAAGATGTGGTATATATACTTTATATACACACATACACACACATATAAAAGAAAACTTTGTTCAGTGATGAAAAAGAAGGAAATCCTTCCATTTGTGACAACATGGATGGACCATGACAGATTTATACTAAATGGAATAAGCAAGACAGAGAAAGACAAATACTGTATAATACTGGATGGTATCACTTATATGTGGAATCTTAAAGAGAAAAAAAAAGGTCAAAATCATAGAAACCAAGAGTAGATTGACTGTTGCCAGGGGCTGGGGGAAAAGGTTGTTAAAGGTACAAACTTTCAGCTATAAAATGAATAAAGTATGAGGGTCTAACACAAAACACAGTGACTATAGTTGGTAACAGTATATTATATAATTTAAATTTGCTAAGAGTTGAACTTAAATGTTCTCACAAAAAAAAGATAAAATGTGAGGGGATGGACGTGTTAACTTGCTGGCAAGAGTCCTTTCACAATGTATTAATCAAATCATGTTGATGTACACTTTAAATATCTGACAATTTTAGTTTTCAATGATACCTCAATAATAAAGCTGAAAAAATTAAAAAATAAAATTAGATGGTGATGGTTGCACAACTCTGTAATCAATCATATGAAAAACTATGAATTGTACATTTTTAAAAAGTTTAATTCTATGGCAGTGAACTATACCTAATAATGCTATTTTAATGGAAGGCATTCTTTTACAATGAAAATCAGCATTCTGAAATGGCATCTTGGAAACAACACACGAATTTGTAGTTTCACTTTCTTGACCATATATATCTCTTGGCTTTGAATCAATACTTATTATTTTCACTGCTGATGAGAAAATTCATCCTTTGATACAAATATCAACTCCTTGAATAAGCATGATGTAATTAATCTCATTCTAATAAATCTATATAATATGCTACCAACTTTTTCACTAACATATTTGTCTTCGTATGCAAAGCTTCAGAGTTGGTTCCAACATTAAGTGGTTAGTGATGACCTGTGGACTTCTGCAACTCCAGACTTTCATTTCACACAACTGCCTTTAAGTCCAGTCATTTAATGGACATTGATGAAAAATGTGTTATGTATCCACCTCTGGAGTCCCAAAGATTTGGTGCCCACTCTTACGGGGCTAACTTGCTAGGGAGGAAAGCAGGCAAGTTGTTATCAGTGAACAGCACCAGAATGCATACCTCAGTCCTTGAGTTTTGGCTAAGAAAAAAATTCAGAGCCAAGACTCATCCAAATGAAAACTTTTATGAGACAGAGACAGAAAGTCACAGAGACAGAAAAAGTAAGCTGCAGAAGAAGGGAGTCAGCTGGGCTGCATGGACACAGGAAACAAGTTACAGAGGCAAAAGAAAAGCCACTGGAGTTTAGGAGAAAGAAAGGCAAAGAGAACACGCCTTGGGAAAGGAGAGAAGAAAAGGCTTGGCTAGGACACGCTCCAGAGAGAGCGGCCTGGGGAATGAAAGGATTAGGGAAAAGCACCTGTGTCTGACAGAGAAAGAGAAAGAGAGAAATTTAATGTTCAGATATAAATTATTCCACAGAGGCAACAGCTTACTTTCACTGCCAGCCACATTCATGATGCCAAACAATGACACATGGCCTACAGCTCTCATACCAACCTTAAATGCTGCTGTCTCTCTACGGGGTGCATTTAGCCAGGTAAGGTAAAGATTTTGCTGAGGAAAGCCACCTCACATTCTTTTTTGAATAAAATATGGTGGTGGTTGTTGTTTATAACTCTAATTTTGCTTCCTAATCTCAATATTAGATACAAATGAAATAGATGAGAAAATATTTAATACCAAGCACCATACATTGTGCTAGATACTTTACATATTACCTTATATAATCTTGCAAATATGCATACGAAATAAATATTACTTCCATGTTATAGACAAGGAAAAACCCACAAAAAAAAAAAAAAAGCTAAGTGGCTTGCTCATAGCCATGTAAGCTGCTAAGTGGCAAAATTGGAATTTAAAGGAGTTGCTCTGATTCTAAAGTCCAGGCTCCTTCTTCTATTAGGCTGACTGCTGTTAATGTTAAATCTTTAATGAACCTACTTAACATTAAAATGTTGTAATGATTAAAGATTAAATGTTATTAGCACCACACATGTATGAATGATAATGCCAAGCTTAGCTAAAGAGCAACCCCTCTCTATTCAGATTATCTGAATAAATTGGGATTAGTTTAAATTAATAAATGTTCTAACAGAATGCAAAACACAATCTCAAATAAATAACTGAAGTCTAAGCCACAGCCTAAGGACTTACACTGAAAGAGTATCTTGCAACTGACAGCAGGGTTCTGAATCCTTGTTTCATCCTCTCTCACCTTCTCATCAGTGTGTGACCAAACCTTACACTCAGCCAGGCCTGAATATCCACAGGACTCTTCTTAATTTCCATTAGAGCTGTCTGAGGAACCAAGGCAATCCGGAAGAAAAAGACTTGCACCCAACAGACTTCAAATCTGACAACCCTTCAGGCACTCACTCACTTGCTGCTACTTCTTGCAGGAGACTGATTATTCAGGACCTGTATTTTCTTTCTTTAACCCCTGAGGCTGGCCTTTTCCAGCTCTAGCCTCACTTTCCAAGCTATCCCAAAAGTCCAGACCTCCTGTTCATTGTACCCTACTTCCCTGAGCCCCAGGACAGAAGTCCCCTTAAGTTCACAGATCCTTTAAGAAAAAAAAATTTTTTTGTAAAATCTGTTTCATCTTTAGAGTATCCTCTCTTGGTGATTCTCACACCTATGATCCCACCTTCTTGGATTAACTAGCTCACAAACTTGATTCAATTTCTCACTGAGCCAAATGAATCTTCCTCTTCAATTCTTAACTAAACTTTCTTCCCCCAACCCACCCCCTACCCCAAACCCCCTACTTCCAGTTCCTCTAGCCCTACCAATGCTGTCATTTTCCTTCCTCACTAATAACCACTGGGATGGCATCACGTCCAACGTAATTCACACTCACTGAACATCTGTGCAGGACAAGAAACACCCAGGGTGGCCTTTTTTCTAAGTCACTGTTTGCTTTCAATGCAGAAACCAAGGTGGAAAAAAGGTCTCTCATCTGCACTTTGGCCTGTTGTACTTTATGAAACTTTCCACTTCTGACGAGTGCAAGTCACAACCATCACTTTTAACAAAGATTACAGACCGCTGGCCTGAAGCAGAACTAAAGCACCAGCAGATATGTACATAAAGTCTCAAAGTCTCTACTGCCCATTCCTAATTCTTAAATGCCAGCCAAATGCTTTCTTGGTTCCCAGATCACAGTATATAATTATTCATTTGTTTAAAAGAAAAAAGCTAAATCAAAACCATGCCATATTTGATCATCCTTTTCCACTAAGATGATTTAATTTGGGGGAAAAACGAGCCCAAGCTTTAACATCCAATTAAAGCATTTCCACTTCAATAATCTTGTTGCTACAGAATGATAATAATATTGACAAGAATCTGTCAAAGTTAAGTCTTGAAAAAGGCTAAAATTATTAGGATTACAATGATCCTGCCTAAAGCAAATGAAAATGTTACATTTTTATATTATGTTATGGTGCAATTTTTCCATTGCCCACATGAAAACCCTACAAGGAATATAGAGCAAATGCTATTCCCATTTGTGACGAAAATAGGGTCTAGGACAAGCTACTTGTACCCAGGCCATTACTCAGTGGTAGCATCAGGACTAAATTCTAGCCCTACTGCTCACCGCTGTCCCCTGAGCTACCAGTCCTGACAGTACCACCAGGCCACAGCAGTTACATATGAAGCCTGGTAGGAGCAATATTAAAGAGGAATCTTATAGTCCCCACTCCTGGCTTATTCACTCCACAGGTATTTAAAACCCTTCTCTGTATCATGCTCTTCTTAGTAAAATGTAAGTTGGTTCATGTCTAACAATTACTGAGCGTTCACAATGTGGTCAGAGCTGATTAGAATCCAGATATCCTTGGCACCTAGAAGCTTATATTCCAAAGACTAAGTAAAATCTAATAAACAGAGACACACTGGGAGTATACTATGCAACTACAGAGGCACAGATTGGAGAGATACATGCAAAGGGACATCTTAGATGGCCAACAATACCAGAAGTGGAAGAAGCAAGGAGAGACCCTCCCCCATAGCCTTCAGAGGCTATGCTCTCTTGGTTTTGGACTTCTGGAATCCAGAATTGTGAAAGAATACATTTCTGTTGTTTGAAGCTAGGAAAAAAAAATATTGTTTCTCTCTCTCTCCTCTTCTCTCTCTCTCTGTTTCTCTCTCTTTCACACACACACACACAGGAGTATTATGCAGGCAGAAAAAAAATCTAATTTAAGATACTGTGAGCATACAGTTGCAGGACTAACCAAATATTAGGATCTGACTGGAGTGAAAAAACTCCAATTTAAAACTGGAGACGACGGGAAGAGTTAGAAGGACTCCGATATTTGACCAGGTAGGTGACGATATAACTGAAAAATGAGAACATGAGGAGAAGCTGGAGAAGGAAGCACTTCATTCTGACCCGGGGAGTCTGAGGTGCCTGAACACATTCAGGTGGTGATAGGTAGCAGGTTGGTGAAAATCAGACCCAGAGCTCAGAAAAATGAGGTGAGAGCTGGAAGCTGGGAGCAGATGTTATCACACAAGGAAAGCAAACAGTAAAAGGGCTAAGAAGGAATCCACCTGCGCCACCAGCATTTCCCAGGGTAGCGGAAGTAACTGACAGTGGGAGAGGAATTGAGCAACATCACATACTGAGAAAAAGGTGCAATTACAGAGCTGGGATACAAAGGAAGTAACAATAATGATGGAAATGGTTACTTAAGGAAAACCAGGATTGACAAGCCATCAGGAAGTCTTTAAACCTCCCTATCTATTACCTCCTATGGTGATATTTTTTCATGAGTCCACAGCTTTCCCAAACCCTCTCCAAATAGTGTGCCCCTTAAAAAGGCACACTTATTGACTGTTATATTGATCATTTGTAACTGTCCCTCAAATTTTCCACAACCAACTTTTAAAACAGTTGGAAAGCTAATCTCTTATTCCCTTGATTTTTCATAGTCCCATAAGTTTTTTCATAGAAGACACACAGTCTAATACAAGTTCCGAAATAATAATATTTAAATTGCTTTCTCAAGGAATTTTCATTTGCCTCACCTTGCTAATCCCTCCCACCGGCACCAGCACTCCTTTATTGGGTTTCCTTTTTTTTTTTTTGGGGGGGGTGATATCTTTCATTCAGACATTTTAAGGAATGAGAAAATTACATAAATGAAAAAGAAAATTCTCAGCATGGCAAAGCAAAATCAATTTACATAGGTTCCATTTGCGAACGGATAATATACTATCCAGGACACTCATTTCTATTAGCCGCTTATCACTCCTCTCCACACACAAACACACAGCAGTTTTCTAAATTAAATCATCACTTTTCCGGAGTACTAAAGAGAGAACTGAAGCTGGGCCTTTCATTTGGATAAGTTCCAGTACATATTTGCACACAGGGGAATATGATTTGGCTTGTCTTTCATAAACTCGCAAGCTGTACTGCTTTTTAGATTTGTGTGGGGAAATGTAGAAATTCCACTACTGAGAAATCTGTCTGACTTCCAAATGAAAAGGGTCATTTTGTGTCTACGCACTTTTTCCCAGAATAAAGCCAAGGTTTGGGAGAATACTATTAATGTGGCAGAGTCATGCACACAGTGCATTTTTCCCAATTTTTTTCTTCCACCTGACACTGAGAACTATGCCAGGACGGTTCTCTGTCTTTCACAAAATTTAAGACAACCCATTGTCCTCGGTAATCACCCTAATCAGATCATTAAAAAGTCATGGTTTGGCATTTTTAAAATATCAGAACTAAAGACTTTACCACATACCCTAAAAATTGAAAAATCTGTAGTAATTAATATAAAAGAATCTACACAGAGTTAATTATTAGTCTTATCTTACATTTTCCCACCATGTTCCATGTAAAAATTACAATGAGACAAATTACCCTCAAAAGATTCAAACACCCTAGAAAATTAGTGCTTTTTTTTTTCTTCTTTTAGGCATCCACACCTCTGCAACAAAGGAAAAGACAGGAAAATATAGAGTATTAGCAATTAAATTAATTAGCAATTAAAGCACCATACTATTCCACAGTTCACTTTTTCTGAAGCAAATCACATCCCTTATACACAGTGTTGTACAAGCGTGTTTTGCTGTAACACTTTCTTCAGCATTATAACTGCATTCTTTATAATAAAGTCAGAACCCTGTAGATATGACTAAGGATGTATTCTGATTAACCAAAACATTCCAGTTATATGTAATCCCATAGAAAAGGATCCAAATTACCAGAAATATTCAGGCCAAAGTTTGATTCACCTGGCCAAAGACAAAACTGATAAAATAACTGCACTGCTATTGACTTGTCCTGTTAGCACTCTGCCCCTTTTCCTTTGCTCCAAGGGCAGTTAAGATGACCAAATATTATGGAAGTTGCTATATTTACATAAATCCCAGCCATTAACCTCAGAATATGGCAGCTGCAAAAGATGAAGCCCAGATTCCATGCACTAGAGAGCCAAATGCTCAGCAACTGGTTTTAATTTTCAGGATAAAAGTCAGCAAGAAGCAGGTAGCAAGTCCTTGATGGATGGGGCCAGATCCACTGAGGCTACACTATCAGGATTATTAGATCCTGGGCAGATGTTCAGCCAGATGGAGGGACAAGGAAGACGGACAGAGCTGCAAGCTGAAACTGATGGGTGGCAGGTGGGGATAGAAGGCGGCTGGCACCTGCCTAGAAGGCTGATGTGAGCAGAAACTACCATGCAGACGGCAGTGATGGCTCGGGCCAGAACAGGTGGCAATCAACTCTGGCAAGAAGCAATATTCACAAAGGAGATTCAAGACTAAATAACCCCCTTTCCTTCACCCTGTTTTATCTGTCCATAGTAAACATTTGATTATTATATAATATTTGTGGCTTAATAATCTAAATTTTTTTAAAGATTTTTATTTATTTTTAGATAAGGGGAGGGAGGGAGAAAGAGAGGGAAAGAAACATCAGCGTGTGATTGCCTCTCGGCACCTTGCACTGGGGACCTGGCCCGCAACCTAGGCATGTGCCTGACTGGGAATCAAACCAGGGACTCTGATTTACAGGCCAGTGCTCAATCCACTAAGCCACACCAGCCAGGGCAAGTCTAAAATTTTTAACCTAATATTTTCCTGTAAGTCTAAGAGAAAATTTGCTACTCTGTACGTATTCATTGCTTGAATAAAATTGCGCTTGACATCAAAGCAATACTGAATATAAGCTTTATTATTATTTTTCTTTTTTTTAAAGATTTTATTTATTTATTTTAGACAGAGGGGAAGAGAGGGAGAAAGAGAGAGAGAAACATCAATGTGTGGTTGCCTCTTGCACACCCCCCAGCGGGAACCGGACCTGGCCGGTAACCCAGGCATGTGCCTGACTGGGAATCAAACCAGGGACTCTGATTTACAGGCCAGTTCTCAATCTACTGAGCCACACCAGCCAGGGCTATTATTATTTTTCTTACATAATCTTGAATAACGCTTTTGCAACATCAACATAGCATTGTGCCCTAAGAAATGTTACCGATTAAAAGGATATTTGTAAAAGCAGCTTTTCATTGACTTAAAAGTTTAGTGGTCACCTGAGATGTTTGTACTTTCAGAGTACCTTGATCATAACTCATAGGAGGCAGTGCAAAAGGTGGTTCTCGGTAAGCCATTCTTCTCCACCAGGCAGGAAACATTTTCTGCTCTCCCAGCAACCCATTCCCCTGCCTTCTAAGAAGACAGCCCTTCAATCACTACCTTCTGAAAAAGGAAATCCAATAGCAACAAAGACAATATTGCTAAAGCGTGCCGATTAAGCTCATGTAGAGAATCGGAAGAGGGGTAGAGGGAAGTACTCAGCCAGCGCTATTTAATTCCACTTTGATAAGCACCAAGGCAAGGCTCCCATTTAAATGAACACGAGTATAACTGCTTTTACTTGTACACTTCTCTGAAGCAGAACCTTAAAGCACCACATTCCTAATCTACCAGTTCCTAAATTAATTACAGTTCGTTTGAAGAATATAGTCACTTCTGCTCACTTAACTTAAATTCTAATGACTAGAAGAACCAAATGAATGGTGGCAGTGATTCCACATCCACCCCTCTGATTAGGCTGCACAGCTAAACAAGTGCAAGGGCCCTAGTGGAATAGCAGCAGTGAAGTAGCTCCTGGATGGTAAACAGGAATCTACGATTTCCGCTTCAACTAAATAAAACATAGGTGCAAATTTAAATACCGAAACTAGCCTAAAACAATAGCAGTTCTCACTGCAAGTTGAGGGATGACCAGGTAAGTAGGGCAGCAACTAAAGAAAGTCTTCCAAATTTCTTAAACTTGTTTTTGTTCTTTTAAATTTCACTTAATTCCTTCTCTGTGCCACCAAAAACTGGTAGCATAGTGGGCCCTGACTATGCATACAAACCAGAGACTGGATTAGAGTGAAGAAAGAAGTGATACCTGGGCTAAAGGTGAGCTTGTGAAACACAGCAAATGCAAGGCAGGAGTACCTACCTCACCTTTCCTAAGACATTTCCATGTAGTCTTTGCATTTGGGGTGTTTTTTTTTTACTATAAACAACTACTTTGCCCCAGAATACAAGAGCGCCATAGCAGTGTACTTTATAAACTGAGGTCTGTGGACCCTGAGGGTAGACACCTTTGAGAAATCATGTGCTTGCCTCTTTCTAATGTATTGACTAACTGCAAATTATACATCAACTTATGAGCAACCTACCACTCAAGTTAGGTTCCCTTCTTGTTGTGCCATGGATCACTAGTGCCAAGAACTAGGCTTTAAAAACACAGGCAACGTGACCAGTAAATGAGTAAGGTTTGCAATAGAGAGAAGGTCATTCTCAGGGCAAGAAGATTTTAAAGAACTGCAGTTTCAATTGGGAAAAAGAGAGAAAATGAATCATCAACAAACAAGATATTATCAGCAGTCTTTATATGAGAGGAAATTTTGTTTTGCAAAACATCATCCATTAGATTAATGAAATGTCGCTGAAAAATTTGTTATTGATTTCACAGTATTTTTTATATTTAATTTGTAAACTGACTCACTTTGAATAAGATTGTATGAATAAGCAAAGGAATTATAGTTTCATGCTTGTGTATACTTATTAAGTTATCATAATAATTTATTCAATCTATATTAGAATCCACTAATTTTTTTTACTTTAAAAGAAGCACAGACATACACATTAGAGAAACAGTATCCTAAAGGCAGAGAGAAAGGTGGCTGATCCCACCTTGAGGCAATTAGAGGAAGGAGGCAGTGACGAGAAAGGAGAGATGGCCCAGAAGCTAAAGGGCAGGGTGGAGCAAAGAATGTTGATACATTCTCCCCACCAAGTCATTGAATTTAATGAGTACAATTCTATTTCTGTCTATTCTTTTTTCTTTATCTTCTTTTGAGTGGGGAGGGGGCGGAGGTAGAGAGAGTATTTTTCTATTCTTGTGATGTCAAAGCTCTACTTAAAGATGGTTCTTTCAATTCAAAAGTATAAAGAAAGAGAAAGCAAAGGGAAAATAATATGAAAAAGCCATTTTGAAATGTTTCTTTGAAACATAAAAGAAGATTCATATGGAAAACTAGCCTACGACGTCACAACTCAAACTTTAAGACTGGCCCCTGTTAACGAACTAAGTGCACAGGATAACACTCGATGAAAAGGGTAAAGATTTTTGAGGCACACAGCATGAACTGAAACCCACTTCGCCAGTATCAAATACTCTCAAATATCACTCACCAACATCCATGTGGCTTGCAACAAAATAAACAAATAATCATAGTGGTGAGATTTTTACAAATGTTCCCTCATTTTACAGAAAAGGTAGGAGTGCCCAATTATCACACAGCATTTCACAGCATCGGGACTTAAACTCAGGTCTATGTCAATCCACTTAAACTGCCATCCATTTTCTCAGAGTGGATGTGAATATGAAGTACAATAATTCATGTTAAAATATTAAGTATCTTACATATATTTGAAATTGAAATCATCCTCTTAAGGTTTTCATATATAAGGATCCTTCCAAATACTCTATTAAAGACACCTATATGCTGAACCAGAGACCAAGGAGCACATGTAACTCCTGTGGGAACAGTTCCGCATGAATTAACCAAAAGTGCACGCCAGTATTCTCACCAGGAAAGTTACTAACTAAGATGAAAATAACAGAAGATGCTTAGAAATGTATTGATGATTATGCAGGAAGGTTATCGTAGGAACCAGTAATTATTAATGAAAATAACAGCAATAAGAAGTGCTAAAAATAACACTGAATAGATAATGGATGCACTATTGAAACAGTATGTAAGAGAATGGAAAGACATAGTTCAAAGATAGGGAAGGTGAAGTCTTCTCTGGCAGAAAGGAAAAACAGTGAGAAAAGGATAGGACAGGGGAAGAAGGCTCCTTGCTGAATCAAAGACAGAACTGAGCAGGCTTCGAGTCCTTTGGACACACTCCTATCCTCCCATCCTAATGCTTCAGATAGTGGGCATTGAATGCAGCTACAGCCCAGCCTCAGAGCATCATCCCCAAGGGACCGAAGGTGGCTTGCTGGAAGAAAACCAGTGCCATAATGTGACTTCAAGGGTTCTTCTGCTCCAAATCTTTCCCATTTGGCATCTGATGATGGGAATTTTTTAACAAAGGAATAAAATATTTTCCTTCCACAATGAGAGAAGTAATAATCGAATGTTAGTTAAACAAAGAACAGTCATGCTTTACTAAATGATAGGGACACATTCTGAGAAATGTGCGATTACGCAGTTTTGATTTCATTACCGTGTGAACATCAGGGAGCACACTCACACAAACCTAGATGGTATAGCCAACTACACACCTAGGCTGAATGGAATTTAGCCTCTTGCTCCTAAGCTACAAATCTGTATAGCATACTACCGTACTGAATGCTATAGGCAATGGTAACACTATAATTGTTTATCTAAATATATCTAAACATAGGAAAAAAGTAGTGTAAAAATACAGTATAAAACATAAAATATGGTACACACATATATAGGGCACTTACCACGAATAGAGCTTGCAGAACTGGAAGTTGCTTTGGGTGGGTCAGTGGTGAGTGAATGTGAACGCCTATGACATCACTGTACACTACCACAGACTTTATATAAACACTGCACACTTTTGCTACACTAAATTTATAAAACAATGTGAGATTAAATCAAGTACAAAAGAAAATGATGCAATCAAGAGACACAATAAACATGTTTGAGGTTGCTGCTGGTGTTACATGGCACACTGTTTTACAGCAAACTTCTATTTTGTAAGTAGAAAGAGTACACTCAAATACAATAAAAAACTATAGTCCGGCAAATACATCAGCCAGTAATACAGTCATTTACTGTATTACTGTGTGCCATACATAATTGTATGTGCTATGATTTTATAGGACTGGCAGCACAGCAGGTGTGTTTACACCAGCATCACCACAAACCTGTAAAGAATGAGTGGGGATACAACCGAGGACAGCTACTACGTCACTAGTAACAGGAATTTTTCAGTTCCATTATAATCTTAGGGCCCCACCACTGTTGACCGAAATGTCATTGTATAGCACATGACTGGAACACACTCTCATCACAAACCCAAGGATCCTAAAAACAGGATCTATACATTTGAGGACCTTACACTCTCAAGATTTCTTCACTTATAAAATGAAAGAACAAACTGGTAAGGATAGAAATACTCGAATTTTTGCAAGGCTAGATTCAAAATCATCATAAAGTACATAATGTTACTTGTAAAATAATGTACAGTTCATAGGTTTTATCATAGCTATGTATGTATTTTCAATTTCGGGAACACTAAAACTGATCACCAGCAGTAAAGAGAAATGTCATTTGTAGACTATTTGGCATCTCCAGCAAGAGCTGGTTGAGCATTTAGCACTCTGAGATGGGGAAACTTTTTGAAGAGGCATTATGGTCTCTAAGAGGCAGAGACTAGTCCCAAGACCCCAAGCAGGATTTGCAAACCCAAAGGAAGGAGAGTTCACATTTGTCTATATACAGGATGGAAAGAACTGCAGATAAATTGTATTTCTCACAAATCAGTAAATACCGTTAACAGTAGTAGCCTAAGAATCAGAAATTCAGTGCATGTGGGCATAAAAGATATTTTCTTTACCCAGTTTAAGTAACATAAGTGATAAGTAAATGTTCTAGTTTTGGGGATGATTAAAATAAAGAAGGATTTGGAAGCACACTAATTTCAATACATTTTGCTAAGCTCCATCCTTACATGAATACATTTCACCATCAGATGCTAATGTCTTTTGTCGGCACATACATATCCCCATCATGTTCTTACTAACCTTGAACTTTACACATACAATGATGCCTCCCTTATATATGTCCTGGGGACTAGGACTGCTGGATCACCCAAAGGCCTCTCCAACTTAATGAAAATACTGCACTCACCAGCCCTCAGAGACCAGAGATTCCAGGACTACTTTTCAGAGGCTAAAGCATTCAGAAGCCTCTGTTACGATGTAAATATACCCTGGGAAATGTAATGAGTTAAGCCTTCTCCATTAGCCACTTAATTATCTACAAGAGAAACGCTGGAGTTCCTTTTCCTAAATCTTTCTTTCGTCTCAGTAATTAAAAGTGGAGATCCAGGTCAGGAGGTGTGAGGGACAGGAAGTGGGAAAAGCCCCCCTGGGGCCTTCTTTACTTCCTGTAGGTGATCAGATCTCACTGGCCTTCGCCAACATCCTTGGTGACACCACCACCACCTGATTTATAATGTAAACCAAAAATTAACATGCACAATAACCTGTAAAGAGATAAAATCCACTGGCACATGCTGTCTTCCATCATCTTACTAAATGGCAAAACTACATATTTTTTAAAAGCCAGCTCTTGATTGTGTCCAACGAAGAGCCACTGATATACATAAGAAAATAATCATATTCTTTGAATATCACTAAACAGATTAGCTTCGTTTTACCGTAGGGCAAATTCTTGACTACTTCCTTAAGGATTTTTTAAGTGTTCAAATTACCCATTAAAGACCAATAGTTCCCAACCTTTTTTTTTCCAAGAACGTTATACAAAAGATGGTTTTTGTGCAACTTTATCCAGGATGCATTACAGTGTTTATTAGAAAACGTTTCCCTTCTCCGAAGGCATGGTGATAAAGAACACCTAAGAACAAACTTTGTTGGCAACCAGCAGGGGAGCTCTTCAGCTATTGTCCCCAAACCCATTCAAACAAAAGAAGCTCCTTCTCCCCCATCCCACTCCTCACTCCGTTCCCCGGGGGGACACTCCAGATCCCCTAGCCCTCTCCACCCTCCCGCGCCAGCTCTACTTACTCCTCAGCGCCCCAATGAGCAGAGAGCCATCCTTAATCAGCTCTTTGATGAACTTGTTGGTCCGCTCCAGCTCAATCTCGTGACACTGGAGGCGCTCCCTGAAATCCGGGCTGTCCAAGTAGGAATCGCTGAACTCCAGAGTAGGCAGCCCCATGGCACAGGCACTGCCAGCGGCCGCCGTGGACACGTCCGGGCCGGCAGTCAGGGCGGGGGCAATCGGCGACCGTGACCGGCTCTGGGACGCGCGATCCCGAGGAACGCGCCGGGAAGCGAGGGGACGGCGCAGAGGAAACGGGCCCCGCGCGCCCCGCCGCCTGCGCCGGGTTCCCGTGGCGCGCGGATACCTCCGGACTCAGTCTTCTCTTGAGGCCAAGCTGGCGCACACACCAGGGGTGGGCCGAGGCGCGGGTCTCTTTAGGGTGTTGTCGTAGCCACACATCGTCGCTGCGAGCACCGAGGCGGCGGAGGCTCCGGGCCGCGGCCGGAGCAGGAAAGTTCTCTCCGGTGCGCAGACACTTCCGGCAGCTCCACTCTCTACTCTCTTGACAGTCGTTTGTGTAATGAGCGCGAAGCGCCCGGCCGCCACTCCGGCGGGTCTGGGGAAACCCTCCCCCTCCGCGGACGCAAGCTCAGAGAGCTTGCAAATCGGTCTGAGGGTCAGAGACCCTCCTCCTGCCTCCCGGCCCCCACCCCGCGCCACCCCGCCCCTTCTCTCATTTACCCTCCTTCCCCCACCCAACCGCCCGCACTTCGCTCCCAAGCTCTGCGCTCCAGCGGCGGGGTCGCGCTCCTGCCCGCGCTCTGGGCGTTAACTCCGTCCCTTCCTGGGCTCCCAGCTCGTTGCAGCCCACTTTGGGACTTTGGGTCCTCCACTCTACAGGAATTTCTCAAACTCCCAACATACTTCCCCTTACCTCTCTTCCTCACCACCCCACTCCCTAATCCTCTGGCAGAGAAACCAGCCTTCATTTTGAAACCTGGTGGGAAGATGCTACTTTCAACAGTTTAGATTTTGCTTTACACTTTTCCACTGAATGCATATAAATTCCAGGTTGAAAAGTTTTCCGGTCTCTTTCCCGTTGCTCATTTCATTGATCAAAGAAGAGCGGGGGTTTTATATTTAAATTGAAAGCTTCGTAGGCCTGGGGCTGTTTACTGGTTTTCCAAGTAGTTGTGAAGGTGGGAAGATTTTGGGTCTTCCCCATACCCCAAATACCCACCTCAGACTTAGGTGCTCCTACTGCTAGAAGAAAACCTATTTGCCTCACAATACTATATCTTTTATAGGCAGCTGGATGGAACTGCCCTAAAGCATGCAGATTTTCCAATTGTTGAAGTTGGCTGGCGCTCTAAATGAATAGTTAATTTCCACGAAGAGGCAGTTACCCCTCCTCTGGTAGAGGATCACCTAATAAATTTTTGTTCTCTCCAGACCTTGACACCAAGAGAAGCTGCTTTATTGCATCCAGTCCTTCTATCATCTATCGGGTTTCTGAGAACCCAGTTATTTTTCTTAAGAATCTGCTTTTAATTTCTGTCTTCACTGCTTTGTCCATTTGAACCATCTGTGGGGGGTGGGGGTGGACTTCTACAGATCATGGGAAAAATTCCATTAAAGTGCTTGACATTTTTGCCAATTAAGTTTCAGAGACTGTCAACTCTTTTAGTTTCAAATGTTTTTTTAAGTATACATAAACATTAAAAATAGCACATAAACCTTAAACTAAAACAGATAAGATGATGTAAACAGTATATTTGATGCCTTTGATTTAAACTCTTCTGAGCCAGGAAAATCAGACTTAAAGACCTTCCTGGGTGGTTAGACTTCAAAATATTAGAACAATGGCCACTCAGCATTTGAGTCATTTTAACTCAAGTGTCTAACTTGAGTCTGTCAGCTAAATAGTCATCATTTTGGTAGGTGGGGTGGTAGTGGAGGCACAAGGCTAGCTACTATTTGTCAGTTAATGGAGTGACAGAGCAGCGGCCCGGCTGTTTTCCACCTGAGTTGATTTTATCTATTCATCGCACAGCCAAAAGGCAAAAAACCAGTCAGACCAAACGAACAGTTTTCTTTCAGCTTCTGCCATGTCACTGTTCCAAGAAACTAAATGCAGTGCCAGTTGCTGAGATATGAAACAGGATAAAATAAAATAATTCCTTCCTGTTTTTCATTAAATAAAAGTCCTGTGATTAATTCTTCAAGAATGCATCAACAATCTTTGTTAAATACCACTCTGTTAAATATCACTGTGCTGGATGTCAATTTTCATTTTTCTTTAAAAGTGTAGGACAGATTTATTCTAGACATGGGTGATCATTTACCCATTCATGTGTGGAATTGCATGTTTTCTACCTACTGTCTACATTACTGGGATCTGGGCAGGCACATGATTTATATGGAGAGATAAATAAAGCAACACGTACTACCTCACCTCACACAGTTCTCAGAAGAGAAAACACGGAGAAGAGCGCCCATACCACCTGAGGCAGAATGGTCTCTGTGCCCATAGTGCACTGGTGCCCTCATCACTATGTTTCCTCTAAGGCCTGTCAGTTCATTCATAGGGAATAAACATTTTTCCTCCTACCCTTCATCCTTTAGCCTCTAAAATTTAATATGTTATAATGGACTTTTTCCCTGTAGGTGCCTTTAGTGTTACTCATGACTTACCCTGATGATTCATCCTTTAATTATACCTGCTAGTCAGACTTTGTCTTATGCCGCATTAACTCAGCTACTTGAGAGACACCAAAAATGGTTTTGCTTTGAGGTAGATTTACGGGCAGTTTTGAACTGTTGTTTTCCCAGCATAATAACTAAACCAGATTCTTTCTGAGAACGGCCTTTCTAAATAAAAGAGTGCCTATACTGGGAAGCTTTTTTTTTTAATGGATTGAAATGTAGCCTCTCCAAAAACTTCCACTTCACAGTATGTGTCCCTGTCGGCTGCATGATGAGTCTCACAAATGTTATTGGCTGACACACTCTTTGGCATGGTTACTAGCACAGAGAAATATCTCTGTTTGTTTTGTTAATTCTGAAATGGGATGTGTGGGACTTTGTTTCTTTTAAAGAGCAAAATAGTGAGTTGGGGAGAATAAACTAATATATGATATTTGTAAATATCTGCCTCAAACGTTTTTCTTGACCTAGATCATGTCCAGCAATTAAGCCTGATGCTTAATATATACTCAGTAAGTGTTACAGTTAGGTTGTTATTATTTTTTAGTTAGTTTTGTAGACTTAGGCCTTCCAGGCTCAGATTCTGAGGCTAGGTTCAGGCCTGGTAAAGAATGACTAAACAGAAGGTGAATGCATCCCAGAAGACTGAACATACCCTTCAGTCCTTCCTACAGTGAGAAGGCAATGAGTGACATCGCCACAGCTTGCGTTTCCCCTACGGGTTATATTTTCTCAAAGCATATTCCTTGAAAGAAGTTTTTGTATCATTCTAGTTCAACAATACATCATGTCTAGAAAAATAATATTGAACCCACATGAATAAAATATATGATTTAATACCTTTAAATATTTTTATTATGGTAAATACACATAACATGCAATTTATCATTTTACACATTTTTAAGTGTACAATTCAGTGGCATTAAGTATATTCACACTGTTGTGCAACCACCATCCTCATTCATTTCCAGAACACATTTATCTTCTCCAGCTGACACTCTGTACCCATGAAACAGCGACTTCCTATACCCTCCTCCCCTAGTCCCTGGTAACCACTATTCTACTTTCTATCTGTACAAATTTGATGGCTATAGGTAACTCATATAAGTAGAATCACACAATATTTGTCCTTTGTGGCTGAATTATTTCACTTAGATGATTTTCTTATTAACTAGAGAAACAAAGATATAAAAATCAGATTTGTTTTTAAAACCCTTTGAACCTACATACATTTTTTAATCAAAAATGTTTCTAAGATACTCTTCTGCTAAACAAAAAAGGAAATTCTCATCAAGCCCATCCATGGCAATTTATTCTACTTTATTAAGCATATTTTTTTTGGTCCCACACAATTCTTCTCAGATTGGTGGATGCATAACATTGCATTCTATGATGGGCAAGTATACGTGTCATAGCACTAGTGACAGCGGCCTATGTGACTTGCTAACATTGTTTTTTGCAGCTAAAATTTAATATTAGAGTTCCTCTCCAATGGATACAACTTTCCCATCTTCCTTTCTGCTGTTGTCATGAAACACAGACACACGATAAATGTAGCCTTGGTTAAAAAAGAAACTTCACTTTGTCCAGGCACGTGAAATGGTAGTCTTTTCTAGGAAGAGCAGAGAACATAGACTACATTGTGTGAATGTGTTGACTCCAAGGGCTTATCATCCAATATACGGAATAAAGAGCAATGGCTGGAAGACCATTAAGCAAATGGTTGAGAGATGAGAAGAGATGAGAAGATGAACTAAGGAGGTAGACATGAGAACAGGGGAGAGATGGGCAGTAAACAGATTAAATACAGGAAAGAAACATACTGTGTGATTGCATGGATGAAGAATCCAACATAACTCTCTAAGATTTAAGCCTGTATAACTGAAAAGTATTATCTTTTTAGAATAAATGTAAATAGAATTGGTTTCCCATGCTAAGTTTGAGGTAGTTAGTGTGACTAAGAGGTGCTGTCTAGGGCAGACACAGTGCAGCTCTGACACTCAGGGGTGTCGGGTTTAGTTTAACAGAAGTGCCAAGGAGAGCAGCAAGTCAAGATCACCGACTAAGAAAGCAGGAATACCTACAGAGGGGGAAATGTATCCCATGTGACAATAGGACTTCTAAAGCCCTGTCTGGAGCTAAGATTTTATGATGACAGACTTCTAAAGAACAACATGCAGGAAGAAAACGGAATTCTAAGTATGAAACTCTTGTCAACTAACTACATTTACCCAGAGAGGAAAAGGAGGTAAAGCTAGAGACAGGGAGGGAGAGAGGGAAAGAGAGAGATGAGTTTATGTGATTTCGAAAAGTTTTTGTTTTGTTTTGTTTTGTTTTTAGGCGTAGATTTCTATTTCCATTTAGTATTGCCCTCTTGTGGCAAATCATGTTTGCTAACTCTGACAGAAAACCTTAAAGCAAACAGCAAAAGGTAGACTAAAATGCAAGGAGCACCTGATGTACTGGGCATGATACAGAGTGCTTATGTACAATAAATAGATCGCCTTATCTAACCTTCTCCACAGTCCTGTGAATAAGTTTAATTACTGTCAGACCCATTTTCAACAATTGGGGAAATTATGATTCAAATGGTTAATTGCCTAAGTTTGTGTTGCTAACAGATGCTGGCATTGGGATTTTTATCCAGGTCTATGTAGCCAAAAAGACCATGATTTAAGAAAACATCAAGATCAGCCCTGGCTGGTGTAGCTCAGTGGATTAAAAACAGGCCTGCAAACCAAAGGGTCGCCTGTTCAATTCCCAGTCAGGGCTCATGCCTGGGTTGTAGCTGGGGGCACACAAGAAGCAAGCACACATTGATGTTTCTCTCCCTTTCTTTCTTCTTCATTTCCCCTTTCTCTAAAAATAAATAAATACAACCTTTTATAAAAATCAAAATCGAATGCATTCAACACTTATATATAGGTATCTATTACATGCCTTTTCCACGGTAGGTGCTGAGAATATAAGGGTAAGCAAAAACCTACCTCATTTCTGCTCTAAAATTTCCATTTAGTAAGTTAGAGTAGAGGTATTAATCAAATGGTCACACAAAGGTCATTTATTAGCTGTGTGATTCGGGGAGATTTACCTTCAGGCTTTCTGGCTTCCCCAAGTATAAGATTAGGGGTGAGAGTGATAGTGGTTGTTATCTATTCAGTGCTTGCGGTGTGACAGACAGGGTCCTAAGCTCTTCACATTCATGATTTCACTTAGGTCCCATTTACCTCCATACATGACACATCACTGTGCCTCTTTCAGGATGAGGACACTCCTGCACACTGACAATGAGAATCAAGTATGGGTGGTGTTTTGTCATTTCACCCACGTGTGCTTCGAGACATGCAGCTGTGTTTGACCTCAGCTTTTGTCCCTCCTTACATCTTACTGGAACTCTTTGAGGGGATGCCTCTGCTGGATTCCACAGCTACCACTGCGCACCCAAGAGGAGACCAGATTTGCTGAGCACCTACAGTGTCCCTTATCCTACTGGGCTACTAGGCCTCACTCTAACTCTGGAGGTAGAAATTTTATGAGGATGAGAACACAAAAATCCACAACAAACAAAACCTGCAGGTTAAACAGTGCTGACTCTGACTCTAATTACTATGTACAGATATGAAAGTTGGACAGTGAAGAAGGCTGATGAAAACAAAAGATTCTTTTGAAATATGGTGTTGGAGTTGAGTTCTAGAGATAACCTAGGCCACCTGAAAGATAAACAAGTAGGCCCTAGGGCAAATTAAGCCTGACACACCACTGGAGGCAAAAATGACATAAATGAAGCTGTCCTACTTCAAAGCACATCATGAGGAGTATAGGTTCTTTGGAAAAGACAATCATGCTGGGGGAAATAGAAGGCAGCAGGCCTAGAGGAAGACCACATATGAGGTGACTGACTCCATAAAAGAAGCCCTAGGCTCGAGTCTACAGGAGCTGAGCAGGGCTGTTGAGGACGGGACATTGTGGACAGCACTCATTCACAGGGTCCCCAGGAGTCAGAGCTGACTCAACAGCACATAACACACCCACTCTGACTCCAGGACCACAGAGGAATGAATATGTCTGTTAGCACATGCATACAAATTTATAATATATTTTTACATGGCGCTTTTCCCACATCTATACCCTTTGCTTTTAGACTCTAAGCTTTTAGACCATGTCTTATTCTCTATATCTCTTACACCTTCTTTATATCTCTTAAAGAGATATAAACACTACCAGCCCACAGTAGTTACCTAATAAATGTTTTGAATGCATGAATGCCTTATAATCTTTTAAGAATTGTTTCTTGGCTTCTCTGGCAGAGGCACCTGGGCCCATGTGTAGGCGAGCAGAGAAAGGGTCCTCCAGGGTTCTCCCATTTGGCGTGGAGGTCTCTGCATGTTTCCTCAGTTCCACTGAACATGAAAGGCCAGCGGAGCTCATTATCTGTGCCTCCGGGCTGTGAGTCTGTCTGCACTGAAAGTGCTGCATCCAGAAGCCAGTAACCAGCCCTGGCGGAGGCAGGCAGAAATGTTATGGGGCAAATAACAAGCCCAGAAGGAGCTTAAGGAAACTAACTCAAATAAATGGCCCCACACCCAGCAAGGAGACGTCATAACTCAGTCAGAGTGAAGCCCACTCGGGAATGTGATAAGGAGGATAACTGAAAAAGAACAGACCCACAGTCTCTATGGCCTGAGCATTTCAGATAGGGGGAAAAAACCCAAATCTGAAAGAGAATCCGCAACCAATAGTCACAGTGGCAACTTCCTTTATGAGAAATAAAATGCATTTTATCTCGTAAAATGTACGTCGTTAATTCTGTCAGCGTGAATTGATTCTAAAAATGAAATTAGAAAATTTTGCAAAACTGTATTTAATGATGACACAGTTATTTGTTCAGAATGGGTAGAGGTTTTTTTTTTACATTTTTACATTTATTAGTAAATTCTTTTTCTCTCCAGCTGCCAATTTATTAAATTTGATTATGAGACAGAGGTGGATTACTGAGAGTATATTTTAATTTACTAGATAAACAAAAGTAATATAAGTAGTCTCACTTCCACTTGCTGCACATTTCACCCTTCTAATCCATTCCTCTATGACCTTTCCAAAAAATGCTTCAAAGTTTGTGAAGCCCTCTGAACTCTATTACATTATGGTGTCAAGTAGAATAACATTTATCATATAGTAAAAATCTTGTTGGTATGGAAGATGAGTATTTGATGAATTATTATAACTATTCCAAACTTGCTTTTCCTCCAACTTTGTATCATAAAAATTTTCAAGCATATAAAAAAGTTGAAAAAATTATGCTCTCCACCTGAATTGAACAAATGTCAACATGTTGCCATATTCATCTCTCTTGCTTTCCCTCTCTCTCTCTCTCTCTCTCTCCAACTATGAGGCCTGTCCAGATAAAGTCCAGCCATTGGTAATATAATGAGAACGGTTTGTGCAACATCGATATAACCTGGCAGCCAAGGAGAGTGGACTGGAATACACTTGTGTGAACAATGACGACTTCACTGTACTAGTCAGTGGGGGTGGTAGACACCAATGAGTGAGTGTGTGTGCTGAGTGGCCATCATATTTAAAATGACTGAACAAGTAAAGCAATGAATCTGTATCAGATTTTGTGTTAAGCTCGAACATACCTCCTTGGGAACTATTCAGATGATTCAGATGATTCAGAAGGCTGCAGCTATGGACAACTGGTGATAGGCAGCTCTGTCAGTGCAACGCACCACACCTGCTCATGCATCGCATCTGTCTCATGCAGAGTTTTATGGTGAAACATCAAATCACCCAGGTGACTCAGCCCCCCTACAGCCCAGATTTGGCACCCTGGAACATCTGTGTTTCCCCAAAACTAAAATCACCTTTGAAAGGGAAGAGATTTCAGACTGTCAGTGAGATTGAGGAAAATACGATGGGGCAGCTGATGGTGATTGGGAGAACTGTGTGAGGTCCCAAGGTACCTACTTTGAGGGGAACTGTGGCATCATTGTCCTATGTACAATGTTTCTTGTATCTTGTATCTTCTTCAATAAATGTCTCTATTTTTCATATTACATGGCTGGATACCCTCTGGACAAACATATGTAAAGTTTTTCTGAAACATTTAAATAAATATTAGATCTCTTGACATATTATTTCTAAATATTTCAACATACATTTCTATAAAAAAGGAAGTTCTTTAACATAACTGAATCTTAAGGCATATTAATATATGACAAAAACATCATCAAATGTTAAATTGTTTCAAAAGTATTTTTTCTACAATAAATCAAAAAAATATATATGGGATTTAACCAAGATTCCAAACTCAGGTTTAATCAATGTCCTATACAACTGCAAAATGCTATTTTGGAAGACAAGGAAAAAAAGGTCATTAATCACCACTCCACTAATTCAGATTTTGGAATAATTGTGCCTAGATCGTGTGAAGTTCCCCAATGTCCTGAAGAAAATGTTTGCTAATCAAATGAAGAAGATTGTGCCGAGTAGAACCATTCCCAAATCCCTAAGCATCAGAATCTGTCATTGGTGGTTTCCAGGAAAGGACTGTTCTAAGGGAAAGAGGATGCTATGCAAAATGCACTGTCTGACATACAGTGTGATAATCAGTAAATGTTTTTTGACTAAATTAATGAATGAAATACTGGGGACCTAAAGACAAACAGCATCAGCATCAGCATCACCTGGGAATTAAATGGAAATGCAAATTCTTGGACCTCACCCTCCACCTACCAAATCAAAAATTCCAGATACGGCCAAGCAGCTGTGCTTTAACAAGCCATCTTGGTGATCTTGATCTAAGGTTCAAGAACAGCTGATCTAGAAAAATTCCTGCTTGGAGTCTAGATGGAAGAGGGGTCTTAGAAGCAGGGAGTGGAGGATATAGTTTTAAGATTAGGCAAGTGGAGGAAAGGTAAGTGGAATGAGGAGCATCTTAGCTAGATGCCAATACTGGTGGTGAGGGGTGGGGAACCTGCAGCCAGGGCCTCAGATAGGAGCTGACAAATAAAGAAGCCACCCTTCAATTACATTGTAACTATTTTGATAGAATGGTTGTGCTTTACTTTCACTGTTGATGTGAGGGTTTTTGTTTGGGGGGTGGTGCATTTGAGAATAGTTTTTATCCACAGAAAAGACCATCAGAATGTTTTCTTTTTTAATTTTAATAACTAATGCTATTAAAATAACAATAAAAAACTGGTTTATCATGGGCTCCTGGATTCAACTCACAAATGGTATTGTTCTATCTATAAGTGTAGTAAATGTTAGCAATCATTCTTAAAGAAACTGAATAATGTTTAGTCTCATTTACAAATTTAAATCCCCTTCCAGTTAACATCAATTTAATGCTCCAACATTTAAACATCTAATATCTACTTTTTCCTTTTTAGGTCTTAGCTAAGCAAAATCTTTCTGAATGATAAATACTCTTACAAATTTAGTGGCAAACTTATTCAATGGCCAATCATAAATTATCTTAAATATTCTCATAAATTTTTAAAAATTTCAACTTAACTCTATAAGTCAAACAATTAAAGTTATTTAATTGGAGTTATTTAAAAACAACATCATTATAAGAACATAAAATATACAACAAATCACTTTTTAACCGAACATTTAACACTGTAATTTTGATTCTTTTAAATCTTTTCCATATACTACATTGTAAATCTCCCTAGGGTTAAAAGATTTACTTATTACTTAAGGAACACTGTTATTATGTCAGTTGTCTGAGGTTATTTAGACCAAATAGTTCAACTGTGATGCTATTCCTTGTTCATAACCAGAAAGAGAATCATTTAATGATCTTTTTCATAGTCACTTTTACTTTTGTTTCATTACTCAAGTAGGTGCTCATGAGCTATGTATCTGAATTCATATTATGCATACTATACGACTCAACTCATATAGAAAGAAATGAATACATTGTATACAATGCAGATCTATCTAGCTATCTATTTATAGTAACAATCCCTGGTTCCAACCCACAAAAATGTATCTATGATACATTAATAAGAAGCAGTTCTCATTTGTGAAGTTTCACAATCCTTCATTTTTTTGATGCATTCAAAGAAGCCTTCCAGAATGATCATTTAAATAGAATTTGTATTTTATTGCAAATTCTCACCTCAAAATCTGTATGTTGAAGCCCTAACCTCCATGTGACAGTATTGAAGATGGGGACATTAAGGGGTTGATTAAGGTTAAGTGAGGTCATAAGGGTGGAATCTTTGTCCTGTAGAACTGACGCTTTATAAAAGAAGACCCACCCCAGAGATCTCTCTCTTTCTACCAAGTGAGGACACAGCAAGGCTATGTGTGCAAGCTAGGAAGAGAACTGTCACCAGAAACCCAACTCTGCAGGAACTTTAATCTTGAACTTTTCAGGCTCCAGATGGTAGGAAAATACATTTCTCTTGTTTAATGTATGGTATTTTGTTATGGCAACCTGAGCTTTAATAGATAAACTCTATTAAAGATATGTAAATGCAAAAATTAATAAGATCTTTTATTTTCCTGTGTTTTGGAGGACCTACAACTCTAAGGAATATTGTTTTTTAAAAATATCTCATTGAATTGTGGGCATCTCATATAAGCTAGTCTGTCTTGCAATGATAATTGAAAAGGCTATTTTATTAGAGGTCATCTGTGTCTAATCTCTTATCATGTCATGGTGCCCAGTTTTGAAACCGCACAGAGCTCGATTTTGGAGAATGTGCTCAGTGTGAGTACCCATTTCAGGAGAGTAATCAGCTCATCCAAAAAAATTTTAAAAATCAGTTTGGAGAAGTCAGGTGGGTGAAACCCTGGGAAATAGAACAGGGGCGGGAGTGATATGGGTTCTCCAGCTTCATCAATGCAAGGCAGTCCTCTAATTGAGGGGCAGGGCTGGAGGCAAGGTGAGGAATTGTTCTGGGTCAGGAGCAGGCTCACCATCCGGATCCAATGTATCATTTAAGGTGCCCTAAATTGTTCCTTAAACACAGACAGACCCCCCCGCCCCCCACAAGTGCTCACAGGCTACTGTGTAGCGAAACGGAAAACTCAAAGATGCATCTGCCTTGCTGCCCAGTTGAGTTCCACTTGTTCTGGAGGAGAGGTCAGCAAGGCACAGAGAGGATGGGACTGAGGTACACAGGGATCCCAGTGTGGATGGGTGACAGAATATGTCCCTTTTCCTGACCCAGTTCCTTCCTTTAAGAGGGAAACAGGGAGGACAGGGAAGAGAAAACCTTTGTTGTAAGAATGATTCCTGGTGCCAGGTTTTAGGGTCAGTATCAACACGAAACAGGTGTGTTGGGGTCTTGCCTATTAGATGTCTGTGTTGCAGCTTGTCAAGGCCTGGCAGGCCCACTCTAGATTCAGGAAAACAGAAGAAAATGTGCGGAGCCGTGGGGATGCTTGACATGCCTTTGTTCATGGGTGGGCAAGCCATGCGTGCTGCAAGCTGCATGTCTCTGGTGAGAAGCCCTTACTGCCTTAAGTACTGGAGGCAAACAAAGCCGGCTTCAAGCCAGAAAATTATATAACATACCATAATTCTGCACATGTGAGCCCACTTCATGTTATGGGAACAGTTTATTGAACCCAGTCTCAAGGCTGTGAAAACACTACTTATTAGGCCCATTCAAGGCTATGGGAACACTGCTCCCCTTAGCTACCCAGACACCTGGGTGAGGAAGCCAGACTGCCTCCACTTACCCTACAATGCCCCACTCAGAAGACAGGGTGACTCAGGTCCTGAATGACCTGGCTTTTCCTTTCCTGAATGGGGCGGCTGAACAGGGAACTAATTGAGAACCAAAATATTGAAAGAGTGTGTTTGACAAGGAAAGGGGAAACAGAAAGGAGGGATTTCCAGGATATTCCTCTGTCTCAGGTGGACTTCAAGTGACTGATGATTACTCAACAGGAAAAGTGAAGGCCTGTTTTCTACCATTTTTAGAAGCAACGTACAGCCCTAATGACCCGTTGGTTAAGATAATCTGATAATTAATTTTTCTGCCCTTCCAGATAGCTTCCTTATATACAAAAGGAGCCTGTTACTGATGAGGCTGTGTGTATGTAAGTGTGTGTGTGTGTGTGTGTGTGTGTGTGTGTGTGTATAATCTCCTGTCTCTAAAGCAGGACAAAGTGATACCTAACATATTTTCTTCTCAGGAAAATAAAATCACAGTTCTAAACTATTTCAGGGCACTTTCAAAAGTGAGCAAGATAATTAGTAGCTAGATCATTTCTTTAAAAAATATGATCACTCCTGTTAGCGTAGGAGGCAGGACTCTGAACTGTGATAATATGAAAATATCATAGTTTTTGACATAGGAGGCAGTTAGACAGACATGAGTATAGTAGGAACAATAGTCCATGTACAGAATGTCACCAGGGTAGAAAGCCCCGAGTGACTAGCAATGGGAAAAACTAAGAAAACAAATATTATAGGGTGGAACCTCGCCCCCAGGGTGACCTTTCCTCCTCTAGCACGTCGGTAGGCTCCCTGTTTGGACCCTCTCTTGACCTCTCCTCCTTGGCAGGTCGCTAGTCACGTGGTAAAGCCCCTTAGAGGAGAAACCAAGGGGCCAGCTAATTGCCTCGTACAATTCCCAGACAAGCCCCGCACAACCACTCCCTTAAGCATTAACCCCCAGGACAATGAGGTTCTGGCCTGCCTCAAATAATCTTAGGAACAGAGCCTATGGTCTGTTGACCACACAGACAGAGTTTCAATCTGACTAGATATAACATCTAGGCCACAGCTATGTTTTAGCTCCAGGCTCAGAAGAGCAGCAAAGCCAGGTGGGGCAACACCATGGCTAACATCAGGACAAGCTCCAATGACTAATGCCCCCTGCCCTAGCACTGTCCAATCGGTAAAGACCACCACCCTGAACAGACACACCTGAAGAGTTGATAAATATTCCAATGGGAGTTCCCCTGAGAACTCCTCTAAAAATCTTCATCTTTAGGAAACAGATAAAAACGTGTAAGACAACGGACCCAATGCATGCCTTCTTTCTCTAGAGCAGAAACCGCCAACCTTTTTGGCACCAGGGACTGGTTTCTGGATTCATGGAAGACAGAGGGGAGGGGGTGTGGGGGACAGGAATCAGAGCTCAGGTGTGTTTAGCTTGTGGTGCAATTCCTAACAAGTCATGGACCAATACCAGTCCGTGGCCCTGGGGTTGGGGACCCCTGCCCTAGAGCATGCCTGTGCCTTACCTCCCCCTTTTTCCCTCAAGGTTTTATCTTTGTTTTTTTTTTCCCCCCTAAGCTCCAAGGGCCTTTCCTTTGCCTCTGTAACTTGTTTCCTGAGTCCATGCAGGCCAGCTGGCTCACTTCTTTTACTTCTGTGGCTTTCTAAATAAACTTGTTAGTATTTGAGTTCTTGGCTCTGAATTCTTTCTCAGCCAAACTCAAGGACAAACATCTAACTCTTCTGGTAATATTTGGTCCTGTTTGCTATTAACAGTTTTGATCAAGAGTATAAAACTGAAGTATGTATTTTATAAGCACCAGAATCCAGTTAAATGTGTTGACTTTATGGCAAAGTAAGGCACTAATTTATATATCTACATAATTCTATATCTTTTCCATAAGTCATGCCCTGATGATTCTTCCTATAGTTCTCACTACTCCCAAATCTACATCTCCAAGCAAACCATTGTAGTTGCTGCCCACTGGACGTTTCCACAATGGTTATTCCAAAGGTACTACAAGTTCAACACATACAGTTTGCTACACTCCATCATTCCTCCTAAACCTTTTCTTCAAATTGCAATTTTTGCCTTAGCTGGCTCAGAAAGAAATTTGACATGCTATCAGTCACCAAGACACCTTCCTGATATCTCTGGTGTCCACCCTTTCCTGTCTAGCCCCAGCTTCAGTGATAAGTCAGCCCTCATTGCCTGGCAATTAAAGTAAGCCCTTAACTTGTCTCCATGGCTCCAGTTAGTCGTTCTCTAATCCATGACTGCAGCCAGAGTAATCTTTCTAAAAAAGTGAGTCTCATCATTCTCTACAGGGCTTAAAATCCTTTAATGGCTCCTCATTGATTAATGGATGGAGTCCAAACTCCTTAGTTTACCAAACCAGTCTCTGTTATCTCTCTAACCTTATTGACTGTCAGATCTTCTGCTCCTGGAATTATGTTTCAGTCAAGCTCAATTTCTTTAGTTTCCCCTAATGGGCTAGTGAGGGGGGATCATCAGAAGTTCAAGAGGTCTCTGTGAGGTTTTCTCTTTTAATTTTGATGATTTAAAAAAATACTGTAAGCATATTTTGAATCTTCTAGATCAGGGGTTTTCAAATTTTAGTACACATAAAAATCATCTAGAGGTCCTGTTAAGGGGCTGCCTTTGTTCAGTAAGTCTTGTGTGGCCCAAGGCATTTCTCATAGCTCCTAGGTGATGGCAATACTACTGTTCTGTGTACCACATTTTGTGCAATAAAGTGTTGAATGATCACTTTCTAACTGAGTACTATCATAAAATTGTCCATTGTCATGGACTTATGAATGAAGAAGAGAGACAGACAATATTTTAAATTATGCATTCATTACAAATGAAGACCAAGTGATATCACAGCTTGCTATATGAATAAAGATCTAGCAATGGTTCTAATAAAAAAAGGTGATGCTAATAAAAAAAGCTGATGTAAAAATTGAATCATCATTCAGCACAAATTAATATAGGCACATTAAGCTCAAAAGAGTCAGAGGAATCACACAGTATGATTTCAGCAAGAAATATTACTCATATAATTAAACTGATACAGTTATTTGGAATGATATTAGTTTTGTATATATTTTATAATTAATCCATCCATCTGTTAGGGTTTTATAATTATATAATAGTTATGAACATTAGGATGTATACTTAGTGGTATGTTTTTACATAGTTTAGAAAGCAATTTACTGACCCTAGGGTACAAGAGAAATTTATTCCTCTATAATAGGGTAAATACAGCACGCAGTGTTGAGAACATGGGACGAAGCCAGGGTGTCTCTTTGCCTCTGCTCCCGTTGTCACCTCTGCCTGGGCTGCCCTTCTTTAATCCCTTGTCAGCTTTGACACCCTATTTTGTCCACTTAGCAGACAGCTGCTTCCCCTTATGGCTCTTTCTCAGAGACCTGTGGTCAACTTTATCCCCAAACTGTGTTTTATCCTATTTTCTTGCATAAGATGTGAACTTTGCTGAACACTTGACTGTGCATGTTTGCTTACTTTGTTGGCTGTCTCTTCCATTCTAAGGACGAAAGTCTAGTCTTCTTTGTCTTATGTGTACTTGATCAGGGCTTGGTGTAATATACTTGCTCAATAAATGCTTTCTTAATGTATTAATTGATGTAAAGCTTGGCTTGCTCTTTCCTAGACAGAAAGAGTGTATCAACATACCACATGTTCACATCTTTAGGTGAAAAAATTATGAGTATAAAATAATTGTAATATTCTTCTATGTGTAATACAGTAATTTGAAAATTATACTTGACCCCCAGAGAAACTGATGAGAAGTCTGAATTTTCATGAATTTTCCAGAGATCTGATTGTTGAAGTCAGAGCTTAGAGAGTTTTCAAATAATGTGAAAAGAACATTGTAATTACATTTTGGTTGATGCATCATCAGAACTATAAATAGAATGGAAAGACTGAAGAATCTGTACTCAAACCTCCAGCCAAAGTATGGTTAGACATTACGGGTGAGTTGGAATTGCGGCTAACTTTCAACTTTGTATTATGCAGGATAAAGTCCGTAGTGCATAGAGTCTTCTGGCCCCAAGTTCCTTGTATTTTGGTTTTGCCATTCAGCTTCTGTTAGCACCTTCACTGGAGCTGGAAGAGGAAGTGAAGCTGTTTGCTTTTAAAAACAGAACAAATCCAGAATTACATTTGGTTTTATTTGATAATGAAACTGATTTTCTGACCTATGTATAGAAGGAAGAGTACTTCCTAATAAGAACCTGTCTGAGTTAACCAGGATGGTGGATGGTATGGGGTTGGGGTCAGGATGAGGAGCTAGGGACCCAGAATGGGTCCCATCCAATTGGGTCCCTGATCTACAAATATGACTGTAGTGCTGCACAAATGCTGTTTGAGAGAATAGCTTTAATGGAACGAAGATGAGCTGGCAAAGTACAGAACTAGATTTTTACTTCATATGCAATGCCACTGCGACTTTACTATCAGAACAAGTCTTTTGACCCTAGAACCCATGAAAACATGTTAGGCTCAGTGGTTTGGAGGAAAATTAATCCATTTATGGCTTCAACTGAGTGTTTCTCTACTTAGAATAAACAATCTAAGAAGGTGATTTCTCTTCAAACTTCTTCAGAGTTACTTATTTTACTCTCTAGCAATATGAAACTATACTCCAAACTCACAATTTTATTACTCTTCCTGGACCCCTCTTCCTAAAATGCTCATCCTGTGATGGTTAATTTTATGTCAACTTGACAAGGCTAAAATGCTCAGATAGCTGGTAAAACAAATTTCTTGGGTGTGTCTGTGAGGGTATTTCTGGAAGAGATTGATCTTTGAGTTGGTGAACTGAGAAAAGCATATGACCTTTCCCAATGTGGGTGGATATCATCTGATTCATTGAAGCTGAAATAGAAAAAAAGAAAAGTTGGAGAAAGGGTGAACTTGCTCTCTCTGTTTGAGCTGGGACATTCATCTTTTCTGCCCTTGAACTCCACTGAGACTTACACAATCGCCTCCTTCTTAATCCTTCTACCCCTTTCCCCTTTGCAGGCCTTGGACTCAAGACTGGATTACATCAGAGGGTCTCCTGGCTTTCCAGCTTGCAGACTGTAAACTGTGGGACTTCTCAGCCTCCTAATCACATGAGCCAATTCCTGTAATAAATCTCCATATATATCTTATTGGTACTGTTTCTTTGGAGAATCCTAATACATCATACAAGGAGAAATTATTTTTCAAAACTCTACCCAGATATTACCTCATTCAGATAATTTTCCCAGCCATTCCCAGGGAGAGTTACCCGCTCTCTCCTCTAAGCAAGCTTTAAGTTTTATGTGAGCTTCAAGGAGGTACACAATATACAACATTCTATTTGTTGACCTGATCTCATCAGGGAAGGAACAGATACATGTAGACATGCACAATATTAAATCCATGGGACAGCGGAAAGTGCACTTGATTAGGAATAAAGAAATGTGGTATCAAAACACTCTTTCCCCGTATGGCCATGTAAAGAAATTTCTCTCTGTACGTTTTGTAGATTAGGTTTCCACGGGTGATTTTCCTCTTTGGGAATAAGGTATTAAATAGTGTGTGCGCGCCTGCTTTCTCATCCGGTCCCTGACACAAGGAATGAGTGTTCATTATAAACATGGCCTTCTTGTTATCGCACCAATACTGTCTTCTGTGTTTCACACGCAGGACCTCAGAGCAAACTCGCAGGCCCTTCTCCGTTCGGGGGAGGGGAAGACACCAGACTAAAAACAGATTTGCCCTATTTATTTTCTGATGTGTCAGGAAATTGTCCATTCCATGTATCAGAGGGCAGTTATTTAACATCGCTGTGTATTTAATTTAGTGTCTAGCATTATGCTTACAAAGGAACTGAGCTAGCCTTCCAGACTAATTTTCCCTGATGTCTTTGCTCTACCTGTAAGTTGTGTTCATTTCTAAGTGGTTTCCTCTCCTGGGAATCCCATTGTTGAGACAGATATCTAAACCACAATCTGCACTCTGAACATCTTAAATGCCTGTGCACTAACCACAGCTGTTTGTTTATTCCCTGTTTCAACAGGGACAAATACAGTCACCAATTTTTGCCTTTTAAGGTAGCAACCCAATTTAATACGTGGGGGCGGGGGAAAGCCATCATAGTCCTAGAAGACGCAAAAATACAAAAACATCAGAGCAGTTTGTGTTCTTTCAACATTCATACTGAAGACTAAAACAATGTTTATACGACATTATTTAAGGGAACAGGAGCAATTTTGTGGTAAACAGTGTATCTAAATGATTGCTTTTTTAGGCAGCTTTGAAAGTTTGTCATGTAGTGTGGTTTTTCAGAGCTCAGTCTGTATTGTCTTTTCACGTATGTTATTGCCAGATGAGTTATGGGATATGATTGGTGGTCATGTGATTAGTATATTCACATTTATCAAGTGAATCCATGTCATGAGGTCTTGACTATATTTCTCTAATACCAATTTTTACTCACAATATTGGGAGCTGTCATGGTATTCCTTGAACAATAGTTATACCTTAATGTTTTTACAGATCTTTACACTTCGTATATTTTGTCTCACTTAATCCTCTATTGGTCAGAACTCTTTCAGTTTCCAGTGAAAAAACCAACTTGATCTAGCGTAAGCATTATAGGGGAATCTTTTTTTGGAGGGTAAAAGCTTAATTGAAAACTTCAGGGGCAGATATGACTTTAGAATGGCAGGATTAAGGTGTTTTCTATGTCTATCTCTGACTCTAACTCTCAGCTCAGCTTTTTTTTTGATAACTCACAGTGAGCTAGCTTTGGCTTCACATGTTTCTGAGTGACTGCTACCTTTGAGCAAAGTTCAAGAAGGATTCCAAGTGGAATCCAGAGTATCTGCCCTTTGTGAATCATGTGCCCATCCCTGGGATAAATTACAGTAGAGAGAGGGCTGAGATACTCTGATTGCCAGGTTATTGTCATTTGCTAAACCTCATGGTCTAGAGACCAGTGGGGCTCTCAGAAATAGCTAGTATATCAAAACCATATGGGGTAGAGGCCCAATTCCCTGCTGGAAAAAAGATTTGTAGGAATTTGACAATAGATGTCCACTCTTATCACAAACACTACAAGAAGTATTATTTTTCCTATTTTGAAGGCTGAGAGAGATTGATTTGCCAAAATGTATGCAGCTAGTAAATAGTTAAACTGAATCTTCTAATCTATTTTGTTCCTTTTGCTGACCTTCAGATAGAGAACACATTAACCACTTTAAAAATCATTCCTTCTCTTTGTAAGGGACACATAAATAGGCATATAAAATTACCATCTTAAAGTAAAATAGTAATTTGGTTCACTTTATGACCTAGGAAGAAATGTGGAACAATTTCAAGTGGTTAAAAATAACAATAAATGATCATTTTAAATATAGAATTATATGGTAGAAAAGAAACACCAAAATGTACAACTATTTTGCTGTAACTTTTCTAGTTACTGGAAAGACTCTAAAAAATTATAATTTTAAGTTTTACTGTTAGTATCATCTTAAAATAAATCTGGAAAAAATACCACCAGAAAAAATAAAACCTTTTAAAAAATAGTACAATGTGCTTTTAAAATACTCTTTCACTGATCTCAACTTTCCCATTAATAATCTTCTGAGATGTCTGAGTGGGTGGCAGAGAGCTGGGTCAGAATGACACAGGAAAAAGGGCAGAACCCGGGTAAGAAAGCAGCTTTGTGATAAAGGGTAGCTTTATGCAGGTCCAGTCACAGGGAAGCCCAGGGCTGGGAGAACGGAGGCAAGAGGTCAAGCAGTATCTTTTAAACAAAACTAAGGGTGTGCACCTGCCTTGTGGTCTCCGTTCCTACAGGCAGAAGTGACACAGTGGATTGTTCTTCCCCAGCCCTAGAATCTCCAAAGCCTAATTATCAAGAAATCTTTCAATATTCAAATTTAACATACTGGTTATTATATAATTTCATTATTAACTTTTCTTGCTTTATAAAATTTCTTAACAGGCTTCAGAAGCATCAAGCTACCACCTCAAGAAATTTAGAAAAAAGTTGAATGAAAACTGAGAAAGTCATTGATAGAAGTTTTGTGAAGAACATAGTAGAGAAGAACACCAATATTAGACTGCATTGAGAGAAAGAGCATGTAACTCCCTGGAGTGGGCTTACAATGTTGGTTGTAAAGAAAAATGAGTTAGGCTTTATGGAAAACATTATTAAATAATCAAACCAACAGAAATTGTAAGTATCATTTTAGTGAAGCAAATTCATGTATCACACATATCTTGAGGTCAGACAGAAAAAAATGACCGACCATAACCTAGAAATACTCCATAAGCAATAAAAGCATTTTAACCACATAATTAAGAGCTCCCAAAAAGATAGTGTAGTACTTAAAATAGTCCTGTGGTGTTTCTCTGTGAAGAGGGGACAACGTTTTGGTGTTGTGGGGTAACTCAGGACACAGCCCCTCCATGACCTCAGGGAATAGGTGGCTGCCTGGCCAGCTGCCACAAGGAGGGAGGAACAGTGTGTATCTGGACATCCCAGCCCTCTTAAGGCCCCTGCATCTCAGGGCTGCTGCGTTTATCACAAAAGGGTAGAATTTTCACATGCTACCCCCTCCCTAACCCTATGAGGAGCACCAGGGCTGGAGGCGGGGTGTGGTCTCTCTGGCACCAATCTGCCCATCGGTGCACTGCCCTGTAACGTGAGTAATGCCGTGTCCATGGCAGGTCCACATCTGCTGGCCCTCCAGCTGGTTTTTTCTTTTCTTTTTTTCCCGGAATATCACAAACACAAGTACAGCTAGCTCCCTGGTTTGGAGCTCCTGCATTACAGGTATTAAGGAAAACAGGCACAGGCACGTGAGAATTGCAAAATGTTACGTGTTTAAAGTAAACACTATTTTCACAATCCGCTGGGGAGTGGGGTGGAAGAAATACACTAACCAACCCTCTGATGTCTGTAGAGACTTGATAATGTCTGTAAATTATTCAACAATACATAACAGACATGTTGGTTTAAATGTTCTCAAAATCTTCATTCATATAACAACTTTAAATAAGTAGTAGGCGTTTTTAAAAAATTATTTTATTGTTGTTCAATTACAGTTGTCTGCATTTTCCTCCCACCACTCCCCCACCCCACCCCAGCCAAACCTCCCTCCCTCCCTTGCTTCCACCCTCCCCCATGGTTTTGTCCACGTGTCCTTTACAGTAGTTCCTGAAAACCCCTCTTCCTACTTTCCCCTCCTCCCTGCCCCTCTGGCTATTGTTAGATTGTTCTTAATTTAAATGTCTCGGGTTATATTTTGTTTGCTTTTTTCTTTTGTTGATTAGGTTCCAGTTAAAGGTGAGATCATGGGCTTTTTATACTAATCTTGGTTACTTTATCTTTTATCATTCTATTCAAAATACTTCTAAAATATCTTATTTTTAGTAGCTAATGGTAATCTATGCCAACTCGTCTTGTGTAAATCAGATCAGTTTTTGTTTCCAATATCAGAAGGCAGAAAAACCAAGAGTGCAAAAGTTAAAAAAAAAAAGTTTATCATCTCAATCTCATTTTTGAATTTCACTTACATTCTTATATTTTTAATCCAGAGAGTTCTTTGCTGCATACAGCCAGACTGCTCAGTCGGGCACCTAAGAGCTGCTGACAAATACAGCAAGTAGTGCACCTGGAAAGGGCTGACGGGGCAAGCACTGGCAGAGGGATCCTGATAATACCTCACCTGTTGCTCAGTGCTTCCCTCTATTTGTAAACTTTCGCTGCTCGATTTTCAGATAGGAAAGAAGGTTCCTGATCCCTATTGGAAGACAGTGTTGACCATCATTTGCACAACTCACTATGGACTAACAAAAATAAACTCTCAAGCTTCTTGGAATTTCACCTGTTCAAAAAGAGAGATGTTTTTCTATTTCCTAAGGGGTGCAGGAAGAAGGGCTTGGGTGTAACGAGGATTGTTTGAGGAACTGGGCAGTAGTGTGGCAGCCATACCACCTGATTCACTCCATAAGCTCTGGAAGAGCTACACTGAGAAGACTGCATTTACTTTTAGCAAATTGTCCACTTTCAAGCTGCTGGTAAACAAACATGTTGACACTGCCATTTGTTTCGAACTTAGGTGAAAACTCAGAGTGACTTCTTTCCCATCAGACACAGCTATTTTAAGAACAAGAGTGTGCTAGCTTTTGCAAACAAGACATATGTTGATTGCTATCAACTAACTAGATCTTTCAACAGTTACAAACTTGTTTCTTTATTGTCTGGTTTGGTAGGTAGGTCTTGCTTCAATTATGATTCTGCAGTCTTTGCTCCAGATGGGCATAAAGATCAGCATCAAGGAAAATGACGCTTTATTTCAAGCTATCTTCTATTCTCTTTGTGCTTATATTTCAGCACCCTAAAAATATTTCAACTTTTCTTGGCAGTTAACCAATTTCAAACCTCTTAAAGGTCTCAGACTAAAGAAGCTATACACATTTTAAAGTTATTTTTATGGCCTTTGCCACTTGGCATTATTTTTATTTTAGCAATTTTCATGAGAGTTTACATGTAATAATGTAGTTTATATAATAATGCTTAATTATTATTATCTACTATTTATCCAATGATCTCATGCTAGCTTATAAACACTAATTAATTGAGATTTACAAAACCCTGTAAAGTGCCAAGTACAATGGCCAGGTTGTGTTTAACTACTTATTTCTCTAAATGCTGCTTTGAAGTCTTTGAATATTTAACTAGTGATTATAAATCATGTTGCTATTTGGGAAGCTTGAGTAGACTTATTTTTATCTTGTTCCCATGGTTTTAAAATAAAGTTTTTATTCATGATTTCTGTAAAGAACCACAGGAAATTTGACGAAGTAATTTTAACTTAGAGTTGAAAGTACATCTTTAAGAATATTCAGATCAGTGCGATGAAAGTTGTGGACAATTCAGTCCTCTGCGACCATAGCAGTGGTCACCGCGTTGTTCCCACTGCGGCATTTTCCACAGCAGTCGGCCTGTGAGACTTCGAAGGCTGGCCCTCAGAGTCCATCCCTGGGTTCATGAAGATTCATGAGCCTATCCCCTCCTCTTCACAGTTTCTCTGCTTCTCTCTTCTGACCTTCTGTCCCAAATTAAAAGGATAGAATCGAGCTGTGGGCTGATAATCCACAGTCTGAGGGTCTTCCATGTATGTGACTTAATGAATTGATTTCACCTCTTTAAAATTGTTTTCTATAACAAATGCAGGCAAAGTAATATCGACCCTACCATGTCTCAACAGGGTGAGAATTCTAAAGTGAGATAATATGTACAGCTGTTTCTTTCTGGAGTCTGTGCTTGGTTCATATCCATTCAACAAATATTTATTCAAGGCCTATTATGTGCCATGCTTTGTTCAAAGGGCTGGGAGAGTAGCAGTGAAGAAACTAACTAATAAACAGTCATTCTCAGGGAGCCTATATCCTAGTGGGCAGGGGGAGATACATAGTAAAAATATATAATGTGCTAGATGGTGATGTGTTGTTGAGGATCCTGATTCAATGCAAGTTCTACCACTTATGAGCTATCTAGCCTCAGGAAAATTATTAGACTTTACTATACCTCAGTTTTCTAATTTCCAAAGTGGGAAAAAGAATACTACTCACATTTTATGGTTGTTTTGAGAATTTATTATTTACTATATTGAGAGGTTATTTCTGGCAGTGGAATTGTGGACGATTTTTATTTTCTCTTTTGTAATAGTCTGCACTTCTGATTTCATTTCCAATAAGAAATTTTTATTTTTGTGATAAAAAATGAAGTTATTCCCTTCTCCGAAGTAATGCTATTAATATTGCCTTCATCACAACGCTGCACTTGGCTAGTATTTAACGAGATTTATAGAAACTGCCAACTGCACAGTGAGCAAGGTGTTATTAAGTCAGTTGAATGATTGCTATCATTCATTTGTTTAATCAATTCTTTTTTAAGGGTGAAAAGCAAATTTTAGGTAATCCAAGAGTAACTAACAAAATTATAGAATCTATAGGTTGGAAGGGACTGTAAATGTCCTAAAAAAGAACTAAATTTTAATATTAAAATGTATATGCCAATAATTTAATAAGTAGTAAAATATCTAATATGTTAGATTCTAGGAGATCCTCAAGGCCCTCTAGTCTTCACACTCTGGTCTAATCTTAGGCTAACTTATCCAAAACCAAAACTTCAATTATCAGTTATAAAGCATTCCTCAAATTTTAACTGTAGCCTAGAATTCTCCTCTGGTCGCCAGATAGGGTTGTTTTTTTTTTTTTTTAAATCAAGAATAAGAATTTGCATTGGCGCGAACGCGACATTGGTCTTAAATATAATAGAACTAGAGCAAGATTAGAAGCAGAAAGATATTCTATACTTAGCTCCTGTAGAACTAGAAGAAGGTGCCTAGGGTGAGGGTGGAATGGAAGAGAGGAACAGGGTATGACCTCAGATGAGATCCAGGCAGATAGATCTCATTTAATCCACTTAGAATTGGGTGTGTGGCGGACAACAGACGGAAAACTGAAGATCAGGACATTGCCTAACTCATTCATGAACTGGAACAGTGAGCCGCCTGGAAGCCAAACCAAACCACAGAAGGCATCTGAAGCCCGCAGATCCGTGTTCCCATAGAAAGCACTGTGTGTTGCCAATAGCAGTCGCATTGGTTGATTGGTTCTCCACACCGGCCCCCTTCCCCACGTCCTGCTTACAAAAGTCCAGGTTCTCAAACACACCAAATAATGATGTGGAGGTGGAGATGGAAAACCCCAGAATTAGTTATTACAGGGCAGGGGCAGAGTGAAAACCCTTTATAGAGTAATCGTCACTTTCAGTGAGTGATATCTGGTTGGACAAACCAAAAATTTAGGAACACCACAAAAATATTCCTAGAGAACTATTACTCCCATTCCCCAAATGTTAACAGTTTACTACATTTGCTGTTTTTCTTTTTCTTTCTTAAATTATTTATTTATTTTTAGAGAGAGGGGAAGGGAAGGAGAAAGGGAGAGAGACATGAATGTGTGGTTGTCTCTCATATGACTCCACTGGAGACCTGGCCTGCAACCCAGGCATGTGCCCTGACTGGGAATCAAACGGGTGACCCTTTGGCACTCAGGCTTGTGCTGAATCCACTGAGCTACACCAGCCAGGGCTACTCTTCTTCTCTGTAGACACAAAACATACACACACATTTTCCCCCTGTACCTTTTAAGAGTAAGTTATATACCAAATGCTGGTTTACCCTTAAATAGTTGAGTGATTATTTCCTTAAATCGCAGAAATTCTTTCACATTAATCACTACATTATCAAAATCAGGAAATTACCATTGATACAACATTATTATATTATTTTATCAATGAACCTTATTCAGATTTTATCGAAGGCCTTAATAATATCCTTTACAAAAAGAAAATCTAAGCTCATATATTGTATTCAGTTGTCATTATTATTTAGTCTCCTTTAATCTGGACTACTTCTTGAGTCTTTTTTTTATTTTACAATATTGATATATTTGAGGACTTTACATCAGTTATTTTTTTTATTTTTTATTGTTTTAAAATAATAAAATATAAAGTTTAAGATTCTCTCCTTATCTTTCATCTTGGGTAATATAATTATGATGTGTCTTGGTGTGTGCTTTCTTGGGTCCAACTTGGGATTCTCCGAGCTTCCTGGACTTCCTGAAAGTCTATTTCCTTTACCACATTGGGAAATTTCTCCTTCATTATTTGTTCAAATAAGTTTTCAATTTCTTGCTCTTCCTCTTCTCCTTCTGGCACCCCTATGATTCGGATGTTGGAATGTTTCAAGTTGTCCCAGAGGTTCCTCAGCTGCTCCTCGTTTTTTTTAAATTCTTGTTTCTTCAGTCTGTTGTGGTTGAATGTTTATTTCTTCCTTCTGGTCCAAACCGTTTATTTGAGTTCCAGTTTCCTTCCCATCACTGTTAGTTCCCTGTTAGTACATCTTCCTTTAGTTCACTTTTCATCACCTTCACTTTTTCCTTTGTTTTGCAACCTTACTCAACCATTTCTGTGAGCATCCTGATTATCAGTGTTTTGAACTGTGCATCTGATAGGTTGGCTATGTGTTCATCACTAAAGTAGGGGAAAATGATACAACTGTAATAGCATAATCAATAAAATATATTTTTAAAAAGAAAAAAACCATAAAATTTATTACCTTAAATATTTTTAAGTGTACAGTTCAATAGTGTAAGTATATTCACATTTTAGTACAACAGATTTCAACAACTTTTTCATCTTGCATAACTGAAATTCTATACCCATTAAACACTCTTTCCCTTTTCTTCTCTCCTAGCCCTTGGCAAATACCTTTCTACTTTCTGTTTCTGTTATTCCAACTACTTAAGATACTTCATATGAGCTAAATTATTCAACATATGTCCTTTTATAACTGGCTTATTTCAGTTAGCATAATGTTCAAACAGTTTCATCCATGTTATAGCATGTAACAGGAGTTTCTTCTTTTTTTGAGGTGCATAATATTATGTGTATATACTATATTTTCTTTATTCAGTTATTCATTGACAAACAATTAGTTGCTCCTACCTTTTGGGAATTTTGAATAATGCTGCAGTTAATATGGGTGTGCAAATGTCTCTTCAAAATACTGCTTTAAATTTGTTTGGGTATGTTCCCAGAAGTGGGATTGCTGATAATATCATAATTCTATTTTTAATTTTTTGAGACACCTCCATACTATTTTCTATAATGGCCATCCTATTTCACATTCCCTAAAACAGTGTACAAGTGTTCCAGTTCCTCATATCCTTTCCAACACTTCTTGCTTCTTGTTCTTTCCAGTGTCCATCCTAAAAGATGTGAGGTGATATCTCATTGTGGTTTTGATTTGCCTTTTTCTTATCATTAGTGATACTGAGCATCTTTTGATATACATGAATCCATTATTCAGGTCTTCACCCATTTTACAATGAGATTTTTCATTTTCTGTTGTTGAGTTGTAGGAGTTCCTTATATATTCTGGGTAGAAACCATTATTGGACACGCGATTTGAAAATATTTCCTCTTATTCTATAGGTTGACTCTTCATTCTGTTGATTATTTTGCTATATAGAGGCTTTAAGTTTGCTGTAATTTTGTATATTTTTTCTTTTGCTGTCTGTATTTTTGGTTTCATATTCAAAAAATCATTGCCAAATCCAATGTCCTGAAGCTTTACCCCTATGTTTTCCTCTAGGGGTTTTATAGTTTTAGGTCTTATGTTTTATTCTTTAATCCATTTTGAAAAATTTTTTGTATATAGTATACAGTTAAGATAACAAATACTTTCTTATGTTTGTGTGTACCCAGTTTTCCCAGTACCATTTGTTGCATAAAAACATCACAGAAGTGATGTTGTGTTCTTAGTTAATTAGTTTATTTCTGACGATTTTAACATTGATCATTTGGTTGAAATGGTGTCTACCAGGTTTTAGGAGTTATTTGACAATGTGTTTTCTTTCTTTTTCCTTATCTAATCCATGACTTCCTCCTGTGGATTTTACATGACTTCCTCCTGTGAAATTTCTTGAATTCATCTATTTTTTTTCTGTTTTTTTTTTATCAAGTCTCACTGACCTCCACTCTCCCAAACATGCTATTGGAAGACCCTTTTGCCACCATTTTGGTCTTCTGATTCCTTCTCTTTCTTTTGATCTCAGCTCAAACATCACCTCCTCCAGGAGGCCTCCCCTATCCTTCCAAAACATCTCAGGTCCTTCATTTTACATTCTTATAGCACTATGTGCATTTCCTTCATAAGACTGTTCCTGTGGTAAATTTAGATTATTTGTGTGCAATTTTGGATAAACAGGTAAATGGCAAATCCTGTGGTAGCAAAAATTGTTGCCTGTCTTTATGTCTGCACAAAGTGCTTGGCTCATAGCATTTATAAATAAGAATCTAATAATAATAGCGTTAATATTGAGTAATTTCTATTTGCTAGTAACTCTGCTAAGTTCTCATCATCTCTACATTCTGTCAGAAAAGCATACGGGAATGAAATATAGTTCATGAACACAGTTTCTTTGAATGTTATTGAATCTTCTATTTATACTGTTTTTTTTATAAATTATATAATTGTGTGTCTGCTTTTGGTAAGTTATTAAATAAGTACAATATATGTATTATGAGCTGCAATAAGGAACCTACAATTTTTTAAAAAGATATAATTCCTTCAGGGGATGGAGAGGATCCATATGACAGGTTACTTTACCGTACTGACCAGAAAATTCCAGACAATTAGATTAAGAGTGCATTACTGGAGAAGACAGAAATTGAATTAGGTCAGGTATTAAAGCTAGTTTGACATCATGGGCTTTAGCACAAGTGACTCCATTTTAGGCCTGTAGTTTTCTCTTTAACATGGTTTTGCTACTTTAGAATTTGTTTGCAGTAATTGTCATTAACTTACAACTTAATTAATGGTGTGTATTGTCTGAGTTGAGGAGTAAAGAGTTAATCTTTAGTATATGTTGTACTGACCATGAGTAGTGAAAAGTTGCTCATATACCTATAATTTATAATAGAAAAAAAAAGAGGTGTATCTGGAGTTCAAATATCCAACATCAAGGTACTTGGTAAGATGCAGCTGGCTGAGTAAATATTTTATTACTGAAGAAAAATAGGTGCTCCATATTTTTATAGATACAAAGAGTAGTCTTGTTATCTACGTTAACTAAGGGCTGCCTGAATTTGCACTGTCACAAAGTAATGCATGATTTTGGAATCTGCTTTAACCTCTTTGCTTTTTAAAAGAGATTAAAAAAGCTTTGTTGATGTTAAGAAGTGGGTTCTGGGGACCAAAGTTCCCTGTAGGATGTATATACAGACTATTTCGTGGAATAGGGGGGAAACTTCTTTTATCTGCAAACACCACTAAGTAAACTTCATGATTAGAACATGAAGGAGAATGCCAAAGTGTAGCCAGTTGATTTAACATAGAAGTGATGCTGTAGCTTAGTTCCTGAGAGCAGTATAGTGAGCAAAAGAAAAGACAGTAAAAAAAAGCATAGTGTGCTATATGTTTGAATTATAGAGTTAGGAAAAAGTTGAATTTTTTCTTAACATATATGTCATATATCTTTACACACACATACATACTTTTTTCCAAAAAATTAAATTTAACCATACAGAGTATGTATTAAATTGCTTTTGTCACTCAACATTATATCACCATCTTTCTATAATTTTAAATATTCATTTATAAGATTTGTTTTAAAACGAGTTTTATTAAAGCAGCATAACTCCTTTACTTATTAGGTGGTCAGGTTTCACATTAAATTTTGAAGAAAGCCAAGTGAGCTGATTCAGAGACGGCACTGTATGTAGTACACCAGACGGCAGCAGCGGAGCTCCTGGGCGCGTATGCAGGTCCCTGCACATATTCCCCAACATGGGTTCACAGGGCCCCAGTGTCCCATACTACTGCTGCATCATGACTGATCAAACACATCCTCTGTCGTGGAGCGTGTTGCTGCTCCATGTCGCATTTCCTTAGCAAGCACAGCACTGCAAAAACACCCTGCAGGCAGTTTTGTGAGCATATCCGTCATTGTTTCTTTGGGGGAGTTTCCTGAAAGTGGAATTCCTGAATGAGAAAAGTTATGTATTTGTTAAAATTTGCTTGCTTGTTTGTTTTTTAACATGGATTGCCATATTGCCCCCACCAAAAGGACCACTTAAAACATCAATAAAGTGTCCCAATAATAATGTTGGAGAGTTTAATTTTACCCGGACATCGTCAAAACTTAAAGAAAAGGATGAAGTATTGATTAAGTGCACAACATGGATGAACCTTGAAGACACTATGCTTAGTGAAAAAAGTCAGTCACAGAAGATCACATATTGTATGATTTCATTTATATGAAATGTCCAAAATAGGAAAATCCATGGAGACACCAAGTAGATTAGTGACTACCTGGGGCTTGGGGGTATGAGAAATGAAGAGTGACCGCTAATGTGCACATAGTTTCTTTAGGGACAATGGAAATGAACTCAGATTAGGTAATGGTGATGGTTGTACAACTCTGTGAATATACTGTAACCACTGAATTGAGCCCTTTAAAATAGTAACTTTTGTCTCAATAAGCTATTATTTTAAAAATTATTGGAACACTTGACCAATGAAAGAAAAATAGTAGCTGTGGTAATTGGCTTTCAATTGATAGTGATATTGTACTTTTCTTTTTCTTCAAGTATTTGTCATCTATATTTCTTTGGTAAGTTACTTGTCACATCTTTCATTCTTTTCTTTTAAAAAGTATTCATAATTTTCTTAACATTTGCATATTTCCTTATCAAGTAAGATAATAATATCTGTCTTTTAATATATGCCTTAAGAATCCTGAAACACTAATTCAAAAGAACTTATGCACCCCAGTGTTCATAGCAGCACAATTTACAATAGCCAAGTGCTGGAAGCAACCTAGGTGCCCATCAGTAAATGAATGGATCAAAAAACTATGGTACATTTACACAATGGAATTCTATGCAGCAGAAAGAAGAAGGAGCTCCTACCCTTTGCGACAGCATGGATGGAACTGGAGAGCATTATACTAAGTGAAGTAAGCCAGGCGGTCAGGGACAAATATCATATGATCTCACCTAGAAGTGGAACCTAATGAACAAAACAATCAAGTAAGCAAAACAGAACCAGAGACATTGAAATAAAGAACAAACTGACAGTAACCAGAGGGGAGCGGGGGTGGGGAGATAAAGGAGGAAAGAAGGGAAAGGGTCTTCAAGGAACATGTATAAAGGACACATGGACAAAGCCAGAGAGGGGAAGGATGGAGGGTGGGAGGTGAGGGTGGGTGGGGTCGGGGGAAGTGGTAGTGGGAAAATGGAAACAACTGTATTTGAACAACAAGAAAAAAATGATAAAAAAGTCTTCAAAACATATTCTAGACACTATAATACCTATTTCATACCAGTGAGAGGCTCAAACAGGGTCCTCATACCTTAATTTAGTTGTAGAATCCTGATAATTTTGACAATTCTCTGAGAAGTAAAAAGCAAAAGATACCGATTCCAGCGACACTGGTTTCAGTGTTACAGGTGACAGTCACAGCCTGCAGTTGCTGGCATTTGCTCAGTGCTTAACATTAAATAAGATGTTAAGTGTAGGCCTGGAAGGAGCTCAACTTGGCAAGTGCCCTAACAATATATATCAGTTAATAATACACTTCAGAAAATTAGAAAATGCAAAAAACAATTGTTGGCCCCAAATGGAAGATGTGTCATTGGTTATTTTATGGTGCAGTAACATTTAATTTCACACTTTAAAAGGGTAAATTAATCAAGGACTAAAATGCATAATCTTACTGCTGAGATAAATTTTCACTGGGTAGAGTCAAAAATTAAAAAAGTAGTGTTCTTTCAAAAATACCATTTTGAAGCACCTGAAATCCAAAATATACACTGTACTTGCTGATTCTAAAACTTTATTAATTGTATGAAATATCACTAATGCTTGAGGAGAAAATTCAGTAATACCATGATAAAAGTTGCATCAATATAAAATTTCTCACAATTATAGAAATTCTAAATTGTGAAAGGTGGGTCTTAGTATTGTAGATATGTGGTGATTCCATGCTTTTTAATGTTAAAGACATCATGAGCATCCAACTGGTAGAAAATTTTGGCTCCCTAAATAAATATTAAATCTTTTCTTCTCTTAGTGTATAAAAGTCTATTTTCAGCAACGGAGCCCAGAAAATGGTGCATTATGTGCAAATGCCAGTTATAACTAAGGAAAGAGTAGAACTATAGACACCAGGTTATGATCTATACTGTGATGTTCGTTGTGAACTTTATTATTCAGCCAAACCAATGTCTCCAAATTCATTCCGAGAGCTAATTAAACATAAGTTACTACTTGCAAGTTATTGTACTAAGAGCTTCTGGGATGTAAAGCTAAATAAGACCTTATTCATCGTTTCTGCCCAAGAAGCACTTTATACATGCATTTCCTTTTGGGAAAGGCTGAGGAAATAAGACGAATATGAGAACCTGGGAGACTTCATTTTTCTTCTTCTTAACAGTGTGAAGTGAGGTGGTCTCTGGATATCATGATTAAAGCTGGATAAAGCAGAGAGCAGCAGTAGAGAAGTTTGGGACTAAAGAAAGAGCTAGCACAAGGGGAGAAAGCAAGACAGGAAGTCAAAAAAAAAAAAAACAAAAAAACCCCAAAGAAACAAGAGAGCAAATGCTGTGTGAAGGAAATGTTGGGAAGGGGGCTCTGTGTAGACTTGTAGGTCAGGGGCAGTTCAGCAATCTCTGTGATTCACATGAGAGCAGAGGCGGCCTTTCCAGTGGGAAAACTGAGGATGCATCCCAGCATAAACAAACAACCCTCTCACAGAGTGGGTCACATGCTGAGAGAGCTGAAAAACAAGAGCAGGCACGCTCTGGAGAACGCCCTGTGATGATGAAGGGAGCCTGCTTCCTGGAAAGCAGTCAGAATTGTATAGAAAGTTTGTAAGTAAACACATTTTTCAGGCTCAACTAAAAACACTTTTAACACCTCTCATCTGAGTGCCTAGGAATGTTTCAATGACATTTACATTCAGAGCTTGCTTGAATTCTGTGGGACAGGAATAAAATCAGAATGTTTCTGTGATCTCTTCCTTGTCCTGCAGTTCTGATGAATTTGTTTTCTTCAAAAGAGAGATAATACAGACTCGGTTATGTTAAGGATAGAGAAATAACAGTAGAGAGAATAAAATTTTAGATTCTTTCTAATCCCATATTGCATAAAAGATCATGAACAGGTTTGATGACTTTTAGCTTAGTAACTCTCCTCTGAAATGGAGAGAACAGCACTTGCATAGGAATGGGATTGTATACTGTACTGTGCATATCTTGGAAGTGATACAAGGCATTCATGCTTAATTATTATGCAGTTTTAATTTTTTACAAGTCTGAAATGAATATGGAATAATGTGAGGCATGAGTTTTAAGACCAAAATTTGATCCATTCTCTTTCAAAATAATTTTATCCAATATTTTGTACATTTCTTCCACCTATTTATTTCTTTTTTCTTTTCTTTTCTTTTTCTTTCCAACTATTGTAATTTCATAGTGAGGCAGGATAGTATGAACCTAGGAAATTTCTTGGCAAGTGGAACAGAGAAACTGAGGGAGATAATTGAACGAAATAGCTGAGCAGTTTACAGCCAAATACAGACAGGCCCCTCCCTAGAGATAACATCTAGGCCTCAGTTGTATTTCAGCTCAAGGCCCAGGAAAGTAGCAAAACCAGGTGGGTAAGGCTAGGACCAGCTGCAATGACGGACGACCTCCTGTTTTGGCATTGACCGATCAATGGAGACCATGACCCTGAAAGGGCACACCTGGGAAATTGATGAATATGCTACTGAAACTCTCCCCTGAGACCTCTCTTAATACTCCCACATGCAAGAGAGAGAAAAAAACGTCAAGAGGAAGGACCCAGAGTGAGCACTCTCCTCTGGGGAGTAGCCTGTACCATTCTCTTTTCCCTCTTCTTCCCTTATGTCTTCCCCCATAGGCACACATCTCCTAAATTCCCCAGATTTGCAATCAGGGGAGCAATGGTCAGTGGCAGCTCATCCCAGTCTAACCCCCTGAACCTGTCTCCAAGGCCCCCTTTTCTCTGACTTCCCCCTGAGCTAAGGCATCCCAGCCTGGGCTCTCCTGATGCTGCTTCTATGCTAAGCCCTTCCTTGATTCACTCTACCCAGGATTAATAAACATACCCTCATAGTCACCTGTACCTGTTGTGAAATCTTTTCTACACAAAGTCAAGAACTCACACACTGCAGGCTGGCCCTAGGCAGACCCACACAGGGCCAGGCCCCTGTCTGGTAACAACAGAAGCAAGTCTGCTTATAATTAATACAGAAGTTTTGGCAAGTTTCTCAGGGATTGGGATTTGAAAATAAAAGTTAATGTAAAAATAGCTAATGTATAATTGTATACTGTAATTGTATACAATTTTTTTGCTTGTTTAATTTATAACCTTTTTTCTTTTAATTTTATTTATTTATTTTTAGAGAGTGGAGAAGGGAGGGAGAAAGAAGAGGAGACAAACATCATTGTGTGGTTGCCTCTCACATGGCCCCCACTAGGGATCTGGCCCATGACCTAGGCATGTGCCCTAACCGGGAATCGAGCCGGCAGCCCTTTGATTCACAGCCCATGCTCAATCCACTGAGCTATACCAGCCAGGGCTAATTTATAACCTTTCTATAATAAACACATATATTTATTTCTAATATCATATACACTATAAAGAAAAATTGAGATTAAGGGGAAAATACGAGGACGGAATAATACATTTATAATTTTTAAATTAATAAAACATCTTCCTTGTGAAGATCCTAACCCAATGTATGAGAAACTTCCTGTGTGAAAACACATCCTTGAGCTATCAGGACATATGAAAACAGCACATGGTGCCAGAACAGCGGGGGAATGCAGATGGGCCAAAGCAGAGGGAAAGGAGGAGGAGGAGGGAAGAGACATGGGAAACTCAGCTGGCAGCAGGCAAGGAATGAGGTCCAAGAGCAAGCCTGTGGGATACAGCATGGACATAGAACTTGATGGGGTTTCAGAGACCACTGAGTTCCAACCTGAGAAGAAAAAATAATCCTGAGATGTTTTCAATTAAATGACAGTGGGCGGGAGAGTGAGAGAAAGAGCAGTTAGGCTGTTAATAGCTTGTGTGGGGGTTGGTCAGGAACAAAGGCTGCTCACATTCCTGAGTGTATGTTGGAACTTTGAATTAACTTTCAGGTGGATCTTTCCTGTACTATCTAAAACATAGAACAGCCAGGCACCAGCAAACCCCAAGAGCCTCCCCATTTTGTTTATACATGAATTTGCCTACCACCAATCCAGAGGGGCAGCAAACGCTACTCTATGGCTTCTGCACCTAACCCAGCACTCACCCAGCTTCATCTTCTCCCACTGCCTTTATCCGTAGCCATTGCTAATTCTTTTGAAATAGCTTACATCTTTCTTCCTCTAGTTTATATACAAAAAACATTGGCCAACTCCAAGAAGGTGGATACATTGCCTTTTCTACCTGGTGCTGCTGGTGGTGGTTTAGACTTCATGTCTCATGTTCTTTAAAAAAATATTTCAGTCATGAAAATTAAAATTAATGTTTACAGACTCTTACTTTTTCTTGTGAAGAAACTGGGCCAAAGAGGTAGGAAATTCTCCCAAAGTCAGAGGTGGCTCTGTGTCTCCACACTGAGTCTTCTAACTCCAGTCCAGCAGTCATTCTTCTACATCCTGTGGGGCTTGGCTAGTCTCAACTTGTGACAGGAACCCTTTCTCCATGCTAGCGTTGAATAGCAATCCTGAACTGTGCTCTCTTCTTTTTCTAAAACAATTGAGAAGAATCATGTAAAAAGTAAACAATTGAGAAGAATCATGTAAAATGTAAAAAGCCTACAAATGACAAAATCTCAAAGATGGAAGCTAAGTCTATACACAACTTGCTCTTCCTCCTTTATTTCTCTATGCTTGATTCTCCAGCCCATTAGTGACCCCTCATTTGTCTAAACCTCATCTTGTTTAAGGGGGAAGAATTGCATTGTGATTCAGTGGACTCTCATCACCTGAGTTTGAATCTTGGACTCTAGAAATGACATATATGACTTTGAGCTAGTTGCAAAATACCTTTGTCCCTCAATTTCCCCATCTGTTGAATGAGGATGATGAAATACTACTGACTTCCCATAGTAGCTGAGAGCATTAAGTAGTTGTAACTCAAGGAAAATGCTCAGAACAGGGCTGACACTTGGAGTGCTCATTAAGTATTAGAGATGATGATTATTATTTCAACCTCTAATCCCTTGACTGCTGTTGCCTCTGCTATAAATGGCCGATTCACTTTTCACATCTCAGTTCTGCTGGAACCCTTTCCAGATTTGCACAGGCCCAGGTGCTTAACTTCTTTTATGCTCCTTTGAGCTTGTACACACATCCGTTAGAACAATTATATCAGGTAATATAATGAAAAAATCAAATTCATAATTTAAAGCTTAAAATGACTTATAGCCACTTCTGCTTAAGGACCTTCACTGAATTTGTTAGATGTGAATAGGAAAATAAGTGTCCATGCTATTTTTTTTCCATGTAAGGAAGGTCAAGACAGAAATTTCAAGACTCTTGACAGTTTAGCTGGTTGCTATAGGATTGAGGTTAGTTGTTTGGCAGGGCTCTTACCTAAAAGCTCTCTGGATTCGCGAAGGTGATTCTGAGCCAGGTGACAGTGGTTGTGGTTGGCAAAGAGCAGTTGGAGAGTTACATTGCTTTGCTTTTGGTACTCTAATTGAGTATAAGAGAAGACGCTTGCCTACAAGAGCCCGGGAGAAGTGTGAAGTCAAAGGCTTTTGAGGTAGACGAGATCTGAGCAGCAATCTCGCATAAAACTCAAACCGAATGATGTCAGCTATTTACACGAATCCCACATATTGGTGATGTGTGCATGTGAGTGAGGAAAATGTCTGAGTTATGTGACTGGGTTAGTGTGGGCAAATTCTGGGTCCTCAATATCATGAACACAACTTGTTGAGTGTATTGCTTAGCACAGTAAGGAGGCACACCACTGCAATAGAGATTTGGGAATGTCTTGCAGGGGAGTAAGCAAGACAAGATTTTCCTGAGGATAGATGTTTGATTCAGTGTGACAGTGTGCACAGAACAGAGAAGAGATCTATAAATCGAACTAATTCAACCTAAGAAGGTATTCAGCGTTAAAGGTTACTAGGAAACTTTCAGATTTCTTAAAAGAGTAGAAGAGACCCAGGGTTGAATATATGCTATGGGCTTTGAGCTGTTTGATCCTCAGCCTCAATCAGTATGTCTTCCACCTCACCACTGGCCAATGCCAAAATGACTTTGCAATTACCACACCCAGTGCGTTCTATTCAGGGTTCTTTCATTGCTACCTTTATTGCTGTTTCACTGGTGGGAACATGAGTTCCTCATCTCTCATGTGTACTCCTGCTGTGTTCCTATTTGGCTTCCTTCATCACACATTCCATAACTGGCAGTAAAGACTTCTGAGGCTTCCCTGCACTTTGTATAGGAAAATATTTGGTTCTTGGCATGTGATGTAGCTCATAACGGACCCTTGGCCCTTACTTATCTCTTTAAATTCCTTGTTTGATGAATTTTGTTCCTGGACCCTGTGTTCCACTGAATAGAACACCAACACCATCTTGTTGGAAAGTATTCTGCCCAACTTTCCCCCTGTTTGGCTAATGACACTAATCTTTTAACACTGCTCACGTGTTCCTCCTCTGGCACTTTTCTGGTAAAATCAGTGATATTCAAAATACTGAACTTAACGTGTACAGCACGGGCAATAACCAATTAGAACAGACACTGGATAGAAACAATCTGAAGTTCATTGTAGTATGTGTCAGCCCTGAGTAAATCTGACCATCCTTGTGTGATGTGTCCACTGAACACAGCATGCCTGTTTTTGTACTTATCTTTATCCAAGGCCGTCTTCCCCCCAGAGTGTAAGCCTCATGAAAATTATGGACCATGTTTATTCATTTCTTTATCTCTAGAACCTAGGCCTAAAAAAGGCATGCAGAGTTTCTTAATGTTTGTTGATATTAAAAGTAACAAACAGGACAGAGGACTGAATGCAGGCTTGGCAAAAAAAAAAAAGAAAGATATTGAAACATTTTACATTTTACCAGATAAGAAAAGTGAGTATGGTAGAGGTTAAGTATTTTGCCTGGATTCTTATTTGCCTGGATTCAGACCCAAGACAGCTTATCTCATTCTTTATGTCAGTGACTTATTCTGGGGCTGTGAGGTGTGAGTCACTGTTGCTGCCTCTCCTCAACACACTGTGGTATTCTGGCCTGGTAGTTTGGGTACTTCACTTCAAGGTTCAGCCCATTCATTTTTCTTTATTATTTTCTTTCTTTCTTCCAATGAGAGAGAGAGGAAGATTAATTTTTTGTTCTACTTATTTTTGCAATTATTGGTTGATTCTTGCATGTGCCCTGACCAGGGATGGAACCTACAACCTTAGCACATGGGGACAATGCACCAACCAACTGAGCTATCTGGCCAGAACTATTTTATTTCTTTATCCCTTGGTTCCTTCCTCCTTTCCTTAACGATTCTTTGAAAAAAAATTAAATGAAGAAATGCTTATACATGTTAAAATAATGAAAACAGGGACTCAGATACTTGTAACATTAGCATTATTCATATTAGCCAAAAGGTGGAAGCAATCCAAATGTCCATCAACAAATAAATAAACAAAATGTGTATATACAATGGGATATTGTTTAGCTATGAAAAGGAATGAAATTCTGATGCATGCAACAACAAGGATGAACTTTGAAAGCACTATGCTAGTTGGTCCGAAGGTTGTGGGTTATTGTTAAGCTGAAAGCACTATGCTGGGTTGGTGAACACGTGGAGGTGTGAGGAGAGATGCTCTGAGAGGACATGGGAGCATCCCTGTTCCACATACCTTGTCCAATGTACCTCTCTTGTCTGGCTGTTCTTGAGTGACATCTTTTCACAGTAAGTTGGATCTGGAGGATACCACCAGGAAGGCCATCTGAAGCCTGGAAAAGGCCCCGTCAGGACCCACCACGCTGGCACCCTGGTCTCAGACCTGCAGCCTCCAGAACCAACAGTTTTCCTAGGAGAGATTTACTTTGTTCATACAGTAAATTAACCCACCCTTACGAAATACATTTTTAAAAGGCAGCCTAGTGCAGTAAGTTCATCTTTATGTCAAAGATCACCAAAACAAGCTGAGCTGTTTGACCTTTTATGCAAACCTGCTTCCCATTCTCAGAGAGGATCTGAGTAAGTCAGTGCTACTCTTAGATAAGAAAGAAGGCCTCACTACAAAGAATTTGCGTTCGTGGAAAGTAAGGGTATGCAATGTTGTGTTGTGTTGAAGGTGTTGCCGTCTCAGACACATCTCTCATGGGAGCATGGTGACATTCTCTCTATAGTCTTGCTGCTTAAAGTTCATGGACCACCATGATCTGTCTCTTTTGGAGCCTGACAAGTCTTCTCAGGCCTCTTCCAGATCACAGGGTCAGGGTCTGCACTGCGCATGGCCCTTCGGTGTCTCCAAACACACACACCTCCAGGCAGCACAGCCAGGGTTGCTTGTTGGAGAACAGCTACCTGGAAGGTCCAGGCTGTAATTTTAATTAGTGCTTATTACCTTTAGCATTTAACATTCTATAAACACTTGCACACTTTTTCCTGTTCAGCTCAGCTAACTCCTCTAGAGAATCCCAATCCTGTAACTGCCACCATATCTAGATGAGTGGCTTTCAGTAAACTGTCTGCAAGAATTAGTGCCATGGACGTAGGCAGCTACGCAGATGGACGTCCCTGTACAGCTGTCAACTCTAACACCAAACAGGACTTGTTTCTACTCCTAGCCCACAACTGTTACAATTATTAGTAGTTGTCTTGTCTCAAAACCTACCTATTAGGTAAATTCTTTTCTGATTATATCCGCCTCAAGTGTCCATTCACTTTTTTGAATGCCCACAGTGTATCACTCACTTTGCAATTAAGCACATGCTGCGTACCATGACTACTTCTCTAGTTAAATCAAATTATTACTTGTTTTAAGTCATTATCAAACTTTGCTCACTGTATAACCTGTCTTCCTACTTCAGTTAGAAGTTCCTGGTGGGCAAAGAACATGCTACTTCTTTATATCCTCTAAAAAGCTTTATCTGGTGTGTTTAATAAAATAGATGCTGGGGGAAAAGAAAAGAAAACATTATGCTAAATGAAATAGGCCAGATACAAAGGGACAACTATTGCATAATTCCAATGATATGAGGTACTCACAATAGGCAAATTCATAGACACAAAAAGTAGAACAGAGGTTACCAGGAGCTTCTGTTTGGAAATCAGAAGTTCTGGAAATCGACAGTGGTGATAGTTGCACAACATGTGAAAAAACTTAAGGTACTGAATTACACATTTAAAAATGGTAAATTTTATGTTATCTATATTTTACCACTATTAAAAATAGTATTGTAAAGCATATAGTGTAACAAAAACTAGCAGTTTCCTTCCATGTACCTCCCGTATTCCACTTCCACTCCCTGGGGTATTCATTTTTTACTGTTTTGTTTTTTCTGGTATTTACCTCTGTATTTATAAATAAATAGGTAAGTATACATACATATGCATATATATTTCTAATTCTTGATTTATCACTTTTTGACAATACCTAATTATTTTCTGTTTTGGTTCTTATAATCCTCCCACTTTTGAGCTCCATCTTTTCAGTAGTGTTTCTCTGCCTTTTTTTTTCCTGCTTGTTTTGGCCACTCTTTTTCATTTTGTAACTTGAATTCTTCTGCTGAAAGACCAGTATCATGTGTCAAGAACAGTGTGTGGATGTAGTCCAGACTACTTGATTCCCTACTGAGTACCCTTGTATTTTCCTAGACCGCAGTGCTGTCCTGAATATCAACTCACTTGTCTGGAGACCTGGCATGAGGCTAAGCTCAGAGCAGTTGTCTTATTTTCATGGCTGGATTCTAATCTCTCTGTTCCACCTGCTGGTTCTGGCTGGGGTCCTGCTTTCAACAGACAGATCTCTTACATTCTGATGCTGCAGCCTGTATGACTTCAACTGGTCCTGTTGCCTAGAGATGTCTGCTGCTGTGGTCTGCTCCCCCCAATGAATCTCCAAGGATATAGATAGTAGACAGAATCAAGGACAAGTTCACCATGCCTCTTTGTACCCTGTAATTAGTTTTTCTGTGTATCCAGCCCTCAGTTTCCTGGTGCCTTCTGCCTCCCCTTTGGGCCATGACACGTACATTCCAAAATGGGTCATAGCTAATCCCTCCTACGAGGACAGGGCAACCTTTGAAGCCAAGCCAAAACAATGCACAAGAAAACAAAATGCTTCCTTCTTCTAGCGATCCTAGGAGTTAAACTGAAAACTCGAAAATCTTGAAAACTGTAAAAAATTTTAAAAACCAGGCTGGGAAGAGAAAATCACACATTCACAAGAGGAAACTGTGCCCTGAAGGTTGGGCTTCTGGAGGAAGTAGATGACTAAAATAGGACAAATACAGGCAATAGCTAGATGAAAATATGGGCTGGAGTTCTAGTTCTGAATCCTTAAATTTTCATTTTATTCTTCTGTAGGAATAATATCTGTCATACTTTCCTCACAGGGTTACTATAAAGAGCAAATGAAATGATATATGGGAAAGTGTTGCAGCAGATGTGAATCTCAGTCTCAAACGTCAGGGGCCAAGAGACTGAACTCTGTTTTTGCATTGCATGCTCTATTCCCTCTAATAGCAGAGACCTAATTTTGGTCAGTTTGGGGTTCTCGGGTCTTCTCTACTTTGCTTGCACCTGAGTTCCTTGGGGCTCCTGTAATGAAATGCATTCAATATATGGCTTCTTTGGTTTACTTAACCAATATCTGAAGACCTACCACGTGCAAAGCACTTAAGCAAATAAAAAAAAAATGTTGTTCTCTTTCATAAAAAAGATAGAGTCCAGTACTTTGCTCCTCTTTTTTGACTTCACCTTGAATACTTTGTGGTTCATCAAGATATCCAACTTCCTTTTACAGACAATTTTTCATGTCTTATCTTGCAGACTGTGCACTAACTCTGTCACATAGAATGTGATGTGAATGGGACTGTAAATTGTTTTGTTCTCCTTTTTGTTTGTTTTGTCTTTGTTGTCTTTTTCTGGGACGGCAAACTGAAGCAGTGCCTAACTTCGTCACTATATGTGATGAATTTGTGTGAGACATTTTATTTTTTAATGTTCATTATACCTTTTAAGCATTCCAACAGAGGTGCAATATTTTGGTATTTGTGAGAGAACTTCACAGGTATGTTTGTGATTTATTTTTTATTTAAAAAATTTTATTTTTAAATTTCTTAATTATTTTTTCAGCACCATGGTATTGCAGAGTACATAGGCTTTAGCAGCATAGAGTCCTGATTCAAACCACAGTTCCTCTACTTGTTATTTCACATTAAACAAGCTGTTTAACATCACCGAACTTTTATTTATTTATTTATTTATTTATTTATTTTCTACAGAATTTATTGGGGTGACATTGGTTAATAAAATTATAGGTTACAGATGTACAATTCTACAATATATCATCTGTATAGTGTATTTGGGTTTACCACCTCAAGTCAAGTCTCCTTCCATCACCATTTATCCCCCCTTTACCCTCTTCTACCTCTTCTATTCCCCTCCCCTCTGGTGCCATTATAAACGAAGAAGAAGAATTAACAAATGAAGTTATTTAGGAGTACTATTTTCAGGCATCTCTCATTAGCCTTTCCTATAACCAACTAGTGGTCTGTATTCTGAGGGTGACATTGAATATTAAATAAATGTACTCTGAATGCATGAATGAATAAAAGAATAAAGATGAAAAAGGAGGTGATGAGAAATTCATATTAGTTACCTTTGTTCTTTGGTGGTTTAAATGATTGCTGGTTTTAAATGATTCATCTCAGGTCTGGCAGCCCCTTCCCCCACCTCCGCCTCCACCTCCGCCACAATGAAAAGCTGGCTGTTGTGCGAGTATCCGTTCAAAGTTCACTGTCTAAGGCACAGTAGTATCCTCTCTCCCTTCTGATCTGTTTTCCAGGCTGGACCACCAGCTTGGATCACCTTTCTGGCTTCCGTTCTCCAGACTGCTTGTTCTAGTCTTCAGAAAGCTCTCAGAATTGCCCGGCTCCACAGGGTGAAACTCCTGACAAGGTTCTGAAAGGGGAGGGTCCTGGAGGATGGCCTGGGGTGCTGAATTCAGTGCCTTAGGTGAGCAGAGAGAGGCACCCTGGAAATTTGAGGTGATTGAAGAGTAGGGGGTAAAGTGAAGGTTTTTTAAGAAGAACAAGAGGCTGTATAATTTAATCCAAAGTGAGTGGGAATTTTCTGAGTACTCCATGAACTAGGATTAGTCCTGTGGGTCTGCCTCCCTTCTCACCTATGAGAAGCACCAGCCTGGCTGGAGCTGTTTGCTGTCTCTTTCTTGACGTTTATTATCCCATTGACCTTTTACGATGGATATATGTCATTGTCTGGGTAAAAACATCTCTGGTAGATGTTCATTCCCTAAAGGCTATGTTCGGAGTGCATTCCTGGCCCCGCTGAGTCTGGCCATTCCTAACAGTGTGCCTTCTTTCCCTACAGGAACGTCTGTGCGCGGCCATTTCCACGCCACCCCTTGGCCTGCCAGGCAGAAGCCTCTCTGCCATTTTTCACATGGCCTCATCTACTGAAAAGGCTCTCTTCCCACTTCCCTCCCTAAACGTGCCTCTGAAGCCTTACCTACTTCCCAAATCTTGGTGATTTTTTTCCCAGGCTGGGCCATTTGCTCTGAACACTTTCAGACCAAATAATCTTTGCACCTAATGTGCTTTGTTACCTGAGACCTGTCACCAATCACACTGGCTTCCCAATTTTTTGAGCAAAAATGTTTTTCCTTGTAATAAGTGTATCACATGCTTATTTAAGAAAAAATAGAAAATGAAGATAAGTGTAAGGAAGAAAATCAAAATCACTTTCACGTCCATCATTTTATAAAAGCCCTCCTCACGTAGAAAAACATTTTATGGATTCTCCACAAGATAGTGGCATTTTTAGTATCTTGATTGAAAAGATATGCAATGGACACAAAATTACCATGATATCAGGAATGCTTTTAAATACATTTATACTTTCTTGTCATGATAATGTTACCCATACCTTGGCAAAACAGTAATTCACATATGACAGGCTATCTTCTCTGGGTTGCATTTTGATTTTGTTAACACCTGTTTTCAGGGTCCTCTGTGTATTCTGGGTGGCCAAGCTTTCTTTTTAATGGAATTTTGTGTCATTGAGCCAGAGATTTATAATCTCTAAAAAAAACTAGGCAAACATTTAAATATGTATCTACCTATATAGCATTTGCATATTCATGCATATTCATAAATATTTTGTTTTATATATAATGTACATTATGTCACATTTGCATAATATGTATAAAAATAATGTGGCTGACTGACCAGTGAAGGTCAATATTTCTCAGCCAGCTAATGAATGGGTCAAAATTATAGTTATTGCTACTCTGTTGATGTTTTTGAATACCTAGCAAGAGTAGCAGAAGATTTTTTTAAAAATAGTATTTTTGTGCAAGGAACGTCTTGCATGCTAAAAAAGTTTCCCTTCGTCTGTGAAAGCTGTGCAGTCTGTCCTAAATGTCCCTCTTGGTGAGCTTGGCCCTATAGCCAGCACACTGTCTCCATGGCAATCCTCTGGGGACAGACTGGTTGAGCAACCCTTGCACCCTGTGTCAGGTCAATTCGAGGCAACAGTGGAGCCGCGGTCTAAGATAAACAGGCACTGTGGCTCTGATCCTTGTCCTTTTTTTTTTTTTTTTTTTTTTTTTTTAAA
>CM052543.1:58843965-58859246 GCA_028533065.1 Trachops cirrhosus
TTTTTTTGAATTCTTATTTCTTCATTCTTTTCTGGTTGTATGTTTTTTTCTTCCTTTTGGTCCACTCCATTGACGTGAGACCCATCTTTCATTCCATCGCTATTGGTTCCCTGTGCATTTTTCTTCATTAAACTTATGGTAGCCTGCATTTTTTCATCTAATTTGTGACCAAAATCAACCAGTTCTGTGAGTATCCTGATCACCAGTGCTTTGAACTGTGCATCTGATAGGTTGGCTATCTCTTGGTTGCTTACAAGGATGGGTTCTTGGGCTTTCAATTCTTCTTCTGTTTGAGCCATCTTTTTGCTGGGGTTTTTTTTTTGGTCTTGTCAAGCTCCTGTAATGAGGGGTGGGGCCTGAGGAGTTCACCAGGGCGGGGCACCCCAGTTGCTGAGTTGTGACGTTGTATGTGGGGGCGGGGTCCGAGAAGGAAAAATGGTGCTTGCTCTGCTCTCTGTAGGACCTCAGACCCCTCCGCTGCTTTATGCAAGCTAACTGGGCCCCTCTGGCACCAATTCCGGTGTGGGTGGGCCTGTGTACCCCGAGGGACCTTCCTTTCTAGTCAGTGACCCAAAGCTCTATTTCCTGGTGCTGGGACCCTGAGTTGTGCGCAGTGCTTTGCTTCACAATGGCCACCTAGCTGGGTCTGCCGGTCGCCACCCCCTGGCCGGGGTCCACCAGCCACTGCTGCTTGTGCACCCAGGGTCTGCCTGCTGTGGACTTGTGGGCTGCCCCGGTTTGTTCAGCTCTCTGCACTGTGTCCCTTGCCTGGCCCGACTCCACCCCGCCTACTGGTCTGGATGAACGTGTCTATTTTTAAATCCTTGGGCGTCCGACTTCCATACACTTTGATTTTCTGTCAGTTCTGGTTGTTGTTTTGTTTCTATATTGTTGTTGTCCCTATCTTGGTTGTGTAAGGAGGCACAGTGCGTCTCCCTATGCCTCCATCTTGGCTGGAAGAAACTGCTTTTTTCTTTTGTTGATTTGGTTCCAGTTAAAGGTGAGATCATATGGTATTTGTCTTTCACTGCCTGGCTTATTTCACTTAGCATAATGCTCTCCAGTTCCATCCATGCTATTGCAAAGGGTAGGAGCTCCTTATTGTTTTCTGCTGCATAGAATTCCATTGTATAAATGAACCATAGTTTTTTGATCCACTCATTTACTGATGGGCACCTAGGTTCCTTCCAGCACTCGACTATTGTGAATTGTGCTGCTATGAACATTGGGGTGCATAGGTTCTTTTGGATTGGTGTTTCGGGGTTCTTAGGATATAATCCCATCAATGGAGTTCCTGGATCAAAAGGCAGTTCCATTTTTAGTTTTCTGAGTAAATTCCATACTGTTTTCCACAGTGACTGTACCAGTCTGCATTCCCACCAACAGTGACTAGAGTTCCTTTTTCTCCACATCCTCTCCAACACTTGCTTGTTGATTTGTTTATAATGGCCATTCTGACACTTGACATACATTATTATATTAGTTCAGGTATACACCCCAGTAATTAGACATTACATAACAAATGATCATCCAGATAAATCTCGCACCCATCTGACACCATCCATAGTTATTAGATTATTATTTACTATATTTCCTATGCTGTACTTTACATCCCCATGACTATTCTGTAATAATCAATGGGTACTTCTTAATCCCTTCACCTTTTTCATCCATTCCTCCAACTCCTCTCCCACCTGGCAAGTGCCAAACATTATCTGTATCTATGATTCTGTTTCTGTTCTGCTTGTTTGTTTCTTTAGATTAAGTTGTTGATAGACATATACTTATTGCCATTTTATTGTTCATATTTTTTATTTTCTTTTTTCTCTTAAAGAAGACCCTTTAACATTTCATATAATACTTGTTTGGTGGTAATGAACTCCTTTAGCTTTTTCTTATCTGGGAAGCTCTTCATCTGTCCTTTGATTCTAAATGATAGCTTGCTGGGTATAGTAGTCTGGGTTGTAGGTCTTGCTTTTGATCACTGAATATTTCTTGCTAATCACTTTTGGCATGCAAAATTTCTGTTGAGAAATCAGCTGACAGTCTTATGGGAACTCTCTTGTAGGTAACTAACTGCTTTTCTCTTGCTTCTTTTAAGAGTCTCTCTTTGCCTTTAACTTTTGGCATTTTAATTATGATGTGTCTTGGTGTGTGCCTGTTTGGGTTCATCTTGTTTGGGACTTTTGAAACTTCCCAGACTATATGTCTATTTTCTTCAGAAGGTTAAGGAAGTTTTCTGTCATTACATTTTCAAATAGGTTTTCAATATCTTGCTGTCTCTGTTCTTCTTTCAACAACCCTATGATGTGAATGTTGGAATGTTTGAAGTTGTCCCAGAGGCTCCTTACACTATCCTCTTATTTTTCTTCATTCTTTTTGCTTTTTGTTACTCCAATTGGGTGTTTTGGGTTTTTTTTTTTTTGCTTCTTTTATGTTTCAAATTGCTGGCTTGATTCCCAGCTTCATCCACTGTGCTATTGATTCCCTGTAAATTAATTATTCTTCATTTTAGTTAGTGTATCCTTCATTTCTGACTGGTTTAACACTGTTGAGGTTCTCACTGAGTTCATTGAGCATCTTTACAACCAGGGTTTTGAACTCTGCATGTAACAGATTGCTTGTCTTCATTTTGTTTAGTTCTTTTCCTGGAGTTTTGTTCTTTTTTTCATTTGAGCCATATTTCTTTGTCTCCTCATTTTGACAGCCTCCTGTGTTTGTATGTATTAGGTCAAGCTGCTACATCTCCCAGGCTTCATAGAGTGGCCTAATGTAGTAGGTGTCCTGTAGAGTTTTGTGGCACATCCTCCTATTTCACCCAAGCTGGGCACTTGAGGTGTAACCCCTATGTAGGCTGTACACCATTTTCTTCTAGTTGAGCCTTGATTGCTGTTGGCACATCAGTGGGAGAAATTTACCCAGGTTATTCAGCTGTAAGTACCAACTTGAGCACTAACCACTGACCTCCGACCACTATGGAGGATCAGCTGTGCAATGGCTAACCTCACAGAGCATGACTTACTTCAGCAGGGCTCTGGTGCCCACCGAGTCTGCCCTCGAATGTTTCGCTTGTGGAGGTGGTTAGATAGTGTTGCTTTGATGTGGTCTAAGGTAGTCCACTAGGTGTGCTGGCTCTGGAGCTCCCAGGAGGTGCAGGCTGAGGTTAGCCAAGCCTATGTTCTGCCTGGGGCCACCCAGCATGAACTACAAAGAGATGTGCAGATGGCTAATACTTGTGTTGAGCTTGGAACTGGCCCAGGCAAGGCCAAGTTGGGAACCATGGCTGGCTGCTGCTAGTGCCAGGCCTGGGGTCACTTAATGAGAGGACAAGGTTCACTGAAGCCAGATGGCAGTTTTTTGAAAAAATTTAGGAAAATCTATATGTATAAATTTTGAAATATTAGACAGTATTATAATTTTTTTCAATTCCATACCTGAGGACATGTTTGCATTGATTTTAGAGAGGAAGAGAGAGAGAGAGACAGAAAGAAACATTGATTGGTTGCCTCTCATACATATTCCAGCCAGGGATTGAACCCACAACCTAGGTACAAGGGGAGACCCCCAAAATCCAGAATTTTCTTCTGGAGGGTGGGCCCCTTTTAGTATAGGCTTCCCTGGCTACGTACATGTTGTAGGAACCCAGCTGTATCAGTGTACCAGCTGGCACTGTTGTAAGAGGCTGCATTCAGCTTCAGTGAATTTTTTTGAAGACTCTTTGAATGCATTTGCCTGTTTCATAATGGGGGATTTATGAGCGCACCTGCCCACAGCACAATGAGTGTTCAGCAGTTTTTGACCAAAAACAACATGATCCTCGTACTCCACACTCCTTATTCCCCTGATCTTGCCCTGAGTGATACTTTTTTTTTGTTTGTTTTCTTGGATGAAAAATCCTTAAAAGGAAACACTTTGCTGATGTGGAAGCGGTAAACAAAAAACAGCAGAAGCACTAAAAGGCATCAAAATTGATGAGTTTAAAAACTGTTTTGAGCAACGGAAAAGACATCAATATGTGTATTGCATCAAATGGAGAGTACTTTGAAGGTGACTGAAGTTTAAACATGTAAGAATAAATACACAATTTTTTATAAATAAGTTCCAAGTTTTTTTTGGTTCCCCCTCATATATGCCCTGAACGGGAGTCAAACCAGCAGCCTTCTGGTGCCCAGAACAATGCTCCAGCCAACTGAACCACACAGCCAGGGTGACAGTATTATAATTTTTGCTTCAACTGTCAAACATAATTTAGAAAACTCAGGAGGAGAATTAAAGTCTATTATACTTACCCATATTTTTGTTCTTCATGTGTTCTTTCTTGCCTGATATTCCAAGATACCTAACTTGTATAACATTTTTTTCTGTTTAGAGAAATTCCTTAGGATATACTTTTAAGATAGTTCTGCTGGCAACAAATTCTCTTAGCTTTCCTTCACCTGAGAATGTCTTGATTTCCCTTTTATTCTGAAAAGATAGTTGCGTTGGATTTAGAATGCTGGGTTGACAGTTCTTTTGGTAAAGAAAAATGCTGTGACGTATCTTTCTGGTGTCCATGGTTTCTAATAAGAGATTTGCTGTCATTACACTGGTTTTATGCTTATAGGTAAATAAGCTTCTACTTTTCTGCATTCAAGATTTTTTCTTTATTTTTTAGGTGTTTAAAATTTTAGGAATGAATGTATTTCAGTGTAGGTTTCTTTAGGTTGCCTTGTTTGGGATTTAGTCTGTTTTTTTGAATTTGTAGGTTTATGTCTCTTGCCACGTTTGGGGAAATTTCTGTCTTTATTTCTTTTCCAGCTGCACCCCTTTCTCCTCTCTTTCAGGAACTCAGTGATACAAATGTTATAGTCCCACAGGTTCTGGAGGGTCTACTCACTTTTTGTTTCTATCTTATTTTTCTCTGTTGTTTGGTTTAAGTAATTTTTGTTGTTCTATCTTCAAATTCACTGATTTTTCCTTCCTTTCCCTTCTGCTGTTGAGCCCTTCCACTGAGTTTTATTTTTTTACTTTACTATTGTATTTGTTAACTTTAAAATTTCCATTTTGTTCATTCAAATTGATTTTTAAACCTTTTGAGTCTTCACTAATACTCTCCAAGTTTTTGCTGACACATTTATTTTTAAACGTATTTTAACTGTGTAATTGGTTGTTGAAGTGTATTAATAATGTCTGCCTTAAATTGCTTGTCAGACAATTCTAAAATTTGAGTCATAATGGTGTTTGTATCTTTTGATTGTTTTTCCTTATTCTGTTTGAGATTTTCCTGGTTCGTCCTTATCATGGTACAATAAGTGATTTTTCAATTGATACCTGGATATTTGGGGCATTATGTTATATGACTCTGGGTCTTATTTTAAACCTTGTGTTTTAGCAGGTCTTTTCTGACACTTCTCTGGTGGTTGAAGGGATGACATCTTGTTACTGCCAGGTGGGAGTAGAAGCCTAGGTCTGCACTAATGCAGGCGGAGTAGATGCTTTCTGTTACTGCTGGGTGGATGTGGCAATTCGAGAACCCCATTAGATCACTGTTGATTCCACCTTGCTGGGAGGAAGAGAGACACCTCATTGTTACTTCCCATAGGTCTTCCATTGACACAATGGGGGATGGTGGAGACATGGCCTGTTATCACCCATTGATGGTGCAAGTCCTGACTCTTTCATTAGCTCTCATTTGATGCCGCCCCTGCAAAAGAGGAGCAGTGCCTTTTTTCTACTGGGTGGGTGTAGAAGTCTAGGTTCCTCATGTGATCTCTACCCTAACTGCTGTACTTTCCTATTTCCATCTTTTGGGTCTTCTTATATTTATTTCCTGTATAATATCCACAGTTTTTAGTTGTACTTAGTATGAGGAGAGAAAAATGTACATATGCTCCATTTTTGTGGATGCTGAAGTATGAGAATTTTCTAATTTATTTTTTGCAAAGGTAGCCCATTTATATAATACAAACTCCAACAAAGTATAACAATTATATAGTGAAGTCTCTCTTTTGTGTTCATCTTCTGCCCTGTTTTTACTTTGACTCCACCCATAGTTTTTTACTTAAAAATTATTTTTCAGAATTTATTTATGCATATATAGAGAAATGACAAACACATATGACTTGATACCTCTCTTTTACATAAAAGGTGGCCTAATATACACAAGGTACTGATCCTTTCTCCTCCCTCTGCATTTAGCTATATATATTTGAGACCTTTCATGTCAAGGACATGAAGAAGTTCCTTGTCTTTTTTATAGTTCCATAAATTTCCACTGTGTGAATTGAAGATAGCATTTTCATGGTATTTTCCCAATTGTGCTCATAAATTGTAAGTTGCCTCAGAAGTATTAATATCTTTTTATAACATCTAATAAAAAGTCTTTATTCTCAGTTAAACTGTCAGGTGTTTGGGGAAACTTGGAGCCAGGTTATGTACTTTCCTCTTTAGAATTACATGTAATAAGTACATGTAATAAGTTTATTTTGATGATAAAGAACAGTTTCATAATATTTTTATATATTATGTTTTGCATATTGCATATCCCAGATGATCTCAGAGATTCCATGATTCTGACATTGTAGGAGAAAAAAAAACATGCCACGCCTAATTATGGGAGTTACGGAAGAATTTTTAATGGAAAGAAAGACTATACAAGAGGCTTTTGGACATTCTCTCCATTTGCAGAAGAATGCGAGTGAACACAGGCTTTCCTTAGATTCCTACCCTTACACAGTAATTCTCTCTGTCCTGTTCCAAGAACATGCCTCATGGAGGGCGCAGTGAAGTTCAGTCCATCTAGTCCAATGCTATGATTTATCTGAGGTTTTTTTGCAAAAGTGTTTTACAAGATTTGCCAGCCCACATGAATTAGTCCACCTTAACCACTTGATGATAAGAAATTGGAAGCTTTTGGTTGAAACACCAAAAGCTTCCAAGCAGTTCACTTGCCACAGATATGGAAACCACAAAGAAAGAAACAAAAAGATGTTTTAAGAGGTGTTTCTTTCCCCCCCTCCCCAGAGATGAAGGGCTCTGTTTTTAGCTTTCTTTACTGTGATTTCTGCTTCTGGGTTTAACCAGCCGGTGTGAGAAAAGACTGAATCACTATATAACTTTTCCTCCTATTTCTACATGTAACCATAAGGAGTAAGACCACTAAGGATTTGGTTTATTTAAATGCAGTCATATCGTTAGGCCAAGTGGCTAGTAGAGAGCACGGCACCAAGTAACTGTTCAACCAATATATTAAATAAATAATGTTCAGGGAATAAACTGCTTTGAGTCTCAACCTGTTACATCTTTAAATTGGCTCAGATGATGTGTCAAGGCCGTAGAAGCTGACACGTTCTTTTTTCTGTTTTTGCTTTTACTAATGAAATCAACATTTTGCTCAGGGAAGATTATCCTAACCCCAGTTCAGGGAAAAATCCTGGCTGGCCTCAGCCAGTTTGCTACTCTCTCCCCTCGCAAGTGTTTCCTTACAAATGGGCATGTGATGTAACTGTGACCAGTAAATGTAAAAGGACGTATTACTGGGTTTATTTTTGCAAAAGTTTCCCTTGCATAAAAGGAAAAGTTAAGGAAGAAACAAACTTTTTCACTCCTGGAAACACGGCAGCTATGTTATAGGCTGTCTGGGCTTTCCTGAGGACAAAGCCCGTTCTCTCAGGATGGCAGGGAAGGAAATGGAAAGAACTCAAGCTCTCCACAGCGTTATCAAGTCCAGAATTTACCAACCCTGGGGCCTTGTTATGTATCATTTAAGTGACATAATACATTTTTCTATATTGTTTAAGTTGTGACTTTTTAAAAAAATTTGCAACCAAAAGCTTTCTGACTGCTACCACATCTTAATGTGCTATATTTGGGGGAAAGAGCACTGACAGTTCCTTTGTGGAAGTGCGCACACGCCAGTGCACAGTGGTCAGATGGATTTGGACAGGTGGCAGCTGGAGACTGTGCTTATTTGGTTAAGTCCTCTGAAGAAACAGATTTTATATTACTTTAGAATTCACTGATGAATATGATGTTATAATTTCAGAAGTTATTTACAGGTTTTGAATAAAAGTCACACAATAAGATTATTTTACAATCTCCTGGATGTTATTGAACTACCCTGCAGTTTTTCTCTTTTTAAAATTTATTTATTTATTATTTTATTGTATTTTTTCATTACCATTGAGTCCCCTTATTCCCCCCTCCCCCTGAAGTTGCTACACTGTTGTCCATGTCCATGAGTCCTTTTTCTGTTTTGCTCAATCCCTCTACCCCCTCACCACCTTCAACTAGCTGTCATACTGCTCTCCACATGTGTGTCTGTACCCATTTTTCTTGTTAGTGCAGTTTGTTCATTAGATTCCACATTTCATATGGTATTTGTCTTTCTCTGACTGGCTTATTTCACTTAGCATAATGTTCTTCAGGCCCCTTCATACTGTCACAAAAGGTAAAATCTTTTTTTTTATGGCCGAGAAGTATTTCATTGTGTGAATGTCCCATAGTTGTTTTATCCACTATGTTTTGTCCGTCTACTGGTGGACACTTGGGACACTTGGTGATTGTAAATAACACTGCAATGAACATAGGGGTGCTTATGTACTTTCAAATTAGTGTTTTGGTTTCCTTCAGCTATGTTCCCAGAAGTGGGATTGCTGGGTCAAAAGGTAGATCCATTTTTAGTTTTTTTGAGATATCTCCATACTGCTTTCCACCGTGGCTGCACCAACTTGCATTCCCACCAACAGTGCAAAAGTGTTCCCCTTTCTCCACATCCTCACCAGCACTTGTTGTTTGTTGATTTATATATGACAGTCATTCTGACAGGTGTGAGATGATATCTCATTGAAAACATAGGCAGAAAAATCTCGGGCATTGCTCATAGTAATATTTCATCAGGCAAGGGAAATACAAGAAAAAATAGACAAATGGGACTACCTCAAACTAAAAAATTTTTGCACAGCAAAGGAAGACATGAACAAAATAAAAAGACAACCCACAGAATGGTAGCACATATTCACTGATACACCCGATAAGGAGTTAATAAACCAAAATTTATAAAGAACTTATAATAGTCAATAGCAAAAAACAAACAACCCAATTAACAAATGGGCAAAGGAACTGAATAGATACTTCTCCAAAGAGGACATACAGGTGGTCAATAGACATATGACAATATGCCCAATGTCAGTAATCATCAGAGAAATGCAAGTTAAGACCATGCAATTCTTCAAACAACAAAACTTACTTTCAAGAATATCTGAAAGATCTGAAGGAGAGCTCTGTTCACCAAGAAGAAATCGTTTTCATGAAATTTTGGGACTGAGTTTATGAATCCTTGGGTTAAACTAGAGTTTCTGAGTAGGTGATAAAACCCTGAGCCATGTTTGAACCAATTTGCTCTGTGAAGGCATATTTTCTTATGGATTTACAGAACTCAAAGCTGAGTTATTTTTATTGATATAAGTCTAAAATCAGAATTGAATTTGGACCCATGAACAATTCTGTAGTGCCCAGAAATGTTCAGTTCAATCTGTGGAATTCCACCATTCACGCTGACTGATCACGGTGGATCGATGACTAGCACTAGGCACACGAGGACGGCAGCAAGCCTCTCATGCCGGAAATCTCAGCGCATTACTTTCATGTCAGTACACCTTCTCAGCAGCTGTGGGGATTTCACACTTACTGTGATCGATTTATGATTTACTTTTATAGGGGGTAGCTTTGGAAAGCTACAATTGATGAAGCAGCAGTCAACAAGTCCATGATTTTAGACAAGCAATAGACTTCTGCATGGAGGGCCAGAGAGGGAGAAAAATGCCTTTTTAGTCATATTATTTATTATAAAATGCAATGAATTTCAAAGCCTCTTATTTACATTATATAGGAAAAGTTTATAAAATGATAGCAATGAAATGCTAAATAAAAATTAATTTTGTTGTTTCTATTGTTATATCGTAATTGATTCTATCTAAAATGTCATTGATATTTCCGTTATTCAGTGTGTTGTCTGTATTATTTGAATAAATATTATTATATAAATATTTGTATGTTTGTAAATCACTTCAGTAAATTCCATTGTGACTTTAGTTTCTTCAACCCTATTATTTCCCATCAATTTTTGTCTTCAAAATTGATTTTTAAGGATCAAACTTTTCCAATTTGGGAATGCCTGCTGTGTATTGACATGGGGGAGGGGTATATTTATTGTATTACTTCTAAAAATCCATGTTTTCAAATAGTTTTAACCACTTCTGAGAAATATGAATTCTTCTATATTTTTCTTTCTGGATCTATGTGTCTATAACTTTGCATATAATCTCCTAGCAAATGCTACATATGCTACTGTGATATGCATATATGTATATGTATATGCATACATATACACATATTTTTCCATATACATGTATATATACTGCATACATACATATTTGTTCATATACATATACATGCATACATGTATACATATACAAATATACATATTTGGTCTTTGTGCCTAGCTACTGGCACAGGACTCCTAAAACCCTTAAAATTTCCTGAATGGTAGTGGAATGGGGGGATACACACCCCTGGAAATGGGGGAGGGCTCTGAGCTGCAAGTGTGTGACTGGAGACTTTGCCCCCTTGCTGAACATGGCAGCTGGAAGAGGGGCAAAGGCAAACGTGGCTGACACTGGCTGTCATTGGTTAGAAGAGTGGACACCCCCACTGGCTTTTGGCACACAGGGGATTCTGGGAGAGGACATTTAAAACAGTGCTCTGAGAAGCAAATAGGCAGTTGGTCTTTTCTTGTCCCCCAGGTGCAGGGCATGTCAACAGTCACCAGCGGGCCTGCCTGCAGTGGCCAGTGCAAGCCTGTGAGCTTAGGCCTTGGCACAGACTCTGAAAGATGCCTGAAGCTGGACAGTGACTGGAGACCAGCTAAGCCACCTGCATTTATAATGCTTTTGGGTGGGAAGAGAGGGTCTTGGCACAACCTTGAACTGAGCTGGCAGGAGGTGACAGGGTATTTTTTTGGGTGTCTTAGAGGGAACAGGCTTTGAGACAGAAACTTTTCATTATTTCCAAAGACCTCAGTGATCATAGTCAGTGAACAGATTTTTGTTCTTGTGTTATTTTCAGTTTTTGAACCTGTGTAGTAATGAGACTATTTTTGACATCATACTCTGATTTTTTCTTTCCCCTTACTTTTGTTACCCAGATATTTTAGGCAGAAACTTGCTATTAAATAAAAGATTCCTTTGTTTTCCACCAAACTTGGTCTTTGGAGATGTGCCTGGTAGGAAGTGAGTAGTGGGAACCTCCCCAGCCCCTTCTGTTTGGGTTCAGTAACAATAGGGGTGAGAGGAGTATCTTTTTTTATTTATTATAAGCCAATTTTAACTACACCTGTGTTTATGCTAATGAGGTGACAAAGGATGGAGGTTTGTTGCCAGAGTAACCAACCATGTGATAGATTAGAACTTTCAGTCCCATTCCCTGAGTCAATTACCAATAGCAATTGACTTAATCAATCATGCCAATGTAATGGAAATACTAAAAAAAACCCTAAACTAAGGAGTGTATAGTTTATAATCTGCTGTATAATCCAGTGTATAATCTGCTGCCAGGTGGTATTTGAAATCAATCAAATACCAAACATTTATTAACAAGTGCTCCCACTTGTTAAGAGGGTGGCATACCCTAAATTCTGTGGGGACAGAAGCTCAGAATCTTTCTGGAACTTGCCCTGTGTACTTTTTTGTTTGGCTGTTCATTTGTATCTCTTACAATAAGCCAGTAGTAGTAAATAAACTGACTATAAATAAAGCATTTCCCTGAGTTTTGTGAGCCAGTGTAGCAAATTATTGAACCTAAGGAGGAAGTCACTGGAACCTCCAAATTTGTAAGCCAAGTTGGACAGAAGTGTGGGTAACATGAGGGACCTAGAACTTGTGATTGGCATCTGAAGTGGGGAGCAGTCTTGTGAGGCTGAGTCCTTAACCTGTCTGTACTAACTCTAGGTAGTTAGTGTCAGAATGAATTAAATTGTATGACATATAGTTGGTGTCCAAAGAAAGTTGGAGAATTGCTTGGTATGGAAAACTCATGTATGATCTGATTCCTTTACCTGAACATACGATCAGTACAACAAAATAATATTTCTATAGCCAAAACACATTCCTGCATTAGCATTTTTGAAAACTACTCCTCTATCTGATATTTCTATTTTTTCTACATCCTTCATAGATATTCAGGTTTGAAACTTCAGAACCAATTTTGATTTCATCTTCTCCTTTGTCTCCACTGTATAATCTGCTGCCAGGTGGTATTTGAAATCAATCAAACACCAAACATTTATTAAGCCCCTCCATATGCTCACTACTATGCTGGATATATTGTGGACACACAAGAGATATTAAACTTGATGCAACAAAAGCACAGAAGATTACACGCAGGTGGTCTCACCATTTTCCTTGTCTACCTAAATAGAAAGAACCAGCATTAACTTGTTCAGCAAGTAGTCACCATATGCACATAATATGACACCATTTCTATTCAGTAGGGCTTATGAATCAGATGTCTAATTTGTGGGAGGATTCTGTTGCAGGAATCTCAGCACTCTGAAAATGAGCACAAAGTATAATAACAAGAAATCACAGACCAAATAACCCAGAGGAAGTGATCCATTATTACATGAAGTGTGTAATCATTTCACAGTAGAGTCTAGATCTTAGATTGGGACCATTGGCCCCATCTCCTGAGAAGATAAGCATGAGTGTGGATATAGGTAATATGTCTCTGCTTGCTCTGCCACCCCCTTGAGAGAGTTTAGATTGAGTAGATGGAAAGTCTTAATTGTTGCACCTAGTACCTCTTACAGATCATTACATCAAGACTATCATTCACCAAATCTCTTCTGAGACTAATTTTTAGTATTCTTACCAATTACACCATTTACTACCAGCCTTTACATATGATCAGAATTCAGGGTGATGATTGCTAGCATAGAGCTATCCAGTGAGATCCATGGCATTCCGTAGGACTGGCGCCTCCCTTTTGAGGCTCTGTGACAGAGTGAAGAGCGGAATCCAGATAGATATCTTAGAGGAGGTAACACCTGAATTGACTCTTACAGAACAAATGTGAGTCACCCAGTTGAAAGAGATTAGGGAGAACAATTTAGGCAGAGAACATAGACTGTGTTATGGCTTAGAGAGATGGGAGAGCATGAAACTTTCATAGAGCTGTACATCCAGATATGGAGGATAGTGTATGAAGTGGTGGGGGAGGAGGGAGTATAAAGGAGGCTGGACTGAACTGGGTGTCACAGGCCAGAACATAAAGTTCCTGATATGCCAGTCTTAAGAGTTCCTGAAGGCTAAGAGTGATCTGTAAAAAGTTTAATGGAAGGATGTGACATTGTCCTATCACATATATATATATATATATATACACATACACATTCTAAAGATCATTGCAGTAGCCTTTAAAATAATGGATTATTAGAGGCCAAGACAAGAAGCAGAGAGTGCAATTAGGAGGCTGTTGCAATCATTGAAGCATGAAATAATGAGTATTAAATAACTGCAGTGTCATTGAAAATGGAGAGAAGGGAGGATACGAGCATGGCAGCTCAAGAATCATAGGGAGTGAAAGATAACAGGTTTCTGTCTTAGGAAACTAAGAAAATAGTGCTGGAACTTAGCCAATAAATGACTGATGAAAGGGGTGATTAAGAAAAACGATGAGGTAAGGCCCCTGGATTTGATGGCCACTAGAGAATTTCAAGAGTGACCTCAGTAAAGTGAGTGGGGAATGTCAGCCAAATTATAAGGGCTTCAAGGAGTGGGGAAATGGAAAAATTAGGCTTAGATCAGCTTTATCTTTAGACTTTTGGCATAGAGAGAAAAGTGAAACATGATGGCTGATGGAAGGAATAACAGGGTAAAGGAAAGTGTTATAATTAATTTTTTAAAAATTATAAATGAGAACTTCCAGCCAAGATGGAGGCATAGGTAGACACACTGTGCCTCCTCGCACAACCAAAATAGGGACAACAACAATTTAGAAACAGGATAACAACCAGAACTGACAGAAAATTGAACAGTATGGAAGTCAGAAAACCAAGGAGTTAAAATAGACACATTCATCCAGACCAGTAGGAGGGGTGGAGTTGGGGAGCCGGGCAGAGAGGGGTCTTGCGGCACAAAGAGTGTTGGGACCGGGTGTGTAAGACCTCAGCAGGCAGACCCTGGGTACGCAAGCGGAGGCTGGCAAACCCCGGCTGAGGGGTGGTAACCGGCAGACCCAGCGAGGTGGTGATTGTGAAGCAAGGCACTGCACGCAAGAGCTGGGTGACGGGCAGTCCCAGGAAATAGAGCCTTGGAGCTCTGATTGAAAACACCTGTGGGGGATGAAGCACAGGAAGAGACTCCCAGTCTCACAGGAGAGGTCATTGGAAAGACCCATGGGGTGCACAAGCCCACCCACATGGGAATCAGCACCAGAAAGGTCCAGTTTACTTCGGGGAAGCGGTGGAAGGGACTGAAATCGGCAGAGAGCGGAGCAAGTGCCCTTGTTCCCTCTCTGACCCCGTCCGGACGTACAGCATCACAACCCAGCAACTGGGTTGCCCCACCCTGGTGAACACCTAAGGCTCCACCCCTCATATGTAACAGATGTGACCAGACCAAAAAAGAGATGGCTCAAACAGAAGAACAACTGGAAGCCCCAGAACCCATCCTTTTAAGCAACCAAGAGATAGCCAACCTATCAGATGCATAGTTCAAAACACTGGTGATCAGGATGCTCACAGAATTGGTTGATTTTGGCCACAAATTAGATGAACGAATGAAGGCTACAAAAAGTTTAATGAAGAAAAATACACAGGGGACCAATAGTGATGGAAAGAAATCTGGGTCTCACATCAATGGACTGGACCAGAAGGAAGAAAGAAACAACCACACAGAAAAGAATGAAGAAATAAGAATTCAAAAAAATGAGGAGAGGCTTAGGAACCTCTGGGACATCTTTAAATGTTCCAACATCCGAATTATAGGGGTACCAGAAGGAGAAGACGAAGAGCAACAAGTGGAAAACTTATTTGAACAAATAATAAAGGAGAACTCCCCCAATCTGGCAAAGGAAATAGACTTCCAGGAAGTCCAGGAAGCTCAGAGAGTCCCAAAGAAGTTGGACCCAAGGAGGAACACACCAAGGCACATCATAACTACATTAGCCAAGATAAAAATGAGGGAGAGACTCCTAGAAGCAGCAAGAGATAAGGGGACAGTAACCTACAAAGGAGTTCCCATCAG
>CM052543.1:58859746-58920447 GCA_028533065.1 Trachops cirrhosus
GGAAATGTAGAAGCTAAAGAACTTATGACACATGGACATGAACTAGAGGGGGGAATGTGGGTGGGGGAGGGTGTGCAGGGTGGAGGGGGATGAAGGGGGGTAATGGGACAACTGTAATAGCATAATCAATAAAATATTTAAAAAAATTATAAATGAGATCCAAGCATGTTTGTTGACTGAGAAGAAATAGGGAGAGATTGGAGACCAAAGAGGAATTAGAAAGATTAAAGAAACAAGAACCCAGAAGAGCTAGGAAGGGATGGAGATGACAATAAGAGGGTGGATTAGTGTTGAGAAAAATGACTGTGAATGAACCCTGTTTTCTGAGATTGGAGAGAAGGGAGATCATGTGAGACGGATAAAAGGATTTTTATATGGAAAGGAGACCATGACTACAGAAGAGCTTTGAGGTCAGCAACAAGAAATCAAAGAGGCTCATGTGAACAGTGTCCACCTCCTTGAGGCGGCACTTCACGCTCACAGTTGCGGAAACCACGACTGGCAGTCAGGAAGTGACGACAGACGATCCTGTGGGGCATGAGCCAGGGCTCATTTGGGATCAGGTAGCATAAACTCATAGAAGACATCTCAGCATGGTTTTTAAAACCTTTTTTTCAGGGTTCGGCTGCCTGTTAGGGGCTCTATAGAAAGACTACGGGAAGACCATGAGAGCTGTCTGACAGAAGTCTCCTTACCTCCCATTTCTCATTCTGTAACTGCTCTAAATAATGTCTGTCTCTCACCTCATTCACGTCAGCAGCTTTGTCTCGACAGCCAGGCACAGTGATGACTCGAATATGTATTTTTGAAGGAAATGGAGAAGCAGAAGAGTGATAGGTAAACCAGGAAAAGGCCAGATAAGGACTCTTCTACATTTCAGACACATCAATGTACTTGCTGTTTACTGGATGGAAAACTTTTGATTTTTTTCTGCCTCTGCATCTTGGCTCATGTTTCTACCAGAATTTCCTTCTTTTTACAATCTGCACATACAACAGTTATGATCTACCTTTAAATGCTCCCTTTGGAAGCCTACTCTGCTCACTTCACCTAGAATAGAAGTCTCTCATTTCTGAATGCACAACTTGTATGGACGTCATCATATTTTATATTCTTTTACTGGTTCTTTGCATGCTTACCACCTCATTCATTTGTGCATCAAAACCAAGTTTTATATTTATTTGTGTCTTAGACTATAGCCCACCTATTTTCAACCAGTGTGCCACAAGAATTTTTATGCAATACTGACCATTTAGTCAAGGGCATTGATCTATATCCCCTTAGGCTGTCAAATTAAAAAAATGACAACCCTGGCTGCTGTGGCTCAGTGGATTGAGTCCTGGCCTGTGAACCAAAGGGTCATCAGTTCAGTTCCCAGTAAGAGCATATGCTTGAGTGGCAGGCCAGGTCTCCAGCTGGGGGTGCACAAGAGGCAACCACACATTGATGTTTCTCTCCCTCTCTTTCTCCCTCTCTTCCCCTCTCTATAAATAAATAAATAAATAAATAAATAAATAAATATCTTTAAAAAATGTTTAAAAATGACAGCAGTCAACACAACAATAGTCATCTGGTATGAATGAATCAAAACTACACCTATTTTTTTTTTGTCAGATTGACAAAAACTATTTTTGGTGTGCTGCAAAATTTTAGTAGTTATTTTATGTGTGACATGAGATGAAATAGATTGGAAATTGCTGCTACAGACTATCATATAGTAAATACTCAATAATATTTGTTTTTTAAAAACACACAAAATCAAGAAAGGAGAGCTACCAAATTGTAAATATTAAAAATTAGGCAATCTGAATTTAAATCACAGCTTGTAATTACTAGCTCTGTGAATTTAGACTAGTTACTTAACCTCTTGGAACTTCCATTTTCTTAACTATAAAAGGAGGATAATTACTACTTTGCAGGCTTAACAAGATTAGGAATGATGTAATCATCTAGCAGAAGCTTGGTATATAGTAAATACTCAATAAAGAGTATTTATTATTTGTTTTATTGTCTGTTCTTTTTTATTTTCAAAAGATTTTATATATTTATTTTTAGAGAGAGGAACAGAGGGAGAAAGAGAATGAGAGAAACATCGATGTGAGAGAGAAACATCAGTTGGTTGCCTCTTGCACACACCCCAACTGGGAGTGAACCTACAACCCAGGCATGTGCCCTGGCCGGAATCAAACTGGTGACCTTTCACTTTGCTGGTGGATGCCCAACCAACTGAGCCACACAGGTCAGGGCTCTTGTATGGTTTTTTATTCTTAAAACTTAAGTAACTGAGTTGCAAAGACCTAAGTATATTCTCTGTAACTTAAATAGTAACTAGAGGAGGCCAGAAACAAATTATTGACATACATTAAGCTGAACTGGAAGAAACCCAAGACATTCTGTTTATAATCTGGCCTTGGATCCTGTAAGCAATTGGCCACAGCTGCTGATGGAGGCACCAGAAGTACGTGAGGCACGACGAACCTCATTGCTCGGTGCAAGTGCTCATCCTGAGGTCTATACTAACCACTCAAAAATGCTTCATGCACAGACGGTCTGGGCTTCACTTCATTCAGCTTGTAGAGTTGACCATAGTCAATCTGCCACAGGGAATAATCCTACCCTAACCAGATGGAGGGATCAATCTACCACGTATTGTCTCTTTCTCATTTCTAATGACTATAAGTACATGAAGTAATCTTTCTATTAAGCAAACATCTCTTAAACTAAAAAACACCACAAAACCTATGGGTAATGTGGAGGAATTCTTTGCCCAGGAGTTCTGGAACTGAAGTCTTACTGGGTGAGCAGCAGGGAACTGAGGCCTGCCACCCAAAGTGAAAACAGGCCACAGTGAAATAGCAACCACTGGGGTAATTGGATGTGTGTTTGGGGAGCCACAAGGTTGCCAAGGAGAAACGTACTGTGATGGGTTGTTTAGAGCAAGTATTTTAGGGAGAGGAAAAAATAGCCAATTCTATTTTGCCAGACATCATTTGTAAATATCTTTCCATCTAGAGATGAAAGATTATATGTACACAAGCACACCAATAACTCTTTTCAACAAACACTTGTCTAAACTTGGCAAAGAAACAGAAAATTTTCAAGGGAGTTGTGGCAAATGATGTGCTTTTCTGCTAATATCAAACAGTTCTGAGCTGGCTAACCCATGCTTTCTGCAGGGCCCCCTTCTTGAAAGATGTGTGGGTAGGGATGCGGGTACAGCAAGCTCTGTGACTAGATTACTGGAGCTGGTAGTAATAACCTGGGTGATACAGGTGTAGCAGTTGCCGATGCTGCTTTAGGTGTCTCCAAAAGGTCATCCTCTAGACCCTCTCTTCTCCAGGCTCATGTCCTGATGTTTCCTTTTGCACATTTGCTGCTTCAGTTGTGCCCAGCTACTAAGAGGATCCACACAAGCTGTGCTCCTGCTTCCACTGCAGCTACTCTGCGTGTTGTTTCTTGTGCCTGAGCAGACCTGCTGAACTTTTTGGCCAGGGTAATCCCTAGTTTTCCTTCCACTTCCAGCACTGACATCCCCCCTTTAGAATGTCTTCCCTGAACAAACCCTAAGATACCTCTCCTCTGTTCTTCCACACTGCTGGGTATTCCTCCAAACATAACACATGTCACATTAAACGTAATGATTGCCAGTTTTTCTCTCCATTAGTCCAAAACTCCTTAAAGGGAGATGCTGGATCTTAATTCATAGTTAAATTCTTAGTGTTCAGCAAGTTACTTGGGACATAGGTGATCAGTTATTATTTAGCAGATGAATGAATGAGTAAATAAGTGGACATCCTAATAGCTTAGCTGCTACATGTTAATAGGGTGACTAAGTCATTTGGTTTTGACCCTGATGTTCCTTGTCTTGGAAGATTCCTCAGTCCTGAGCAAACCAGGACAGCTGATCATTTTACATGCTGGCCAACATACAAAGGACTTCACCCTGCAGAGTCAGGAGATAATGTGCATGGCAGATAGCAGCAGCTTAGTCACCACTACAGTTAATATCATCTTAAAAATGAAATACTTAAAACAGATGGTTCCTAAATTCTTTCCCAGACCAAAATTAATCCTGTGACTTGAGTTTTGGGGTGGTAGCTGTAAAAATGATTCCAAACACTGGTGGGCTGAGTCCAGTCAGTAAATTCTCATTTAAGTACCGTAGCTATATCACTATAGGGAGGGGAACGTCTTGCCTCAAATCATGGCCTGTGAAAGAGTCTCTGAGACCATGGGCTTTTTAATCTAGCTCCTGCCCAGCTGAAAGAGGTAGAGGTCTTCATCTTAGTGCTCGATCCTTTTCTCTCTTTCTAGTTTATATGGGATTTTTCAAAAAGGCAAGTTAACAATACCAACCACATGTCATTTAAACAAAAGATTTAATCCAAAGAACAAATTATCACTTAATTCAGCAGAAGTTTTGGGTGAAATTGCCTTTTTTTTTTCTTTTTCTTTTTTATCTGAGATGTACTGCTTGTGTGCGAGTCCCTACACATGTCAGTGTGGAAAAGCAACCTTACCTTCCCCGAGAAATTCCAGGAAATTCGAAGCCAGATAGTGGCTGAGGGTTGCGTGGGTGAGCAGAGAGCACCTGTGGAATCTGAGGAATCTGAGCCTGCGTACAGTGGGGCCTTGGAGGAGATAGACTGTATGAGGAACAAAGAGGACAGGGAACCTTGTGAGGGGCTGTTGAGTCATAATTAATGTGGGCGAGTGGAGTTGTGACGAAGTCTCTTTCTCTGAAGGTGGCTATGTGGATAGAGACCTGGGGCAATGAGACAATGCCGTGCATGGTCCAGAGGTTCCAGCCTAACAGTCAACAGTGGTTCTGCGAAGCTTGGGGAGCAGAAATAACCATCAGAGTAGCCAGGGTGGTGCCAGAGTTTTTCTCAGTTTGGGACTAGACCTTCACTGGACTTCACATTTGTGTTGCACTGAATCCTTTTGGGGCATTATGTGATACAGGGACTAGGGCAGGGATAAGGAAATAAAACTGAACTTCTGATGTGGTGGTTTTAAAATATGTCAATATGCAAAAGGTGGAACCTAGTTCCCCTCATTTTGGGTGTAGGTGGTCCTTGTGATTTGCTTCTCATGAGTGGAATATGATGGAAGTCATACGTGACCTTTGAAAGCATACCATGACTGGCACTGTGGCCTTCTCCTTCCTCTCTTGCTGGACCATTTGTTTTTCAGTTATGAGGACACTCAAGAAACCTATGGAGAGGTCCATATGGCAAAGGCCCCCGAGGAACTGGACCAAAGCATCCTGCAAATAGCCAGATGAATGAGCCACCTGGGAAGCAGACCCTCCAGTTGCTGTCAAGTCTTCAGATGATGCAGCTTTGGCCAGCATCTTGACTACAACCTCATGGTAGGCCCTGAGGTAGAATCACACAGTTGAGCAACGATCAAACTCCTGACCCAGAGAAACTAAAATAATAAATGTTTACAGCTTTTTTAAACCATTAAATTTCAGAGCAATTTATTATACATCAGTAGCAACCAATATATTTACCAATCAAGAAATGGAATTTAAGGCTTGTTTTAATAAAATTTGCTGAAATAAAAAAATATGACTCTACTTACCTTCTGAGTAGTAGGTTGCAAATCATGTAGGCCCCCTATAATAGGGACACTACAGACGATGGGATATGATTATATGCCAATGGGTTCTTAAGGCCACTGGGACCTTTCTGAGCATTTCCTCTCTGCCCTGCTCCATGATGGTTCAGAGTCTGGCCTCTGGAAACTAGTATTCTTACAGTGGTGAACTCTTGAACTGTCAGGAAGTTTCAGGACCTGTGACTATATTTGATAGGGGACTCAAGACTTGGAAAATTTTAGCTTAAGGTAAAAAGTTATAAGTCTAGCAAGTAATGTGTATATTAAGCTTTTGTTTCAGAAACTACAGATAAGGCCCATCCTGGCTCCTGGGAAAAGAGCTGACCTCCTGGGGCACTGCTAGAGATCACCGCCTGGGGACAACCGGAGGCATCCAGGCCTTCGTGTTCCAGGGAGAGACAGATGAGCACCACTCCTGGGAATAGCTAACTGCCCAGGACAGGAATGTTGCAGCTCCTGAATCTCAAAGCCCTCACTGCACTTTGTTTATTCCCCAGTTATAAAAAGTTTGCCCTGGAAAGAGAAGACAAGATGGAGGATGGTCTGTTGGGGTATGAACCTACCATGTTCTCAGATCGCCGGCCGTTTGAATAAAGTGCCCATAAAGATTCAATCACTGTCATTGCTTACTGGGTTTGGTAGTGACAGGCAGCCCAAATGCTGGTCTCTTTTCCGGTTTCATATTTATATATGAGAAGCCAATGTGGAAAGATCTAGTTTGTGGAGACAAGCAGGAAAAGTGAAAACAAGAAAAGAGATTTGACTCTTCTTTAGAGAAGGAGGAAGTATCTACATGAAGCTCTTAGTTTTCAGCAGGACCAACTGTATTTTCTGCATTTGGGTTTGACAAGATTTCACTGTATCTTCCAAATTCTTCTGTTTATATTTGATATAATTGGAATAGTTTTCTCTTCTTTGCAACCAAATGATCCTTGTAAGAGAGCACCCCACAATCCCTTATTACTGATCACGTATTTCTACTCTATAGCAGCATCTGTGGAACAAAAGCAATTGCCCTGGGGTCACATTTTCAGCAAGGCAATTTCTTGCAACACAAGATCAGACAACACGCATGGAGCTATTCTTACAGCAAGCACAATTCTTACAGCAGGCTAACCTGAGCAAACACGTCATTCCTGGAGGGCTCCAGGGTAGAGTCCAAGGTGAGGGACAGTCATTTCATAGCTGAGTGTAGAGAAAATAGAAATAGGCTTCTTTCTTGAGTAAAATATGTTCTAAACAATCTTAAATTCTGGGCAAAATGAATGACTTCAACCAAAAATGTTCCAAAAACTATATAAGATTTTTCTGAATAGTCAAAATGTTTCTAGGATTTCTTACCTAAATTTTAACAAATGGTAAATATTTGAATCATGACAATATGAAGTGCCCATAAAAATTTCAGAGACTTAATCTACAATTAAAACTAAATACAGTGCAAAAAAACAAAGAAGAAAATCAACTGCTCTGGCCCCAGAATAAAAAGCTATGAGTAACTTCCCTGGGAACTGAAAGCCCTGCATGCCTCTGAGATTGCTGCATCAGTTCCCGGCAGCTAGGCGGGGGACGTCATCTTGCAAATGCGAAGTGTGTCAGACAGACATTTACTGGCGATCTTCCAGAAGAAAGCAACCCGTATGTGGTAGAAAATCAACATAGCTGAGTTACTGTTCAAAAGTAGAGTCATTTGCAGGGTGAAAAGTCTTGCTTGTACCACCCACATTCCAATACATGCTGTTGATTACTCTAAGGTTTTGTTTACTGGTTCAAACTGACCCGATTCAGGCCCCTGGGATTCCCCCTTGGCAGCTTTCATTGCAAATTTAATTTTAGTTAAGTGATGATTTGAATAAAAACTGATTGCTCAGGTTGTCAGCACTCTGAAAACATGTAGAAGGGCACACACGCATGCACACACATGATTCCACTAGGAAGACATTGTGGCATTTTTGGTAAAATTTACTTAAAAGTAATTTTTCTGCTAAAAATTCCTCCTGCTAAAGACCCAAAATAATTTTACAGCATCTCCACTGGATAATTGGATAATTTATTTTTAAAATATCTGAGATGAAGATTTTAGAGATCAGAACGAGGATGGGAAACAAAAAGCCATCAATCAAATGATTCCTCTCCCCGCCATCCCTGCCACCAAAAAAATGTTAAGGAATCTCTTTGGAGGCTGTAAAGAAGCAGTTTGGTTTCCCACTGATATGCCCGGGCTCATTTGGAATGCTGAGTAGATGTATTAGCTTCATGCCTTTGGAGATCTGGGTGGGATGGGAGAATACAGTGGCATTTGGGGTTTGGCAAAACTTCTCAAATTATTTTTTAAACACTTTAGATTTGGCAAAGGCAGATTGGATTTTGCCACATATCTTTTTCTTCACTTGGGAACTCAAGAGTACCTTAAGGAAAATTTAATCCATATGCTTTCAATTTACTTATTCTTAAGTCATCAAATTATTGTCTTGAAACAATTAGTTAATGCCCAATACATTCTTTTGAACTATTTAATGAAATTGTTGTAAAACCTCCCTGTACTTCTGTACCTTTCCTTTGCCCTGAATGTCAAATTTACCTGATGCCAGCATTAACCCAAGCCAAAATTTTAGAAACTTCATATTTTCTTTCCTATTTAGAACACTGTAGGAGGTGGTTCTAAGATTAGCTAAAAAATACAGTTTATTGTTCCTGGATTATATGATTAGAGGATCATACGATTTTTGGGTTAAATCTTTTCCTTAGTACAAGATTCCTTTTTACGTTGTTCTGAGCCGTCACCCACCTCCACCTCCTAATCAACACACGGCAGGAAATGGTCTCCTCCATTATTGGATAACTCTGAATGTCAGTTTTTCCTTAATCTGTGATCAAGTTCACAGTAGGTAAAGTAGTTATTTATCCAGGAAGATTATGCAGTGGTGACTTGAGAATGTCAGCCTCCCTTGAAGTCACCTCTCTAGGTTTATGACTAGATAGTTTGCTTCTGTGAGAGTCACAGAAACACTGCAAATCCTGAACACTGTAAACTGATCTTATTTCTATGTCCAAATCTACTTTTTATTTTTATTTTTTCCAGCCCAAAGAATAGTACCAGACTGTCCTCTGAGCCTCCTGCCTGCAAAGGCTACCCTCCACCTTATCCAGCCAGGAGACTCACTCACTCAACAAGTACTCATCACTTGAGTACTACTCTCACCAGCAAATGAAGAGGGCAGAAGCCAAAAAGAAAAAGGCACCTGGCAAATGGATATTGAATCATACACCAAATTATGCTATGTTCTGAGCTCAAATGGTAAAGTGAGATTGGTCAGAGCTGTGTGGTGGAAGTGCTTTCTGGGAATGTTTGGTCAAGCAGAGGCCGGGATGGCTGCAGTCAGAAGACCATGGATAAGGTCGGATCAGGATTAGGATGACTGCATGTTCTCAACTGACCCAAAGGCTCCTAGAAAGCATACACTCCTTGAACTATATGACAATGACTTCACCTATAGGACAGTGACTTTTGTGTAGGGCCATAAGAGTTGTAGGAGAACTGACTTGGGATGCGGGCAGTGGCCTAATGTAGGGAATGACACAAGGCTGGAGTGAATGGACAATCTGGGTAAAGAGCACAAGAACATGAGTCTGGTTTATTTCCTGACTATGCAAAAGATGTAGCTTCAGACATGAAGTCAAGGATCTTGCATTGAGCACACAGCATGCAGTACTTAATAAACCTGTCCTCATGCTTACGTTCAAGAGTTTCCTAGTGTTCTCTACAGTACCCAGATGTCTGGGCCAAACACTATGCTGTGGGGTCTTGGTGGTAAGAACTCTGTGCCAGCTGTGCAGATCTTCATATTTTCCTTAGGACATTCAAGAAAGCAGGTGATATAATACGTCCTGTTACGATAGAGTAGGGTGTAATGGGTGCTTCTAGTATAGGCAACTGAAATTACAACAATCGGGAAAATTTTCCTAGAGGAGGTGGTAGCTGCTTTGAACTTGGAAAGACAGGGATCATCCAAGTAAAGGAACAGAGGGGGACAGAAGAGAGGGTATTTCTTGCAGAGATATCGCCATGGGCCAGGGCTTGGAGAGAAGATAGCAGGGCTTGTTTTAGAAACCACAAAGAGTTCGTTGTAGAATATGAAGAAGGAGTGGTGAAACTTGAGAGGAAGAGATGATTTAGGGGCCAGCTCAAAGTGGGATTTGTATTTCATGCTAAGGGACTTGGACTTTATTACATAGGTAATGGGAAAACATTAAAAATTCCAAACTGGGAGTTATATGATTACATTTGTGTTTTAGAAAGATCACTGTCCCTCCTGACAGTCTAAAGATAATCGGGTGAGTTTGGAGATAATTTCCATGATCCAGTAGAGGCATTTTGAGGCCCTGAGGAGCAGGGAGTACAAATCTGAGAGCAAACTGACCAGACTTGATGTATGACTAGATGTGGGTGATAAGGGACAGGGAAGGGCCAGAAGTAACCCTTGAGTTTCTGTAACTGAAGCGGTAATGGTGCCATTTACTGAAAGGAGAAATTCAGTGAAAAGGTAGATTTCAGGGGGAAGATAGTAAGTTCAATTATGGACATTCTAGGTCTGTATATCCTCCAAATGGAGACATCCAGATGATAGCTCTATAGCTCAGGAGACAGACCTTTAGGTCATGGAATTGTCAACATGTGAGAGGCTTTTGCAGTCATAGAGGCAAATGGCAACATTCTGGAAGAATATATGTGGTGGGAAGAGTGCTGAGTGCAGAGATCCAGTAGCAGAATTTCCTGCCTGATATAACATGGTACTGATTTTCCGTGAGACAGTGATCCCCTAAAATTGGGGGAAGCTGAATGGGAAGAGCAGTGTCCAGAGTCCCTAGGCAGGCTGTGTCCAGATGTGGCAGCCAGTTCCCAGGCTCCTCAGTGGGAGCTTCAACATTGTGCTTCTAATAGCTTATGTAGCAGTTCTTGAAGTTGGCTAGCATGGTGAGTGAGGATCTCTTGTCACTTTCATTGCTGCAAAACCCAGAATATAGTCAATGATATAATCTACCACCTCAACATCCATTTCAGACTTTCTTTTTTCAGAGTGGAATTGCCAACTGTGGTGTTTCTGGGGGAATCAATGTTCTAAGTAGCCAAGAAGCCCAAGGAGTGACCAGCTGAGTGAGATGGGAGGTAAGAGGGCGGTAGAAAAGCCAGATAAGATGGCTGGTGCAGCTCCAGGTTTTGCCTCAAATTTCTGACTTCACGTACAATGCACAGGTCTGTCAGTCAGTGGCCAGTGTGGCACATAAACTATCTATAACACTGCATGTACTCCAGATGAGAGCATCAACATTTTGAAGTTTTTTGACATGAAAAAAATTCAATCAGATTAGAAATTCATTCATAGTTTTACAAGAAATTTCATTATTACATTTGTCAATGATAGAAAAAAAGACCTATTATATTCTGGAAATGCAATGTCAACTGTTATAAACATTTTAATGGTTGTCAAAATTAAGGAAATATTTTTATCACTTACTGAGATAAAGTTGCTTGTTAATGGTGACTGTATGAAGTGAAGAGTATGAAGGAAGCATCACTGTAAAGTCTGGATAAGAAACTGTGAGTGGCCATTTCAAGAACAAAAAAAATAATTTGAAATTTTAAACAAATTTAGTATTTAATGTATGTTTTTAGTTGAATTTTCTTATCACAAATTTCATTTTTTTTACTAATACAATTTAGCTACCTCCAAATAGTGTCCCAGTATGTTTTACAAATAGTGTCATTATCTATGTGTGTTTTAAGAATGCTTGAAATGCACTGACCTGGGAACACCGGCATTTCAGGGGTGAACGGAAGAAGATAAGCCCATGAAGTCAGCTGAAAAAGACTGGCCAGAGAGTGGGTATCAAATAAGGATGGATTGACATCAAGGAAGCCGGGGAATGAGAGGGTGTGGTTAACACGGTCAGAAAGCATGGGGAAGCTGAATGAGATGACTCAGCAACCATGGCATGAGGACACTGTCAGTGGGGTTCCCAGGGCAGGATGTGGTTTGCAACAGGGTGAGAAATAAAGAAAAGTTAGGACTTGGAGGCAATAAAATAGTATACGTCTACTCTTTCAACAAGCTCTCCTTTGAAGGAATGGAAAGGATGGCAGCTAGAGGGAGAACCATACAGAATTAATAACTGTAAAGCTTTCCTCACAGAGCTGAGAAAGAGAATACATTCATGAGCCTACATAAAAGAACCAGATGAGAGCTGTTATAGCTATAGGGAGAGAGGGGATGAGAAATGGGGGGTCTCTGAGGAGGCAGGAGAGAGGACCAGAGTGCAGGGAGATGGGTTAGCCTCCAACACGAGGGGCATCCCTTCCTTGGAGCTTGTAGGAGTGGAGATGAGTGTGAGGTTCTGACAAGAATATATGGCAGTGTGGCTACAAATAGTTGGGGGCACAAGAAACACAGTTTTGATTTTTCCTGGTGTATTAGGAGGACAAATGAATCTAAGAAAGGGAGCTTGAAAAGTTAGAAATTTGGAGAAACTGGCTGGAGAACCTGGTTTTGTAATGATGCTAACCTGAACAGTTGGGTGATTTTCTCCAGACATATTTAGGAAGTTTTAAAGTAGGGAAGACAGATGACTGGGCTGGCCCAAGGTTGAGACTTCAGAGTGGCCAGAGTGGCCAAGCTTGGTGGCTGGGATGATAAGAGTGCTGGAAAGATCACTGGAGGGACACACCATAGAGTTTGGGCAACAAGAGGAGGAAATGAGGCTACTGATATCTCTCAGTACACGGTTGGACTGGGAGTCAGCCAGCTGTCAGAGTTGTCAAGGAATGGAGGGGGAGAAGACAACATTTTGTACAGTGTTTGAGGAGATTTAGGGGATTTTATTTACAATCAAATAAAAATTCTGTACACACGGAGGGATAAAGGGCAATGTGAAGAAAATTTAGGAGAGAGGAAGCACAGAGCAGTAAGGGAAGAGAAGATTTCAGAGGTTTGCATTTTGGGTACAGTCTTAGGAGACCTAGAATTGTGGAAATGGGAGGAATTAGTGAGGTCACCAGGTGTTGATGTTCACAGAAAATTAAAGGCTGAGCTGCAGGTGACGAAGGGACCCCCAGGAAGCAGGCCATGGCCTTCTCTCAGGATTCTGAACAGAATATGGTAGGGAAACGTTCAGTCCCCGCAGAGGCAGAACTAGAGGTGGTGGAGATGCGAAGAGTTTAGCCTCAGAGGCAACATTGTTCAGAGGCTGCTCATGCTTCAAGCCTCAGCTCAAACCTCTACTCCTCTAGGATGCTTCCTCTCATGTCTCCAGGCAGCAGTCAAACATTTTGTCAGGAAGGAGACGACGCAAAGAAACATGACACAGCAACATGCTTGCTTGGGTGTAGTTCTACCTTTGCATCATCTCAGTTTCACCTTCAAAGGAGCGTTCTGAACAGAAGGCTGCTGAGTTACAGTCTGCAGGTCAGGCTGGGGCTGCACACGGCACTTGGGAGTGCTGCCGCGTGCAGCCTCAGGGAAATTCTGAGTCCAGCCCGGTGCCTCCAGGCCAGTCCAACTAAAACAACAATTTTGGCTCAAAAGATAAAGCATGCTACCATCCAGTTTTGCCACTTGAAATGAAACTAGAAAAACATCCTAAGAACTGAAGTAGGTCTTACTTCACCCTCTTTTTTCCTGAAGGAATTAGGGTTTTCATTAGTATATTATTTCCGTACTCCTGAATCTGATATAATAGTGAAATTATAGAAGTCTTCTATTATTTACAGGTCTAATACTGTATGTGCCACTAATTTTGCCCCTGTTATCTGAGGTGCTTTGATGAGGAGGAGGTGCTCACTTGTGAGGAGGAGTGCTATTTGGAATACCACTTTCAGAAACAGGTTAAGCCATGCTGGTGTCATGAAACTTATTTTTAAAAGCTGCCAGGCAAAAGTATAACAAAACATTTAATTATATGCCTTTAAAATACTTTTATGTAAAATTGAATTTTGTTTTTTCAGATTAAAAAAATTTTTTTTAAACAGTTGGCAGTACTGAGACAGTCAGTGATGGGGAGAAGGGGAAGAAGTAGAGTAAGAGTTTGTGATACTATGTATTGAAATTACACCTCCGCCATATGCTTCTTTCCATCTCCTTGACTCTGCACACTCTCTGGATCATCACTGTTCTGGTTCCCTTCCTCACACTCTAGAGGGCAGGGAAGATATTTTGTAGTATCTCTTTCCTGCACACTATGAAAAATAAAGTGAAAATAAATAACCCCTCCTCCTGGAAAAATGCTCATAGGCACTCATGTACCTGAACACATACACACACAATTCAGGAGATTCATGTCTTTCGCCTCCACTTACCCCACCCATGAATTCCATCCTTAGGCTCCCAAATTAAGTTCTCCTAGTCTATAAAATGGGCATTCAGTACAGAAAATCAGTCAATGCCAGGGTCTGATTTTATGATCATCTCTGCCTCCCTACACTGCCGAATACCTGGCCTGACATACAGAACGCATTCAATCATGTTTGATGAGGTGCCTGCAAAACAGACATGCCGTTTTAGTTAAGGATGTGTAGGGAAGAGGGCAGGACTCTTGGGCAGGAGTTGTTAGGTGAGTGAGTGCTGGGGTGAGATGAAGACTGTCAGGGCAAAAGTAGGATGAATATATATTTGTTGCTCTCGGTATTCAGCTAGAAAAGGTGAGCAATGGGAACTAGATGTGAGTTTGATAAGCTGGGGAGCATGGGCCTGTTGGCTTATAAGCCAGGAAGCTACAGCTTTTCATGCTCCAGGGGACCACCGTCTTGTGCTTCACCAAGAGGATTAACACCCCTTCTTTTCCCCCTCTGGTTGGACAGTGCAGGTAGGTGAGGACAGAGGTAGGTACTGGATCTTAGAGGCCTGTCAATCTACCTAGAGGGTGGACCTATCAAAGCCCATGAGAGTTTGGGAAGTTGATTGGTTCTTCTGAGAAAGCACCTAGTCCGGGCCGAACCCAAGCTCCTGAATACAACCCCAGAAGAACAAAGAAGCTTGCTCTCTTGCTTGTGACCCGCACTCACACAGCGCACCTGTTCTCTCCATGGCTGCAGGAGGGAGGCTGAATGCTGAAGAAGCACAGCAATAGACTACAGCTGGAAACACAGGCTAAGCTAGCCGGATACTGGGCTGGACTATACTTGAACGTGGAGCATGACCTGTGGGCAGTGGCCTCCAACCTGGCCCGATGGGAGACAAGATTGGACATTTTCCTTGGTGAGGCAGACCGAGCTGGGACATTGGGAAGTCAGGAGGGGAACCCCCTTCATTACACATTGATAAACCACACCACAGAGCCACATCCTCCTGTCATGGGGACACCGCATGAACTCCACTTTATATTGAACATATTGAAGTTTAGAAGTTGTTTCCTCTTAGATGTCAACCAGTCCACTAGAAAGATCAAGAGAGAAGCATTTTTTGGGTAAAGAGAGAAATTCTAAATTTTTGAAGCTGGACTCTGCTGATCCCAGAGAAAGCTTGGATAATCTCAGGACCCAAAAAACTTCTGCAGAGTGATATAGGTAAGAGAAACACTTGAAGAAGAGTTGGGACATAGAGTGAGCCACATTGCTGCCAGCGTGGTGCTTACTAGCACCAGTGTTTCCTCTGTGAAGCCTGGTCCCCTCACAGTGTCACAGGGCAAGGCCAGGCTCCCAAAGCAGAGGGGCTTGACACCGTCGCTGCGGGATTGTTCCCTGTGAGGCAGTGGCACCTGTTACTCATTCCGTGGCCCTATCCTGTTTCCCTGGAGGAGCAGCAAACACGCAGCATTCGTGTGGTATTTCCACCTACAGCGTCTCAGTTTAATCAATGTCATAGGCAGAAAAAGCCCTGGCCTGTTTCCCCTGCATCCTGTCTCAGCTGGAGCTGGTGTGCTCAGCTCTTGCCAGAAACGAATTCCTGATGCAGCTGACCAAAATAAAGCTGCCTGTGAAAAGCTAGTTTATACATTGAGACAGAGACATAGCTTTAGCAGCAATTGTATTTAAGGGAAAGAATAAATAACAGAATCAATCATCAAATAACACTCTCTCGTTCTTTCTTCCTGACCCAGCTTTCCTTCTCTTTTGTGCTCAGCCACAATCTCTTTGTGGACAGTTTATTTTACCAAAGAAGCTGTTTGGTCAACTTGAAATATATCAGCTGAAAACAAATCTATTTGATCAGGAGAGGCACGTCAAGAATGCTTTGTCTTTCATTCGAAAAAGTGGGGGCTGGGATGATAGTTACCATGGGAACAGAGGAAAGACATAATTTTGAGGTCTTCCATCACTTTTCACTTGGCTTTTATTTAAAACAAGGTCAGCCCCTCATCCTCACACCAGTCGAAACTCAAAAAACGCTCCAGATTTTTTCCCCGGTTTCCCAAATGCTGCCATGATAAGTCGTTTTAGGACAAAAGAGGGTCTGCCGTCCCCACGGGTCCTTTCCCTCTAGGAGTTTGAGTAGGAATCTATTTTGTAACTCTATAGGTGAGTAAGGGGTGCATGATGTGGTTTACAAAGCAGACAGTTTTCAACCTGGGAGAAAAGTAGCTGTAAACTCTCCACTTCAATTTGTTGAATTATTCATCCTCTGTCATCACACAAATATCTATGATGTTAGAGCACTTGGTTGAGATATTAGACTCTTATCAAAATATGTGCTTATCATTACTGAATCAGAGATTGATCAAAATATGATCTAAACAGTTATTAGTAATCAGGGTTTAATTTTCCTTTGGCTTAGTTTTTCCCATCTGGTTTTGGTTTTGTGGCTGCCTTTTCAGTTCTGAGCAAATGTAATAAAAAAGAAGATTAAGAAAGTAAAAATACAATATGATTTGTGAATATCATCCAGTCCAACTCTTTAAGTAAATTGATTTTTTAGGAAACAAGACTGAAATATGATATTATGCTAGAGACCTACATATTAAATACCCAAATAAGTATTTATTTTGTACACAGATATAAAATAAACATGCTGCATTCTTGAACACCATGTTAAACAGAGAAAAATAATCATTCTACCATATGGTGACACTCTGTAACAGTAAGAAAGAAAGAAAGAAAGAAAGAAAAAAGAAAGGGAAAAAAGAAGGGAGAAAGAAAGAGGAAAATCAATGAGTAAAAGCACAAAGAAATTATTGCTTAGATCAGTCGAGAGACTGGAGCTGAGTGTTCTTGGAGATAACCACCACTCCTCTTGTTGGAGGATCCTCCTATTCCCCTCCACCAGATCTCCTCTACCTCGGCGCAATGGAGGCAAAGCTCTCTGTGTTGCCTTGCTTGCCTCCAACTTGGGACCAACTTGGTCTGCTTATTGGTCATAACACAAAAGTAATAATAATAATAACGATAGCTCACACCTATTGGTAAACGGTCACATCAGCTACACTAGAGGCATTGTCTTTGGTCCTCAGAGCAACCCTCTGTGGTAGCCTTATCATCATCATCATCATCATCATTGCTTCTCTGAGGGGAAATCAAAGCTTGGAGAGGTTAAAAGCCTTGCCTTAGGTCATAGAATTAATAAGAGGGTGGGGCAGGATTTGAACCTATGTTGTACATCAGCACTTATCCTTTAGCCTGGATGTCTTTAGTCTGCTACTGGCCCCTACCAGGGAAAGAAAACTACCCAGAAGGGCTGAAGCCCACCCTCTGTGCTCTGACTTGTCTGTGTGTGTGTCCTCAGCATGCTGACCATTACAGTCCCTCTCCTCATGTGTCTACTTGCCCATCCTGTCTACTAGACTGGAGCTCCAGAACACCGATAGTGCCTGACACACAGTGGCTGCTTCGAACATGGTTGTTGGGTGGAATGGGCTAAAAATGATTGCACATGGGGACTTATAAAATCCAGGCCAGACGTGTCTAGTTAAATCTGCATGGTTTCCCAGATATGCAATAGTTTGTTTATAATTGCATACCACATCTTAAAGTGTAGGCAGGTGCAGTTGAAAATACAATTTGATCCATAATTGCCATTATTGTGGTTGGCATTTGTGAATTTAATTCTAATTACAGAATTAGCTGTTGCATTGTATAGAAAAGAAAAAAAGCGTTTTAATTTAACAGTTTAATAGGAAATGTATGCATATTTACTAACTTCATTAAAAAACTATCATCAAGTAATTTTTGAATATCTATGCCACAAAACACAATTAGCTTTTTTGATAGATGTCATTTTCACAGAGGTTTTACTCACGGCCTTGCATTGTACTTAGCTCAGTCCTCAGATGCCCTCTAGTGGTGACAATAGTAAGTACATAACAGAGTAGGTGAAAAAAAGAATTTATTAGGTAGTGGCCCTTTCACAATCAGTAACTACATCTGTTTGGACTTACTGTATAGATCAAATATAATGAAAAAAGAATACTTGTTTTGTCTTCCCAGGTTAATGTAACATCATTTAAAAATGTGTCAGAGTTTTAAACAAATAGTGAAAATACAAACACACACAACATGAATAAATAAGGTATAGAGCATAATGAAACAAATGTGTGTGTACCCAGAATCTGGCGTAAGAAATAAACAAAAATAGAACAAAAAGAGAAAAACAGCGAGTTTTTGTTTGATTTGAAACGGCATTGTTTTTCCCTGTTGTCATACTTCTTCTCGAGTAAGAGAAGAAACTGAGTAAGAGAACTCATCTCCACGTGAATAAGATCAGCCCTGGGCCACAGTAGCGCACACGCGGCAGCCCGCTGATCCGAGCAGCGTTGTCCGGAGGACACCGGAAAACGGCTTTCAGAATGCCTTAAACATAGTGAGCACACAATAAATAATTATTTATTTGGTACTCAGGAAACAATCTTCTGTTACTAAGGTTTGACTGTTTGAATCTTTTACAAGATATCCTGCAGGAACATAAATTTTTATCATTGAGAAAATTAATATTTCCTAGTTGTTTTCAAATTAAATTAGAGGCCTACCTTGAAATATTGTAGGTTCAGTTCCGGACCACTGGAAGAAAGTGAGTGTTGCGATAAAGGGAGTCGTAATCTTTTCCTGGTGGAAGGTCGGGCTTCCAGTTTGTTAAAAACGCAACATCCACGAAGCACAATAAAGCAAAGCACAATGAAACGGAGCACGCCTGTATTCCGACATCATTCCCAGAAGAAATTGTTCCATTCACACCCTCAAAATGGAAACAATCGTAGCTTTTAAAAGTCTGATTTAAAACTTTCAGTATTGCTGCCAGTGTCACTTCTAACAGCTCTACCAATTTACACTAGTTTTGATTCAGAAATACTTTATTATTTCTCAACTTATTGGAAATTGATGCCAAACCCTGTTATCTTAAATTTGTACAGGGCCAAACCATATTTCAATGGTCAACACTCAAACCCAGTCTGATGAGTTTCCACTTTATAAATAGAAAAAAGGTATTTTTAAAATACACAGGAACATACAGATGTGACTCAGCATGCTTTACCCACAAGGTGTCACTATGGTACCTATGAAATATTGTTATAGATGTATTTATTTGTCTGTGATCTTATTTTAAAAAACAATCGTAAAATCTCTCTACATAGGCACATGATCCTGAAATTAAGCATTCATAGGAAACAAGTACATTCATAGATGTCTAATATCTAGTAAATATACATGAAAGCAAAACATATTTGTTTAGATATGTATTAAAATCTTAGTTATCTGCATTCAAGGGCAGTATAAAACTGATAATCTAAAAATATACATAAGGTTGTATTCAAGATTATTGATTCTTAGATACCTTAAGAGTACATAGTATGTGACTGTCCTCAACAAGTCTGTGATACCCTCATGGGCCTGTACAGACTGCGTTTACATATTTAATGTACATATACATATGTGCTGGTAAAAGGTTGGATGCTCAGCGATTTTTGAGTGATAAACAACTAGCAAATTCATGTTTGTCCTTTATTTCTAATTTAAGTTAGCTCAAGGTTAAGAGCCAAGAAGTCAAAGAGAGCAAAGTGCAGCTCAGCAGCCACCTGTAAAACCTCCAAAAGTTAATTAACCTTTCTGAGCTGGCTTTTTTATTTAGGGAATGAGGATAGTAACATCCATGTCTCTGTGGTTGCCGTGAGAGTAAACCGAGGCCGTGTGTGCACAGCACCTAGCACGGAGGAGGGGCTGTAACGCACAGCAGCAGTTATTACTAATTTCAAGAGAGAAATGTTAATTAGACTCACATTTTGTGCTTTGATTGCAGGCCTTCGCATATGAAAGGCCTGAGTTTGGTTCACAGATAGGGACTTTCTGTGCAATAAAATTCCAGCACATCTATAAAAATTTAAACACTTGCAATAACTGATATTCTATAATGGCCTCTAATGAAGGTTTTGTTTGCTAAATGCAACAATTTGTTTGAAGAGTAAACAGATATCCGGCCTTACTTTTTGGAATGATTCTCTTCTGCTGGTGATAGTAACTGAAATTTGCCTGAGTCTGGCAGCTGCAAACTGTGGGATTTCTCCTCGTCCCCTTAGTCCTGCTATGTAGACTTGCTATTATTCTCCTATTTTTAAGCCTTCAAGAGCTCCCCAAGGCCCCAAGGACAAGGTGCAGACATGGCGGCTTGCCCAATGAGTCGAATCAGCCTCAGATGTTGTACCCCGATATTCTCAGCACCAGTTCATCAGCCACAATTTACAAATGTGGACTCTGAATGCCAGAGGGTTGAAATGACTTGCACAAAGCAATTTTGCTCCTAAGTGACTGAGCTAAAACTAGAACCCAAGTGTCTCATTGGCACCATTTCATGATGAGGGGATTCCTAATCTCAGAAGAGCCTGGATTGTCTTCAAGCCAAATGCCGTTAAAACCCAGACCAGGCTGAAACAATGAACTGCAGAGTACTCACTCATTCAAAGCAGTCAGCTTTCACCCAGCGGTGAAAAGATGTTTCAAGGGCCATAAGAAATACATCTTTTTGTTAGATATCTCTCATTTATTTTAATTTTTGTCTCTAAACTTTTCACAAAACAACTAAAATAAATAACAATACTGCTAATCATTTTTACAAGGCAAGTTGGCCTGTGGGCCACTGTGCTGTCGAGTCCAAACCTGTCGCTGGGGAGTCTGCACGAGACGCAGCAGGAATACACTGCAGCAGACTCTTGCCACTCAGGCGTGGTCTGCAGGTCGGTGGCCTGCACACCCCGGGAGCTTGTTTGCAATGCAGAATCAGGCCACTCAAATCTTTGAAATCAGAAGCTGCATTTTAACCACGATCCCAAGTGACTGGTGTAGGCACTGAAGTTTGAGAAGAACCATCTCAAGTACTTTGTGAAAGAGCCTTGTGGAAGCGGCAGTCTGTGCAGATTCCTTTCCGGGGCTCTGGCTGCGCTGCCCAAGGGAAAAACGTGTGAAGTCCTCAGCATAGTTAGGGGCACTTCTTTGAAACTCCACAAATGGTAGTTTCCTTCTCCCTTCTTAAGACTTTTTTGGCTCTAGCCCATATGATAAGGAATTAAAAAGCTGGACAATTTTAAAAGAAATAAATATTTCTTTTACAGAAGAAATTATTTATTTCTTTTAATTGTGAATGAAATATTTATTTATTAGAGAAATTTTGTATGACACATGTAGAAAAAAGAAAATAAACCATTTCATTTGCCGGTAAAGAGTGATAGCCACGACTTTTACCACCTAGGAATATTGCCTTCCTGATGTACACAATATACATTATGTAATATACATAAGCATATGTATGTTACACATACATATATTTAATATTTTGAATAAATAATGCATTCACACACTTTGCAAAATGTGAAAAGCTATATAATAAAATCGTTTGCTCATTTCTGTGTCCCATATGTTCAACCTCATCCAAAACCCGATATATAACCACTCTTAATTTTTTGCGTATAATCACATAAACATGAATGTGTATGCTCTCTCCATTTTTAACAAAAATGAGAGCTTTATTCTATGAAGTTTTGCACCTTATAGATATGTTTTCACAACTACTAAAAAGCCTCCAGTTAGAACATATTGTGCAAATGGCATTTCACTTAATATTTTACTGTAAATATTTCTCCTGTTTTTACAGTCTTCATAAATGTCATTTGATATGGCCCCACAGTATTTCATTGTGTTATCTGCAATAATCTACTTAACCAGTAGAGGTTACTCATGCGCATTTTGATCCTTACTTTCCCCCCTGCTCAATTACAGATACCTTTGTAATGAAATCCTTTGTGCACAGAGTTATTATCCCCGTGGGTCCTCAGAAAGCGGGACAGACACCCTCAACTGCTGTGGAGAGCCCAAGCAGCCCATACCCTTTCCCCTCCTTAGCCTTGTTCAATTTCTTTTCAATTTCGGGAAATACTTTGTAACCTACTAATATTGTCTCCCATTTCTCTTTACGTAAAAGAGCCATTTATAGCCTGTAATGAATGCGGCTTTAACAAACACACAGAACAATAGGAAAGAGAGAAAGAGAAGATGACACTTTCATCTGGCAAAATGTTAATTTCATATCTGGTAAGAAAGGAATTAAATTTCCTTGAGGTAAGTAGACTTGATAAAAAGAAAAGAAAAAAACCACCTACCACTAAGAAAATGGCAAAAAAACATTCATGGGAAATGGGAAATGAACACCATAGAGGTGTCTGTTCTTGCTACAGGAGGAAAAAATATTGGAAAAAGAAAAGCTTTTCACCGAAAAGGTGTCTTAAAAGTCTGAAGAACTCAATTAGCTGAGGAAACAGGTTCACAGAGAGGAGTGCTTGGTGCACCTTTCACCTCGGAAGCAACAGACTTGGAAAGTATCAAACAGAGACAGTTCTTGGTTAGAAACTTTTTTCAGATGGATTCACTAGCTAGAGCCGACTTACAGTTCCATAGCGTATCTACAGGCAAATTCTATAGCCGGCGGTGGGTGACCACTACAGTGTAAGAAGATGAGAAAGGATTGGGTTCAGCTCGAGTTACAGAAATACATACAGAAAGACATAATTTTTGAACTCTTGGGGAGTACCCATTCTTATAGTAGGGTGGGTGAGGACTGCAAGAGCCAATAAATTCTCTACTCTCTTCCACTCCACTCCAATCCAATCCTTAATTCAGCTTCAGCCAGCCAGTCAAGCAAGGGTTAGAGGAAAAGTGAAGCCATGGTAATTTGAGATAGATTTCAAAAGGAAGAGGGCCTTAGAAAGATTCAGTGATTGGAGAGGTATACTAGATGTACATCTATTAACTAGCACGCTGAAAAAGCAGAACTTATAGGATGCTCTCTCACTCTCTCCCAGGGCCCATAGGGAATCTGCAACTTTGACCCATTGTGAATGGGAGTTCACTCACTTTCAAAAAGTTTCCAGAGACCGCACTGCTATAGGTCAATCCAACCAGCATGTCACTCTTTGGATTTCTCAACCAATGAATATAATCCCAATATGCCATGTCTACCAGACCCTAGGAGACCTATTTAGTTCCAGAACCATTCTTCCCCGAGCTCCAGGGAAAGAAGCTCACCCATGGGTAGGTGGAAGTTCTCACAAAATCTGCCTTCATTTCCTGCTGCAACTCCTTGCCACCTCCAACTCCATCATAGGCAGGAACTGTGTGTTTAGCCAAGGGGTATAAGGTCGGTTCTTGACCACTCTTGCAATTTATAGTCTGGTACCAACAATTTTACATGTGGTGTGTTCAAAACATAGTTAAGTTTCAGTCCTTTTTAACAATCAATAAGCATGTGCATGTGTAATTCACACAAATTCATGACAGCTTTAGAGTGGCTTTTTTAGTACCTAAAATGCTGAGAAACTTGTGTGGTATGTTTTCTACGAACAACACAGCCTAGAAGGGCCTTAAATTTCCTTGAAATTCTTTTTTATGTTAAAGGGGTTGAATGTTCTTGAAGATTTAAACTTTCAGGTTGGAAGTGTATTTTATTTTCCGGAGGAAAACATCCTTGCTGTTTTCTAAAGAAATAAGGAAATGAAATGCCACAAGTGAGGAAACAATTTAGGTTGGGGATTGAGAATGGATAAGTTGCTGGATGTCTGAGAGATAATTCTGTGTGGGAAAATGTCATTTTGGGATTACATTTTATGTTATGAAAGAGTGGGAAGGAGGGAGATGAATAATTGACCCTTGCCATTTTCAGTTTCCACTGCCTTCTCTCGCGAGCAGATAAAATGCATAAATACTAAATGCACACGCTAAAGCTGCTCCTCAGCAGATGTGGATTATATTTTAAAAGCACACATTCAAAGAGCATAACGCAAATCACTTACCTATTTCGCATCCCTCCACATGTCTCAGTGCAGTTCCGCAATGTTACCATGTATGGGTTTCCGCAGCTCTCCGTGATTGCCCTTTGGAGGTTTCCGCCCTGGGTGAACCTCGCTTTAAGCAAACCTCCTGTACAATTCAGTGTGAGCAATTTTGTAAATTGGGGCTGGAATATTATTTGTCTAATATAAAATAACTCTAGTTTATAAGAGTCACTGTGAATTTCTTCTAATATTAAATCTTCCTCAGGGTAGCTTTAAACATTAAATTTATACAGAATTGGTCCAAAAGCCACAGTTTTAGTAGTATGGACTTTCCTCAGTATACCAGGGGTGTATAGAATATTGAGATCTGCAAGTAACTTGGGTAGGGGAGAAAGCTAGATGGAGAGAACATACACACACTTATTCCTGAAGAGATGTGAGGCTAGCCTTGTCTTTGAGGGCTTGTGGGCGTAGCCAGAGGGAATTTTAAGTAACATGGGTAAAAAATGTTTGCTTACTAATGTTAATATCCTCTTACTTGTCCCCACAGACAGGGATGAGTGTAGAAGGGGGGCAGTTAAAACATGTGTCTTAAGGGGATACATTTCTTCCAGGTCTTGGTTCTCCACCGGGACCACTCACTTTTAAAAACCTGTCCAGATTAGACAGGATCTAATAGCACCATGTAGATAAAATAAACTAGATGAGACCGGCATATGGAGCCCTAGAAGAAGAAGAAGAAGCCATGTTTTGCTCTATCATGAACAGTGGAAGGGAAATAAATGTCCTTTGGGCTTCTTGAAGATGGATACAATGTCATCACAAAGACTACGCAACACATGCTGCTTGATAAAAGAATGACTGAAACAAAGGACATGCAGCAGACAGTCCGGTTAAGATGCCAGGCCTGTCTCTGATGTGTGGCGTCAGTTTCTCAGAACAGGAGCTCCTGGAGGGCAGAGCTCACCTAGTCTGTCCTCCCCTTGCTGTCTCGTGTGCCTCCCTTTTACCTCCAAGTACCGACGAAGAATTGTACACTCACTCTGAGCCTAATACGTGACTGGATAGGATGATCAGATTAGAATAATTTATCTATAACCTTAATAATGTCTGAGAAATATTATTGGTACTTTTGAATTTTAAGAATTACACATGTGCAATTTAGAAAAGAGTTGAAAACAGATAAAAAGAAGAAAATCATTTGCTGTGGCACTAATTATGAAACAGGGTGCAGCCCAGATAGGGATTTGGAATGGGGTCCAGAACTCAAGGTGTCCAGGAGATATAAGAAAGATATATAGGATGTGCTCACCCCTTCCCCCCACAGGTGTGAACTGGGGGAAGGGACACGTGGAGCAGGAACATGCAGAGCTGTTTTGTATAGCAACAGCTTTGTAGTTAACCTCTGGCATGGTCATTTAACATATCTGTAACTTTTAACTGGTTGCATAGATATGTTAAATAGCTGTGACCATGCTTTGAGCTGGGGGATGGAAGGGATTTCTACCCAAGATGTAACTGGGGGCAGGTCCCCCTGGTTACAGCGCCTGCGTGAGAGCTTGGAGAAGATTGGCTCCATGACATGGGGCCACACCTGTCCAGCCTCACAATGGCAGCCCAGTAAACTTGAAATAATACAGGAATGCTGGCAGGTGTAACTGATTGTAGGAGGAGTCGGAAATGGGGGTACAGAGAAAGATTGGCATGGGGATTTAAACCCAGACTCCTCAGCCATTGAAGGAGGATCATGTGGCTGTGACAGTAGAGAGAGAACCACGTGGTTTTGGCAGAGTGGAGACCCCCGAAGCTTTGTGAAAGTAAGGACCACGTGGGTTTGGGGTGCTCCCTTTGGCCACGTGGCTTAAGAAGTAGGAGACTTTGCCTGGAAGAAGAAGGGTGAAAGGACTCTTACTGGTGGGCCATGAGAAGGTACCACATGATTTTGGATTAACTGAAGACCCTGATGGTGACACAGCTGATGGTGCTGGGAACCTGAATCACGGACTTCTACTTCTTTTCCTGAGATAGGGTACCCCAGATTAGGGCAGAGGGAGAAGGAAGGACTCTGTGTGTGTGTGTGTGTGTGTGTGTGTCTCTGTGGGTATCCTAAAGGACTTTGATATTTTAATGAAGACATTAGGTCACTCCATTAAGTCTGTATAGCTTTAAATAAACATTTCTTTTCCTTTTCACAAATCTCTGGCATTGAGAGACATCTTTCCTCTGGCAGCAGACAAAGTGAACCTAGTGGCGGGTCCTTTCGATAATAGTATATGGTAAGCCCCTTGGCCCTGTTCTGTAACAATTAGACACAGCAAGATAACAATCTCTTTGTACAGAAGTGAGATCACACTGTACATATTCTTGTGTCCTGTTTTTTCCCTTTGTGACAAACTATGAACATCTTTTCTGTGGCAAAGTTTTAGAAGTACTCTATTGATATAATGTCTTTCTCTTATGTCCTACTTTAACCCAGCTTCAGAATTTTAAAAACTGAAATCAGTGGCTCCTTTCCTGCTCCTAAGGAATCACTCCCATTTATTAGGCCTCTAGGATTCAGCAAACAGCGTCAGTTCTGCATGAGACACAGAAAAGAAATGAGCTCACCCAAATGGGAAAGTTACATTTTAAAATGCAGCTAAAAATACCCCAAAGAGTAGCAAAACCTCGAGGGAAAAAACTTCAGCAGCATGAAAGTTCACTTTTCCCTCGAGCAGCCACCATCCTTCACCTCCCCGGGCGGCTAACACGGGAGCAGAGAGAGATACCAGGAGTGGGGAAGAAGCAGCTCCACCTAACATAACCGTAGCAGTCATTAAAAAGCTTATTTGGATGTTAATAAATTTGTGAGTAATGCTGAAATGAGTGAAGGAGTGGATACATTGATATTATTTTGAGGTACTGATTTAGTTTCCTCCAGATATGTACCCAGAAGTGGAATTCTTGGATCGTATGACAGTTCTATATTTAATATTTTGAGGAACTTTCATACTGTTTTTCTAGAGTGGCTTCACCAATGTACATTCCCACAGACAGTGTGCAAAGGTTTCCTTTTCTTCTCCACGTTCTCATCAACATTTGTTATCTCTTGTATTTTTAATATAGGGATTTCAATGTCTTCTTAATGCTGATCAGTGACCACCAGTCCCATGGAGAAGTTAGGCATGAGGAAAAAGCCAGGCCAGGAACGACTGCATTTGCCCCAGCTCTGCATGTCTACCTGGCTTTCATTAAGTTCATAGCATTTGTTAAATAACACGGAGCACACAGTAAATGCAGAAAACTGTGTGGTCTCCTCCCTAATCAGGGAGCCTGCAATGCTTCAGGCAATATTCTTTCCTTTAAAATATTAAAAATATAAAATAATACACATTGGTTTGAGAAAATTAGGGAACAGAAATAAGCATAAGGGAGAAATTAATTGATTTTTATATAAATTACAAGTAGCATTGTTGATATCTCTTTTTGCAAACCATGACATTATATAGTACAGTTTGTGTTCTGCTGTTTTCTCTAATCAATGAACGATGACTATATTTCAGGTGCATCTGGTTAGAATTATTTCCTAATGTGGTCCTGTTTTTCCCTTATGTTCTGTTGTAACCAAACTTAATTTTATTAAGACTTGCAAGCACTCGCACTTGTTTTATGCTGGGGCCAAATAGAGCTGTCTTGCATGAGGCAGACAGCACTGGGTCTAACCTAAGGGGCATGCTGCTGATGAAAAATAGTAGCAGCTCTGTGGGGAAGTGGGAGGGGAAACCCGAGGGGAAATGGGAAGCCAGGAAAGAGTTTGATTTTGTTGTACAATAAAAAAAGATAGAAGGAAGCCTGGGATTTCACTGTTGTAGTAGAGGTTACTTAAAGCCTGGACATTTTGAGAGCTGGAACAGGGAAGTCTGGAGGAGGGACCTGTGGTGTGGATTCTAAGGCCCCACTGCCATGACCCCCAGCACCTGGCCATGCCAGCAGCCTGGGGTCAACGGACCTTCACCGGTGATGATCTGTTCAACAGACAATTTATTTGTGATCACGGTGACAACCAGATGCAATGTGCTCTGTTTCAGTGGTAGTATTTTGCCATCAAAATGTTAAAACCATCAGAATGCATATTCATTTGGGGATAATTAGAAAATCCTGAAAATCAAAATGATAATAAATGTCATCCATTATGTCTTTTTTATTTGTAGTGGTGTGAAAATATATGTATAAAAATGGGATGATAAATTCTTATTTTTGGTGTCGTAGCTTTCCCCATATTAATCTATCAATGTTTTCAGTATCACAGTTTTTGGGAAGTACACTATCAGTTTGGCAATGTCTCACGTTACTTTCAATTTTAACCACAGCTAATCAGATTGACATTTTACTTTAAAGCAGGTGCACCTCCTCTTCATGCCTCTGGTCGGTCACTGCCATGTGATGAGCCTCCAGCACCCAGCAAATAGCGCTGGTTCTGCATAGTTAGAGAAAGAATGGGACCACCTGAAAGGGCATGTGGAAGCCAGAAAAAAATTAAACCCAGATGTAACTGCGGGGAACTGTAGAAGCATATCAGAGAGGACTGAATACTTGAAAGGAGGGTGGGGAGATCTTGCAGCATTAGGGAAGAGAAAAAGGGAACAGGGGCTTTCTGTTTAGTCGTAAAGGTACAGAAGCCTAGGGAATTTTTTTTAAATAAAGAAAAGCATGATATTTTATATGAGCACATGGAAAGAGCTGCTGCTTCATTCCTTGCGCTGATCCCTAGAGCACCTTGTATAGATAGTGCAGTGCATCTCCTGAAGTAGGGCATATTTTCCAAGCACTGCGAAGAGAGTCATAAAATCAATAAGGCTGTTTAGCAATAATCAGTGTTAAGAGTTCTAGGCAAGATAGTGGAGTAGGAGGAAACTGCACTGACCCCCTCCCATAACTACATCAAAATTACAACTAAATTATAGAACAATTAACCTGGATAACCATCTGAACACGAGCTGGATAGGCATCCTATGACTAAGGATATAAAGAAAGCTACATTGAGACTGGGAGGAGGGACGGAAATGTAAAATGGCTAGACCAGCATGTACGTGTGGTAGTTGAAAATCAGGGGGCCTACTTCAGTTGCAGAGGTGCCCCCTGAAGAGTGAGGGGTCTCGGTCCCACAGTGGCCTCCCCAGCCCCGGGTTCCAGTACAGGGAAGAGAAGCCCATGTAACATCTGGCTGTGAAAATCACTGGGGATTCCATCCATCTGGGCAAGACGGAAGGCTGCCGGAAACCCAGGCATCCTCCCAAGGGCCAGCACACAAACTCGCTTGCAGGCACTCATGCTGGACTCTGGAGGAAGGACAGCAGCTCAGGGCACACAAGAGACATACAGTGAAAGACTGAGTTTTGTGGCTTTGAGGGGAGAGACAAACGCCAATGTCCGGGTGCTGGTCAGTCCTGCTCTGCAGACAAACGATGTCATCTTTCCTGAGTTGAGCCCTCCCCCCACACATTCAAATCTGAAACTGCTTTAGCCTGGTGAACTCCACTAGCTCCACCCTGACGACTCCCTGAAACCCTTCCCTACCCAACTCTCCCGTGGCTCTAGGTTCTCTTGGGGCCAGCTGGCCTGGGCCCATGTTGTAGCTGTTCTTTAAAAACTCTCAAAGAACTCCAGTAAAGCTCAGAGATACACAGGGAGAAACTAAGTTGTGTGACTTCAGGCTGAGGCCATCTTCCTGCATGGCCAATAGGTGGCACCATTCCTGTATTGAGCCCTTACCCTGCAGAGCCAAAGCTAATCTGTATTAGTCCAGTGAACACTGCTAGCTTCCCCATGGTGACTCCCTAAAACCCCAACCACTGCAAAAGTCTACAGGCTCCAGGTGGGTGGAAGCTGGCTTAAGTATACCCTGAGGCTTTTCTTGAGTGACTTCAGGCCCAGCATCGGCATTAAGTTTGTATCTACATTAACCAGTGAACACCACTCACCCACCCTAGTGACTTCCTGGGATCCTGCCTCATGAATCTGGTGTACTGTCTGAGATTCTTTCAGTGGCTGAGCCTTACTGGTAGCTGGCAGGTAGTGGATGATCTCAGAGTGACTTGGGCCTTTTTCTCACCTGTCCCAGGACTGGTACTGGCAGCAGCCAGCCTTGGTTTTCAGCTTGGCCCCGCCAATGTGCAGTCAGGTCCAGCATAGGCAGCTACCAACTCTGGGTCGCTTTATAGTCTCTAATAGATAGCCTCAGGCCAGTCATGGGCAGCATCTCACATTGACCTGCCCTGGAGTTCTTTGCAAGAGTCTCCAGAACCAACTCACCCAATGGCTGGCTTTGGACCACCAGAGAGCACCATCTGTTTTGCTCAAGAAGCAGCATACCCAAAAGGAGGTCTCAGAAGGCACTGGATCCTGCTGGGGCAAATCATGCTCTGTGGGGTCAGTCCAAATACTGTATGTAGCTCATATGCTGTGGTTGTAGCAAATCCTCACAACCAGCCAGCCTGAAGGTCGATTCCGTTCATTGAAGTGGCAACAACAATTAAGGCTCCACTATAATAGATGGGCACACACAACCCATACCTCGGTTGTTGCACCACTGGGAATTGCACCACTGGGCCTCACAGGACACCTACTACATAAGGTCATCTAGCAAAGACTAGGAGATATGGCAGCTCCACCTAATGCATAGAAACAAACATGGAGAGGCAGCCAAAATGGGAAGACACAGAAACATGTGTCAAATAGAAGAACTGGAGAGATTTTCAGAAAAGAATTAAATAAAATGGAGGTAAACAATCTACCAGATACTGAATTTATTTATTTATTTTAATATTTTTTAGATTTTTAAAAATTTATTTATTTTTAGAAAGAAGGAAGGAAGAGAGAAAGAGATGCAGAGAAACATCAATGTGAGAAAGAAATATCGATCAGTTCCCTCTCAAATGCATCCCAACTAGGAGCCAAAGCTGCAACCAAGGCATGTGCTTTGAGGGGGAATTGAACCGATGATCTAATGATCTTTTGCTTTGAGGGAAGACTCCCAACCAACTGAGCCACATCAGTCAGGGGCCATATACTGAGTTTAAAATACTGCCTATAAGGATGGTCAAGGAATTTAGGGGAAGAATAGATTAACTCAGTGAGAACTTCAGCAAAGAGATAGTAAGTGTAGAAAAGGACATAGAAACCATAAAAAAGAACTAGTCAATAAAGAACCAATAATTGCAATGAAGAATACACTAGAAGGAATAAACATCAGATTGGTTAAAGCAGAGGCTTGAATCAGCGATTTGGAAGACAGAAAACACATAATCAGAACAGCAAAAGGAAAAAAAAATTAAGAAAATTGAAGATAGCTTAAGTTACCTCTAGGACAACATCAAGAGTAACAACATTCACATCATAGGGGCACCAGGAGAAGAGAGAGAGCAAGGGATAGAAGAAAGCATTTGAAGAAATAATGATTGAAAATGTTTCTAACCTGGTGAAGGAAAAAGACAGACAAATTTGTTAAGTGCAGAGTCCCAAACAAGATGAACCCAAAGTGGCCCACACCAAGATACATCATAATTAAAACAGCAAAGGTTAACAACAACAAAAAAATCCACTTTAACCCCTCTTATTCAATATAGTAGTGGAAATCCTAGCCATATCAGTGAGACAAAAAGAAAAAATAAAAGGCATCCACATAGGAAAAGATAAAATAAGACTGTCATTATTTGCAAATGACATAATAGTGTATATGGAGAATCCTAACTACTAGAACTGATAAATAAATTCAGTAAAGTAGGATACAAAAATAAATACTTAGAAATCATTTGCACTTGATATACTAATAATGAACTACTAGGTAGAGAATCTAAGAAAACAATCCCATTTACAATTGCAGTAAAAAATACCTATGAATAAATTTAATCAAGAAGGTAAAAGACCTGTACTCTGAAAAATGTAAGACATGGAAGAAAGAAATAAAAGAAGATGCAAATAAATGGAAGCATATACTGTGCTCATGGATCGGAAGAATTAATATCATTAAAATGTCCATTCTACCCAAAGCAATTTACCAATTTAATGCAATTCCTAATGAAATGCCAGTGACATTTTTCATAGAACTAGAACAAATAATTAAAAATTTATATGAAATCACAAAAGACCCCAAATGGCTGGAGCAATCTTGAGAAAAAACCCCACAAAGTTTGGAGGTATCTTACTACCTGATATTAAACTATACTGTAAAGCAATAGTAATCAAAGCAGCATGGTACTGGCACAGAATAGCTCAGGAATAAACCCATGCCTATATGATGAATTAATATATGAAAAAGGGGGCAAGAATACACAATAGGGTAAAAACAGTTTCTTCAATAATGGTGTTAAGAAAACTGGATAGATACATGCAAAAAATGAAACTAGGCCACCTTCTTATACCATGTACAAGAATAAACTCAAAATGAATACAAAACTTAAATATGACTTGAAACCATAAAACTTCTAGAAGAAAGCATAGGCCATAAAATCTTGGACATTTCTCTTAGTAGTACTTTTTTTCTGATATCTTCTTGGGCAAAGGAAACAAAAGAAAAAGTAAACAAATGGAACTACATCAAACTAAAAATTTTTTGCACAGCAAAAGAAACTATCAACAAAATTAAAACACAACCCATTGAATGGAAGAACATATTCACCAATGATACATATGACAGGGGATTAATGCCCTGGCTAGTGTGGCTAAATAGATTGAGCACCTGCCTGCGAATTGAAAGGTCACTGGTTCCATTCCTAGTCAGGGCATATGCCTAGGTTGTGGGCCTGGTCCCTTTTTGGGGCACATGCGAGAAGAAACCAATAATGTTTCTCTTCCTCTCTTTCTCCCTCCCTTCCCTTCTCTAAAAATAAATAAATAAATCTTTTAAAAATATTATATATATATATATATAAAACTTATAAAACTCAACAACAAAAGAAGTCCAACTAAAAAATGGGCAGGGGTCAGTCCTGAACAGACACTTCTCCAAAGAGGACATACAGATGGCCAACAAACATGTGAAAAGGTGCTCAATATCACTAATCATCAGAGATATTCAAAGTAAAGCCACAATGAGATATCACTTCACAACTGTCAGATTGGCTATCATCAATAAATCCACAAACCACAAGTGCTAGAGAGGATGTGGAGAAAAGGGAACCCTTATGCACTGTTGGTGGAAATGCAGATTGTTGCAATCACTGTGGAAAACAGTGTGGAGAGTCCTAAAAAATTAAAAATAGAACTCCCTTATGACCCAGTGATTCCACTTCTAGATATATCTGAAGAAACCCCAAATACTCATTCAAAAGAATATATGCATCCTTATGCTCATTGCAATCTTATTTATAATAGCCAAGATTTGGAAGCAACCCAGTGCCTATCAATAAACAATTGGATAAAAATATAGTGGTGGTACATATATTACTCAACCATAAAAAAGAGTGAAATTTTACCATTTGGGACAGCATGAAAGGACCTAGAAGGTGTTATACTAAGTGAAATAAGTCAGTTAAAGAAAGACAATACCATATGATTTCACTTATATGTGGAATCTAAAGAACAATATAAATGAACAAACAAAACAGAAACAGACTCATAGATACAGAGAACAGACTGATGTTTTCCCGATGGGTGAGAAAACTGAAGGGATTAAGAAATACAAATCTGTAGTCACAAAATTGTCATGGGATGTAGTGTACAGCATAGGGAGTACAGTCAATAACTCTGTATGGTGCCCAGTGGGTGCTTGGATTATTGGGGGGAATCACTTCACATATTATGTAATTGTCTAACCATTATGTTGTATACCTAAAACTAATATAATATTAAGTGTCAACTGTAACTGAAAAATAAAAAAAGAACTAATCAGTGTTAATCAACAGCAAAGTTAATATCAAATTCACTTTCAAGGGTGTAATTTTACCTTTAGACTTTTAAAATGGCAGGAGAAATATGGGTTCATTTAATAAAAACAGAAAACACAGATAGGCCAAAAGGTAAAAATTATTCACTGTTTTGTCATATAGAGATAAAAACATATATATTTCATTTTATTTTTTAATGCTCATGTGAGGATATGCTTATTGATTTTAGAGAGAGAGAGGAAAGAAGAGAGGGAGAGAGAAGGAGAAACATTAATGTGAGAGATAAACATCAATCGGTTGCTTCCTGTACTCACCCCGACTGGGGATCGAACCCACAACCTAGGTATGTGCTCAGACTAGGTATTGTGGGATGGAACCCACAATAATTTTGTGCCTGGGATGATGTTCCAGCCAATTGTGCAGTTTGGCTAGGGCTAGGTATTTCTTATTGTATAAAGAGGATTATATTCATTTCCTGATTTTTCTGTAACTAAGATTTATAAGCTGCACTATTGGCTGAATTACTTTCGAGGTACACTCTCACTGTGATAATGCTCTTTAACCACTATTAATTAGCTTAAGAGGTTTTGTTTTTTCTTTTCCTGAATTGAACAGGCAGCCTTCACTTCTTGTCCCCAATCACTACTGTTAGCTTATCCTCAGGGGAAGGTAAACCACTGTCACCTGAGTGTGCCATAAGGCAAGAACTGCTCTATTTTTCAAAGGCATGCTGAATTTTTAAAGCCCAGCTGGAGTCCCTTGAAAGAGTGCGGAAGAACACTCACAGGAACAGAGCCCTGGGGGTGGGAAGGGAAGAGTGAGGTTAGGAAACATGGTAGGCAGAAGGATTCCTGGGCTTTCACTGCGCATAGCGAAGATCGCCCAATGCCTAAAACCTCCAAAGCTGAGGCAAGAGCAGGTTTTATGGGGAGGTGCCTGGCAGTCATGGGCCTCTGCCCCCATCCTCTCTAGTACAGTATTGCATACATACTCTGAAGTTAACGGAACACTTAGATTGACTAAAATAACGGTATGTTTAAAGATACTCTATGCCTTTATAAATGACCACAAAGAACTCTAGGCAGCTGTTGGACTCAGTTTAAGTGTTACTGGGGGAAATGGATTTCTGCATCATGTCCTAGGACCAACCTAATGATCAGAGTCACATCAAGTGTGTCAGTGGCACAGCAAGAATTTCCCTCTTTCTATTTTTTTCCCAGCTCTGTTAGGATTAGCTGTAACCAACAAGTGTCGCAAGCCAGCTGCATACCCTGTAGGAAATCTGGAGGTGAGAGAAAAGCTGGGCCAAGGTCGGCTGCATCTGTTTCTGCTCTATGCAGCTACCTCTTCACTGTTTCTGAGATCTTGGCTGGTAAATAGGAAAATACAGCAGGGGGTTTGAGTGTGTGTGGTGTCTTTCTGCCAATGTGTAACCCACCTGCAGTTACCTTTCTACCTTTTTAATGTGTAAAATAATACACATAACACAAGCTTATTTAAGAAAAAGGAAAAAACAAATTAATCAGGAAACACTAATCAGAAAAATGTATAAAAATAAAAATTATTTATAGTGATTCAAATCAAAGATAGTAATATAAATATATTTTTCCAAATTGAATCACCCTGTAAGTACTGTTTATATCCTGCTTTTTTTCCCCTTTGTATGGACTGAGAGTATCTCACCCCTGCTGTATTTGAATTGCACATTTGAATTGCAACCAAACCAAGTGCTGTTTCTTATTTATGCTGTTCTCTAACCAATTTTACCCACTGTAAAATTTTATTTTCATTTTGAGTCAGTCATAATTTCCCCTCCTGCCCCATGAAAGTCAATAGTACCCACTGTCCTCACAATTCAGCAAAAACAGTGTTATACAAAGAATGAGATCCTCTAGAACTGAGTCCCCATGGGTACTGCATGGAAGGAGTAGTACAGTAACAGAGGGAGGCAGAATGCTGGGTATCAGTTCTTTCTGCAGGAAGAAAGATGAATTTCCCTGGCAGAGTGAAGATTATTCAGATATCAGACAATGGAAATGCTGTAGAGGCAACACTTCGCAGAGGAGCTCAGGAAAAGGCTTTGAATCTCTGCCTGGGGGAGTACTGGGTTACGAGCCAGAAGTTAGCAAACACTTATGGATGGTTATGATGGAATAATGTACTCAGGTCATCTTTTTTCATAATCTCACAACAGAGAGATGTTTCCCTTTCAAACCTCTAAAATTATACATGTACTACATATTAATTTGAGAATAGATGAATATAATGAAGGAAATGTTTATCCTATATACTGTTTACTTACAGTGTTGTACCTTATTTCTTTCACAAAACTGGGGTCATGTTGTATATTCCTTCCTTCAATTCTGTGAGGTACTCCAAACCCTTTCAATAAAATCTTTCTATTATTTAAGCTGGGGTGTCACTTTTTGGTGTTTGATACCAAGAAACCTTAAGTAGTATACACACAAGAATTATGGGAAAGATAAAAGAAAAATTGAGGAAGACACTCAGGTCTAGTAAAAGGTGTTGTTCTCTATGGAACAAGTTTAAGTTAAAAAAACCAAACCAAACCAAAAACAAGCTCTCATCTTAAACTGCATGAAGAAAAGAAACTTATTGATAAATGGGACATGATTAAAAAGAGAATTAGTTCTTGCAGTAGCAGGAAAAGGTATTAGAAATTGAAGAGTCTTTAATTTCATTAACTTAGTAAATGCTTTCCAGAGCTTAGAAGTATCTAAAAAAATAAAATAAAATAAACCTCAGTATATGATATAGGACTCACTTAAGGATATGGGTGTGGGAAGAACCAAACAACAGCAACCCAGGATAGAACGTCTTTGAAGATTCTTCCGTTGGTGAAACCTCCAGTGTGAGACCAGACTAACCAGATGCCGTGCCAGGGAAGAAACACCGCAGCGGCCAATAGAGCAAGAAGGATGAGACGGATTGTTTCCTCAAAACAAGATTTTTTCAACATTTCCGTGTTTTGCAAATATTCTAAATTAAGTATGAACAGAGCACGAGACTTTGTTTCCTTTAAGATAAAGTGCATATTTTTCAATACAATTTAAAGACTCACTAAAACATTTAGTTTACAATGGTCACTTCAAAAGGAAGATCTTGTAAACATCAGCTCTTCTTGGATGACTTGTCAGATTTTCTCAATCCTTTTTCTTACTTAATTTTGTTAAAGAAACAGGGAAACTATTTTGAATTAAACTAACATTTGTATGCAGGTAAAATTGGATATATTCATCTCTAGGGTGAGTGAGTCCATCTTCTCTCTTAAGACCACACACACACACACACACACACACACACACACACAGAGTCCAGGGGTCAAAGAGACCAAATGTGAATTTTTTTTAAACATTGTGTGTACAGGCTAGAAACCTAAATTTGTCTATTATACTGCTCTTAAAATCAGGTCTTGTATGCCTGCTTTTGGTTGGTTTGTGTCCTTTTCTATCAAGTTTCAAGTTGCTACTGTATTTACTGCCAATCAATGTTCAGAGTTTACTAGGGCACTAATGGATTTTGATCAGTGATCTCAACTCTTCAAACTTTTCAGCCATTATATTGCACACTTTTAGCACCAGGTACTCATCTTCCCCAGTAGTTATAGAGGACATCACACTCACAGACAATGAGGAGTCATGGAAAATCTCAAACAGACTTCTGACTGTCAGTCTGCTTTTCAGAAGCAATTACTATTATTGGGCTCAATTCCACCGGTAGTATAGAGAGTTACATTAGTTCTGAAATAGCAGTCAGAGAGATACTTACATGTCTGTGGAGTTTGCATTTATTTCTGTTTTTCCTCTAACATGTAGTTATGGACAATAATGAGAGTAACTCTAGTGACTTCCTTTGAATACATTAACTTTAAAATGGACAGAAAAGTGAATGGTCACTGTAGCCGCTTTGAAACTCCATGCTAGGGGAAATGGAGAGGAGGTAGATATAGAAGTAGGGGAGGGAGAAATGTAAAGATGAAAAAAAGGTGATTTATTTTATTTTTCTAGGCAAGTTTCCCCAGATACATAAGAAAATGGAAAAAGGACTTCAATTCCCATGAGCAATATTATTTGTAGCTGAAGTTATTTAAAGCCACACCAGAAATTGATTGCTCTTTATATTCTTTGATAAGGTTTTGTGGGTTTTCTCTTATTTTACAGTTTGTGTGTATTTGAAAAGTTCCAATCTCATCTCAGTTGAAGAAAAAGGAAAAGATGATTCTTCCATTCCTTTAAGTTTTACCATTTTAAATCATACAAGTTAAATCTACCAGCAGATCCAAGGACCTCATTTAGGAATGATAGGTTAAGTCAAAAGTTCAGACACTGTTAAGGGCAAGAACAGATTTTGAGGCAAAAATCAAGATGAAAACTAAATTAAAAGAGCAATTTTCCCCTCAGAATAGGATTGAGATACCCAGAACTCCTTTTTATCAGGTGCTAGTATATAATGGACTCCGTTCTATTGTAACCAAAATTACTTTTAGAGTAGATGAACGCCTTGCAAGGGGTTGCTGCTGTGGGTTATCTCCGAGAAGGGGTAACATGGATTCTGTTTAGGTCCACATCTTGGTTTAGCTATTCAGATTTTATAAGAAGTTCAATTCCAACCCCAACATGCACTTTGATCTATATCTAACTGGAATCAAAGAGCAACTGGTCAAGTGTTGATCAGGGAGTATAACCTGAAATATATAGTTGCCAGGTAGCTACCAAAACTCCAGGAAGTGCCCTGGTGGTGTGGCTTGGCTGGCTGGAGTGTTGTCCCATGGAGATAGATCACAGGTTTGATTTCTGACCAGGGCACTACGCAGGTTGTGATCCCCAGTCAGGCTGCATACAAGAAAACAACCAATCAATGTTTTTCTCTTACACTGATGTCTCTCTCTCTCTCACTTTCTATGGCTCTAAAAGCAATGAAAAAATGTCCTTATGTGAGGATAAACAATTTAATAATAATAATAATAGATCTCTGAGAAGTACTTGAAGGATATGCTTTACACACACTTATAGAAACTTAAAATCTTTCTGTAGATGATCATTCCATGAAAGAATAGGTTCCCAGACCATATCATTAGCTTCCAGAACAGCTTTTACTGAGTTATGCTTTCCAAGAGTGGCTAGTTTTACAGTATGTAGGTTGGCACAATCAGATCAGATATATTTTTTCTGAATAAACGCTAATAACTTGCTGGCTTGATTGGTTCACACCCTTTGCCTCAATTTTTTTTTCCATGGGAGGAAACCAAGCTATTTTTTGGCTGGTGTGTTTTCAAATTGCGGTGAGTTCTTAGGCTCTCTCCAAGTACTTAGACTTCTTTGGGTTCAGGACTCAGACTGCTCTCTCTAGTCCGTAGGTAGGCTGCACTGCCTCTCGTCAGCGATGTCTCATCCATAGGCAAAGAAGGCTGCTAAGGACGTTGTCAAAACTTGGAAATAAGACAAAAGGACGACTACATGTCATTTCAATATAATTTGGGATTGTTACTAGTAGGTTTACCAAAGGATTACTTGATTCTTTAGCAAAATATACTTTTGTTTGATTTATTATTTACTATTGATTAGGGCTTGAACTCCATATAGTTAGAAGACTGATAAATTATGAATAATTTTTACTAGTATAAATTATATGCATTCTTTAGTAGAAAACTATAAACCAACAGATTATGGTTTTATTCCTTAATGGACATCAACCAGTTTTTTAAAATTCAATCTATCAAACATTTCATCACTTCTTTTCTGATTGACTGCAAATGCTCATTGAACCAGTTTTACTTGCTGCTCTTTCCATCATTGATGAGTTAAACCCATCTTTGACATGTGGTCACTATGTATATGAGAATTATATTTTTAACATTTTGAAAATTATACCTTGAAAAATCCTTTTTATATTCTCTGAAGGCCATCTTATAATATTTTAGGGTTTCATCTGTCTAAAGAGCTCTCTATTTTTAGATCCCTGTAAGTCACATTCTTATTTCTGATGATTTTTTATGAAAAGGAGGATGGTGTTATGACCACTGAACTAGAGTCAGACAGATTTGAGCCAGAATTGCAGCTTCCTGGTATACTTTGCAACTTTGAACAAATCACTTAACTTCTCTGGTCATATTTTTCCTAGGACAGAATGAATCACATGTATTGCAACAATTAAGTTTCTCTGTTTATTCATCACTGGTAACATAACCTCATTTAATCTTAATCACCTCCTTAAAGGCTTCATCTCCAAATAGAGTCACATTGGGGTTTAAAGCTTCCACATTATGGGTTTAGGGGAGATACATTTCAGTTCATAACATATATTTGCTACTGGCAATGTTAGCTCTCAGTTCTTGAGTTCAGCAAAAAAAAAAAAAAAAAAAAGAATTAAGAGCCAGTAACTCTAGCACAAAAGGAAATTTATTTAGCACACAAAGCAAAAGTATGCTTACAGAAAAGAATTGAGTGGGCTGCTCAGATAGCTGCGTTGGCCTTTTAGAAAGTCACAGAGGCAGAAGAAGTGAGCCAGCTGGGCTGCATGGACTCAGAAAACAAGTTACAGAGCAAAAGAAGGGCTCTTAGAAACAGGTTCAGGAGATTAGCCCAGGACAAGCTGCTGCTGCCTGCTGCTCCCCTGGTTGCAGGTCTCATGGGGACTCTTAGAGCCCAGCAGGAAGAAGCAAAGATACATGCTCAAGGAAAGAAGCTGGGGATGTCATGGGCATGCTCCAGGAAGAGCATGCACTGGGTCCTTTTCTTAAGAGTTTTTATCAGTTTTCTAAAGGTGGTAATTTCAGGGTAGGGCTCTGGAAAGGATCTCAACAGAATATTCATCAGATTCCCAGAGGTGTTCTTTAATATGCCGATTCATCAAAATGAGCATATAGGATCAGGGCTGTGGTCTCTACTGATTGATTGGTACTAGGGTGCGGGGCTCATTGGTCATCGCATCTGATCCTGATGCAGCCATGATATCACTTAATCTGGTTTTGCTGCTTTTCTGAGCCTGGAGCTGAAATGCAATTGAGGCCTAGATGTTATCCATAGCTTGACAAAACTCTGTCTCTGTGGTCAATAGACCAGAGGCTTGGTCCCTAAGACTATTTGATACTGATTGGAATCTCACTGTCCTGAGGGCTTAATGCTTAAGGGAGTGGTCGTGCAAGGGAGAAGGAGGCAGAGGAGTCAGGGTGAGCGATGAGGACAGTCTGAATCAGCAGTCAGTGTCAGTTTTCCCATTCTACTTGCCAAGGAATTTTTACTATTCTGCCTCATATTTCAGTAAAAAGTTTACTTAAGGCAAAACAAAAGGCAAAAACACAAAAGAAAAAAAACCATTGGATTCCTGGAGGAAAAAAATAAACAGATTTGAGACTGCATTTAAGAAATGACCTTAATGCTGATGCTTCCTAGGTAACATTTCTTTTTCTACAGCTTTTGTCCCTTTTGGGGTGGACATCCAGCAAACAGTTCTTTGCTCCTTCAGTCTTTTAACAACATGAACTTTTACATCACCCATCCAAGGCCCATTTCAGGTAACTATCTCTTTAGCTTTCTCAGTTCTGATGAGATATTCCACCCCTGACACAGAAGGTTGTGACTCCCTAACACACCTCGACCATCCCCCAAACCAAATCTTCCTAGAGGTGGTGAGATTTCTTCTTTGGGGAATTTTATTTCAATAAGCTTTTTTTGTTGTTTTTTTTGAAGATGGAACTAATCGTATACGTAGATACATATATGTATATATGTGTTATACATATAGATGTATATATACATATTTTTTTAACAAAAAGGTGCCCAATTATTTCAGAATCCCTTAGTTAATATGAAACATAGGAAAAAAGTTCGATAAAAGAAATTATGTAACACATTCATGTAAGTGAGACTTTGGTAAACTGTATAGCTAAAACTCCCCATATGTTATATCTAGGCCTCCTTCTCCTACACAAACTTTAATTTATAACAAAAGAAGGAGAATGAAATTGAATAAGAAGAAAGAGAGGGCTGGAAAGACATAGGCAAGGTTGTAAGCTAGAACACGGCTGTTTACCTTAGAAGCGAATGAACACACAGAGAAGAAAGGCTTTGAAAAGCATATACTCAAATGTCAGACTAAAAGCAGAAGTGAAAGATAAAATAGAGTTCCACATCCTCGAATGGAATCATATGTCTACTCTTAGGAACAATGCAGTTGATTTCCAATTATTTGGCTTGAGTGTGCTGGTTGTCTAAAAATTCGGCAATTTAACTATTTGCATATGGAGAAGCAGGACTGGAAGTTCTTTGTAGAAACAGACATCTCGGTTTCTCCCACACAGGGCCCAGGATAATTCCCGTAAAGGAGCACACATTGATAAAGTGTTCAAAGTGATTTTCTGGGTCAAGCCCTGCATTACAACAAATATGGATTCAACAGAAAAGTAAGACTTAAATTGCTTACTCTTCTTTTATAACCATAGTTCCTTTTGCTGCTGCCTAGATTGTAACACAAGCAAATAAATCCTTTTAATTGGCCCACCCCCAGGGGCAAACAGCTCGCCCCAGTAAGTAATCATGTGGAAGAGTGGAGGCAGCAGAGGTGGGGTGCATCCTGCTGAACAATCTTTGCTTTTATTTTACCAACTGATTTTAAAAGGCTGTATTGTAACTTGGCATTAAATATTTAAGAATGATATTTAGGTAAGATTGATTCATTTAACAGGCATAATGGAGTGGGGAAGCCGCATGGAGCGACTAAAGGGCTTCACAGTGGGAAATCTATGCTAGCAGGCATCAATCCGCACCTGGTAATGACCATGAATAGGCTCGTCGTCTTGCTATTTAAATAAATTGATGTGCAATTCATCTGCTGTTTAGAGCCATTGGAAATGCACTGCACTAACTCTATTCCTTGGCAAGCATCCCAATTAAGTGCCTGGGTCATTTATCAGAGTGCCAAATGTAGTTTAAGTTGCTACCAAGCTTCTACCATTTACCAAAATGGCAATTTGTTCTAAAAGGGGCTACAGGGGATAGGGCTGAGCAAAAGGGTGTAGTAGGAAAGAGGCTGAAAGCAGACAACTGCACTTCAAGTCCTGACATCTCCACTAAGCAGCATGTCCCATTGAATCTCCCCAAAGTTGAATCGTTTTCTCTATAGTGGGAAAAATAATGTGTCTGCTTTACTTTTTTGTGAAGCACAAAACAAGATAATAAATGTGAAAGTACATTTCAGTTTATAAAGTGCTATTCAAATTATGAGTTTTCACTAATAGCATAATCCTTGTATGGGGCACCCTAAGTGTCCACCATTATTTCCCATCATGTTCCAACTGGTTTCCTCCCCTCCCTTTTCTTGTCTTGTCTCAGAGCTGGGAGGAGAATCACAGTGTCAATCTTTTAAAAGGTTCACAGCTTATAAGATACCTAGGTTTGTATTTCTTGGTGCTAAAATGTTCAGAGTAGTCTTATCATTTTTTAGCTACTTCTTGGTGATTTATAAATCAATAAGAGAGCACTTTAAAAGCATTTAAAATAGGTATGATCATAAAAAGAAGCTAGAAAATTTGAGCACTTAATTTATTTTATGCTAAGACTTTTTAATAGATTTTTGTTGATTCCAGTCATTTTGAAACATTCCATTCTCTCTTTCATGTTGCCCAGTTGGACATGTTTGGGTTTGGTTGTGGAATATAGAAACATGATTTATGCTTTTTAATTTTGAAGATCTATAACTCTAAACCAATTAAGTCCATGCTTTGCATTGAAATGGGAGTTCTGAAAAACAAAGTGCTTACTTTTCAATAATGAATTGTCTCCCATTGAAAAGTTTGAAACAAGCAATAGAATGGGTTATAGTCATTGGTGGTTCATGTTTCTTGCCAATTCAATTAAAGGAAGTACAGAGTAGCCCACTAAAAGTCCAGCGGTAGAGTATGCATATTAGGAATTGTGTTGACTTAAGTTATTTACCATTTTGCTTCCTGTGATGTTAGCTTTTCTAATTATCTTGTATACATTATTAAATAGCACAATTAATAAGATGGTTGACTAGTTTGCTGAATATTATTTAATCATTAATGTCTGATGTATTTCAATATCCTCTATGATTAGACCTGATGGCTGACTTAGTCAAATGAAGATATTTCCATTAAGGGCAAGCAGTGCAATAATAATTCAACTACATTGGGGAGACCAGATGCAGTGTCTCCTTTTAAGTAGCAAGGTGATTATTTTCCAACACCTCTCACCATCCTATGGCAATTGCTGTTATATGAGCTACAACTCTTCTGTCTACTCAGCCTTGTCTATTGGTTTTTCTTTCCTTACTAACTGTCACCAGAAGACTGTTTTTAACAAAAATCTAGTTGGTATCAAGTTTTTTCCCCCCTTATAGAAGCACTGGTTATATCCATAAAGTTTAGTGGAAAAAACAGCTGGCAACTCTGTTCCCAGATTTGCTTGGAACAGAAGTTTTACTATTTTTCAAGGGAACATTCTTAGCAAGATATTAAGAAAGAAAGAGTGGCAGCAGCTGGTTAGGGAGATGGTGGGACACTGCTAAACTAGATGCTGCCTACCTGGAGTTTTGATATAAATAGATGCTAAATTCTCTGACTAATCTTTTATGTAGTAAAAAAAACCCAGTAGAATTCACAAGTCCCTTCTTTAACTCCAATCACTCCCTATATAGTACTGTGATACTGTATTTTTGCTAAACTATAATCTTTAAAACATATAAAATCATGCCAGTTATGATATGAAATGAACACATGCCAGCATTTTATTATTAACTAATGAGGAAACCATTAAAATGTTATAACTCATTTAAAGGAGAATCTGAAGAACAGACTTATATACACAATCAAGAATGATGAAATAAATCTGCTTACAAATGCAAGACTCAACATCCTATGGACCCTAAAGTAATGTTTGAAACCATCTTTTCTAAAGGGTGGAAATTACCTCTATTCCTACTAGACAATGGATAATTGCATTTCTAAGGACAAGAATCATGCTCATTACTATCAATTTTTTACAGCTGATAGAATGGTAAAATAACCTAGTCAAAGACAAAAAAAGAAAGAAAGAAAGAAAGAAAGAAAGAAAGAAAGAAAGAAAGAAAGAAAGAAAGAGAGAGAGAGAGAAAGCACTTATGGAATCTGACACCCCAAAGGATTTACTAGACAACATTGAGAGGGCATTCTAAGTTTCTCCCCCACAATTTCAAAATCTTTTATAATCTCTCCTAATGCTTTTAACGGGATGATGTCATTTTGAATGATATCAAGATTCTCAACTTTATGTCCACTAAATATCAGCCCCTTGGCCACTAGAGGCCACTTATCAAGGTTGTGAGGCCTTTTTCCTTATTCCCCCTTTTGCCCTGACCTCTATGGTCTTCCTTACTAAACACTCCCTACCCCTATTCCTTGAAAAGGCATTAGTAGGTACTCTTAAGGCTTGTGGTCTGTACTGCACACACTTTGCTAATGCTGCTAATACAACATCATGAACAGAAAAGAAAGAGACTCTCTGAAAGAGAGAGCTCAAATGATGGCTTTATACTCAAGTATCTCTAGGCTTCAGAAAGAGAAGTGAGGAAACTACATTTTTACTGAAAGTGGAATAGCATATGGATGGAGGCTCACTCTATTTTTTATACTCCAGCCCTATGAACATGTAACTTACTCTATCTTCCTTCGTAACATTCTCTACTAGATATCTGTCTGCCTTTGTTCCAGAATGTTCTACTGTCACTCCCTCTTTCTTGCAAAAACTTCTAGAGGAGGGGAGAACTTAGCTTAATCAACTCCTGAATACTCTCTGGAAGGTTTATCTGGTCAGATGGACCTCAAACATGCCTTGTCCCCTTTGTGCTACCATAATCAGGGACTCAGACAGCAAGACCCAATGGACAGGGACTTTGGGTGTCAGAAGTCTAGATATAGAAGCACTGTTAGAGATTATTTATAAAGATACTTGCCCTAGGGCCTTGAGCTTGGAATGCTAATTTATGACAGAGATCTAACCTGGGTAGACAATCACAAGGAACTATGGACACCTGGGCTGAAGATGAAACAGAGACTATATCTGGGCTGTTATTTTAGTCTGCACAAAGATGAGTACCAGGCTAAGGTCCACATGAGAAAGAGTCGGCCCAGGAAAGATTCAATCACAGAGAAGGAGGAGAACTCCAGGAGGACGAGGGCAATGACAGCAGTGTGGCTCATGAGCTGGAGGCCAGAGGCCAGAATAGGGGCAGCGAGTTTGACTTACAGCTGAAAAACCTGGATCTTTATACATTGCGTTGGGTCGAGTGTTGGGTCCCTTGCACACAAGGTTCATATGGAGGACAGTGAGTCTCTGGATGGCTAATTTGACCCTTTTCTGCATCAGAGGGCTGTGGGGTGGCAGACGGTAAGGAAGAGTCAAGCAGCTGATACGGAATATTGCCTCTGAATTAAACTGTAGTTGCTGTAACTGAAAACTCCCAAGGAGACATATGACATTTGGAAGCATGCGGACTTGCCACTGAGGTTTTAAGTATACAGCTCAGAGCCTGCTGTGAAGTTCTGTCCTCAGATACAGGACTCGATTATGATTCCAGGTGGTTAGTGAACCCACTGCCAAATATCTGTGCCTATCCACTAGCTTTTGTAGATTCATAAATCACAGAACACATTTTATCTTGAATTTTAATTTTATTTGCCCTTACAGAGTGATAAAGTCAATAAAAGTGAGGTTCATTTACCCTTAAATAATTAAAATCTTGGTTTTAAACAGCTATTAGATGTTCAGATAGTCAACTGAATCCATTTTTAAAGTGCATTAAAACCTCAGTTTTCATGAAATAAAAGGGTACTTCAGCTCCTCAAAGGCAAAAATTCTGTGTCAGATTACTTACAGACCAAGTCTACCTTACACTTTCTGACCATTTGATCTTTAAATTAGCATTGCAACTTATTTATGCAAATTGCTAAGTAGATACATACAGCACATTCTTCTAATCTATTATAATTTTCTAGAATGAGTGACTTACTCTGGGCACCGGAATTGAATCCTCATTATTTGGTACATGTGTGCTCTCTCAAAAGCTGGGCTTTGTGAGAGAAATATTTCCAAAGTGAGCACATTTTTGAGTAAGCAGAGATAGTACAGAGAAGAGGAGGGTTTAGAATGTGAGGAAAGTCTGTAGGAATCAACACTGTAATCTTATAAAATAACTAGAACCAGTACGATGGCTTTAAAGGAGCACTGCCCTGTTTAGGGCAGAAATACTTAAAAAATTGCCTTGTCCTCTAAATTTAAAAATAGATTTAAAAAGCCTTGAAATTTTTTGAAATATTTCTTGGTTCATTAGACAATATAAATCTTAACTTCATACTGAGTCCTCTATAAATGAAGTTGACTTTTTGGTGTATGATGATTATAAAAAGTTAATAATCGGGGCAATCCACAACTTATAACACTGGATATTGGTTTGTTTTTTTTTTTAAAGATTTTATTTATTCATTTTTAGAGAGGGGAAGGGAGGGAGAAGGAGAGAGATAGAAACATTAATGTGTGGTTGCCTCTCATGTGGTCCCCACTGGGGACCTGGCCTGCAACCCAGGCATGTGCCCTGACTGGGAATCGAACCTGCGATGCTTTGGTTCGCAGCCCGCGCTCAATCCACTGAGCTACGCCAGCCAGGGCTGGATATTGGGTTTTTTAAAGTCACCTGTTTCACAATCTTTGAACAAATTCATATAATGTATCAAGGAAATTTTTTGGTAAAAATGGATTATTTTGAGGTTGTCATTAAAGAAAGTTAATATTCTGCTCTTTTAAGTTTGTTGAAATAAATAGTTTTAGCTTAGATAATTTTTCAACATGATGAATGTTGATAAAAATATAATATTAAAAGTGACAGATGAGTTGTGTTGTCTCCATTACTTATTTTCTACAAATAGATTGACTGAGTAGAACTGGCTAAGTAGTTCTTTTTTAATTAATGACTGTAGGTGCACAATATAAAACAATTGAAGTCAGTAATGCCTTCTATATGATTCCAGTTAGTTCAGCTTTCTATGTGCCTTAGTTTCCTCATTTTTAATAACTGATGCTTTTCTCACTATACTGATTTGAGGATCAGACAAATCAATGCATGGAAAATTTAGGTCCATCACACATTAAATTCTCAATCAGTGACGTTTTTATTATCATCACTATCTCTATTATTGGCTGCTCCATTCAAATCCACATGTACACTTTCCTCACCTAGATTGTGCTTATTCTTTCACAACTTCCCCCTTCCTCTCTTGTCTGTTGAATGTATCTTCATTTCAAGTTTCTTTCCTGAGTCATAAAATCTTCCCTGAACTGAGGCTGTCCTTTCGTGGTTCTGCAGATTGCACTTTGTGCAACGCCAGTGGGCACCCTTTACATAGGGTCATCGGACTCGCAGAGTTATTATGATAATATCCTGGCAGATAGCACAAGGTGTCTTGAAAAGGGCGTTTTATGCCAATTTGTATAAAGTCAAATTTTAGGCTAGTGGAGGTGCAATTATTATTCATCATTAAGCTGTCCCTAATTTCTAAGCGTAGGATAGTAGACAGAAAGCTAGGTTTGGCGTGTATGATCCTTGAGAATGGGGAATGCAGGCGGCCAAGAAATATTTGTTCAGTGATTCAGATTGTCGCCTTTAACACAAGAACAAAGTTGCATCAATTTTGGTAAGAATTTTAGGTTGGAAGATCTTAAATTCTGTTAGTTGTCTTGCTCAAAGCTGTGCCTGAGACCTTGGTCTGTAGCCACAGGGATTAAATAGCCTCCACAAAACAATGAGACCGACCATTTCTCTGTGTGTCAGCTTTCTGATTTTAAAATTGGGTTAAGAGCACTTGTCCTGCAGGTCTAATTCTCAAAATCAAATAAGCTTATGTTTGTAAAAATGGCTCATAAATATAGGATATTATATATTTTAAAAGATTTTATTTATTTACTTTTAGAGAGAGGGGAAGGGAGGGAGAGAGGGAGTGAAATATCAATGTGTGGTTGCCTCTCATGTATCCCCTCCTGGGGACGTGGCCCGCAACCAGGCATGTACCATAGACTGGAAATTGCACCAGTGACCCTTTTGTTTGCAGTTCGGTGCTCAATCCACTGAGCCACACAATCCAGGGCAGGATATTATATTTTGTTTCACATGTCTTGGAAAAACTTTCCCAACTTCTTTTTTCTTATCATAAGTATGAGCATTGCATTTGTCTCCTTTCTACACTTTTCCTGAAGGCCGACATGGGCACGAGTTGGGTAAGTGGCATCTCTAGTCTGCAGTTCATGGTGTGAAAGCAGCTGTTGGTAAAAGCTGCATCTCAAGAAAGGGCTTGGTCAGATTTTTAGTCTTTTGGAGCTCATTGAAAGGGGGCTTAGGGAAGGTGAGGCATCCAAACAATGAGACAGAGAAGTCTAAGGAGAAAGCAGGTTTGAAGAGATCAATGGGAAGTGGACCCTGGAGTGAGCAGAAGAGGAAGCTGCCCGTTATGGGGGCCATTTTTCTGATTATCTGGCTATGCTATGGCTGTGTTGGGAGCTCTTGGAAGCATAGCCCTGAACAGACACAATTTCTGTGATTTAAGATCATGAACACTAAAATTCAAAGTGACACTTGAGGAATCTTAACATTTGGCTCTTAGATTAAGAGACAGCTTGTTCCTTTTTACAAACACATGGTTTCCTAGACTAAAGACTGAGCAACCCTGAATTTAGTAAGCAAGGCCTAAGTGGAACATAAGCTGGTGCTTTAATAGAATGAAAACGATGCTCCCAGTTCCCATAAACATTCATTTTTTCCAGCTCATGTGCACCTTTTCTCGGGGATGAAATCAATCTTTTTGAAATGAGGAAATGAACTGTGTCACTAGCCCTCAGAGTTATGAGTGAAAAATATGGTGGATGTTCAGCCTCTCACAGGTGCAGAAAAGAATTCAGCATGTTGAAAATGTCATGCCGACCCCTCAGATGGTTTTAGCCTACATTTACCAAAATCTTACTAAATTTGAATTCTTTACACTCTCAATTTATCCTATTTTTAAAATTCTTTATAAAAATGTAGAAATCATTATGCTTTTCTTAAAAAATGAAATTAGCTCTGGCTGGTGTAGCTCAGTGGATTGAGTGTCAGCCTGCGAACCAAAGGTTTGCAGGTTCTATTCCGTCAGGGCACCCGCCTGGGTTTCAGGCCAGGTCCCCAGTAGGGGGCATGTGAGGGGCAATCACACATTGATGTTTCTCTCCTTCTCTTTTTCTCTTCCTTTCCCTCTCTCTAAAAAAATAAATAAACTATTTAAAAAATGAAATCATAGGCCTTTTTAGCCAGAAGGGAACTTAGACAACATGGAGTCAAATCCCTTCAATTTAAAGATGAGATACTGAGGCTCAGAGAGGTGAAGTGACTGTCTAAAATCACAGAGCAGAAAGTTGTAGAGCTGGGACTCAAATCAAGTTTTCTTCTTTCTCTTTCCTTTACACTACACTATAAAAAATAAATAAATCAGCTTCTTCTCAGCACTGTCAACTTGATTTTGTGGCACTCAGCTACAGATAACATAATGATTAAGCGCATAGTTGATTTCTGACCCTGTCTCCATTGTGGGTATGGGTAAATTATGGAATCCAAGTTTCTGTTTCCACATTTGTAAAAAACTGTGGTACATTTACACAGTGGAATACATCATGACCATAAAAAGGAAAGAAATCCTACCTTTTGGACAGCATGGATGGACCTGGGGATTACTATGCTAAGTGAAATAAGGCGGTCAGAAAAAGACAAATACATACGATCTCACTTATATTTGGAATCTAGTGAACAAAATAAACTGATGAACAAAATTGTGACATAGTCATGGACACATGGAACAGACTGACAGCTGTCAGAGGGAGGTGGGAGGAACTAGATAAAAAACGCTGAAGGGATCGGCCAAAGAACATACATGCATAACTCATGGACCCAGGCAACAGTGTGGTGACAACCAGAGGGAAGGAGGGTGGGGCATGGGTGGAGGCCAGCAAAGGGGCAAGAAATGGGGACAGCTGTAATGATGTGAACAATAAAAAAGTGGATAATGATTGTACTATCTCATTTAATCCACACAATCCTATGATGGAGTGTTCATGTACAGTATATAAAGCCAGACAGAGTAACTGCTTAATAGATATTAGCTATTATCTGTATGTTTACATTTGAAAAACAAAAATTTTTTGAGGACACTTTGTGGTTAGATGCTTCTGCAGTGAAAAAATGTTATAATCAATGTTCCTTGGGCTCTAAAAATTTTGAATTCCTGATGAGCAAATTGAGGTGTTTCAAACTCAAACACTTCATATAAATATACTTGAATTACTTTTAGAAAGATCTCCCAGGATTTTTAACACCAGATAATCAATTTCAGTTATATTCCATTTGGATAGCAAGAATAAGTGCTTTACTAAAGGGGAGAAAATAGTCCAGCCCGCTTGCCTGCCTTGGCCTGTGGTGTTCCCTCAGCTTGGAGTGCTGTTCCTTCCTGTCTGTCCAAATTCTGCTCATCCTTCATGGTCCTGGCTCAGTTACAGCAGGAACCATGAGCTAGCTTCCTGCGCTTGCTTCTGAAAAAGCATTTGTCACTGTTATTAACAAGTTTCAAAATGGATGTTGCTCTTCCCAGGTAGTCTCTGGCTTCCTCTTGCCTCAAGATTAGATCTCCTGTCTCTGCACCATAGCGCCCCCACATTTTCCTTCACAGAACTTGGAGAGCTGATGTGACATTCTGGCTAGAACACTGGCCCTGCTGCCGGTTACCTGGGCTCTAACTTTGGCTCTGTCATTTCTCGGATATTTGATTTGAATAGGTCACACACCCTTTTTGTAGATGTTTCTTCCTTTCTAAAATGGAGCTTACATGATCCTCTTTCAGGTGGTCAATATGAGGATTAAATGGCTAATTCATTTAAGTAAATAATAAAAGTTAGCCATTATTATCTCACAGTATCACGATTGTCTTTTCACTTGTCAGTATATGCTTCTATGTTATAAGCTTCATGATGTTTCTACTCCTAATTGTCTCATCATTAGATTCTCGAAGGCCAAGCAAAAATATTCATTAACAGAAGGGAAGTGAAGCTGTGTGATTTTGAAGAGCAGGCATTATATTTTATTCATCTGTCAATACCAGACAGTACCAAATACAGGCCTGGGTCATTGATACTCAGTAAATGTATGATGAATAAATGAAGGCACATTTTTCCTACAGGCTTTCCAACACTTCTCTCTGCCAAGCCCAGGAATTAATTGCTAAAGCCTTTGTGCTCCTGGGTTCTTACAGCACTTAGCTGGTTCCTTTCCTGCAGCATTTATGCATGACTGCTTGCATCGTAATGTTTGCACTTTTATGTCCCTGACCAGGTTTTGAACTCCTTGAAGATCAGGGCCTGTGTTCATAATAGCACTCCCTTAGCATTTAATGTAGCGTAAGTGCCCAAGTCATGTTGACTGCAAACTGACATTAAAGAGCCGTGACTTTGGTTGAGGGTGATCTAGAAAATGTTGAGAATCTTATTGATCACTGAGTCCCTAGTTCCATCATGATTTCACTCCAAAATGTTTGTTTAAAATAAGCTTCTTAAAAAAATAAAATAGAATAATAAATTTACTTTAAAACTGTGGCAAATAGTCATTCTCAGATAAAGTTCCAGGAAAAGTTATTTTCCATTTGCTCCTTACTCCATAGTCTATTATTTAAAACTACACATTGTATTTTTTTAAAAAACTTTCTTCTTCATGCTGTGTAATACTTTGAATCCTCTTAAAAAAACATACACACACATTCTTTATTTTAATTTAAGCTACTGAACTTTCATACTGTTCTCTGGAGGCATAAGGCCAGCTTGTTATAATACCGACATTGAGATCAAGTTGAATCAGCAGCATCTCAGAAATGCATGTTGTAGCTGAACACAGCATCCGGCGTTGTCTGTGTTTTTATTTCAATAGCCGTCATGTCAGGGCTAGAGCACGCATTCTTTGCCCGGTTTGTTAATTCTGCCAAAATGTCATTCCTGTCAAAGTGTATACAGAGGCCCACAGTAGATGTTAAAAATGTAGACTTGTGGAAAATTGATGTTAATATGATTTAGCTTTTGAAGCCAAGATGCTTTTCTTTATAAGTGTTTTGGTTTTGTCATGCCTCAGCATAAATACTGCTTTGTGTGTTTGCCTTTCATAAAGGAACTCATTTGTTGAAATATCGTCACACAACTAGTAATTAGGCATCAGGATTATCCCTAAATTCCGCCAGGGCACTAAGGGTCACATAGGTTTATAAACGTTTAGCTAATGAGTTAGACTCATTTTTAAAAATTCATTTGTCATGCTTATTAGAATGAACCTATATTCCTTTATTACCTAGTACAAATCTTCTGCATATGAAGCCCAGAGCATAAAATTAAAATTGCATGAAACTTTGATCTCCTTCTTCATTAATCATGCTAGATAATTATACACAGGTGTCAGCCTCTATCTAATGGCAGACGCTTTCTGACCCTCAGTCTAATGCTGAATATTTGCCGTGTGCACTTGAAAGGGGACTGAGATGTGTACAATACAAACCATACTCATTTCTTTATGCCATGAGTTGAAAATTTTACCTGCATTGTACTTAGGGATAACTTTAATTAGGAATATCTGACAGCTAATCCAAGGATAATGAATTTGAGGGCTTAAATGAACAAAAGGATAAAAAAGTATAGGAATAGGTCAAATTAATTTTTGCAAAATTAAATATTCATTTAGAAAATGTTTTGAGACCTGTATTTGAGTTTCTTTGTTTAGTTTTCCTAATATGTTACCTGGAATAACAAAATAGTGATCACTTTATAATTCAATAATCAGATGGTATTGCATCTAGTGAAATACATAGTGTACAATGCTCTTTGAAAAGTGTTACATGGTGGCATATTAAGTCCTGTGCGACTGAGAATAGTCTGATGATAGAATAAATCTTCAATCCATTGATTCCCTTTGCTGTAAATTTAAATGCCTATTCTTAACTTTCAGTCGGGCTGAGAGCACTCCTGCTCTGAGAACTTCTCTCCCACAAGACCCAGAACTTCTCTTACTCCCCAAAAGACTACAAGCAAAAGCCACACCCAGAAGTTCCCCGTTTCCTTATCTGTCCTTAAGCTGGCCACGCAAACAGATCTCCATCCTGTCTGGAACGTGGGCTTGTGGGTTTCAGAGTTGCTATCTACTTGCAGCAGCTCTGTTTCAGGATCTGGAGTCCATTGCTGTCAGTTTCCATGCAGCGGTTGAGGACCCATGTGCTGCACTGCACTGGATCACAGTATCCCAGAGAGTGGAGCACAGAGAGGCACGCATCCCAGCATGGGGCCCTGCTTCTAGGAGTGAGCTTCCAACCATGTGAAACCTAAGCCCCTGGTGGGCCCAGCATCTGCCTGGTCCCATAGGCTCTCCTGTCCATGTGGGGAGCAAGGGCCAGAGGCCCAGAGTGTCCAAGTGCCAAAAGCCAGGGCCAAGAGCCTGCACCCAGCACCAAAAGCCCAGAGGAAAAGAGAGCTTGCACTATGCTCCCAAATCCCCACACCAAGAGAGAGAACTTGTCTGCACCTTTACTTTAAAAAGAGCCTTACCAAAGTCCCATGAACACAGAAAGCCAGGGAAAGTGTCCAGCTTTCCAATCAATGGCCATGTTTGCCTTTGCTCTTTTTCCAGACTTAGGCAGAAGTCCCCAGGCACCCTGGGTGGGGTGTCCAGCCCCCACAGCTCACACAGGTGCTGTGTAGCCTGTGTCACCAGCTAAGAGCCTCTAGGCTTGGCTTATTAAGTTCCAGCTCTAGTTCCAACCCCAGAGTTCTCTGCCCCTCCTTCTGTCAACTACATTGTCTTCATAATAGCTTCTTGTCTCAGGCAATTCCCCTTTTTCAGGCAGCCCCTTCCTTAGCAGAAGATAGGCTGCTGTAGTTTGCTGTCCTGACACCCTTTCCATGCCCCTGCCTTTCCTGCCAAGAAGGGGAGCAGTTTCTGTGCTGGATTTGGGGGTAGGGTTCCCCTGGCCTGGGTATCTGCTTTCCAGTGATTTCTGTTCTGGCCTACCCCTTTACAGTATAACATGTGAGTTATGCCTATATGTGTTTCGTTTACTCTGTTTTGTTTTCCCAGGAATGCCAAAAATAGAACCTTGTTACTGATATCAAAATCATATCAAGGACTCCAAATATTTAGGACCATATGGGAGCAACATTCTTAGAAATAAAGTCAAATGTTAACCTAGTCAGTGAGTTTAAAATTAGTCAGCAAGACTTTTTATAATGATATTAATTTGCTTAATACAGATATCTAGTATGCTAGATATGTAATGTAGAAACCAGATGTATTTCAAATAGCATAAATTGTACAGTAATTCAGGAATTGTTTACTATAAATCACCATGCTAGTTCCTGGAGATACAGAGATAAAAGAATTCCTAATCTTAAGGAGTTCACAGACTACTGGGGAAGAAAATTTAGCAAACCAAGTAATTACAACCGTGATTTGCCAGGAGTGCTATAGAAACTCAGAAAAGAGGTTCCTATTCACAGATGAAGGTAGGTCAGGAAAGAACTCCTTGGGAGAGTGATCCCAGTGGACAGTCCTTAAGAAAAATTACTTCAGCATGAGAAGACTGAAGGGAATGGAGTTTCAGAAAAAGGGCACAGCACGGACAAAGGCAGGGTGACTTGGAATAAAGAGCATATTCCTGTCTGGTTTGGGATGGAGTTTGTGCTGAAGGGTAGCAAGAGATGAGACTGGAGAAGGCAGGACCAGAACATGATATCTCAGCTGTCATGCTAAGAAGTTTGGATTCATTCTTGAAAGCAATTATTTCAGACACGTGTAGTGACATGGTACAAGTTGATTTTTTGTGTTATAAAATCCACTCTGGTAACAGTGAAGAAGTTAGACCAGGGAGGCAGGGCTAGGAGGTTGTTATAGTATTTCAAATAAGTTTTGAACCACTACAGTGGCAGAAGAATAAAAGAAGGGCAAAGATTAGAGATCGTATAAAATTAGAGATAGTATAACTTGGTTATATATACCCATATTAACAGGAAATTTGACCAGTCAGATTGGGACAGTATGTGAGATGTTTTTCTCCTTTATCTCTTTCCCTTTGTTTCCCATTAAACAGATTTTATAATGTTCTAGTTGTCTCAGCAAGGTATGGGGGGCAAAGAGAGAGTAAAATTAGCCAGCATATTTTTTGGTCATCGTTTTTCAAAAGTCTAAGATTTAGAAGAATTTCAGAAAATTTGCAAAGTTGGTAAAAAATGAGTAAAATGCATGGGACTAATACCTTGGTATTAATTTTTAAAAAAGGCTTTCTCCTGGATTAAAAAGAGATTCCCTTTTACCAGAAGGAAAAGATCAGAAGAACTGAGAACCTAGAACTTTTCTGGCCCTGAGTCCTTCCTGAGGTTGCAGCCAATGTGTTGGTCATGCTGCAGTCATGATAGCTTGATGGAGGTGGACGATCCTGTTCTAGAGGAGGCAAGACCAGAGAGGAACGGTCACAGGATGCCTGCTGGTGGGTGGAACGAAGGGCAGTTTTGAGACAAGATGTCTGTGCTCCAAGTGTGGTGCGGAAGCAACAGAGGCCCACAGGAGCTGAGGAATTGTGTGGATAAGGACAGCGAATGGTCTAGCAGAAATGCTTCATAAATGTGGTTAAGTGAGATGGGAGCAGGAGCTCCAAACACAAAATGGATTGCTTTATAGAAAAAAAGAGATAGTTTTATTTCTTTCCCACCTAAGTTTGTAAACTGGGTTTCATATTTATAACAGATATTGTGGGGATTTGAAAGAATTGTATTTCTCATGTTCTTCTTTTTTTGGATTTTTCTGGAAAAGAGAGCAGCAAGAAGCATGTGTAAATGGAAGGAAAAGAATTTTAGGTAAAAAATAAAAAAAAATGAAAAGAAAATGAGAGTATTAAGAAAATTCTTTAGCAAAGACCAAGAGTATTGTAAGACAGTTTTTCTTGCCTGGCAATTTTTTTGGTCTTTCTCTAAATAATGCAACAGATCTATGTAAAATGCTTTGTATTTTAACCTCTCCAGAGATCTAAAAAATAATAGTGCTTTTCAGCCTCTGTCTGAAACTTTTTCTTTGTAAGTGAATAATTCATGATGCAAAGAGAATCTTCTCATTGTCCATCCATCTTCCTTCTCATGATGCTCTCTTTTCTGGGCAGGGCCATCTGTCACCAAGTGGGCAGAGGGGAGAAGATGGCCCTTTCCATTATCAGCAGTGACTAGAGCTTCCTGGCATTGCTAAAACTGCAGGGTCACAGTTATATACATCATAGTGGTGCTCTGGGGGATCCTACTTACATGTCCTTTAGTGTCAGCATTACCTTCTCAAAGTCTGACTTCACTGCAACTATAACCCCAGTTTTGCACAATCTCTTTAAAGCAGAATTCTTGTTCAGCTTCTATTCTCTTTCTCCCCAGTTTTTATTTTGTGTGTGATATTCCAAAGATACTGCTGGAGGCAAATCTTCAGTTCTGGAGCTTCTATAAACTGGTGGCTTTGGTTGTAGTCTTTATAGAGAAGGTCTGGGAGACAGCGAGGCTGGTTAACACCCACGTATACTGAGCATCTTATTTGCAAGACCTGCGGGAATATGCTCTGCTTCTTCAGTCAATGTAAGAAAAGCTTTTTATGTTGAAGTACAGGTCTTCTGTCCATTGATGTTGCATGACCCTGGTTTCTCATTAGATACGTGATTATGTTTGTTTAATAACTCTCCTGTACTCACATAGGAGCACATGATAAACAACAGTAAAACACTTTTTAGTTAGTTCGAAGTGTAAATTGACTATTGATTCAGATATTACAGTCGATGAAAAAGTCTTACAGCTTTATGGACTTTTCAAAAACATAGTTTGTAATCTCTCTGTGTTTTCAGCTTCTTCAATGGTTTTATAGATTTCTGTGAAGAGTAGGACCAAAAAAATTGATGTTGGTTTGATCAAGGTAGAGTAAAGTATATAAAACAAAATGGAGTCACTCACGTCTCCAAGATGACTGTCAGTCAGTTATGACACTTTGGTTCAAGGAGGAAACTAGTAAGTTAGAGCAGACACATCTGGCAAGGGGACACCCAAGATATCTGCACATGGGATCAGAACAACCAGGTCTGCAGAGCAGAACCACCAAAGGATAGGTTCCTGGGGAAATTCTCCACTTGCCAGTAGGGGCGCCAAGACACTTATCAAGAGACTCAGAAGGATGGAGTATATACCACTTACAAGGTATAACTGAGGCAGGCTCCAGACCACTGCTGAGACAGGTGAGCTCCACACACCAGTACTGCTCCATGCCACGCTGATCTCCCTTGGCATCAGCTGCTAGAAGCTCTGCCATGCTGGACTGAGGACTTTGCCTGCCCTGCTGCCCATCTGGCTCTGGCGAGCCTTCCTTGAAAGACAGTGACAACTTCCTTGCCCACCGTGCTGTCTCCCGAAACTGCAGACTGAGACTCTGGGACTCAGGTTTGTTATTCCCCACAGATTGTGGTGTGTATGTGTTATATTTCCCTTAGATTGTTAGAATGTGAGTAGGATATTAATGTATGTTGATGTTCTACTTTGAGTGAACCTACATTCAATAAAATCTGAGTGAACAGTGGAGTTACCTCGTGTGACTCTTGTCTATGCCTTGGTGCCGGGCTGCTCAGCAGGCAGCTAGCTGAGCAGTTGCCCGGCAGATTTATAGGAAAACTGTATCATGAACATATGCTTGTGACAATTTCTCTGTAGGATTTTGGAATTCCACCTGAAGTCTCTGAGTACCAAGTTCAAAGTAGGAAGAGATGGTCCTTCCTTCCTTCACTCATTCATTTTGTGAACTAATATGTATTGAGCATCTCCTGTATGTCAGGGGCTGTTGTAGGACCCTGGAATATGAGCTGAACAAGATAGGCCAAATCCTCCCCTTTGGAACTTATAAAGGAGATAGATAATGTACAATGAGATTGAGTGATATAATAATGCAGGTAAATCACTTTCTACAAGGCCTGGTATGTAATAATTGCTCAATAAACATTATTCTTATTTATTCTGAGTCTGTTGTTATCAGACACTGTTAACAGCAGTTAGACTGTCCCTTTGGACATTCACCATTTGAGGTCCTTCTTCCTGTAGCTGATGCACTTTTAGATAAGATCAGTGATTTCATCAATCTCAGAAACTGTTTTGCTGTCTGATGTTAACAAAGAATCTGTTTGGGAGGAAGTCTGGCCTGCTTGTGAGCCCTGAGTCTAAGTTGAACGCTAAGGTACCAGCAATCACTTCTCGTTGCCTTGCAGGCACATTCCATTTTCTAGTGCATCCTTAAAATTTTGTCTTCCTTTTTTCCCTCTGTCATTGGTGTGATATGTCAAAACAAGATGCAGCATATCAATCATTTCCTGGAGGAATTCAATAGTGGTTTTTGTGAATAATGAAAATAGTTACCAGGTTGATAGTGAATTTACTATTGGCCTTCTGATATGACAGTGGTCTCATATGGTAGCAAGTGCTAAATGAACCTGCAAAGAAAACTGAGATACCCATATAACTATCAATGAGGGTAAGCATTTACTCATAAAGCTGTATCTTATCATTAAATATTTCTCACCTTAGTGAGTATCTAAGGATCTAGGTGGACAAATATCAACTAAGACTTCCTAGAACACAGACTAACACCCATAGTCTATTCTCTTATTCATGGGGATTAATTTAAGGGTAAGATACCCTATAGGATTTAGTTGATATCTCAACTTTCATCTCAGCTTGTTCAATAAATAAAACATTCAAATTTAAAAACAAGGGTAGGACCATTGTAAGATTGTCAGTTTTTATATAGTCAATATTTTAAAAATATTTAAAAAATATTCTTATCTAGCATCATCATTTAATAAAAGAAAAGGTATTTGTATTTTACATACCAAAAAGGTAGAAAGGGCATATTCCCAGAATAAAGAACAGTTATACAAATGAATAAAATTTATTTTATAAAAAACTATAATTTCTTCCTTCTTTCTTTCTTTCTTTCTTTCTTTCTTTCTTTCTTTCTTTCTTCCTTCCTTCCTTCCTTCCTTCCTTCCTTCCTTCCTTCCTTCCTTTCTTTCTTCCTTCCTTCCTTCCTTCCTTCCTTCCTTCCTTCCTTCCTTCCTTCCTTTCTTTCTTTCTTTCTTTCTTTCTTTCTTTCTTTCTTTCTTTCTTTCTTTCTTTCTTTCTTTCTTTCTTTCTTTCCTGAGAACTCCAGGACAACCTGTGACAGATTGGTACTAGGCAACTTATTTTTTAGTGACTTCATTTGAACTTGTGCCTTCCTGGCATGTTTTGTGAGGCACGATCCCATAGCAAATCCTCTCATTCTCTCTGCTGCTGCCCATCTGCACTGCACTCAGAGTTAAAGGCTCAATGAGATTGTAGTGGAATACAGTTCACTATAAAAATATTCTACTAATGAGAGCTGTGTGAAATTGGAAAGGATTGTTTTTGTGTCAGTAAACTGTATATTATTAAGGGTTGTCAAGCAGAGGCCCAATGACTTGTCAGGGAGGGTTATAAAGTGTTGGGAACCACCCTGCCTGGTTTCAGAAGCTGTAACCCCCCCATGGCTAAGGCTGAGGGAGTGACCTTGGACCGTAAGCCACCAAGGAGACAAAAGCTTATCTCCCTGGCAGGAGCACTGCTTCTGCTCCTCTTTCCATAACTGGCCCCCAATGCTTGGTTGGTTAGCCAATGACGGGTAAGATTCCCCAAGGGGGGAATGACCTAAGACAGGCATGATCACGTGGGAGGCCCCCAAGGAAGGACTTTGGGGGGTACAACAAAAGGGGGTAAAGAACCCTTGCCCCTCGGCTTTGACAAAGCCTGAGTCCTCATTCTGTCTGGGAGAAGTCTCCTAATCTCTTGGCTGCCTCACTCCTCT